>CM026071.1:9937500-10537500 GCA_014839685.1 Anableps anableps
CCCCTGTTTAGTTTGGGCGACTGCTCCACAGAGCTGCTGATTTCAGATGGTTCTTGCAGCCGACAGACGCAGGGATATTAGCAGGACTAAGCTTGTGAGAAAACAAAGTGCAACACAGCTTCTGGCATGTTTAAAAGTGGAATGAAGATCATGGGGAGTGAGTATGATAATCTGTGATAATGGATTAATCTCGTCAAATTTCCATTGGGTGCTTTTGGGGACACGCGGATGTCTTAGTGTGTTTTTCTATGTTTGCTCTAAAAGGGCTTTGGGGGTTATGAGTGAATATTAAATCTTTAGACTTTTGTTGAGTTGAATGCACTTTCAAAGACATCTTTTCAAGTAACCCTGATGGGCGTTTAAATATGTCAATGTAGAGCATCAGCAATTAGTTTGATGGTTGCTGATTTACGTGTTATTACATTAATTTTTAGACTTAAAAGCTATTTTGTGGATACAGTTGTTTTGGATATGCTTGGATGACAAGACAAAGTTAATTTTGATAATTAATAATAATACCAACTTAAGAGTTTTGTGCAGGCATGACTGTGTGGTAGAACAATGTTAGGCCACGTATTATTTACTCTAGATCCTTATTGATTTTACCCCTCTGCCACCAGATGTGTTCGACAGGTTCCCATTTCAGCAGCTTTTTACTCATTTCTTTATAAAACTGTACCAGCACCCAACTCTTGTTGCTTCATACAATAATACAGTGCTGTGAAAAACTGTTTTCCCCCTTACATATGTCTTCTGTTCTTGCGCTGATGTCACTCTTAAATGTTTCAGATCTTTCAGAAATTTTAATATCAGACAAGGATTCAGAATTGTTAATTCAGCCACATTAGATGGTTTTTGAGTATCAGCCTGTAAAAAGTTATTCTTTTGAGTCGTTTGCTGGTGGTGTGCTTTGGACAGTTGTCCTCTACCCAAGTTCTTTTGAGCTTAAGGTCACAAATTAATAGCCAGACATTCTCCTTTTAAGATTTCTATTAGGAGCAAAATTCATGGTTTTTATCAATTACTGTGAGTCCAGCACCTGAAGTAACAAAGCAGTCCCAGATCATCACACCACCACCACCATGTTTAAATATAGGTGCAATGTTATGTTTCTGACATGCTATGTTAGTTTTTTTTTTTTTTTTTTTTTTTTTTTTTTTTTTTTCTCTGATCTAACAGGACAGACACCTTCTAAAAGTTCTACTTTTGTGTCATCAGTCCACAGAATATTTTCTACAAAATCTCAGGGATAATAAAGATGTTTTCTGGCTAATATGATACAGGCTTTTAGTTTCATTTAGACCTTGCAGCTCTCTCATGGATATATTTTTTTGCTGTACCAAAAATGTCCATTTTGTCATCATTCAAGAGAAAGTCAAGATAAATACCAATATATCCTTTTGGCAATAGTGAGAACCTTTGTTTCCTTTTTGTTCAGCAGTAGTTTTTTTTTTTTGTTTTTTTGTTTTTTTTTTCTTGGAGCTCTCCCATGGAAGCCATTTTTGCCTAGTCTTTTTGAATCATGAATACTGACCTTAATTGAGACAAGTGAGGCCTGCAGTGCTTTGGATGTTCTGGGTCCTTTTATGACCTCCTAGATGAGTCATCAGTGCTCTCTTGAAGTAAATTTTGGAAGATCAGCCACTTCTAGGGAGATTTACCACAGTTCCCCGTTTTCTTCATTTGTAGGTAATAGTTCCAAAAACTTAGAAGAGACTTTGTAACCCTTTCCAGACTTTGTTTCTCATCCGTTTTTAGTTCTGGGCATGATATGGTGCTTTTTGAGATCTTTTTGCCTACTTTATGTTAGCAGCCAGGTTCTGTTTAAGTGATTTCTTGAATCTAAAGGTCTAGCTAATGTAAGTGAATTAAACAAATGTGTAATTAATTCATCATTTAGGAAAGAGGGCAGATACATTTTCAAGAGGACCAGGATGGTTTCTTGAAAAGGTTATCTTTAGTCGATCATAGCATTTGTTTGATGGTACGAAACATGTAAGTGGGATAAAAAGCAAAAACTGAAGAAATGCATAAGTGCTCAAAAAACAAAGCTTGGTTTTCTCTCCTATTTTCTCCTATAAGAGTCTGCAGTTAGTCTCGCCACCCTTCATGGGAACCTATTCTTCTCAGAGTTATTAAAGCTTTCAGCATGAATGTTTGAACCATTTATTGATTTTGAAAGAAGTTCCATAGTACTGCATCAGCTAAATGGTCATTTTTGTCTGCTTTCATTAATTCTCTTTATCAAAGACTTTGTCATTGTGGCACTGGTGGGATCACAATCCCATTGCAACACCTTATCTGACAGTGTTCAGGCTACCAGTGCAAACTCTAGATTTTACAATAAATCACTCTCTGTCATGTTTTAAAGAAAATACAGGTCAGGTTTATACTAAAAAAAAAAAAAAAAAAAAAAAAAACAAAACAAAAAACAGATCTCTCTTTTGCATAAATAAAGTGCCATACAAAAGTATTTAAAACTCTTGACGTTTTTACATTTTGTCACATTATAGCAAAACGCCTCAGTGTGTTTTATTGGAATTTTATGTGGCAAAGTTGTGCCTAATTGTTCCCTAATGTTCTGTAAGAAATTGCTGAGGCCTTTTGTTGGTTGTATTTATACTGAGAATAAATTACTTGCAGGCAGATTCTGTTTACCAATTAGGTGACTTCTGAAGGTAGGTGGTTGTTGCTGAATTTTATTTACTGGTATCACAGTAAATGTGGCTGGATGCAAATGCATTCCACACCATTCAGTTTTACATTGAAGAAAAAAAAAAGAAAACCATTATTTTCTTTCTATTTCTGAATCAAATACTACTTTGTATTGGATTATCACATAAAATCCGGGTTGGGTTTTCACCTGACAAAAAAAAAAAAAAAAAAAAAAAATCAAGAAGCATGAATACCTGTGTGATGCATTGAAAGTGTCACTGCCCAACTGTTAATTATAGATCTGTGAGTGTGTGTCTTGATCATCTCCTATTAAGCTGTGTTTTTATAGAAATAGATTTTGGATGAAAGAAACCTATACAGCAACTGTTTGATGGTTGAAGCTAAGCATTTTTGTTAAAATATGATATTTATGCACTACAAGTTGCCGTGTGGTGCAGTGAATAAAAGTTTGAGTACCAACATTAACATTAGAAAACATTTATAGGAACTGGGCCTTTCTTGCAGAGCTTCTTTTATTTATTTTTTTAATCATTTACAGTTGGTGTAGTTATGGTGCTGTTGCTAGTTGTGAGTTGAAGAACGTGGGATGTAACACTATTTGGAGCATGAGAACGTAATTTTCTGCAGCCCATCTTTCTTTAATAGAAAATGCCTTCGGGTTCTGAATACATGTGTGTTTTGCATTGTAGCTAAAAGACTGTTTTTGCGAAGGCGGTTGACGGTGGCCTCGGCGACCGGCCCTCGGCAGTGTGTGTGACGGAAGCCAACCCATCTGTTATTGCAGGCAGAGCGCTGTAATCCCGTATGTCCTAGCCCTCTGTTGCAGATTGGCAGTGACAGTTCATCAACACAGGTGGCCTTAGTCATGACACGCACACAAGCACACACAGAGAAACATGTCAAAGAAATGCACAGCAGGGAGCTGACCTCTGGAACAACAAAACACCTGCTGCAGCTTCACGTATTAGGTCAAAATACAGTAGATAACTTTAAAAAGCTGAAATTCATACTGGTAACTATATCCATAATATCTAATATGCCACCTTTTTTATTTAACATTTTTTAAAAACTCAAAGATAAACATTGTTATAACAACAATAATGTACAACTATTTGTTTGCCAGATATTCTATGTAATAGTCTACACAGTCCACTAGCTACATTACAGTCTGATCGCAACTGATTTTGTTTTTTTCTTTTTTTGGCTTTTGTTGTAGGGACTCACAATAAACTGTTAATACCACATTTACAAGTTTCACTGTTTGGTGTCATTATATTTTAGAACGCAGAAACCTTGTACAATAACTAAAGTACCCTAAAGGTTTCATAAGCCATTACAAATGCACTTTGTAGCTGCTGTTTTGGTTTCTGAATGTGGACATGTTCCAATTTTTTGCAACAAGGTTTCAAGAAGTAGTTTTACTGATCAGTTGCTTCTGTTGATGATGAAAATTTTGGATTTCCCAGTGTCTAATTCATTAAAAATGCCCTCGCTTTTCTGAACACATTGGCTAAGTTCGGCTGGAAACTGTCGGACATTTCTCTGGATTGTTTGTGTGCATTTCAGTTGTGATAAAAGGAGAAGTTAAAGTAAAGTTCAAAGTCATTCATACCCCTGGTGGATTTATTTATACAATTATTTTCATTCAACTATGTCCTCTGGTAGGAGATGAGACAGGCATCTCTCAAAAAACCCCCAACAACAAATCAATATGAAAGGAACATCAATTTTACAGCTATCAAAGTCTTCTTTTAATTACTGACCAGATATCAATATGTCTTTACTGGTATTTTGATTGTTTAATTTTGGTTCTGAGCTCCAAAGTCTTTGTAGGTGGAAGGTGTCCTTACCATCTCCCAAATCTTTAGCTCCCTGCACAGATTCTCTATCACTTTGAAGTTGGGACTCTGGCTGGGCCACTTCAAAATGTTAATAATACCTCCAGTCAGAAGGAACATTCTGGATAAAATTAAAACAATACTTTAAGCCTAAATGTACCAGATTGATGACTAATTTTGGGCTGAACTGTTTCTTTCTGAGGTTCTTGTTATGTAGGCAGAGTAATTCATAAGATGTCCTATTTTGTGTCTACTTTTCAGTAATTGACTATTTTGAGAACATCAACTAAATAGGATTTTCTTTCCCTCGTGCTCTTTTACTGAAATTTTAAGTTTTTGAGGTTCTACTATTTAAAATTATCTGAAAAGGAGCATAAGGTAAACTTCTGTGAGGGAGAACTCCTCCATCTGCATTGCTTAAGATTTAGTGACTGGTTTTTTTTTTTTTTTTTGGTTCATGAGGGGCTAAGCTGTCATTTTGAACATAAAGCAGAGTCTAAGCAGCATACTTTCTCATCTTTAAACCCCCACATCCCATATGTTATCAAGCATAAGCAGCAGCAGCTTAATGCTGAAATGACCTCGTAATCTTGATAAAGATGCAATACATGTAATCTTAGCTGACTTCAGGCATCTGTCCGTCTTGTTATTATGATGTTATTAGCTTAACTTTTGAGCAAAGCTCCAAAAAGGTATATTTGTTTCAAAAAATGACAATAAGAGTGGTTTGTAAAGATACATTTTATTTCATTATGGATGAACATTTGATGCAAATTGTTGGTTACAAATATTGAAATAAAAAATACATTTACTCTGTGCACACAAAAGCTCAAAAAAACACAAAAGCATTTATACTTTTGCAAGCATGTTTTTATTTCACCTCATCAGACAAGGTGAGACATGATATTAAGTTCACGAAAGCAAGACGGGACAAGATTTTAATATTACTTCAAAGAAAACTTCAGATCATATTTATGCTGCAGAAATGCCTTTATTCTGCATTTTTAAAGATTTTGATGCAAACTGAACAAGTGGATGCCTTTCGTTTTCTGATTTTATTCATTTTTTTTGAATCTCTTCAGACCTTAGGTCAGTTCTTCAACTATGCTTGGTCCGCAGTACAATAACCATAACCAGGCTTATAGATCATTCTGAATGCAGTGGTGGTCATGTACTATACTGCATTGACATTTAAAAAAAATGCATTGCATTTTCTTACTCTTTCCGCAGAATAAGATTCCTTAAATGAACATGGTGTTGAGTTACACAACTTTTCTGCTGAGTCCCTACTTATTTTAGGTGGAGTAAGATCAGTCAGCCTGTGAAGGTGCTTTTGGATATGAATTCTGATGGTGTTTTCCAATCTTTCGCTAGTTGTATGTTCATCAGTGCTGTTCCAGTGGCTCTACCGAATCAACCAGTTCAGTTTGACAGTGTTTTTGTAGAAGCACTGTCAGACCTTAGTGAAGCCTTTGTTAGAAGTGGATTAGTACTTTTTTTATGATAGAAACTTGATAAACAGACACTCAGACATAGAATGGGGTTTCCTGCTTGTTGTTCAAGACTTGTACGTTTGGTTGGGGGGGGGGAACTATTCTGTGCTTCTTCATCTTTTTCTTGTTATGGAATTAGACACAGAAATCCCACAACTTTTTTTGTACACATTAGAAGGGAAGAAAACTACAGCAAATGCATAAATGAATGTTTTAACGCATTGTATGTGATTAATGAGAGTAATTAGATTATCATGGTCCTCAGCAGAAGTTTCTTGCTGTATTGCTGACTCAAGCTTCCATATCCTGTAAATGCTGCTTCCTCTCAGTATTATTTCCTGTCTCTAGCACTCAGCTGCATTCATTAAAACCACTAGTGCAATTTGCCATGGGTTTGAAACATGAGTCCTTGGATCTCCTTTATTGTGGTGAGGCTCTAGATTTGTTTTCAGTTTGATGTTTACAGAACTGAAACCAGACATTAAATTAGACTAAATATTTCCCGTTTTTGGTTGTTTAGGATTACCAAAATAATTGCGCTTTGCTAAATGCCACTTTATATACATTTCCTTATTATATGGTGTAATTATCTTAAAATCTTTGACTTTTTTTCAAAGATTTTGAGCATTCTAGGAATTTTGGCTCATTGCTCCTGATAGAACTGGTGTGACTGAGTCAGGTTTGTAGTATGTCTTGCTTGCAGATACCTTTTTCAGCTCTGCCCAACGGTTGTCCATGGGGCTGAAATGGGGGCCTTGTCATGGTCACTCTAAGGTATTGTCTTTTTATGTCCTTAAGCCACTTTGTATCTAATTTGGTGGTATATGTAGGGTCACTGCTTACTTGGAAGACCCTCTTGCATCTAAGCGAAAACTTCCTGGCCAATGTCTTGAGATGCCATTGCAATATTTCCACATCATGTTCTTTACTCCTGATGATTATTTTGTGAAGTGCACCAGTCCCTCCTGGAGCTTGAGACACTCACACATGCGCACACGCACACACAACATGATGCTACCTAAACCAGTATTTCACAGTTGGAATGGCATAATGAGGCTTACAAACTAACTAACCCCATTTTTCCAGTAAATGTACTAATGGTCATAATGTCCAAAAACTTTTAACTTTTGTTTTAGTTTAATCAGAGCACAAAGTATTTTTTTTATACGTTTGTAAACTGTAAATATTGCTTTTTGTTTGTTTTGGAGTGATTGCTGCTTCATGGCTAAGGGCCCTTTGTCTGTGCAGGACTTATTTGATTCTTACCCACTACAGCTGGTGTGTTCACAAGGTTTTTTCCTTTTGTTCTGGGGTTGATGCACACATTTTGCACCAAAGATGTCTGTATCTGGAAAGTAGAACCTGTCTCCTTCCAGAACAGTAAGATGAGAAGACATTCCCATTGTGTCTTTACTTGCATAAAACTGTTTCAGCAGATGAACGTGGAATCTTCAGGCATCTGGAAATTGTACTCAAAGATGAACCAGACTTACGGAGGTGTCTTTGATACTTTAATTAGTTAATCTAACCTATTAACTCATTACCTGGGTTTTCTCAGTTTGTTTAAAGACACGATAATCTTAATTTATATACACTTCTGAATTTGATGAACATAATCATTTTTCTTCTTAAAATTCTCTCTTTCATTACTCTGGCATTTAGCAAACAGAAATGATTTTGGCAATCCTAACTGACCTAAAACAGATCTGATTTAATGTAGTTGAGAAAAAAAATGTTTTTTTTTGTTTTTGTTTTTGTTTTTTTGTTGTTGTTTGGTTTTTTTTTTTCATACAATTTCTGGTGAATGTCTGGTGTCAACTGAAAATTAAATTTTTTGGATTTTTATGTAGGGTTTTGCTTGTTGCTTTGAATGGAATTCAATTTTGGTTATAGTTCCTTGTCATGAAAAAAAAAAACAAACAACAATTTCAGGACACAGAAATGTTTGAGATGTTTTAATCTTTAAATTAACACAAATGCTTTCATTTTTTTCTTCGTCAGATAAAAAGTGGGTTTGTTTTTGCCTAAATTTTGCAACTTGCACTTGGTGTTTGCTTGTTGAGTTGTGTGTTGGGGATGGAGCCAAAATGAGGTCAACAATATTTGTGGATCCCATTAAGGATGTTGGTACAAGTCTGTCTGTGTGTGTTTGTGTATTTTTGCCAGGTCAGGGCTTGATTAGCGCAGCAGGGCGTAGCAGTCAAGTCCAGCTGCTGTCTGCAGAAGTATGCCATGACACACGGTGAGGCCTCCAGTGAATGATCCACCAGCCAACAGAACTCTGCTCTGAAATTAATGAGACGCATGGCGCGTTGTGTGTTGAGTCCCTCAGCAGTCGCTGACAGTTTTACACAGGTTGTGTGAAAGTGCACACAGGTTGGAGGATTAACTTGTTTAAAAGTAATGGAATGGATCTAAACGGCATCTCATGTTTATTCGATTGATGCCAAATGCAAAGCATTTTAAGGCACTTTTATTTCTCTCAATACTCATTTCTGTTTTACAGTGGTTACTTGTGTATTTGTAACATGTTTCATGTGCTTCTGTCTGCTCTTTCTTTCAGTCACCCCTGATCTGTTCCAGGAAACGACACTGGTGCCGTCTCTCCCCGCGATACCCTCTGCGCGATCCGCCTCCGCCTCTCACAAGGCCCGGAGGCGCAGCAGCGGAGGTGACTGTGCTGCCAGGCCTCGGCCTTTGCCCTCAGCCTGCAGGCCAGGCCCTAAAAGAGGCAGCATGGAGGTGGGGATGCGTGTGGTGCGTGGCCTGGACTGGAAGTGGGGAAACCAAGATGACGGTGAGGGGCACGTGGGGACTGTGGTGGAGATCGGTCGGCAGGGGAGCACGACGACCCCGGACAAGACTGTGGTGGTTCAGTGGGACAGTGGCACACGAACCAACTACCGCACAGGATACCAGGGTGCCTATGACCTGCTGCTGTATGATAATGCTCAAATTGGTAAGCATTGAAGATCAGGTTGGACTGAAATGTAACCTTGTGATTAAGTCTGTCGCAATAAGCAGTTATTTGCTTGATAAATTAGAATGTGTGCGATAATTTCCATTCTGATGATTAATATTTTTTTGAAGGGCAATTTTGTTTGCAGAGACATAAAAATCCATTTTATTTATGGTTTCAGTTGTAAGTGGTTTTTATTTCTGTTTTATTTATTTTTCTTGGATATTTAAAATATCTTCCAGTTCTAGTGCTAAGAGTTCTTTACAAAATTAAAGTTTATTGGTCTTTTAATGCGAACTTGCATTAAAATGCCATGATCAATGTATTACTTGAAAAAGGTCTCAAAACAACAATATTATGGTTTATCGCAATACCTACTGGGACAATTTATCTTCCAGCAAAATTTGTTATCGGGGCAGGCCTATTTACGATCAGTATACGGCCAGATTAATTTTACCCATGATGTAAAAATTTGAACAATGACTAGACTTGCATTCATAAAATTTTGGTGTGAAATGTCACAAAGCTGACATTTTAAACTACTTTTAGTACCTTATATTAACAGTTAGCATGACTAGCAGTGCTAAAACGTAGTCTCGTTGGTTATTCTTTAAACAGTGTAGGTCCTTACCTTAGCTCTAAACTTCCATAAAGCTGCTAACTTCTCCCAATCCAGCATGTTCCATGACAGAGGTTGAAAGCTCAAATGGGATAAAATCAAGCTACTTTGATATACTGTTTAACATTCTGCTGAAATTTTTAGTCTTTTGTTGAAAGCCCTTCTCTCTCTCCTTCTCTTGGAGCATAAGTTGAGTTGAGTTTTTGACTTCTGGTGAATGGTCTGGGCCAGCCAAAGTAAAACTCAGACGAACATGCTCACCAGTTGATTTCTCTGTGCATCTTCACTGTGGTTTGTATATTTTTTCCAAAAAAATCTTGACTTTTAACTTGAAAAACACATTTTCCACCCATTTAAGATTTGTAAAAAAAAAAAAAAAAAAAAAAAAAAAAAAAAGTTCTCATCTCTATTTTCTGACATGTTTTTGTTTTGTCTTCCATATTCCTGCTTGTACGTCATCGCCTATGCTCAAGCCTTTGCGAAACCCATTTTGAGGGCTCTTGTCATCACCCATTATGTTCTATTGGGGATTACACACACACACACACACACACACACACACACACACACACACACACACACACACACTGGAGCATTTTGCTCCATTTAAAACAACATATTTCTGCCTCAGAAGCTCCTTCAATTAGTTGAGCGAAAGACAAAAAAGAGGCCTTGGGGCTAAGAGTATTTTGCTCAGCTGTTTGAGCCTTTTTGTTATTCTTTATTATCTCTTGACATTATATATTGTTATATTTTAAATATTGAGGGATATAGTAAATGACTTGAAGGGTTTACTACATTAGTTGGGTTTAGTTTGGTCTGTTCTTCACCCAGCATAACATGTTGTAGGTAAAACTGCATTTCTTTCAAATAAAAAACCGAAAAATGAAATGTCAGAAATGTGTTCTCCCTTTTATTGTCTTTACCACTTCTGTTTTCAGGGGTCCGTCACTCCAATATCATCTGTGACAGCTGCAAGAAGCATGGCATCATGGGAATGCGATGGAAGTGCAAAGTGTGCTTCGACTACGACCTGTGCACCCAGTGTTACATGAACAACAAGCACGACCTCAGTCATCCGTTTGAGCGTTATGAGACGGCCCATTCCCAGCCGTGAGTACTACACTTCCCCTTAATCGTTAACATCCTCTAAATTTGGATTGTATTGTTTAAGTATAAGAATCTGTGCAGAACTTTTCATGGGTCAAGTCTTTCTCACCCCCAGAAAGAAGGATAATAACAGCTGCAGTTTTTGATATGGTTCATATTGACGCATGCAATAAGTTATCTGCCACTTACGCCTTCTTTCGCTTTCTTTTGCTTGCTTGGATGTCTAGTCAATAGGGAGTGGGACCCTTGTGTGGTGCACTATATAAGAAATGTAAGAAATTATAAGTGCATGCCACAGATGAGTAATGATTTAACATTTTGAAAACAAAACATTAGAGGCAGTAGAACCACATTAGACTAAGAAAAAGCTGCATCAAAGCTGCTTTATATCAACAGATCAAACCTGGTTTTAATTATTCTACGTAGATTACTGATTTATGAAACTTTTACTGTTCTTGAAAAATATATCACTAATTAGCCATATTATTTATATTTAGACAGCGCTATAGGCAGACTCTATTCATACAATACCTGTCATTGAATATTAGTGTTATTTACTCTAATTAACTAGGCAGTTGTAATATATACAAACCTTTAGGTGATCATAATACGCTTTGTGTGTTTCCCTTTATTACAAATAAATCAATGCATCGTGTATGCACTCACCATTCTGTTTTATATGTGCCTTCCTCAGCTTTCGGCTACATCTGCTATTTGGAATTAGGTTTGTTTCTAAATAAGCAGAAGAATATCTTCACAGCCAATTAAGTAGTTTGTAAAACATTAAATTAAATTATGCAAAGTTGGCTGACATCACCAAAAAAAGACTGCTACTATGTGTAGCCCAAAGATATTCAGTTTAAGTGCATAGTAAAATTCCTAAATTAGAACCTGATCTATATACTTGGCACAAACACAAGGCTTAAACCAGGAAACGCATATCCCATCAATTATAAAACATACTGTAGGAGTGTTATGTTGTCTCTGAGACTGTAGGCATTAAATTTGTTTTAAGGACCGACGATGAGTAAAAACAGTGGTCTTTAAAACTAAGGGCAATGAGTTATAAATAATCTTGAGAGAGTGTGGAGAACTACAGTAGCGAAAAAGACTTATGCCAACATAGAACAGGATTTCAGAAAGCAAAGAAGCCTTTCCATATATTTAAAAAAAACTAGCTATCGCCTAGAAAAGAATATTAGTTTTATGTTCAGTGCATGAGTGTTTTTCTCCCTTGTTTTTATTGGGATCCATTGTGATGTCTTTTAGTGTATTTTGTTTAAGTAAATAATAAACTATTGCAAAATACAAAATGATGGCATCCTAGATGGAGGGAGCCGAAGAGGAGCATTCTCAGATGGTAAAAAAACAAAGTAATCATTAATCCTGGAGTTATTCTGTGTTATTAGAACTGGACTACATTAGTGATGCAGACGAAGCCTAAATCTCCTAATATACTAATAAATCATTAGCACTGCAGTTGAATAATCTTGATGATTTTTGTTGTTTTTTTTACAGCAGTACATATTTTCAAATATTTTTATTCTTTTGTCAGTTTGGATAAACCACATGTGGCCTCGATTTGTATAAATGTTTAGTGAGCTGACTGCAAGTGTCCTGTGAACCCAGATTTACTCGACTGAGTTGTCCCTTCAGAATCCTCTCTTCTGCATCAGTTCACCGTAACGCTCCAAACGGCTCGCGGCGCTGTCTGAATGTCAGCTGGATGGCCTGTTCTCATTTTAACGAGGTGATATGTATGACCCAGATTTCTTCTGGAGTTTAGCCTGGTACGGGTCCAGCCCGTTCCATTTACTTCCCTGAGCCTGTTGTCCAATGAACGCTGCAAATAGGTGTAGGAATCATGACTCACTGTTCTTTTCAATGTGACCGAGTCATCAGGTTTTGTTGCTTTCCTTTTTTAGTTTGTTTTTGTCCCTCAAGAGGTTGGAAACTCGTCAGAACCTAACTGGGCCAGGAGGTAAACACTAAACAAAAGAATTAAATAACTAACAAAAACAACAGGCAGCCAGTGTATTTATATAATGCAAATCCTAAACAGAATCTGATGCCTTTTTTTGGAAAAAAGGTAAACAAGTCTTAATTCAAATCCAGGTGGTTCTGCTCATTTACCCTTTGCTTATTTTGAACCTTCACAGTTTTGATCGTTGTTTCTTTCCATACAGGGGGACATTTCATACCTGATAGCTGAAGGCTCATTGATTTTTCTACAATCAACTCAGTTTACTTTAAGGAAATGTAGGCTTCCGTCTTTCTAATGAGATATATTCAACTAGCCAAATAATTCATGCAGTGATCAGAACTAAAATAAGTGGGAATAACGTGTAGTACAAAGTTTTCAGATAATTATATTCAATTCAGTGGTTAAATTAATTAAATTACAGGTGACATTTGAGCGTTTTTATGATAAATCATCTTCATATTGAATGAAAATACTTGGCTACAATGAAAAATAAACTAATATGTCATGGTTTATGTACATTGGTAGAATATGGTTCATTTATAGGTGTAAAAAGGACATAGGAACGTACACAATGATAGAAGTACAGGTACAGAATGGCAGTACAGATTGGCAATGTGGCAAAATGGTCTGTTTTTATGTTCTCTGCAGAAAGTCTCACTCTTTCAGAGCCCAGGTGAACTGCAGACATGTCATAGAAAATACATTTCCTTTTAAACTTGAATTACCTTCATACTAAAAGGATCATAGTCTGCCAAAGAACAGGAAACTTGCCCTTGAACTGTAATGGGCTTACAAATACTGGAGTCCATTTAGTCCCTTGGTTTACCCAAAATCATATTTGAAAGGATTTATTTCGAGATATTTGTCAGCACCACTTTTGAATGGGTTGACGTCACTGATAGCACTCAGGGTTTCTGTCAATTTGCTGTTCTCAGAGAGGTGACTTTTATACAGCCAGAAACAGGGACTGTATGTTAATGTGGTAAATGGCAATAAAAGACAGTGACTCAGTCAGTTAGGTGTGATGTGAATTTGGTTTTACAGACGTCACTGAGTAAACCTTTATAGATGGTTGTTTACATTTCTTACATCAGTATGTTCTGTATTTGGTTTCCTGATGGTTGTGAACTTCAATTTGGTTTTGAACACAGAAGGCATGGACTACTATAAGATCAGCCAAAGCAAATCTATCAGAGTATATCACTGCATCACAGTATTACCACAAAGATTCAGAACAAAAATAAATGACAATGACTCGTTGCTCTAGTTTACAAAAGAAAAAAATAATTACTCATCCTGCTACAGAAATATAACATTTTGACCATTGAATTTATGATTATGTGGTCTAAAATATGTATGTACTATTATTTGAATATTGATGCATAGACTAACACAAAAATATAGATGTAATTGTACATGTATTCATCCTGAAAATATTTCAGTTTAGGAAGGATTTGTACGAAACAAATATGGCGGGGTTTGTTTTTTGCTTGTAAGGTTTTCCTTTTATGGTCTTTAGTAGATTGATAGGAAGAAGAGCAGAGAAAGAAGATGTTAAGATGTGCAGTAAATGGCCCAGGGCTGAGAATCAAACATGGGACAGCAGGAATTGTGGCCTCATTATACAGTGAGCCTGCTGTACCAATAAACCACGTAGCACCCCCAGCAAAGTTGTTTTAAACTTTAGCACAGTTAGAACCTTAATTTAGCTAACATCCAGAATTCTACTTTTCACTGGATAACTAAAAAGTGGCACCAAAACAAAGCAGTTACTGGTAGTTTGCTATTTGGGAACATTGAGATGTGTTATTTAGCTATGGGGGTAATGGAGAAAGAAAGGTGGACTTTGTGTCAGCAGTTTTAAACAGCAGTAATATAGGTGGCTCTGAATTTCTTAATTTCTCACTTGAAACAATGTATAAGCTGAAGGTAAACATCACTTGTATGGAGAAAAATATAGAGAAAAATAGGGCAATGTCCAAACCCAGCTGGCTGTAACATTCAAGCAGCCCTAAATGCTAACAAGTCTTTATAGCTCAAGACATATTGGGGGACATAAGGGCTTTTTTTCACAAGTGTGCTTCTGTGGTTCATTCAAGTACAACTGGTTCACTGGATTGTTTATATATCCCAACAGCTATATCTACTTATCCTTTATTAGTTAACAATATCAAACAAAAGCTCCACTCTGTTTTGTACTGGCAGCTTTTCGAAAAGCAAGAGAATATTGATTAAATCAAAATATTGTCACCAATGTTACTCTTCTTTTTTTTTTCACTGCTGAATTCATAAAAGATATTCATACATTTTTGTTTGTCTTGACTGAAACACTCCAGAAATGACACAACTTTTGTACACAGTTACAGTCAAAATGGCTAGAAAACATGCTTTTTGCATTGAAAAGTATACCCTTAAGTTATTCTACTCTTCAATGAATAACACTGGGGGTATATTAAGCTAATCCTAAACTAGATGATTTGTTGGACTGTTTGGTTGGTAGTCAACCGGCAGTTGTTTTTTTTTTTTTTTTTTTTTTTTTTTTTTTTTTTTATGTTTATGAAATCTGTGTTGAAATTGGCTGATTGGGTCAAATCATTTGTATGAAGATTGTATTAGACTCAAAAACAACAAAAAGAGAGGTATTTATCTTTTTTTTTTTTTTTTTTTTAACTCAAACTTTGTTTCCAGTTACAGGCATTGCAGTTTCTCCAAAATTGTATTATTTGAAAATAAATGAAGTTGTTATTCTTATCAACAGAGGAACAGATTCTACTTCTGGGACATCACATGAAAGTTATTTCTTGTGCTTGTCAGATAAATGACACAGCCAAACAGTGTGCAATATGCATTCCCTGCCTAATACACAATGCCTCTTATTTTCAGACCACATTGACCCAAATTTTATTGACAGCCTTTCAAAAAACTGATTTATACTCTGGCAATCATGAGACACACTGCTATGTGCCCAGATTGCCAAATTTAGCATGGTTTTCTAATATGTGTGACTTATTATATAGAGCCAGGAAAGATTTATGTAAAGAAACCAAGGGCTGTTAAGAAAGGGTGCTTTTATCTAAACATGTGTGACACCTTAAAGGGAAATTAGTGGCATTGTAGTTGATGAGCAGGGAGTTGAAACTTTCCTGTCCTGATGGTATAATGAGTTTCGCTTTCGTAAACATGGTGTGAGATCTGAGCTGGATGTACTGTTGACAAGTGTTCCATTGTAATTACATCAGATTTAAATGGATTATCATGCTACCATTCTAAGATGTTCGGATTAAGAATTTCAACTTCCTAGAAGATATTCAGGGAGTAACGAGAGATAAATCATGAACAGATTTAGATAGAACATGATTAAATGTTGAGAAAACATCTTTCTTAAGTTAGTGTATATAGCGTACCAGCTTTATTTCTTATTTTGCATTTAGTGTTCTGGGCAGCTCTGGTGGAGATCCGTTTCATCAAGCTAGATCCACATACTCAATAGGACTGTGGAACATTTCTGTGGATGCAGGACAATGTGTCTGGGAGCATACGTCTGGACCATATGTTTACAAATAGCTGGGCTGGTATAAAGTTTGTTAATCGGCTCTTCCTTACACAAACAACACACATGCAGTTCCAGGGAACCAATCGGATCAAGTCACTGTCTAATCCTTTTCTCTGCACATAAAGCACTTCACTGCTGCCACAAGACATTGTTTATTTTCCACTCTGTGCTCACATCCAACCCATAACTGTGTGATTTTCTGTTGTTTTTCTCACCTTTAAATCGAACTTTTGATAAATATTCCACCTAACTCGGGCCCCAGGGAACAATTGGGTTTTTTTGCAGTTCTTTTCATTTTTTCATTTTTCATACAGCTCATTTCCATACTCAGCACTGGTTCACTATTTAACACTTCTTGAATGTGTTAAAAGAAAAGATCTTGTAGCAGAAATTAGTTAGACATAATATGTTCTAATCTGGAGATATTTTTACTGGCTAGCATACCTCAGAAAGCCCTGATCTTAAAGGGATGGCTCAAAATTTCTGAAGTGAGGTTCTGTTTAAAGTTTGTAAGCAGGTAATATTATACCTACAGTACATATTACTCATAGTGTCTTCATTTCGTGTAAATCCAAATTATTTGCATTATTTACATGCAAACCAATGATTATTTAGACAGGAAACAGAAGTTGGAGGTGGTGCAGCACCAATAATCTTATGTAAAATCTTATCTAAAATTAAAGTGGTATAAAAGGCAAAACTATATTGATTTTTTTTTTTTTCTCTAGACTCTTGGCCCCTCCCTGACTAGCTGTTTTGTTCAGCTCAGGTTGACTAACTAATATTTATTCCTACTAAATGACCTCACCAATGGACCAATGTCTACTGCAGGTAAGCTATTAACTGCTTATACCTTTTATACAGAACCTCACTTCAAAACTCCTGGCATATCCCTTTCATTCAACCTGTTGCGTGTAATCAAATAAGTAGCTTCACACACAAAGCTCACATTTTCTGTAATCTTTTCATTAGTATGGTTGTACACTTTGTTCTTTTGTGTTTGTTGGAAATATTGAAGTTAACCTCTGTGGGATACTTGATCCTGCCTGTGTGTCAGTAGGTACAGGTCTTTGCTCTTGATCCTTTCTGTGATCGGGGCTGACATTTGGTTCAGCAGGATTACAAATGTTGATCCTTCGGAAGAGAGGCTGCAATTAAAAACAAACGTCAAGCATTGAGGCCATGTTTCTATGTCATAAAACTGGGACATCTGTCACTGTACACCCGCTCTAAGCTTGAACCAATGTGTACCTTTACTTTTTGCTAAAGTTTAATTTTAATACGGTAACTTTGCTGTTGTAAGCAGTGCTATTCTTGTTTGTAGTGATAATTTGAATCAGTCCTATCAGTCAGTGTTACATTACTTGCAATCTCATAAATATTTTTCCTTTTAAAGCTCTAAAAATTGCCTATGGCATTTTATGGTGTAGAAGGTGCATATGTATATTTACATTGGCACACATTTACTTGCCAACATGTGCATGTTTATGACTTGCCCTAAGGTGCTTTCTGATCGCTCTGCTGTCTAGGATTAGGCTAAAACCTCTGCTCAGGCACGCACTGTTTTGAGCACAAACCTGCCCAAGCTCAGTCCCACACTGAGATTTACTGTTAGTTGGCTTTACGAGCCAAATGGGCAGCTATTTACTGCTGTAGCTCAGAGGAACCTTCAAATATGTCTAGCAAAACCTTAGCACGAAAGGGACCTGATATGCCAAGAAAACGTCTATGAAACGCCTTAAGAAAAAGTGCTCATAAAAGCTCTTCTTCTTTTAAATCTCATTGGATTTTAAATGATTTTGGGTCTGTCGGAGAGCTGTTTGGTTGAAATGGAAGCTGGTGCTGGATCCTGTTGAGAAGTATGGGAATAGGCAGCTCCTTTGCAACAAGGCCTGATCAAATCTTCACAATAAGGTATGTCTGAGATTTGTTAATAGAGTGCCAATTTCTTGATTTCTGAGGTCTGACCTGTCAATTCCAGTTTTGACCAATTTTTTTTTTTTTTTTTTTTTTTTTTTTTGCTTTTCAAGGTCTATAAGACATTAAAGAGAGAAAATGTGTTGCAGGGTCTTTGGTAGACAGAGGAATTTAGAATCCAACAGAACATGAAGGAATTGCATGATCATCTTCAGTTATATATTAAAGCATTCCTCCGTAACCTTTATCTGCATTCATTTAAGCTCACAGAGGTGCATCCAAGTGTAAGCTGTTTATTGAACCGTTTATAGACCGAACATAGTAGGAGTTCTTAGTTTTGATTAATTTAATGAATGGGCCAGAACTATTCCGAATTATCTTTTTTGGTTGATCTTCTGATTAGTAATCAGAGCCAATAAAAAAATATTGGATTATTTTGATCTCTGGATGATTGGTGCATCTTTAATTCATATTATCTGAGCTTATCTTTGACTTATTTTTTAATACTTGCAAAAAAAGAAAAAAAAATAGATGTTACTCAGTCCCAAAAAGAGAAGTTCAAAGATTTGTTTTTTGTTATAATTTGTTTGCTTCTGAAAGCAGAACTGCCATTCTGTCATCAAGGATCAGTAAATTTAATCTCTGGATATAAGGTTATGCATGTGACGTTCTGCCAGCATAACCAAATGGATGCACTTGTGCATCATACGCACCAGTGTTGTTGCGGTGCAGTCACTTGACAATCTAATAATCAAGGTAGAATAAAGTTACAGTGCAGTATTTTTTTGTGTATGACTGTAGTTTCTGACTTTTGGTGTTTTTTATCAGTTGGTATAGATTATGTAATTATTTTTTTATTTTTATTTTTTTAGTATAATGAGTTTGAGTAAAAATACTACAATATCACGGTATTTTAACCATGAGTTTTTAACAAAAGCTTATAACATGATCTGATTAGGTGCTACTTATTTAAAATTAACACTGGCTGTCTGTTTTTATCGCAGCAAAAACTGTATTAATGTTATGTTGTAAAACCACAACTTTTTAAAACCTTGGTATATCTGGATAACCTAAAATCATCCTGTGCTTATTGATGTTTCTTTAGAAGCACCAACAGCCAAAATCCTGAGACCTTCAAGCACACTGAAACTTTGCTTTAAACAGAAGCTATTTAAAAGGGAAGTACAGTTTTGAACAAACTGAAACAGATAAAAGTGAATCAGGAACAAGTGCTGCTAACAACAAGCTCCATTTACCTCTGAGAGCTGAACTTGGATCTGAGAATGACATCTAACTCAATCTGGATGTGTTCCAGTTACACGCTCAAGCATCTGTAGCATTTGTTAATTACTATGTTTTCTGCTAGAAATGCATGGTGGTAACAAGACTTTTCTATGGGATTTTTTTTATTTCAAACACCCTATGCATGTTTACAACAAGAAGTTTTATTGTGCATTTTAGATATATAAGCCAACCGTATTTGATTTTTGAAGTCTGGGTTGGTGAGAGACATTAAACTTTCCCATTTGAAATCACAAATTCATAAACCCTTTCTTTTTAAATTTCTAACATGAAAAATGGATATTTCAATTTATAGGTAAAAATTGGCTACATAATGAAACAGGATCCTTCAACTAATGATACATTATCAATGAAGAGAATTTTCTTTTCTTTTTTACGATATAACACAAGAAGATAAGTCCTGTTGTTCAGCTGTTCTAAATTGTCTCACTATAATTTTACTTGATATACTTAGTATACACTAAGGCCCTGCTTACATGACAATGTTTTCTGGTGAAAATGGAAAGGTTTTGTTGCGTTTGGAATCCCTGGCTCATACGCAGTTTGACAGATATCAGAAGATGCACACCAACACCACAAAATGGCTGCCTACAATTTTAAAAAGAAGAAGAAATGAACAACAATGGCAAATGGTTTTAAATTTGGTGATTTTTATAATTCAAAGTCACCTTAAGCAACAGTTGAACATCGTCATCTGTCCATAGAAACACTTTGTTCTCTGCCATCTCGAACATTTATTAGTTGTGCCGGCTTTAAGGCAGAGAGTTTTCAAAGAACATAGCACTAGCTTGTGGCGAGGCGAGAGAATTATACCATTTTCACATCGCTACTGTTGCCTTGTAAACAGAGATTGTAATTAAAACGTTAGTATGTAAGCGTGTTAACGGAAATGGGAAGAAAATGCCGTATTCAATGGATTGTTGTCATGTAAACAGGGTCTAAGATCGTACTTGTTAGAAAAACCATTAGTTTAAATGATCTGTTCAGGTGTTTGTTCACCCCCATTTCTCTGCTTTGGTCACAGAGTGAACCTGACTCCGAGGCAGAATCTCCCACGCATCATCCTCAAAGGAATCTTCCAGGGGGTCAAAGTAGTCCGTGGACCAGACTGGGACTGGGGGAACCAAGACGGTGAGTGGTGTGTGTTTGGAGGAGGGGTGGGAGCTGTTCTTGTTAATAACCTGGTTGTATTAATGTAGAAATTCTTTTTTTTTTTTTTTTTTTTGTTCTGTTTCTTTAAACATAGAACTGTATGTGTCCAAAATGCCTCACCATGTGAATACCATTCTAACCTCACGCCTCAGTAACTTGAAAAATGTTGCATCTGTGTGTATGCGTGCACTTACACTGCCCGTGAGTCATCTGAGTCTGTCCCACAGATGCACCAGCCTGTTTGTGTCAGTGTCTTTATTGAATCCTTGTTTTATAACATGTTCTCTGCATTTTTTTTTTTTCATCTACAGTCCTATTTGGGGGGCAAAAGATTCTATCATTTGAACAGTGTGGTTCAGTTACTTGTGTGTTAGTTGTCATCTGTGTACATCTGCACTTACATGTTCTTACACAATGTGACTTTATGTCTTTAATGTTCCCTCTTTGAGATAAATGCAGCTTACTCTCAGCTGTGCTTAGAAATGATTAAAACCTGAAATGAAACGATCTTCCACACCGGTGCACTAATTGAAAGCTTGGGAATGTTCCCTTCATAGAAAGACAGAGTGGTCATAAGTCTTTTTGTTTGCTTGTCTGATTCTGAATGAGTCAAAATGTCCTTTTGGTTTCTGCCCTGGGGTTTGGTTAACTCAGTCATCAGGTTTAAATGGGGTATGCAGCCAATGCATATGAGCTTTTCTGAGCATGTTCAGATTCCCCTTTTTTCAACCATTATGTAGTTCACTGATTTAGTTGGAGTTAATTAGAAGTAAGGCAACCAAATGACATAAATGATTTTAAATAGGTTTAATAAATCATAAAATATGTGTTCTGATAATATGGCTCTGGAATGTATGTGTAAAAATAATATTTTAAAGAAATAATGGAGAAATGTGTTTTGTCAAGTGTCTATCCATAAAATGTCTCTTGGCATCTGACGCTGTTGCATGTTTCTGTTTGTCAAAACAAAACCTCCATTAGCAATTTATTATTCACTATTCTTAAATTTAATGGTCAAATTTTTTTCTTCCCTTTAGCCACAAACTTATGCAGCATTGCTTCTTGCATATCTCTTTTGTGTGTTTGTTTTTTGTGTATTTGTGTGTTTAGGTGGGGAGGGTAAGGTTGGGAAAGTGGTGGACATTCGTGGCTGGGACACGGAGTCTGGCCGCAGCGTGGCCAGTGTCACCTGGTCCAATGGCACCACCAATGTCTACCGAATGGGCCATAAAGGCAAAGTTGACCTAAAGTACGTGTCGGATGGCCAGGGAGGCTTCTACTACAAAGATCACCTACCTAAGCTTGGTAAGCATGACAGTTCTCAATATCGTTTCTATTACAGGTTCCCAAGAATATTCATACCCTTTCCACGGTTTGTCAAATTGACCAATTTTCAGGTCTTGCAGCAGATTCTCGGTCCAGGTTTAGACTTTGCCTGGGTCATCCATTGTGGCTCTGGTCGTATGTTTAGTTAAGGTTGTTGTCCTGCCAGAAGATGATCTCAAATCTTTTGCAGCATCTAACAAGTTTTCTTCCAGCACTGCTCTGTATTTGGCCCCATCTTCAACTCAGACCAGCTTGCTGAAGAAAGGCTTCCCCACAGCATGATCCTTCCATCACCATGTGTCACCATAGGCATTATGTGTTTGGGGTTATGTGCAATGTTAATCTTGCATCATGGGCCAAATAAAGTTTAAATTCTCATCTGAGTTGAGCACCTACTTCCACAGGTTTGCCGTGTATCCTAAATGGCTTGTCGCAAACGACAATGGGACTTTCTATGCCTTTTTTTCATCAATGGCTTTTCTGCCACATTGCTATAAATGCCACATTTTTTTGCTTGGAAGATTTGTAGACAGATTCTCCCTCTTGAGCTGTGTCCACAACTCTTCCAGAGCTACCATAGTTTTTTTTGACTTCTTCTCTGAATAACGCTGTCCTTTTCTGGTCTGCGAGTTTGTGAATGCCCTGACTTGGTAGGTTTTCAGTTGTGTTATACTCTTTTGATTTTCAGATTATGGTTTTGAACAGTGCTAATGGAGATCTTCTAAGCTTGGAAACTGTGTTATAACATAACCCTGTTTTAAGCTTCTCCACCACCCTATCCCTACCTGCTGTGCTCCTTGGTTATTGTGATGCTTTTTGTTCTAATCTGTAAAAACTACTCGGTCTTCAAACAGGAACTGAGTTTATCCTTAGATTAAATTACATAAAGGTAGACTTTCTTCACTAATTAGAAGCTAGTTCAGTACACTGAATTGTATCCATAGGTATAACAGTAAAGTGGGCTAAATGTATCTGGTATTTATATGAAAAAAAACCCCTAAAAAACCTTGTATTTTTTTTCCCTTCTACTTCACAACTGTGGGCTAGTGTGTATTGGGCTGTCACGTAAAATCCCAATAAAATACACAGAATGACAACATGTTGAAAAAGTATAGTAAGTGGTAATAGTAAATGGTATAAATACTTTTGTAAGGCACTTTTAGTAAATCTACTCCAAACCTTGAAGACCAGTATTGATGGTATCTTTTTGCTGATTCTTTCCCATCCAGGTGAGCATGCAGAACTCCAGCGCCAGGAGAGCGCTGATGGCCACTCTTTTCAGCAGGGAGACAAAGTCAAATGTCTGTTGGAGGTGGACATCTTGCGACAGATGCAGGAAGGACATGGAGGGTGGAACCCCAAAATGGCAGAGGTATGAGAAGCATCCCTTCAGTGAGAAAGAACATTTACCTAATGAGATCAAGCAGGTTTAGTCAACTCTTCACTCAGTTTCCATGGAATATAAAGTAGAAAATGTACTTCTTTTTGTTTCCAGTTGGTTTGTTCTGTACACCTATGCATTGAGAATGCAATCTCAAGTTCAACATGTGTGTCTGCTTAGCTCACAGAGTCTTTATATAAGATGGATGCTCTAGTAAAATGAAGGCAAATGGAGCATCCACATTTTCAGTCACAGTTGCCAAAGGCAACGTTAAGGTCAGAGCAACACTGAGGGGAGAACCCAGAGTGATACACCCTATTTATGTTTGCAGTACATTTGTCGGATCGGGACTGTTCATAGAATAACTGACAGAGGAGACGTCCGGGTCCAGTATAGCAACAACATCCGCTGGACTTTCCACCCGGGAGCTCTCACCAAGGTACTGAATTACAGAAAACCAGAACATCTTTGATCTCAACTTTAGTATGATTTCAGTGTAGCTTTACAGATTTATTCATGTGTTCTCCCCTTTTGCTTCTGACAGGTGAACACCTTTGGAGTTGGTGAGCTGGTTAAAGTACTGGATGAGCTGGAAACTGTGAAGAAACTTCAGGCTGGCCATGGGGAGTGGACAGACAGCATGACTCCTGTATGCTAAATTTTAGTTTTTAACTAACTCTAGTTTTATACACTTTGTTCTGTGGTCTAGTGAAACTATGAACTAAAAGTTTAACAGATCGTCTTGTAACTTTGAGTCCTTATTTATGCAGTCAACCATTAAAAGGGAGAAAGATACTTCATTTAACTAAATTATTTAGTGAAAGGTCCATATTCTGATGCAAAAAGATTTCCTTTGGGTTGTCTGTGATCAGTACTTTTATGTGTGAAAGTGTTGCTTGTCTTTTGATAACTTGAACTTGATTATTGCCCCTTGTCTGACTTATCATAATTTTGTTGCCAATTTCTTTGACCTACCAATACCAATTTCGGCAGATTGTGATTTTTTAAAAAGAACTTTATCTTTAAAAGGAGTGTTGAAAATATTTATATGTAGCCTTTCTGCTGTAATTATTTATGGTAGGCTCTGGTAGGATCGGGGGGGGGGGGGTTATAAAACTGAACATTTCTATTTTAAAATAAGTTAACATTTTAAACTGTTTGCTTTTTAAGTTTGAGATAATTGAGGTTAGTGCAGCCGGCATTACCAAAACCTCTTACTATGTGTGTTTTCCCTGGACAATAAAAATCCTTTCCATAATTCTGAGATTTCCAAAAGGCTGCCAACATTTCAAAATCTAGCGTGTTCTTACAGACAGATAATGAAGACTCAGAACGATAAAACAGATTAACTTTGCTGTAATATCTTCACCCTTCCTGTTATCTATTGAAAGTCATGCTCTCTCTTTCTCTCACTGTACCCTAATAAACCACAGATATGTCTTGACATGTCATAAAAATGTAGTTTCTTTTAAATAACTTCTTATATATTTGCTGTTCCTCTGACTCTGCTTTGTAAAAGCTTTCTGATACTGAAAAAACTAGCTGTTAGGTTTTCTTTCCTTAGTGGCGTCTTCCACATGGAAGATTGTTGTTGTAACGCAGCGGCTCTTAGGTTTGGCTTCATTACTGATTGGGGAAAAACAGGCAGATCAAGTCAGCCCATTCTAGTTGCCATCTGGTTTCTTGGTGCATCTCTGACAAATTTACCTACTTTAACTCACTAAAATAAATCTGTAACTTATCTGACCTGTATCCAAATTAGGAATAAAAATCCCTCTTAAAGTTGTTGTTGCCTGCTTGGTTACCCAAATTACAGAGAGAATGATCAC
Organism: Anableps anableps; assembly: GCA_014839685.1. Lineage (NCBI taxonomy): Eukaryota > Metazoa > Chordata > Actinopteri > Cyprinodontiformes > Anablepidae > Anableps > Anableps anableps. Next base: position 9,962,640 of record CM026071.1, read on the forward strand.
TTGAATAAATTCAAAGATGTTGGTTTTTGGCCTTGTTAACTTGATGCTTTTTCTGTAGGTGCTTGGCCAGGTGGGAAAGGTGCTGAAAGTATACGCTGATGGCGACCTACGGGTGGCATTCGGAGGTCAGACATGGACGTTCAACCCAGCGTGCCTTACGGCCCAGCCTGCAGAGGTCGATGCAAACCTCATGACGGCCGAGAACCCCAACGAATCTGGAAGTAAGGCCTCTGCAGGGACCAGGGGGCTCATCTCAAGTGCTGCACTTTCTCATCCTCTCTAATCCTCCTCCTAGCTCTGTCTCCGCTTTGCATGCTTCCTCACACAGGCTGCTACGCTGCCAATAAGGGCCCTTCTTTTCTTTTCTTTTTTTTTTCCATTAACGTGCGAACAAGGTGTCTGTTTGTTTAAGTGCTCTTCCCTGTAGCATGTTATGGTCCAGCGTGCGGACAGCGAGACGCTTTGGCAGCTCAGCAGACATTTGTCATCGTGTCAGAAGTTCTCAGCAGTCTCTTAATCATGGCATACTCTGTGTTTATGTTCATCTCAGTCGATGGAAGGGTGATAATATGTCGCTGTGTGTGCATGTGTGTGTGGTCAGATTCACTCTGCATGGAAGGACATTTTGACTCATTCCTGAGGTTTTGTTCAGTTCTGACAAATTCATTAACCATTGCAGCTTTCAGATTTTGCCTCGCCCTTCGAACTTGCTTTGTGGTTAGCTTTGGATTAAAGAAGCTAACATTTTTTTCCATCTTTCCTGTGCCTCCCCATTCCATAACCTTTCCCTATTCCCTTTTGTCTCTCTTCAGGTACTGTCATCTCCGTGCTGGAGAAGCTGCTGTCTCAGTCCACAGAGCAGGACAACCCCAGCCGACTCGTCATTGAAGCGGCCCACGGCAGTGCTAACAAAGTGCGGGAGTTGGTGCAGAAGTATCCTGACAAGGTTAGTGCGACACACCTTCTCTTTGCTGCAGTCCATGGTGTGACTCATTGAATCAAAAGAAACAAAACTGCACAGTGATGTTTCATGAAATTAAACCACAACACACAGATTCATCCATTTTGTTATTTACAGTTCATTGTGAAGTTTTTCAGGTTTTCTCCATTTTGTTATGTTACGTCCTTATTCTAAAGAAAAAAAAATCCCTGAAACCTCTACAGATGATGCCATACATGAAACTTGAGGTTCAGGCCAAACGATTCTATTTTGGCTTCATCAGACCAAAAAAGTTTGTTTCTTTCGGTTTGATATTCTATAAGGTGCAGGCAATTTTAATGTACAGACTTGAGTACATTAGCAGTGACTGACCTTCTGGATGGTTCCGTCTCCACAAGAGAACTCTGGATCTACCCCATTGTGACCATTGTTGGTTGGTTGTTGGTCACCTGTCTGACTGCTCCATGTCGTCAGGCGACCACATTTAGGGAGCGTCCTGATGGCTCCAGTCTTTATTTCAGAATAATAGAATCCACTGTGCTTTTCAGGATGTTTAGTGCTGCTGAATTGTTTTTGGATCTTTGATCCAGACTTGTCCTGTGACACAATCCTGTCTCTAAAGAACCACAGATAATTCATTTGATCTCATTACTTCGTTTCTGCTCTGATTTGCACTGCCAGCTGTGAGACCTTATTGTGTGCCTTTCCAAATTCTGTTCAGTCTACTGAATTCACCACAGTTGGACTCCAGTATACTTCAGATTGATTTTTGCTGTCATGGCAACTACAGTGAATACCTTTGTACCTGATTTAACAACAAAAACAACTTCCAAGCCAGTTTTTTTTTCTCCTTCATTAAAGGTTGTAGTGTGAAGAGTTTTGAGGGAATTTAATCCATTTAAGATAATAACAAACTGTGGAAAAAATGAAGTGCTGTTAGTAATTTCTGGATGTATTTCTTTTCTAATACCATAATCTTGCAAATACTTTTGAGGGTGTTTTGCCATTGAACCAGGAGTATGTTGCAGATTGTTAACTGCTAAAAGAATTGCTCCAGGTCTATTTACACCTCATGTTGCTACCCTCAAGTAAAACCAAAATAAGCCCAGTGTTTTAACAGTACACTGCTTTGGTGCTTTTATTTTGGCAGCAGTTTTCTAAGTCAAAATGTTCATTTTGGTTATTTTTTTTAAATTCAGTCTATGTAATTATGTTAACAATTAAACTTATAAACTTTTTCCCATATTTGCTGTTTATGCTGTTAAGTCTTTACCAAAACTTCTCAAAACAAAGAAGCTTTAAAGGGAAGTATAATTCAAAACCTTTTATAATTTTTTTTTTGTTTGTTATAAAGAAAAGGAACAGATTTTTTTTTTTTGTTTATTTTTAATATCAGAAATTTGTCAGAAAACCCAGACTAATCAGAATTACCAGAAGCATGTTTAATTGAGTATCCTGCTCGTGTATCCTAAATCCGATACATATCTGATCTTTTCAAATATGACCTTTGTCTGTACGGCGAGGTCGCATTTATCCGACCTGTACATTATTTACACTCGACAAGCGTCACTATTCTGCGTCCCGATACGTGGAAATAGGAAGAAAAACAACAACCATGGCGGACGATAACGCGGAGAGCAGTCAGTGGAAAGAGCTGTTAATATGCTGGCTCTGGTTGGACAACTACTTTAAAATCGCAAGATATGCTCCACCATTACCATCCATGTTTACGTTTGCAAAAACTGAGCACGCTCGCTACGTGTGACATTATTGCATCCTCTACTGCACATGCGGTGCACTTTTGGGTTGTTTGCAGATCACATACAAGTCACATATATTTGGACATGTGAATGAAAAAAAATTGGATTTCACAAAAAATCAGAATTGATCATTAATACCTGCAGTGTGAACGTAGCCTTAGATGTGTCCCTGGTTCAACACACCTGAATCAAATGACTGAATTACCTCCTCGGTGCAGTCAAATTCTCCAGAGTCCTGCTAATGACCAGGTTCTTTGACTGAGGTGTGTTAAAGCAAAGACACCTCTAAAATTTTCAGGACTAGAGTTGAAGACCCTTGATTTAGAAGGTAACCTTTTTTTATGGTTTATATGAGTTCCTTTCTACTGAAATATAACATGCATTTTGTTAGTGATGGTCCTGTTTTTTGTACCTTTTTTTTGTAACTTTAAACGTGATGTAACCTTACATTTTCTCCAGTCAACAAATGATTACATCACTGCTGTATTTTAGGTGTAGGGAGAAGTTTTTCTAAGAATTAGGTGGACTTCATAAATGGAGCTCTGTGACCTTCAGTCGGACTGCGTTGTTCCCCAGTGATTGGGGGGAAAAACAGCCATGTGCCCTTTTCCACACAAACCATGTGCAGCAGCGTCACTTATAAACTGGGGCTACAAAAAAAATGTAACAATCTGAACTGTTGTTTGAAGAAAACCATGTTAGAAATAGACTAGAAATAGAATATACTTTATTGTTCCCGAGGGGAAATTTGTCATGGACTCAAGGATGTGTAATTTGTAGGAGCAGCTGCCCAGACAAACAATAAATACACATAAATAGCTAAAAATGTAGACTACATAAACAACAGTCTAAAAACAACAGAACACAAAAGTTATTACAAACTTTCCAGGCCTCAGCGTACTGTCCATTTAAAATTTTGATTCAAAATTTTGATGGAGGTGGTTATAAAAGAGTATTTAAAATAGTTCGAATTAGTTTTTGAGATTCTGTACCTTCTACTGGAAGGCAAGAGCTCATATTCCATATGAAGGATGTGGGATGGGTACAGCAGTACAGTACCCTCCGTGCCTACCTAAGTATACAGACTGCTCATAGATGCTTTTCAGTCCTCCCCAACACCTTCATAGTGGTCCGTACCAGGTGCTGCAACTTAGATTTAGACTGTGTGGAGAGATTGCTGAAACACGCCGTCATCCGTTAAACATGCTGCATCCTGATACACTTCTCTTTATTAGTTTTTTGCTCACCTTTATGCCTATTTTCTTCTGAATAACAACATTTCTTCTTAATAAATGCTCTACTTTTTTATACTTGAGTATTTTTAAATGAGTGTCAGTATATGGGGCCTTGCAAAATTATTGACATCCCTTGGAAATTTTAAAGATTTTTTTTCACGTTACAACCACATCAAGGTCTAAAGGGGTTGAACACACGTTCATGACACACTTATGAGTTATTCACTATTCTGTGTTTTTCTGTTACTTTGAACCCCCATAAAACACATTGAAGTTTGTTGTTGTAAAGTGAGGAAATGAGGAAAAGTTTACGAGGCATGAACACTTTTGCAGTCCGCTGCATTTGTTGTGCTCCTTCAGTTCCATTCTGCCATGACAGCACTGCCTGGTGGGATTAGCTCCATCACGTGTATGATGAGGATGGTTGTTCGTGCACAGATTATTTCCTGCCAGTGTTTGATCAGCTCTGTTGGGAGGCACTGTTTTTCTGCTACGGATGAATCTCCAACTGTGTCTGTGCTCCTGCCAGGTGGATATCAAGAACCAAGGCAAGACGGCTCTGCAGGTCGCTGCTCACCAAGGCCACACAGAGGTGGTGAAGGCCCTGCTGCAAGCCAACAGCTCTGTCGAAGTTAAAGATGAAGATGGAGACACGGCTCTACACTACACTGCCTTTGGGTGAGGGCGCACTCATGTTCTTATGCTGCATTCATATGATTAAATGTTTTAATGTAGTAAAGAGAGAGAAGTTATTCACATTGACTTAATTAATCTTGTGTGATGGGTGTACTGTACTACATATGGCTGTTTGAATGACCTGAATCAGCCAGTATTTGATAAAAACGAAGACTTGCCAATCAAAAGGATATATAATTTACCTGCATTGGTTTGTTTTGATTCAGTAACCAGGCTGAGATTGCACGGCTGCTGCTGAGCAAAGGGGCGAATGTCAACGTATTGAACAACTCCATGTGTACAGCACTCCACATTGCTGTCAACAAGGGCTTCACTGACGTGGTGCGAGTGCTGACTGAACATTCGGCTGACGTCAATGTCCAGGTGAGTGGGTGCAGAGTGCTTACCTCTGCGGCATTAACTAAAATATGTTGTACTATACATTCATGCCCTAAAAACACACCCTAATTGAGTTATATGTTTTTTACCCTTTTCTTTCTTACTTCTCTTGGTTGTTCTTTCAACTGTTTTGACTAATTAATACACTGACTGGATTGCTGTAGTTTATTATCTTGGGATGAAATTCAAATGTTGTAACATCAGACATCGTAGTCATGGATACAGAGTTCCTACTCAGTCTGGAAAAGTTTTGGCTATAGATTGTGTGTTTACCGACCGACCATGGATGGATCAATCTGTTTTTCTGTTTATTCCTCCATCATCCATCTACTTTTAGTCTTTCACTCCATCCTTTTGAGTTTTGTAGAAATTAAAAAATTGAAGGAACTCTGTGGATATACAATTCTATTTATATTTTTCCGACCCGGTGTTACTGCCTCATTAAGATAATGTTGTATTTGTTTGAATGGATTTTTTTTTTTCAGATGGTCTAACATGCCAGCGGCCTGGCCCCGATTTGACTAACTAACTCAGTTTATTCTGCTTGAATAGTGTGGCTACTCAGCTAAAAACATGTCAGCCTGGAGTGTGTTTGTATTTTATCTGACAAATGTGTATATGGTCTATTTCTGTCTGTCTGTGCTCTGACTTGCAAAAACAAAATGTGAACAAAATCAGTTTATATTTTAGACTGCTACAATGTTTTATGGAAGGTATTGACTAAAAACACTTGTTTTTAGTCAATATTAAAAAACATCTAGATTCAGTTTTCTTTTAATTTATACAGAAGCTTTATTTACTGTGCTACCCGTCCACTTACTTTGTTAGGATTCATATGGGGACACACCGCTCCACGATGCCATTGCTAAGGATTTCCGCAGCATCATAGAGATCCTAGTCGTAGTGCCCAACATTGACTTCACCCAGCAGAACCACAGAGGCTTCAACCTGCTGCACCACGCTGCTCTCAAAGGAAACAAACTGTAAGTGAGAATTATATCCAAAGATTAACCTTTGAAATCATTGAACACAGAGAGGGGGAAAATCAAAGCTATTTTTGTAAAAAGCTATATTAACTAAGCATTTTTAATGAAAGACTTTGTCAAGGATTCTCAGTCTCCCCATCTAAATCCCTGAACAAACCACAATTTCTGTTTCCATTTAGAGTCAATCAATTTAAGCAGCAGTCCCTTTGAGATAAAAATAATAGCATAGTGTAATTTCTATATATCAAGTCCCTTCCAGCTATCTTTCCTGCTAGAAAGTGTTTACCCACTGCGCTACAGTGTACCTCCTAAATGCAGAGTAATTTTCGTGCTGCCATAATTTCTACATCCTTCTGTTTCCTGGTCTTTTGCAGCATCTCCTTAGATTGAATGCATATATTTCATGTTTGGAAATGATGGTTTTCTGTGTGTGTGGGAAACTCTCTTGTAGGTTGAAATGAGGATTCCAAGGTCAATTCTCAACACTATCAGTTACAGATAGCTTGCAGAGAGCTTGTCTCCCACACGGCTTTTGCTGCTGTCAGCAGGCTGGTAGTCAATATCAGTCAGAAATGCAGCAATCTGTTTTTTTTTTTTTTGTCTCTCTATGCACACACTTGTTCTCAAAATTGTTCCCAGACTATATGCAGTAACCTCACTGTTTGGGGGCAAATTAAATTTGGGATTCACGAATGGACAAATATTCCAGGAATCCAAACAGCCAGACGGTCTCAAGAACGTTTCCCAGGAAGGACAAGCTTATTGCTTGCTTCTCTGACAATTATATACATTTTAAATACTATGGATAGTGCAGTGAAAAGTATTTGTCTCCTTTCTTCATCGTCTTCTATTTTTGTTGGGTTTTTTTTTTTTTTTTTTTTTTTTTTTTTTTTTTTTTTTTTTTTTTTTTTTTTTTGACTACTTGCTGTAGTTAACGGAAGTCACTACTCAACACTTGGAATTCTGCTGTGTACCAGAACGTCCTGAAGGAGAATATCTATCTCAGGTCCACTTGGGTTATGCAGGAGATCAATAATCTTAAGCTCACCAGCAAGGTTGTTGAGTGGCCTAGTCAACGTCTCGACTTTGGTATAAAGATGCCGTGGCATGTCCTTGAGCAAGATTTTTTGATGGCTGAAAACAATATAGCAGAATTGTTTTATAATCAAAAACATTTAAAACAAACATATAAAAACAGAAGAAATCTGTTAAGGGGCAAATACTTTCTTATAGCATAATGCTTGCAATAACGCACTGCTTTTACATTCAGACTTTTTGTATGTTAGTTTTTAGTTGTGTTAAATTTGTGTTAATCCGTTTTAGTCAAAGAACCGACAAAAAATACCTTCAACATCTTTGTGTCCAGAAGGAAAGTTTGTTTGATGTTCAGTTTGAGATCAGATTGTTGTGATTTTATCTACTAAAAGACATCAAAACCAGCATAACAAGCAGCATTTTTCTGCTTCTTAATGAGGCTTCTGCTGCCAGGGCTGCAAGAGTGAGCACAGCTCACTTTTTTGACCAGAAACATTCACACTAACCATATTTTGAATAATCTGCCAAAGAGCTGCAGGAATTTTTTTGAAAAGGTGTGTTTAGCTTATGCTTGTTTTACAGTTCAATGATTATTTTAATAAATTCTCAACTGATTTTTGTCAAAAGTTAATGACCACAGCTAAATAATATGGAGCTGAAATAGTGACCAGAAACAGTAATATTGGTGAATATTGCAATGATGAAGTGGCATGCAATAAATGATCAGGAAGCATTGATGCCTTTTTTGCTTTGGGTTTATTGCAGACATAGACCCCAGATGAATACTCTAGTCAGCTATGGTTAAAAAAAAAAAAAAAAAAAAAAAAAAAAAAAAAAATTCAGTTTGACATTTTCATCTTGACAACCAAAAAGAAACTTTATTAAAAAATATGCTTCTGGCAGGGATGTGCTATATTGCTACATAAACAACTTAATTGTAGTTTTTTGACCACCCTCCCACCTCTTTACCTTTTATAACTTCATATGCATCATTAAACAAATGTCACAAAATGAATTACTGGCTAGGAGACCCCTTATTTCCAATTTAACATCAAGGTTCTATTGACATCTGCTGTTTTGGCAATGAGTTTCTTAATGATTTTATCTCTTTAACTTCTAAAACAGCTTTCTGCTGCATTAAACAACAAGTGTCATCAGATACATACTAATGGAGAACCTGATTGAATGATACTTTAGTAATTAGCTGATATGTTTTACAATCCATTAAGATCGTCTCGATATACATATTGCAAATGATACATTTGTGATATACTGTGCAGCCTTAATCTGCCAGCAAAAACTTGCAGACAAAACAGATGTCATTGAACTTTCTATTTTTCATATCTGCTCTCATAGCAACCAGCACTCACTTCATCTGTGTGTGTCTACTGCTGTTGTAAAAAAACAATAAACCAGGTATCTCTGATTGTTCTGGTCTCTGTGGTTAGTCACACAACATAATGCCATCCCTTCTTGTTCTCGTTGCTTAAAAGCTTGTCCCTGAAAGGTATAATTAGTGTATGCTATTCGTGTTAGGTGGATTTCATAGCTCTCAGTGTAAACATGCAATTACTGGTAAAGTGAATGCATCACAGTTGGTAATATATTAGGTTCAGAGAAATCTTGTTAAACACGCTGCTTTCTGAATAAAAACAGGTATGAATGGTATCAGAAGGTTATGAAACATTAAGTCAGCCGTTTTCCTTATGCTTGAGGCGTCTTTGACGCTGGTCACATATAGGTTCATTTGTTTTCTGTCTGGTTAGTTTACTGTGCCTGACAGAGTGTAAATCTTAATCACAAACTTGGCATGACACTGACTAGGCAGGCGGAAACTTTGTGGATCATTCTGTTCTCACCATGATGAGGTCTCATCCAGACCTGATATAATTGTTTTGCCTGTTTATGATTTTGGTGTTTAATATCCTTTCTGTCCATGTAGCGTCCAATTAGCTCCCACACGAATCTCTTCATAAATACCAGTAAAATGCTTAAAAAACACAACTGTTTATATTTAATCTGTAGCCCAAAAGGTGAAATCTGGAAAAAAGCTAGATTTGACAACTGAACTGATTTGCTTAATGAATTTAAAGGAGCTGTCAAGAAATATACCAAGATTCTTAACCACATGCTGTTGAACATGCATGCATGTTCAAGAAGGTTATTTGAAAAGTACCATCTCCCAAATTAAATCATTTCTGGTTTTTATCATTGAGATTTAGGACATTTTGGAGATAGATTGAGATGGCATGTGCAAAGCATTGTACTTACTTAAAATAGACCTGTAAATCCAAAGGTTATAGGATAGATTAAAGATAGACCCACATCTTGGGAGCCTATGATAGAACCTTGTGGAACTCCACATGTACTAGGTGTTGCTGTTGAAAAACATTTGCCTAAATGAACAGAGGTATTTTGATTAGTTAAATAAGACTTGATTTTAGTCAGTTTCATACAAAATCTTAAAGAAGTCTCACTTTATGTGCTCTTTAGCTAGCTACTTCAAGCAATGGTATTTATGGTTTAAGCTTATATGAGAACTGGGTACTTTCAAGCTTAACATTTAGCAAAGCTACATAACGTTTTTATGTAACTACAATATTCTTTTCTTGATTCAAGTTGAGATAAAGAATTACAAAAGCAAAGTAGGATGTTTGTTTTGCTGTCTTCGGTCCATCCTATTAATGAAACACTGAACATTTGTTTTGTTGCTTAAGAACATTCAGGGTTTTTTTTTCCTTTTTTACAATTTTTTTTTTGACATGTCTATATACAGCAGCTACTGAAAATTTGAAACCCAGAAACATCCAAGGTTAAACCTTCCTTTCATGAATTTTAATATTTTTATAGTGCTCTAAGGGTCTAAGCCCATATTTGGACCCATCTTATGGACTTCCTTAGAACTTACGTTTGCCTGTTGCTATAAGTTTGCTTTACTGTAACATGGAAAGTTGCCCCTGGTTCTTTAAAAATAGGTTGAAAGAAAGAATGGAAAAACAAAAGCAACACTTAGATTTAACTTAGCATGCATGCCTTTTCATTGAAAGGTACAATTAGAGACTTTTAAAGCTTTTCCATACAATTAAATGTTTTTATTGGAAACCTTAGAAACCTCTTATTGCTATTCTCAAAATTTTGGTAAGGTTTCAGTTTTGGCTTTAGTTTAAACATGCACCGGTCAGATTTGTGGACAAATTCACAACTCTGGTTTTAGTCAGGCTAAAGTCAGTATAAAAAGGGTTTTTCCTATTTAAAACAAAGGCAAAATTATTTGGATTTAACCTTTTAAACTCTCATCAACCAGGGCATTTTATAATTGCAAGGATCACAATCATTGTGGTTATCATTAGTAAGTGTAGACACTAATGTAAATACTCTGTCAGTATTTCTTAAAAGTAGTTCATATTTCCAAATCTAGGATGTTTCATGACAGACGTTAAAAGCTCAAAAGAAAAACAAAGTAATTTTTCTGCAATACGTTCAGCCTTTCTGGTACCTATTGAAATGATTTTCAGGTCAATTTTCTTCTTTGCCATTTTGACACAGATATCAGTATTATTACTGAGACCAGTTAGCGCTTAGCTGTAGCGCGTTGACTGATCAGAGAAAGGCTCGATTTTTGACTTTCCAAATGACTGAAAATCATCCGATTCTGGTTACCAGGCGATTTCTTTGGACGTTGCTGTTTTGCTTTTATTTTATCTCTCTTTATACCCATCATACTCTTCATACATACTGCCTTGTCAAATCTGACATAGTTAAAAAAAAAAAAAAAAAAAAAAAAAAAAAAAAAAAGGACCCTCCTGATTATTCTAAAAATATAATCTCTGTTCAGCTCTGTAAAGGTGTTATATGTGCACAGAATATAAGATAAAAACTGCAAGTGAGCAAAAACAGTGTAGGAGAAATGGAACCACTGCAGGCAGTCCTTTAATTAATGTTCAATCTGCTCTGACACGAGTCATATGTGCACGTCTTTGAGTTTAGGCTGCAGTCTTCAGCGTTCATTCGGCCTGACACCAGCTGCTCCACGCAATGAAGAGAGACATGATTTACAGTGTTCAGGAACGACTCACTTCACCAGTTCATTCATGTATCATCAGATGGCCTTCACTCCACTGAGGCTGTCAAGTGTGTGTGGCTGTATGCACTACATTTAAAGGTCAAAGCATATCCAGTTTAAAAGGTGTCTTTGTTAGGTTTGCTAATTATATATTTTTTATTCTTCAGGGTATGAAAGTTTAAAAACATACGTTTGTAACATAAAATGAAACTTTATGTCTCTTGGTCATTTGCTATTTACGGTGAGCCATAGTGATGGACTGAGGGTTCCTACTCAGTCTAGAAAATTGTTGGATATATTTTACATATTTTCCAACTCTGTCTCCATCGATTCATCAATTGATTGTTTAACTGGATTTAGTAGAAATATCTGCCATCATTTTTACAGTGTCTTTTAAATTTACTCTTTAATGTTGGCCTAAAGGACTGGGGAAAAATGTGTGATTCACACTTAACCCAGTGATCTATTTACAATTACCCCAAACTAAAACAATGTGTAAATCTGTTGATGTTTTGTCTTGCATAGATAAGCTGAAGGCTGTTTCCACATTTCTAAGCTACAGACCTTCCAGAAAGACACCCCGAGAGCAGCTGTGAACATCTGTTGTATTTTTGTGACAGAAAGACAAAAATGGTTTGTTTATCAGCCTATTTATTTTGTGTGAGGAAATGGAAAAAGACAGCTATGTGCCAAGTTCACAGGGAGGCCTGGGAAAGTGAAGGAACGAGGCATGTTGCCAGATGTCGTCTTAGGAGGCAAATGGATGTACGGGATGGATAATGTGTTAAGTGTTTTTCCTGGAGAAGAGATTGAATTTCCTCCTGAATTCTGACATTTCTCCTAATTGCAACTTTATTTTTCTCTCTTTATCACTCTTCCTCCTTTTTCCATTTGCTGTTACGTATTTTTATGATGTCAGTCAGGATTCACTGCATGCTTAATCATATTGATAATTTTACATAAATCTATGAAATACATAAAATAGGCTTCATTTAAATGAATGTCTGAACTATTATTTTATTATAATAAAGCAGGAAACTGGGGGTGAGTTGGTACAGATATGATTGGCTACTTCAAATACAAAACTGAGCAGTTTAAGCTTTTGATTGTGGTCTGGAAACCTGGGACTGCTGTATAGAAGGCTCCGTCAGTGCTTGAACCACAAGCTTACAGATCTGCAATGCAGGTAGCTGTGACCTCTGGCAATGTCTTCTTTAGATGCCTTTAAATCACCCAGGCAATGCAGTTCACATCTAACTGATCGTGTTACAAACAAGCGAGTTCAGTCCATACCTCTCAATGTATCAGCAGTGAGCAACTAATGAATCTGTAAATGTTATAGTACATTAATCATATTAATAAAAGCTGCTTCTACAGAGCTGCAGGGGTCTTTGCACATCGTTCGATGAATTGCAACAGAAGCTTTCACCCTTCTCCTTGTTTTTGCTTTTGAAATAATGGACGGCAGGGTCATCTATCAGTGTGTGCGCCACCAGTGTTTCCACACAGTAAAATCCTGCAGAGGCAGCAGTAAATTAAACCCAACTTCCTCCAGAAGTTTTGGTTCATGTCACACTAATGCCTCTGTGGTGATTTGCCAGCTTCCTGGGCGCTCACTAAGGCTGTCGGCTTCAATTTCACATTTCATAAAGCCCACTCAGCCAAAGAGGAGAGAGTATTCAACGGTGCAGTGCGAACTTGCCCTGCATAAAATGCAAACAAAGTTGCGATGGTCTCACTTCACTGACTGAGGCCTCATTATGCTCTGCAATTAAACACAGACTGATGTTCAGCATAATGCACTATAACTTGACTAATCCAGATGGATGGCAAACAGAAAGTTTAACATTTGGGACTTTGTCTTCAGTCATGTTGAAGAGCATGTTTTCTGCTCAGATTGCCTTGTTAACAGCTTCAGAAACAGCTGCAGTTGTGTTCAGATATCAGGAACTTAGACATATAATGATGAGATCTTCCTGTTATGAAAAATATGTGCTTTTTAAATGAATAAAGAAATGTATGCATTGGTATTTTTGTCAAAAAACGCTCACTGTTGATTATGATTCATTCAAAAAAAGATAATAAAATCGACAATTTACCAGGAACTTCTTCACATCACAACAGCAAATGTCAGTATTTTTATTGTGATTTTAAATGATATAGACAAGCACAAACTGGTGTTTCATTTTGAAATGAACTGGAAACTGATACATAGTCTTTAAACTTTTTAACAAATACAAATCTGAAAGGCATGGCATCTTTTCTGGGGTTTTCTCAACCAGCTTTACAAATCGAGGTTGTAAATGGGTATAATCTGAGTTGTGACTGGTCAAGTCTTGTTTGTCTTGACTTCAGGGCCACAGAAAAGATCCTGGCTCGAGCTCGACAGCTTGTGGACGTTAAGAAGGAAGACGGTTTCTCTGCCCTTCATCTGGCTGCTCTCAACAACCACAGAGATGTCGCTGAGGTCCTCATCAAGGAGGTGAGCTGGAAATGGGAGTAAACAAGAGACCTTTTGTTGGCTTCACTGTTGCGTCTTTAGTATGCGTTTTTGATTTATTTTAAATCCCCATTAATAAAAGAAAATATCACATTTCCTCTAACTCTTCTTTCCCAGGGGCGCTGTGACGTCAACATTCGCAACAACCGGAACCAGACGCCGCTGCAGCTGGCTGTCACACAGGGCCACACGGACCTGGTGCAGCTGCTGGTGGACGAGGGCGCCGACGTCAACATGGAGGATGAGGACGGTGACACAGCCATGCATGTGGCCCTCCTTCGCCCGCAGCTGGCCAACATCATGCTCACCCCTTTAGCAGGGGGCAGCAGCACGGAGGAGGGCAGCGAGGGCTGCTCGTCTACGTCGCTCTACTGCAGGGTGAGGGTTGATGGGGAGTATAAACATGGAGGCTGGGCTGTCTTGTTATGAAATGATAGAAAACTGTTTTTCTACTTGGAATTACATAAGTGTTGTTGAACAGAAACCCAGCCAAAGGCGTCAGGATGGAGGGAATGATTTTTAAATCCCATTACATTGAGGATTTTGACAGAAAGACCCAAAAATCTACACATAATCATTTGGAAGCTATTTAGACTTGAAATTTGTATACTCATGCTGAAGGTAAAAAATCAGGAAGCAATGCTTTAACGGCTTCAGTAAGCAAAATGTGCTGGTCAAGCTACTCGAGAATTGCCGGCTACAGTGTTTACATCTACTCTCAGCTGTGCTTCAAAGGTATTTAAAATGTAATTTCTGGACATGATCTAAGTTTGATATTTTTTCCTGACAAGCTTTCACTTTGACACTTATTTTTAAGCGAATATTATTATTATTATTATTTTTTTTTTTTCTTTGTATGCTGCTGAAGTCCTCATACCTGAACCTGTCCAAATAAACAAAATGAACAAGAATGTAGTTAAGAATTTGAAGTGACAGTGACAAAACAAAGAGGTAAAAAATAACCCCTGGAGAAGTCAACATAAGCTAAACAAGGTAGTAAAGACATAACCACACGTTGCTGATCTACTCTAAAATAGAGACGTCTATTCCTTGTAGCCTTAAAGAGGTATATATAGTCTCCAAGTGGGATAAAAAAAAAAAACCCAAAAAAACCCCCCACATTCTGTGAAACATATAATAGGAAACACAGCAAGGCTAGAAACTACAACCAATGAAAGTTACAGTGTATGTTTAGTCTCGTAGGATATGTTTAGGATGAAGCTGTTAGTTGGATTCCAGGTAAACAGCAGAATGAAAGGTGAAAGGAGGTAAAATAGGGATTTAGGTCGCTGAGCTTTGAACAGATTTAACTGAGGAGGAAGGACTTCAGTTCATTGTGTAAGCAGGTCACAAGAACCCAGATTAACTTAAGAGAGTAATAAGGTTAGAGAAGTGATGCTAAATATAACTTGAGGAACATGTTACAGCTACGGTATAGTCTACTGAAGCTTGCTTATAAAAGTAAAAATGTTGCTACAGTAAAACGTATGTGTAAATTTGTATTTAGCCTCAAGATAAAAGATTTACTTTCTTGAAGTAAAGATGGTGTCACACATGGCTCTGTTGTTTCAAAGGTTGCATTTGTACAAGGTCCACAGTGATGTTGGGAATACGTTTAGAAGAGAAGTGCTGAATGCTACAGAGGTGAGGACGGCCCATTAAGTCCAGTAATATGGAAATAAGCCAAGATGAACCTT
Source organism: Anableps anableps (assembly GCA_014839685.1). Taxonomy (NCBI): domain Eukaryota; kingdom Metazoa; phylum Chordata; class Actinopteri; order Cyprinodontiformes; family Anablepidae; genus Anableps; species Anableps anableps. The sequence continues at coordinate 9,977,930 of CM026071.1, forward strand.
TTAGTCAGGATGTCTGAGATAAATTTAGGGGAGCGTTGTAAACAAAGCACATTTTTACCCCAAATGAAGTCTTAATCACAATGTTAGAGATTGGACACAACTTTGTGTCTTGTGGACAATTTCTGATCTCCATTTTTTTCTTTTTAAGCTTTGATCTGCCAGTACCGCTGTTAGCTGATTCAGGCTTCACTTTACAAACTATAGTATGCGAATGTATACAAACAGCAATAAAAATATATTTTCTAGGGTCATTTCTGGCTTAAGCAAACAAGCTTAAGCCAGAAATATCAGTTTCATGCCTGTTAAAAGTGGACACTTGGCCCTAAAAATAAAAGAAAATAATTAACAAAGTGGTCATTAATTATCGAAATTAGGATCAAATGTGGTTCATAGTTTGTGTGTGAGTGAGCATTATCTGTAAAACAGGGTTTTACTAATACTTTAAAGCAAAGATTATGGGGTTGGCATTTTAAACTCTGTCTACCATGTTAGCAATTAGCTTAGTTAGCATGACTAGCTGTAATAAAACAACAGTACTAAAAACAGCTAACTTTGAATCTTCTTCCCTCAGTAACAGCATCCACCCAGAAGAGTGGTGTTGTTACTATGACTTAGTAGCATTTATGTATAGTGTGTTCACTGATCCAAAAATATATATGTATTTTTGGGTTTGTGACCGGTCTGGTCACTGATTTAGTGCTGATCAAATCATCCATTTCGGGTCACAAGCCGATTTCTCTGTGCATCTCTGTCTAAAATGTACTTTGTTAAGATGCAAAGAATGGGACTGCAGCTGAAGTCACATGATGTTGAAAAAGATCTTGTCTCATTTCTTTTCCTTTGAAAAAAAAAACAAAAAAACTCCTAACATTATTACAGTGGTGTGTGTATATGCATGTGATCCACTTAATGTGATCGATATTTTGATCCCTTCTGTTTTCCAGAGCCATTAACTCCCCTAAGAGACCGTTAGTTTTTCCCCTGATGCGAGACGTTGTATATGAGGTTTGTCCTATTACATGGTGTAAATATTTCACCACTAAAAAAAAAACTTCTCAGCGCTCCAGATGACCGCTAATACTGCAGCTCCTCTCAGCATCATGGGCTCTGAGCCAACACACACACTAAAACACTTGTACACAGCCATGAAGACTAGAAACCCTAGACTTAAGTGCTCAGGGCTGTTTTGGCCACTGTCAGCAGATGAGTTGTCAAGGGAGTCATTCTGTGCTGATTAGATGTGGGTTTATGTAGCATCTAAATCAGGATCACTCTAATTTAACTTCCTATACCTTTGTTATGCTCAATTCTCCTGCATCTTTGAATTTATTTTTACAGTATTCTCTTGGACTAACACAATCTGATGTGTAATCATAATGGTTTTAGTTTAAACTCCTCCACTTGTCCTTCCCCCTCCTTCTTCTTATCCTTTCGTCTTCCTCCTTCTGTGTCCACAGCTGAACTCTTCAGGTCTCCTGGGGAACACTGAGCTGAACGTTGCCATGGCTATTGCCTGTTTTCTGGCACAGGAAGGCGCTGATATCAGCTATGCCAACCACAAGGGCAAAAGTCCTCTGGATCTGGTGGCAGACAGCACCATGATGCAGCTCATTAAGAACTTTTCTGAGAAGCACAGGTACATGTTCCCAATATTAGCATGTAAGTCCATGATCTTGAGTATAGCCCTATGGAGAGACATTCAGGATCTTCTAGTTAAGGCCAGAATTAATGATAACCTCAATTAAAGCAAGCTGTCCTCATGCTGATGCGGTAAAGAGGCTCAGGACCATCACACTACCACCACCATGTGGCTCTGAGTTTGATGTTTGAAATGTGCAAAGTTGTTTTGGTTTTATGTCAAAAGTAACAGAAGGCACATCTTCCCAAAGGTTCTACTTTTGTTCGCTGTATATCTTTAAAGTCTTAGGGATCACCAAGATGGTTTTTGGGAATTGTGAAATGGCCATGTCTGCTCCTTTTTGGTCTGCAAACGTTTTGGCCTCGGATCTTTACATCGATGCCGTTTTACCCAGTCTTTTTCTGATTGTTGAATCATAAACACTGACCTTAACAGCTGAGTCCTGCAGTTCAATAGATGTCGCTCTGGATTCTTTTGTGACCTCCCAGAGTAGCAGCTGAGGCACTCTTGGAGTAATTTTTGGTCAGCCAGCCAGTCCTGGAAAGATTAATTACAGTTGATGCTTCATCAAGTGGGGGCAATTACAGGGTTATTTTGGTTTGAGTATAAAATTTATTTAAAAAAATCAAAACCAAAACTTACATTTTCATAGGATAGGAAGATGTAGAAACATTGTGCCAGACAGGCCAGAATTGAAATGTAGCTTATAAAGATACATTTATACAAACAAATCCATGTCAGAGTTTGATTTAACAAAATAATGTTTTATGTTGATGTGTTAGAGTTCTGCCCATCTGTTGTCATTCAGGTTGCAGCGCCTGCAGGCCATCACATGTGGACAGGGCCTGAGCAGCGCGAGCCTGCGGCGGGTCCACACAACACCCAACACCATGACCAACCTGGTTTTTCCCACGCCAGCGGGTCCCAGTGAATGCCTCATCTGTTCTGAGCTGGCTCTGCTGGTTCTTTTCTGCCCCTGCCAGCACAGCGTGGCCTGTGAAGGTAAATCTGCAAGCTCTGGTGGGGGTTGGGGGTAGGGGGTGTCTTCTATGGATTCAGTTACACTAACCTTGTCTTAACAGAATGTGCACATCGCATGAAGAAATGCATCAAATGCCAGGTCACAATAACCAAGAAAATACGACAAGGTAAGAAGAGATTAGAGACTTTTATTTTTGATATGTGGAATGTTTCAATATTATAAAGTTCTAGTTTTATGAATACAAGGTGCTGTCCATTCCTGGAACTTACAGCCTTGTCATCTTTCAGAGAGTAGCAAAAATGGCAGACCAGTCTCATTTTGCACAATAATACCCCAAATACTACACAGCCTGCATAAAACTCTCTTGACTTGACTAAAACTGAGTCCTGCTGATGGTTTGACTCCACAGACCAAACTGAGGTGGACTGCAGCCCTGGCACCGAGAACTCTGAGCAGCACAACCTTCTGGAGCAGCTACAGTCCCGCTACAGACAGATGGAGGAGCGCATCACCTGCCCCATCTGCATCGACAACCACATCAAGCTGGTCTTCCAGTGCGGACATGCCTCCTGCATCGACTGCAGTGCCGCGCTCAAGACCTGTCCGATCTGCAGGCAGACCATCCGGGAGCGGATCCAGCTGTTTGTCTGAGCTTCAGGCTGTCCTCCTAGGTCCAAAAGACCCCCAGAGAGACCACAGGAAGGGCTGCAGAGGTGCGCTGCTCTTGTGCCCTCTCATCTCTAGCTGCTGCACCTTCCTGCACCTCACTGGCGGTGACCGAACATTTGCTCAACTTTTTTAAAAGACGCTGCTGTAGATCGCTCAGAGTCCACTGTTACATTTTGGTTCATTTCCATCTCGAGCAGCGCAGGAACATTGCTTTAATTTTAATTCCTGCAGCTGGACTGACTCCAAGCTGAGCCTGAGAGGAATCACATGAGGCAAAGTTGTTGTGATGCCTCCACTTTGAATCCTCTGATTGATAAAGGAGCAACGGAAAAGTGGTTCCTCCTCGTGTTTCCTGTTCCCAACCACAACTGTTGTAGTTTGTCCGACGTTTGCTGCTTTAAGTGGATGTCTGTTACCCATCATCCTCTGTGGTTTTCTGGCCTCTTCTGTTTACACGTCTGCACAGAGATCAGTTGTTGTTCTCATGCTCCTCAGCCCATGAAGTACATCACTCTCTTTTACATCCATCTCTTAATTATCAACGTAAGGCCCTGCAGAGAGCGGGTATAGCTGAAAGCTCTCTATGTAGACCCCAAACACTTCTGTCTATATGCAAAGGGAGGCAGATACTATATATGCATGAGTATATGCATATTATAAAGCTGAAAATGACTCTTTGTCACAGATAATCTTTTGTTTTGTTTTATTGACTCTAGGGTTATGCTTGTGGTTGTTAATATACCTTTGACTACAAAGTTTTATTTATGTGTGAAAGATGTTTTATCTTTTTTTTGTTTTTTTTTTTGTTTTGTTTTTTTGCTTAGCAAAAAACGATTTTTGTTTTGTTTCTACTGAGGTTTAACCCAAGCCTACGTCTGCTACTCAGGTATCACATCTTGGAAGCACTCGGAATATCCATAAATGTTTTAAGAGCCCTTTCCCAGACTGTCACACTAACACCATTACAGCACATTGTATTTAATTGTTCCAGTGGATCACTGAGAGGAAGGAAAGTAACAATAACAAAGTAACAGATTTGGTGTTAATGACTAAAATAAATGCACACATGCAATTCTCAGTTGTAATGCGGATGGTTGTAGAGGAGATTCTGCGAAGACTTCCATTTTCCTTCAAAAATACAAAACAAAGAAGTGAGAAGGTGTGAACTTTGCCAAATGAAAGAATAACGGGATCCAGATCTGGATCAACATTGATTATCTTTTCAATTTGAAGCATCTCATGTTAACTTTTCACAAATTAAACCAGAAATGTGTTCAGACCATGTATTAAAATGCGTTCTGGCTGATTTAGATAAAACCAGACTTCGCATTAAAGTCAGTCCTGAGTGTTTTTTTGTTATTTTTGCTGCAGGCTTATGATGAATTTAGCTGTGTATCTTAACAGACATGATTATAGAGAGAAAGTAGAATAAATAATGAAGAACTTTTAAGCTCAGTGCCACAGCACTAACACTACAGATTTCAACCAAGAGCACAGCACTGAGGGCTTGCAGGCGGCCAACAGCTGCTCCACACACCTTTATTAGCCTATAAACATGCTACGTAAATGTGACACATAGAGAAATGTTATATGTGCTTTTCATGAGTCATTTCATAATCTGTTGACTGGAGTGGGATCAGTCAACTCCAAAAATATGAAAGATAGAAAAATAATAATAATAATAATAATAATAATAATAATAATAATAATAATAATAATAATAATAATAAACTACATACTGCAGAGGAAACTCAAAACCCACCTGATGACCTCTGATCTATAAAATCACAACTTGTGACAGAGCATCTTTTATTTAGTTTATCCAAGAAGATCTTATCTATAGAGAATAGACAGCTGTTTTATCGTTTTTGGTGACAACGGTGCTGATTATGGCAAAGCTGTTCATAGAACGAAGGGGTTTTTATTGTTTTTTGTATTTATTTTTTTTTGGGGGGGGGGGGCAGTTCAGGTAGCTCTGCTCTTTTTGCAGAGTCTGGTCAAGTCAGTGGGGATCCTTCTGTGTCTCCCAGCATGGATTTGTTCAGACTGCTTAACTAAATGCTTTGACATACCTCTCTGAGTCTGTGAATGTGAGCCACTTGGACCTCGCAGATGAGCATGCACTGTTTCCTTTGGGACTATTAATGGTTCCCTGCCGGTGCACACAGCCAGTAGCACAGATGATGACATTTCCGTCACACAGGCTTTGTGGTCGAGCAGACTAGGAGGTAGGAATTAGGCTTAATGGAGATATAATGAATCCAGGCCACCTATGAAGGTGGTCTGAGGAAATCTGACCTCAAATTGTCTTAAATGCATCATATCCTGTATTTAGGGTTATCCTGGTGTGGTTGGATTGTCCAGGACGGGTGTTAGTGCCAGGTGTTGGTCAACCAACAAAAATATCCCTAATAAATCCAAGACGGGCCACGTAGCTTTATGTCTGCTTGTGTTGGTCTGCTCCTTTGGGTTTGTCACTGGATTCCCCCTTTAACAGAGGTTCATGCTTTTTTGTGTCTTAGTTTTTATCAGGTGTAGAGTACAGTGTGTAATCAAAAATACAACTCTTTGTGTTTCTATCTAAGGTTCATATCTTGTATTACCAGTCGAGTATTTCAGAAGCAAGCCGTCCTTTTTTCTCCTCCGGAGTTCTGGATTGTACATCAGCTTCGTCTTTTTGTTTTGGTTTTGTTTTTCTTTTTTTGTGTTGGTGATTTTTTTTTTTTTTTTTTTTTTTTTTTGAAGGGCTTATGCATATATGACAAAAAAAAAAAAAAATCTAGTCTAATTTTAAGTTAATCTTTTTTTTTTTTTTTTTTTTTTTTAATCTGGAACTTCCAGAGGCAGGAGGGTTTTTATGTCTCCAGCAGCTCCCAGATTGTGGGAGAGCCAATGTTAAAGATGTACATTTGAATGTTGGTAGGGGAGATAATGTATCCTGTCTCACGCTGCCTTTTTTATGTGTGAAAAAAAAAAACAAACGTCTAAAGAAAAGAGCTAGAATATCCTCGTGGTTTATTATGAGGAAATAACTTTTACATCAGTGCCAAATTGCATGAGGAGGATGTGCATGAACATGCACGCCCGTTACGACACAGACACACTCTTCTAACCCCCCCATGCTCCCCCTCCAGGTCAAAAGGGGGGCAGATTATTCCAGCGGTGAGATATAAAGTGAAACAAAGCATATTATCTGTTTTGATTCAGGATCAGACATATTATCTCTCTGTTTGTGGTGTTAGCCTGCTAGCTTCAGCAGTCACACTCTGAACCTCTATGACAGGTGATGCTACTCTCATTCCCAAAACGTGATCCGTTTGGAGCTTTTTACAACTATATACTTATATATAATATATATATTTATATTTTCTGAGACATTATCAATCAAGGGACATGTTTCTTATAGAAGTTTCAGTATTTAAGGATTGTCCTTTGGTGTTCTGAAGTTGATGGGTTTACAGGCGAGGCAATAATGTTTAAGAAAAAAGTGTAAATTTGTTTTCATTTCCTTTTCCTCCTTTTAAGGAGTCTTGCTGTGAGCGTGGTTAAACGGTTTCTGTATAAAAGTTATTAGTTAAAGCAGCAAATGTTACTGTTGGTGTTTGTACAGTTCAACTCTCGGAGTTCTGATGTTGGCCTTACTGTCCATTCCTCCTCTGTTAATGTTTTTTCAGTTGAATTCTGTACAAAAATATTTTGCAATAAATATGGAACTGTTTTTTAAAGACTGTCCGGATCTTTTGTTTTATTACAAAAATCTCAGAGGTTTTACCTCATTTAACTGAAAGAATAATGTTTTTAAGCTATTTTATGGGGCAGTTTCTTAGTATTGAAGATTCATTAGATCTGTCATTGTCAGTTTACCCAGAAACTTGTGAATCATGACTAATATGTTGACAAAGACTCTCTGATTGAAGCTGGAGCTGAAAAGAACATTTCCACCACCATCTCAGTGTAAAACATCCGCAGATCATTATAATTAGTACTAGAGATGCACCGTTCAGGCTTTTACTGACAGAAACTGATTTTTGATTTTCCTTGACCTCCTGGTTCTGACTTTGACAGACTCAGATTTTTTATTTATTTATTTTTTTTGTTCTAGGGACTGTGATACATGAAAGAGGAAAAATTTTGTTGCCAGTTCTCTCGCAAGATAGGTTTTGAATCCAACAAAAAAAATGAAGGAATTACAAGATTATTTTTATTCATACCTCAGAGTCCCAAACCTTTATCTAAATTTTCTTTTTTAATTCAAAGGTGCGTCAACTTACATCATGGTGTTTGAAACATTTAGACTGAAAATGGTTGGAATTCTTGGTTTTGATGCTTTTAATGAATAGTAATTTATTTTCTTCCTGATCAAGTGTGAATTGGTCGGTTTCAAATTTCTGATTAATTGGTGCATCTCTAATCAGAATACTATTTGTTTTCTTCTTAAGAGTCTTTATTTTAAAGAACTATTTTTTAATGAATGAAGCTCTTCAGGTCAACAGTGACTTACGTTGAATTGGTGGGCTATGGTTGTAACAAAAGCTGTGCAACACAACCAAAACACCTTTAATTAAAATTCTGCTTTGAGTTTGTGGTTGTAGAAACCTGTGTGTCTGAATTGAGAACCTTCTAATATGGCTTAAGTCATTTTTTTTTCAATGAGAAATTGTATGTCTGACAAAATGAAAATAGGTTGTCCTCTTTTTGATTTATTGTCTGGCTCTAAACGACAAGAGGAAAATAGTATTTATGAGTAACGTTAAGAGGTAGATGTACAATGTTTTGACTACTGCTGTTTTCAGCCACCAGAGGGGATAAAGAAGTGGTGGGAATGCAGATGTTTTATGTGATTTGTTCATTTTCTTGCTATTTTCAGTATGAACTTTGATTCTTATTCATGTGACAGTTTTACTGTAACAGTGAGCTATAACAGCTACGGGCAGTCTCTGAACATCCGTAGAAACATAATGTAAGCTGGCAAGTGGCCTCGAACTTACTGTCATTTCAGACTTGTGTTAGTGTGTCTGAATGTGTTTGAAAGTGCTATATGATGTGTTTGGATATGCTATATTCCTGATTTGTTTTAAGTTTGTGATTCTGTTTCAGGATTTTTATTTATTTTTTTTTTTTTAAATGAGACACGATTGCTGATTCCTTTTCTCCTGTTTCTCAGGAGTAAACAAAGATTTTTCATTTGCACCTCAGGGTAATATCTTCTGTTGTTTTCTAAAATGTGAGGGTTTGTGCGTGTTCCGCCTCAGGACCACCACGTCCATCAGTGTTTGAGAACAGAAACCAGGAGCAGCCGCCTACATTGACAGAGGCAGGAGTGTTGATACCTCATCAATGAAACGTCAGGAACTGCTATCGAAGACTACACCAGGAGCAGCTTCTCATCAAGGCCCAAACCTCTGAGGGTGCTGAAGGGTTCAGCTGCAGCAATATTTGAATATCTAATCATGAATATTTACATTGATTAGTAAAAGTATTCGCACTGCTTAAACTTTATCACATTTTGTCACTGTTTGTTTCCTCCAACAGGGATTTCTTCCAGGATTGCTCTGTGCTTACCTCCATCTATATTCCCATCAACTCTGACTAGGTTCTCTGTACCTTCAGAAAAAAAAAAAAAAAAAGCATCCCCACAGTCTGACACTGCCACCACTGTGTTTCGTCTTGGAAATAATGCATCCTTAATAATGTGAAGCAATAAACTGCCTCCACACTGTTTACTTGCATCTCAGGAATCTCAACTTAGGCGTTGGTTTCATTCAACTAGAACACCTTCTTGCATGTTCCCCTGCGTGGCTTGTGACAAACAGCTGATGGGTTTCGTTCAACAGCTGCATTCTTCTTGTCACTCTTCCATAAAGCATTTAAGGTTTTAAAATCCTAAATTTCCTGACATTTAAATGCTAATTATTGTTTAATACCTTGGAAATCTTTCAAACTGCTTTATATTCATTCATGAGTCGTCATGTTGCTCATAATATGTGAAGGTAGGGTTAGGGTTAGTAATAGTAGTAAACTGGCACCCTAATTACAAGTGGCACCCTAATTACAATACATTTGTAATATTTTTACAGTAGAAGGTTTTCTGATTGCAAAGGTTGTTCACTCATCAATTTAGGAGAAACACAGTAGGGGAGAGCTCCACCTAGTGGTGGACAAAAAACTGAGCAGGAACTGAGACTTCCTGCTCTGTGACTCTGAATAACAAACCGACAATCCACATTTTCCTTAATTAGTTTCACACTTTAAAGTGTTTCATGTTCATAGCTTTATCTCCACATGTAGATTCACACTTTTAAAAAATTACTTTCAGACAACTATATGTGAAGCTTTTTTTTAAAATTATTTTTTAATTCATGTTTGTATTAAATGAAGAGGGAAATGATGTCTCCTTCAGAGGGCGCACTTGTTTACATAACTGAAACCACAATGTGACGTGAACTTCAACCTGACAATCCTGCATTTATCTTCCCTGAACAAAAACATTCACATAACGAAAGGAGCACAGCGTTTCCACGTAAAACAGGAGTGGTGACAAACTGATCATTATAAATCTTGATGCCTGACAGCAATGGTCCAGAGTACCATGCTGAGGTCAAAAACTTTTTCACACCACCGTACATGGGGGAATATTAGAAAGTGTGCTTCTATAACATAATATCCATAAAAATTAAAATGAAAGAAATCTGAAAGAAATAACAGCTTTTACATTAAAAGTGATGTAAACTTAGTTGCAGAATTGTCTACCAGCTACAAATATTTATCTGTGAAATGGCTTTGTGCTGATTGTTGTTCACATTTTTATGATTGCTGAAACTGCATGACTGGTTTTTGCAGAACACATCTCTCTGAGTGATATTTAGATCTCGACTCACAGCTGCATGGTTTAAAACAGCTCATGTTTTTGTGCTGAAGGATGTTGCTGTTATTGAACTGCTAAGAGCTCCAAACAAAAGTTTCACCTGAACTGAGTCTGAAATGTCTTCATAAATCCTTTAGTAACATTAAAGTTTTTGCATCACAAGAAGTAGCAAGCAAACCCCCACATGATGACAGCATCATCACTGTGTTTCCCTGTGAATGTTCTTCTCATTGTATATATATAAACCTATACACTTCATAAAAAACCCCTACTTTTATTTTTTGGATCCACAAAATATTATCTCAAAATGGTCATTCAGCTCATTCAGGTTGGCTGACAAGCTTCATTATGTCTGAAACAATCAGCAGTATTTATTTAATAAATCTGCATAGACCTTACAGACCTTTTATTAACTGAAAATTAGTACAGCTCAAGCTTTCTTTACAGTGCATTAAATTTACAGCTGATGTGACTGAGCGGCTTTATAGTTAAGACAAACAACACTAATAAAATATCTTACTGATAACAATGAAGACATATAAAAATAGTTTGCTCAGCGGTAGATGAAGATTTATCTGTGTAGTGTGCGGGTGTATGGATGATGTTTTATTGTTTGAAAGTCATTTTTAAACTTTGTTTTCTGGGGATTTTTGTAAATTGCTCTTGAATAACTTTATTATAAAAGCTTATAATACTGACCAGCATTATAATGAAGCCAACTGGTTAATATAAGAAGTGAGTGGAACCAGTTCAGTGAAGAGGAAACAAGCTTTGTTCTCTCACCAAACAGTTTGGTGACTCCATGTGAAGCAGAAGACTGACGTAAGCTCTCATCTTTACCTGCAGTCAGGTGAACTTGAACAGCTCTCAGATCATATTCACATTGGGGTTATGACTGTTAATGACAGGTGAAGAGTATGAGCTGCTGTGGCTGCAATGGCTAAATAATTTATCGGTTCTTTTGGTTTATTAAGGACACAGCTCCTCCATATGGTGGTGATTTGTGGCACATATTTTATTTTTCAGGTCTTACTGCCTGTTCTGGGTGTTTGGTCTGACCTTCCTGTTCCCTTATGGGAAAAATCCCCCACATGAATAGAAATACAATAAGAGGAAATAATTTTATTAGGTAGTTAAACACTAGAACAGAACTGATGAAAACACAAGCTGAGCTTTTGTTTAAGCTCCTGTTACAGATAGACATGTCTCAGAGGGTTCGCTCCCTGAACTGTATTTGCTTAACGACTCTTTTAGAGACCAGTAACTAACAGGCGCTCCCATTCAGATCCTCTACAGAGGATGGTACCAGTGTGTTAGAGAGCTTGTTTATCTCAGTATATAAAATACATTAGCTACACATTGGTTTTCTGAATCATTGCTGAATAAAAACAGCTTCTTAAAATGTTTTTGTTTCCCCAGCTTCACCGGGGTTGGTCTAGAGAAGGTTCTTCATCATTTTCTCAGGCCACCATTTTGAATTAAACAATGATCTGAACAGACTTCAATAAAAGCCTTCCACTGAAAAAAAATAACAAAAATAGCCAGATGGTAAAATTATGCCACAATGTTATTGTCATTTGGTAGTTTTAATGACTTTATTCACACTACAGAACTGGAACCAGTTTGTTCATTGAAGTTTTTTATTTGTTAAGCTAGCTAGTTCATGCTATGCTCAGTATACATAAACAGGAAATACTTTATACAATCTTTTACATAGATTTAGTATGATTTTTTTTTTATGGCAAATTCAGTTATTTGTCATGAAAAATCTTATTAGGTACATTATGAGGTTGTTGTCTTTATCTTTGTAATAATTCATTCAGGGAGACACAGTTGTAGCATTGGTGCTTTGCAGGAAGAAGGTTCTGTGCTCAAACCCTCAGGCACCTTTCTGTGTGGAGGTTCTAGGTTCTCTCTCTGGGTACTCTGGCTTCCTCTCACAGTTAGCTTATATACTTGTATATGAACATGGTTGTTAGCCCTGTGATGGACCCTGACTGTACAGGGTGTGTCCCACCTCTCTCCACTGAAAGGGTAAAGAAAGTATGAAAAATGGACAGACCATTCATTTAACCTCCCAAGGCTGTAAGCATTCCTCTCAGCCCACACTTTAGTACCCACTTTAGTACCTTAAACATTATACATTAGTCACTTTCACACATTTTGGGGGGTTTGAAAACCTAACCAAGTAGTCTAGGTCAAACTCATAACCCAATTTTGTTTGGTTAAATCCACCTTGGATCGGTCCATATATAACATAGGGTAGGGTTAACAAAATAACCTAAATTAGTTTGTTTTTCACCCAGCAGTTTTTAAAACTTTGAGTTAAATAAGATGCTTTAGCCCAAAGTTCCCATCAAAATTTAGCTAAAAAAAAAAAAAAAAAAAAAAAAAAGTAAAATGTAAAATTTGGGTTGTTCATCAATATGCAGAACTTCTCAACCACTTTCAAATGTTAATAGGTATCTTCATGTGGATGACTTCATCTTTTACTTTTTAATAACATGTAATTGCAGAAGGCAAAGTTGTCTTTTTAATGAAACTTTGTTCAGTGGTATTGGATGACTAAATATGTCATCCTTAAAAGATTTTTTTTTTTTTACAATGACGATATTATTTTTGGTGGCTTTTTGCAATGGTGTGGAAAAGGCCCATTAAGCATTTCAAACAGACATCAGAAGGAAATCGGACTGAGCTAAACAGCAGCCATGTTGAGGATACACTTTCAGCCACAAAGTTACTCGTCGATACTTCCTCCCATTCCAGTTTTTCAGTTTTTGGCAGGTTTTATGTGTTGCTTCAGGCACCAACTATGTCTCAGAGCTGTTGTAGTGGCGCTCTGACAGAACAGGTTAAGCTACAATAAGCTTCCTTGAAAACGTCCTCATTGACCTTTGAAAGGCTCTGTGTTACTGCTGGGTAGGAATGATCAATTTCTCTGGATTGTTTATTGAAAATATATCTCAGAATAAAACTGTGCATTTGTTTTATGTAAGTTCTGTTGTGTTAGAAAAACATAATTAAATCAACTCTCAGGTTTTCTGTTGATCGTAGAGCTGTCAGTTTGCGCCTCAGCTTCTCCTTTGTTCCTTTAACAGGGCATTAGCTGGAACTGTTTCAAAAAAACAAGCATGACAGCTTTCAGCAACCACAGTTTTTTTTTTTTTTTTTTTTTTTTTTTTTTTTTTCAGGAACAGCACATTCCAGCTATGGTAGAAAACGATACAGGAAACACAGTGTGAATTTGGACCTACTGCCTGGGTCGGTTTCTCTGCTGGTAGCTACTCCACTTTCCTCCCACATTACAATGACATGGGTAATTAACCTTACATAAAATTATGTTAAGCAGGAAAAAACAACAGATGGAGACAGATGTGGCATCTTGTTGAATTTATGATAATCACAGCCATTTAGGAACACAGGAAATTGTTCTTCTTTGATTACTTTAATAGCTGGCAGTGTGCTGGCATTAAAAGACTGAATCATTCCAACCTTTGACTTGAAAAAGAAGGTTTATACATTTAGGATTCAAAACATAAGTCTCCTGTCTAAACTCAGACAAGACTAAGGTCTCTATGTCTGGACTTTAGCACAACAGAAGCAAGTCACTTACCCTGGATGGCATGAATGAAGCATACATTTTCAGACCCAGATTTCTGCAAAAATGCATGCATTTTTTACTCATTGGCTGAGCAATTGTAATTCTTTCTTAACAGAAAGTGCAAAATATTCCTGCTGAATGCCTATAGCTGATGCAAGTTGCTTAATAATGAATTCTGATAAGGTTTAAATGAAAAATTACAAGTCTTCAATTTTACCTTGTCTCATTTGGTTCTCTGTTAAAAAAAAAAAACCCTGAAGGTTCAGTGCAATTTGTTGTTTTCTTCAGAAAAACAACTTGACACTAAATATTTTATGATCTAATGAAACTGTATTACTGAATTAAATCTAATCAGGTAAATTTGGTGTATGTAGCTGGATATGAATGAAACCTCTTTATCTTGTAAAACTCACTGAAATAATTTAATAAAAACAAACAATTACAGCGGGATTATTTTGAATGAAGCAACAACTAATTTAAATGGCTCTAAAATTAATAAAACTGTACTGTTTCTAAATCGACTGAATGTGAATCTGACTGCATTGGGCTAAATTGTATTAATACTGAATAAGAAAAAATGAAAAATGAATGAGAGTTTTTGTCCTCTGAGCTAAACTAAACCCATGTGCCTGTTTTCTTTGCGCTTGTTCCCTCTTAGAGAAGCATTCCTGGATGTTTTTAATGGAAACCAAGATGCAGTCAAGTGTCCGCAGCTTTGGGTTTACTGTCTCGACTCCGCCGGATGAAACCCGGTGTTTGCACTGTCACTAAACACGTGTTATCCCATCAACAGGTCGCCCTGCATCGGTTGCTGCTCCGTCCTGATACAAACAACAACAAGCTCATCACCAGCAGCTAAACAGTTGCTGTGGATTTGCTGATGCGATATGTGTCGCTGAATTATTTAGTTGCCAGGGGTCGTTGCTGTTGTGTGGTGAAGCAAACTGTTCCCTAGGCGATTGTCAAGCTCCTCTGAGGTAACTGGGATAGCTGAATGTTAGGCATGAAAGTTTCTTTATGATTTATAAACAGAAAAACTCAGATTTACCAGGTTTCAGTCTCTGTTACTAATAATTATAATATAATGAAGGCGATGAAGAGGGAACATGAGGAACAGAGGTCTTCTCAACAGCTTTAAGCTCATTTTTCTGTCAGTCTTCATACTGCAAATCATAAAACTTTCCTAGTTAAAGTGGAATAAATAAGAGGGTTTTATTCATACTAAAATGTGTTGTTATATATTTACTACAACTTAAAATGTGTTATCAACAATCATAACATTAAATGTATAAAGGTATATTAATATTTTTCACTCATTATATTCTTATAAGCTCTCAGTTGGCTTCAGTAGGCTGAATGCTACAGCACTGTTTCCCATAAGGCCCAAAGGTTCATTACAACCCTCAGTCTAAGGGTGGTGTTATATACACAGCAGAAAAGGAAATGGTGAGTCAGATCAGAAGAAGAAAAAAAATGACAATTTGTGGGGGAATCTGCTATTTTCTCCTTCTGGGTAATTTATCTGTCTGGGACCACAACCAGACAGCATCATTGCCCCCTGAATTCATGGTGCTGGTACTTATTTGGGGAGGAGGGGCCTGGACAAGCTGTGCTCCTGCATGCCTACTTCTTCATGGTAATTGGTGGCATTTTAGTACCAATGTCTTAGGTTAGCAGATGATGTTCTTTAAAAAGTTTTTTATTTTTTTTATTTTTTATTTTTTTTTTCATTTTTAGCACAGGTTTTAGTTACTAATTTAAGGAATCTCCTTCTCTCACAGTTGGATCCTTCAGGAAAGTATCCAAACTAACTCAATCATTTGATGTCTTGGTTTCATCAAGCAGCTACTCACCTTTCAGGACTATTCTTGTTAAAATCGATCAGACACTGCATATCCAGAGACACATCATCATCCATATGTGATGCTCACTTCATGTTTTTAAGAGAGGCATGGCTAAAAAGGCTTTTTATTGCTGTCAAAAAGTGCTTTTAAAATTACTGATCTGCTTTAAAAAATAATGGAATGGCAGATTATGATGTATTTATTCTTCATACTTTTAGTATTTATAGGTTTTATAGTTCAATAATACGCTTTTACAACATTGCCCTTTCATTTCTCGGTCTGTATTGGCCTTTTGTCATGGAGCCTGTCAAGAGATTTATTATCAGCTGTTGCCTTAAGGCTGACATTGTTGCTCTCAGCTCACACAGACAGAGAACTACTGTTAAAGCTTCAAGGTGTGCTTCCTCTTCACATCAGTAGTTTATGACAAATGTGATTGAACACTTAATTTTTTTTTTAGCTTGGATGGAGGCAACCAAGAGGAAAGCACAGTTGTCCCCTGCTGTCATCCAGCGCTAATAGCTCTAAATCCCTGAAGACAAGACTTGAAATGTTGTTCAGTTATCTTATTTGCTTGCTCCTCTGCAATAAGTTGTTACTGCAAAAGTCTGAAGCACCTTTATTTATTTATTTATATGATTTTTCCAGTTGTCTCTTTACTTTTTAAAGTTATTTTTGTCATTGCTTCTTTTATTTGTTGTTGCCTACATACAGCATGGTTTTGATGTAGAGCACTTTGGACTGAGGCAGCTGAACTCAAATATGAGCATGAATAATTAGAAATGACTTATTTGTCAGGCATATTATCTAAATCAGTGATTTGTTATGGAGCGCTCCAACAGTTTCATTTCTTAATTTTTTCCCCAAGTTTTTTGACTTTAAAGATGGTCTTGTATTGAATATCTACAATCATAACCCAGCAGTTTAGTGTTGCATAAATTGTTTAAATAATTTAACTTAGTAATGCACGACTAGTTAGTTTTAGACAATGGTTTTATATCCTGCAGTCATCATTTTAAGGTAAGTTTTAACAGAATTTTAAATTTGACCATTTTCATGACCAATGACCAATCATTTTAACTCAACTTAGATTTCATTTTAGTTGTTTTTAAAATGAATATGCCTTTTTGTTATGTTTTATTTTATGATCTGTTTAATCAGATTGTATGGTGCTGAATTCTATCGGTCAAAACTGTATCAAATAAAATGACTGTGGACTGAACTGAATTATATGCAGCTATTATATGGTATAAAACACTTTTGTTGTAAAATGTGTTGAAATTCCTTTTGTTGTGAACTGATGCTTTAAAAAACACTTTTAAACATGTTCATCATTGGATTCATCTTAATTTATGACATATGATATAAAACTGACACACTGATATACAGTTGATGGCTTTACTTGTTCTTCTGGTGTTGGTGAAGCAGTTTCATTTTCTGTGACCTGAAGTAATGACATACATACAAATCTAATGACATGTCCTCAGAAGTGACTGATTTGTCTCATAAACAAACTTCAGCAGGCAAAAAACCCAAAACATCTTGCAAAAGTGACCTAACAAAGGAGCATCATTTGCTTACAAATCACCTGCACCCCAGCTGACCCCCTTAAAGCTGTTGCTTTGTACGTTTTATCAACAAACCTAAATTGTGCCCTGCAGGGGATTCTCCAACCCTGCATACAAACTGGCCCACTGTGCAAAACAGACCCAGCACAACTGATTTAAGAACAGTAGAGCCAGTGATAAAGTAAGACCAATTCTAGGAACAGGGTCATAAACTGTTGTCCACAAACACAACAAGTGCATGGAGCATGCTCAGAAGCTCCATGTGGACGCCTCTGCATTGCTGGTTCTCCTATCCTTGTTTAGACTTTAAACTGAGTTTGTATCTTACTGGACAACCATACAGCAAACTGAGTGTTCGGTCTTCTTGCCTGACTCATAATAAATAACTTAAAGGAAGTGTTGATTCAACTGCTCAGATCGGGAGGCGAACTGTGATCACCTTGTTTTTCTTTGTGTGCTCGCTGTCTCCCAGGCTGTTTCTGATGCAACGTCTACCAAGTAAGACTCAACTCTCTGGGTACCTGAGCTGAGGTGGGTTTTTTTTAAACTCTCCACACATTTAGTTATGTTGTTATGACACATGTTTTTACTTTTCAGCTACAGAAAAACAGTCTGTGATCTGGCAATAAAAAATACACCCTTTCTTCCACATTGTGACCTGAACAGTCTCATGTCTGCAAGTGACTCTCCTCTTTCCCCTCCTAACAAACCGACCACACCTTTTGGTTCCTGCTTAACCACCATAGCCCACCCATATCCCCCCCACCTGTAAACCCCCAGTAGACCTACATTGTTTAAAACCTGCTTTTGTCTTGGCTCACAGCAGATTTGTTAAGAAGGTGATCATTACATGTCCTATAGGAGTGTACAGCCCATATGTGAAGGGAGCCGCTGCAGCAGATGGGTAAACTACATGGGAAGCTGGGTAATTATGGCCTGATGACACCCAGATGCCACGTGTTGCCTCACTGGAGAACACTATACCCCCAGAGCCGGCCCAAAGTTGTATAAGGCCCAAAGCAGGATCTCATTTGGGGGCTGACCTTCACTCATCCTCATCAGTCACACCAGCCTATCTTACTTGATCTTTATTTTGTCTGTGCTTGATCATTTTTACTTTCCTTTGTGAGCTAACAACAACAAAAATTAGATAATAGCATCAGTAACTTCACATTCTTCATTGTGAACACCACTTTTCTTTTTATTATTATTCAAAGTAATTTAATAAAGCTTTCTTGAGCCAATACAATACTACTTTAAAAATGGTCAGAAGGGAGAGAGAAGGGAAAATCTGAGCAGCATGGTCTTAGTTATTTCACCAGTTTCACTTTGTTTCTCCATGGTGCCAAAATAACTATGAAAAGTGTATTTACAGAGCTGCTTGGCAAAGTAATTAAAACTAATTCCGTAGAGGTGGCTTTATGTGTTTCAGAAGGTGACTGCGGTAAATGATCTGGGAGTTATTTGCTAACTCCTCTGCTCTTTGGCAGTCAGATCCGGTGAGAAGGTGTTAGATGCTGGGAGATTTTGGGAGAAGGGTCCAATTTAATGTTGTGTTTACAAGCGACCATGAAAAAAAAAAAAGCTGTTACTCAATTATTTATTTCTAACCAGTTGAAATGTGCATGAAATATTTTCCTATCTTAACCATAAGCAGGAGAAAGTATTAAATTTGCTCTAAATGACAGTTTTTAAGGATTTTTTGTAATAGATCTCTTCTAAGGTGGGCATAGTGGGATTTCTCTCACGTGTATATATAGGGAAGGTCATCCACACAGAAGGGGTCTCACTCCCAGAGGGAACAATAGCAGACATTGAGGACAGTTACAAGTACCTGGGAATACCACAAGCAAATGGCAGCCTCGATGAGGTCACAAGGAAAGGAGCCACGGCCAAATACCTCCAACGAGTAAGGCAAGTCCTGAGAAGCCAGCTCAACGGCAAGAACAAGATCCGTGCGATAAACAGCTATGCCTTGCCAGTAATCAGATACCCTGCAGGAATAATAAGCTGGCCAAAGGAAGAGATAAAGACCCTGGATGTTAAAACTCGGAAACTACTAACCATGCATGGAGGGTTCCACCCTAAATCCAGCATCCTGAGACTATACGCGAGCCGTAAGGATGGAGGCAGAGGACTAGTGAGTGTGAGAGCCACTGTCCAGGATGAAACATCCAAGATCCATAAATACATCAAGGTCAAAGCCTCAACCGACGATGTGCTCAGCGAATGTCTCAAACAATGGGGACCAGAGGATGAGGTGCTGGAGGAACCATCATGGGAGGATAAGCCCCTACATGGGATGTACCACCGACAAATAACTGAAGTGGCTGATATCAGGAAATCCTACCAATGGCTGGAAAAAGCTGGACTCAAGGACAGCACAGAGGCACTCATCCTGGCTGCACAGGAACAGGCCCTAAACACCAGAGCAATAGAGGCTCAGATCTACCACACCAGACAAGATCCAAGGTGTAGATTGTGCAAGGAGGCCCCTGAGACAGTCCAACACATAACAGCAGGGTGCAAGATGCTGGCAGGGAAAGAGTACATGGAACGTCATAACCAAGTGGCGGGCATAGTGTACAGAAACATCTGTGCAGGATATGGACTGGAAGCCCCGAGATCTAAGTGGGGCACACCCCCAAAGGTGGTGGAGAATGACCGAGCTAAGATCCTGTGGGACTTCCAGATCCAGACAGACAAAATGGTAATGGCGAACCAACCGGACATCGTGGTGGTGGATAAACAACAGAGGAAAGCCGTTGTGGTGGATGTAGCAATACCAAGCGATTGCAACATCAGGAAAAAGGAACACGAGAAACTGGAGAAATACCAGGGCCTCAGAGAGGAACTGGAGAAGGCCTGGAAGGTGAAGACCACAGTGGTGCCTGTGGTCATCGGGGCCCTTGGGGCAGTCACCCCCAAACTGGAGCAGTGGCTAAAACAGATCCCAGGAACAACGTCAGACATCTCAGTCCAGAAATGCGCAGTTCTCGGCACAGCCAAGATACTACGCAGAACCCTCAAGCTCCCAGGCCTCTGGTAGAGGACCCGAGCTCAGAGGTTGAGAAAGACCACCCGTGGAGGGTGAGAAGGGAATTTTTTTATATATATATATATATTACATTTCAAGTACTTTGAAAAGAAATTATGACTGTTGGCATAACTTTCAAACTATGAAGCCTTTTCCTATTATGTACATAAATGGTGTATTCTTTTGTTAACCCGTTCTGTGCAGCAGGTTACCAAAGGTCAGCAGGGGGCTCTAAGCAGTAGCACTCGGCTGCTCTCATCCCAAAATGAAGATGTTTGTTTCAGAAAGATTACAATGAGTCTAATCATCCCTGTGAATTCTCTTTTATTTCAGTGAACAAAAGGTTTTGTCTGGTCCGAAAGGAAGTTTTGCGTCTGGATTTAATGTGAAAAAACAAAGTCAGGAAGAGGCGTGAGCATGACAGAACAGCCTTGTCTCCTGCAACTGATACAGCTGCATCCCAGCGAATGCAAAGTTATTTGCATAGGAAAATATAAGGGATGCTTTCAGGAGACAGCGTGTTGTATTACCTCATTATTCACGATTTATGCATTTTCCTTCTGTTCTGTGCTCTAGAGAGTATGGATTAAAAATAATTTAGGGATTACATTTTACTGAAGTCATAAAGACTTGCTGCATCTTTATGCTGCAAAATGCATTTTTTACAGATTTAAAAAAATACAGGAAGTGAATGAAAAATAAATGTTTTGAGTTTAGTTTAGTTTAGTTTGTTTATTTCAAACATAATTACATTCACATTCAGACACCATGATATATATTCGGCAAACTATTTAGATACTGTGGTGCCCTGGAAGTAGTACAGAATGAGTTTAAAAAGACATCTCTTGTTGCCATGACTTCCTAATATTAGGAATATCCATGTTTTGCTCTGTTGCTACAGCTCTACTAGGGTGGACAAAGTTTCTCCATTTCATTCAGTCTGACTGATTTGCCTCCGATGCAAATATCAACTGAAGACTGAAGTTGCAGGGATGTTTTGAACCAGGCAACAGGAAGAGGAAAAACCCCCACTTCAGGTAAAGGGAAATGTATGTTCACATAGCAACATGGAGGTTTCAAAAGTAATGATTTCCCACAGTTTTTGTTTTTTTTTTCATATCAAAGGATGTTAAATTACTGAACAGATGCTTTATATCAGTGGTACACCAGAAACCAGAGCAGGATTTCAAGAGTTTTTTTCATGCTGTTGTCAAATGTAGGGCTGCTCGGGCCAGCGCTTGGAAGGAACAAATACATGGAATTGGCATGCTATGAAAAACTAAAACAAACAAAAGAAAAAATTTACTGATTATGAAACATAAATTTTGCATCTAACTAAAGTGCATTCACTACCTATTTTAAATCAGTCCTTTTTAACAATATCGTGCATATAGGATTGTTTGACCAGGATGGGCAAAGAAGGGTTTGGGTTGTAGTGGTGGCTTTATTTATATATTTGTTTATTGGTCTGTTCATTTTCTTTGTTCTTTACAGAATGCCATTTTTGACTTTTGGTTTTGGTGTGCCACCCCAGTATTAGTGACACCCTTTGAAAACTACCTGGAGGCACCCCTGTCTCAGTTAAATGAACAGATCAGCATCCAGTCACCAGCAGCATTGTGATTTATATAAAATTCAACATTTACCCTAAACATATTCAATTTTTGTTTTACTGCAGCAAACATGAGTCTCAATTTAAATACTGAAAAAAATAGAAGAAGAAAGTCTAAAACAGGGCAGACAGTCACAGATTTATTTATCTGTTCCACGTTCATGTAACACACCCTAAAAGCCAAAATACTCTTTCTTATATAGTGCTGTGAAAAACCTTTAAACCTCCTATATATTTACTTATTTTAATTTGGTTCAAATTTCATTGAATTGGTCTTGGTCAATATTTTTCTAGAATTTTAGAATATTTAAAAATTTATCATCAGACACTAATGTTTACTCCAGTCCTTGTGTCTTACTGTTAAAGCATATTGTACACAAAGGATAAACGTGAGGTCTAAAAACAATAGCCACACCTGCTGAACAGTATCTGAAACTCATATATATAAGAAACAGGAGAAATCCAACAAAGCTGTTACCCACAGTGAAAGAAGGACCTTCCTGCTCTTACATCTAGTGTATTCCTAGCTTTCTGCTAATAGCTCTTTGGGAATCACCTTGTTGGTGCTAATATTTTATGCTAAGTCTCACATTGTTTAATCTTGGATATTTTGAATAGATTTAATTCCAAAAAATCTGAATAAATAGCCTTTCTGTGGCAGCTGGCTCCTAAGTCCCTGATACTCTGATTTAAAATTTGTGTTTTCAAACTCCTGAAAGTACTCTGGTCCTGAACTGCAAATACAAGAGAAAGATGCCAAAGTTCAAAAGTTAATTTGTAAAAACCTTTAGAAATCTTGGAGATAATTTGATCTGTATCTCATTAAAAGATCTCAAAATAGTCGGCTCCCTGGGTGAAAAACAGTGGATGACATCATTAAATATAGAAACGTTTTATAAATTGTGGCTAAAAGTCTAAATAAGATCAATGAGATAACAAATAAAATTCTTTTCAATGTCAGAAATCAAAACTTTTCTGAAACCAAGGGAAGGTTTGAGTAACAATTTTGATCAGAATGAAAAATACTTGTGCAACAACAGGTAAGATATTCTGAGGTGAGAAGAAAATAGGTGATGCTTTGGCCTCTCATTTATATTCCTACATTACAGACACACCTGGCTTGCTAACTATGCTCCCTATCTCATACTAATTACATTGATAATGGTCCTTCCTCAAAATGTTCTCCTCTGGTTCCCCCAAACATTTCCAAATTATGGCAATCCATTACCAAAAGAGCAACACATATAGCTTCTATTTTTCAACTTTAACTTGGGTTGACCTGTTCAGTGTACTCTGACACCCTGCACAGGGAAAGACAACAAACATAGGAATATCCACACAGGGTGAATGGTTGTTTTAAATGCAGAACAAGTTTGTACCCTAAGGGAACATCAAAACGATTAACATGACTGTGCCTTGCCATAGTTTTTGTACTACATGAATGTTTGCACATTTTGTCACGTCACAAGTACAATCCTTATTGGAAGTTTGTGTTTTTTTTATTTCTTTACAAATAAACATCCCAAAACGGTGCCATGAGTTTATATGCAGGCACTACTAGTCATCTGTATCTGCCATTGCAGCTGGCAGATAACTCAATAACACAGCTCCTTTGAGGTTCTGTCTCTACCAGCTCAGTTGGATTAGATGGACAGAGTCTGAGAACAGCAATCAGATCCTATTTACGTCTGGACTTTGAGTGGACCATCCTGACATATGAAAATGCTTCGATCTAAACCACTCCATTGTATGTTTAGGGTCATTGTTCCACTGGAAAGGGTTGTGTTTATTTCTTATGACTTTTTATGAACAATGGATTTCCTCTTACTCTTCAGTAGAGGCCAGATATATGAAGTGTATGAGTCATGAGTAAATATGACCACAGATTCTCCTACATAAGCTGTTCTTGGCATTTCCTCCAGAATTATTCTATAACCTAACACTACTTTAAACTTCTTCACAACTTTCTCCCTGACCTGTTTCTTGATCTTCATGATGCTGTTTGTTCACTAATGTTCTCTAACAAACCTCCAAGGCTGTAATGGAACAGATGCATTTGTTCTGATATTAACTGCATGGATGATTTTATATAGGGGTATTAGAATAAAGGGAGCTGAACAACACTGGACGCCTCATTTTTTTTTATTTTTATTTGTAAAAATTGTTGATGTGTCATTTTTCTTCTATATGTGAATTGTGCACTGCTATGTTTTGGACTCTCACATAAAATCCAAATGCAAGACATTGATGTTTGTTGTTGCAATATGACAAAATGAAAGGAAGTTCAAGGGGTGTGAATACTTTTGCGCTGTAGATTAGACAGAGGTATTATTACTATGTGTGTAGATGATGAAAGCCCAGATACCATAGAGACCTTGAGAATAAACATACAGTTATGGTCTCATGAATAAAAGCGAACATATTGTTAAATGATGATAATAACAGCAACAATCAGTTGGGAGATGACTTGGATTCACACTTGCACACACACACACACACCTTCCTTTGAAGTGCATGTGTGTGTATGTTGGCGTGGTCTCTGTCTGCGGTCCCTCCCACATGAATAGAGCCGGGCCCTGTGCAGTCGACAGCTGTCTCCTTTGAACGCCCAAAGACAAAAAGCCTTAAATCCAGCGACCTCCCCTCTTTCATGTGTTCACCTGATACTGCTCTTCCTCGCCTTACTGTTACTCTGTTCAACTCTGCACCTCCAGGCTGCAACTTGTCGCCTCACTGTGGTCCAGGGAGTCATTCGGCCCATCTGAGTGTAAATAGCTTTTCAGCAACCCCACACCATCAGGTTAGCTGGATGAAAAAGAGGAGTGATATGTCTTAAAATAAATTCTGCTCTTATTGCAGTAGTCTAACTCACACTGAAATTTTTGGACAAATACAATCTTTAGCATTTTTTCAAATAAACTTAATAAATATAATTGAATTTATTTTAAATTTCTACTTTCATTTTATTTCTGAGAACTTCTACGTAGTAATCCATTACTTCTTGTTTCCCTAGGTATCACTATGAGGTGACACAGAGACCCATGTCATTTAGTCACTGGCCACTATGGCCCACATTTATCATCAAGCACAATGTGGAGGACACTGTGAGAGGTTAAAAACATATCCAAAGCTCACTGTTGGAGCATTTTGGGCTCACCAAGTCTGCATAACAGCCACTAGATGCTATTTATATGCCAACCATTTATGTTCTGTGTAATACCAGATTAAAGAAAAAAGCATCTTCTTGCCTACCATCACAAATGTAAACGTGAAATGTGCTAAACTCTACTGGGACGTTAACTAGGACCACTTGCTTGCTCTACTGTGGAACCAAACAAGGCTTAAAATCCTTTCGATAAAGTTAATTTTCTAGGCTTTGGTTACTCTGAGCTGTCTCTGTGCATTTAGTACAATAGACTTAGGCTTCTGGAGGACACACTGACAACTTTTCCTTTCTTTGCTTCTTTTTCCTACTACTCTCCAATCATACATTATCCACAATTATTGCTTTAATTAATGTTTTGTGCTCTCTCTGTTTTTTTTTTTTTTTTTTGCTTTATAGAAGTTACAGTTCTGTTCATCTGTGAGACCTTCCTGGAGAGGGCAATCAGCTGAGCTACTGCTGCCAATAACATCATATTGTCTCTCATTCCTTTCCACTGTCTCTGCATGTAAGCTCAGCATGTGATTGATGCAATGTTAATTACTAGATGTAATCGGCTGGACTTTACAAATAATTTTTTCAGTATGGGCATTATAATCTGAACTTGACTGCACTGTATTAGAACCAGGAACTAACTGAAACTGTTTCATTAAATTTAACTGGCTATATAATTAGGTTGCTTTGATAATGTATTTCTGTGTTTAAATTGGATCTGTTTGTAAAGTATCAATAATAATAATAAAGCATCAATAAATTGATGTTTGGTCATATAAAATTAAGAGTTAACCTTTCTTTGGCAATATAATATGAAGAAAGCCCCTCATGTCCACTGCTAAGCATAGTGGACCCTCCACCCTGAACTCTGTTAAAAGACCCAGTTTTTTTTTCAGTTAATAGAGTTTTTATTCCTCTTTTTTAAATGAATGAAAGGTTTCATTTTGGCTCAGGTTACAAAGTGGCACCCAAGCAGATCTTCTGATTTAGATACCTCCCATACACCTCATTCCCTCTGACTAAAAAGCACCATAGATGAAAGCTAAAAATAGGATTGTATGTTTGGAAGAAAATCCGGGAGTCTTGGAAGTGTGTGTGATAACCCAGGCAGTCTGCCCTCCATGTGTCCAACTGCCTCCCATTCACTGAGGGTAATTAGAAAATCTTCAAGGCAAGAGCTACTTGGCTTTGTGTGTCAATGTGTGTGTGTGTGTGTGTAGTTTGTGCATGAGGAGGCAGAGGCCCAATACTGTACCAGGCAAAGGTTTCCACCAAATCGTTCTTGCATAACTCAGTGAGCGATAACACCGGTGCATTCCTCTCAACACATATCACAGCTGGCAGCATCTTTGCTTCGCTTTTTCCCAGCTCTCTTTTTCAATGCAGTCCGTCTCACAGCCCTGGATGAGCTGGAGAGCATAAGGGTCCTACTGTGAGGGGGACGGGAATTAAGCCGCCACTTTGGAGGATTCCCTCTGTACTGCTTTGTTTAGCAGAGATGAAGGGATCTGGGGGATCATCCAGGCCAGAGGTTACTACGTTCTTCAGGAGGTAGGTCAGCAGGGGTTAAAGCTGCAGGTGTTCCTATATCTACTGAAAATCTTTTCCTTTCAATCTGATATTAAACAGTCTGAGGAGATGTGTCTCCCAGAAACACTGTTTCTATTGACAATGTTTCTCCTCCTTAAACGTTTAATGGCTGCTACAAATTTAAAAAGTAGATAATATTGCTGAATTTGATCATTCCATGCTTTTCCTTGGCTAAATTAAAATGATTTCATTCAGATTCTGTTTAATATGAGCATCATCCTGCATGATGAGACAGTAGATTGCATAAACATGGATATGCAGGGTGTACAGACCATAAAACGCCACCATCAAGCAGTGTATATACACTCAGCTTGCCAAAACACAACCTTTAGCAGCACTCTCAACACTTCCTCAGCCATCACCCGATGAGCAGCTGGTCTCCATGACTGCTGCTCTCCCATAGGCTCTCATGGAAGTATATCGCACCTCTTTGTTCATTTCTGATTGGCTGTGAGCACTATATGAACCAAAGATCCCAGGGTCTGGAAAGTTGCAATGTTTACAGAGCGGCGCCCTGATCCAAAGGGTGTGTTCAGAGGGTTGTAAAGCTCTGGCTGAGAGAGCTGAATGTGTTAATGTGTAGCTCTCCTCCTGTGGCGCAGTTGTGAGGGTGAGACACTTGGATAATGTTTAGGCCTGTGGACTTTGGTACTTATTTCTTTCTGATTCACACAATTGATTCAAATGTGGTGATCATTTACTCACAATGTGAGGCCGAAATAATTCTTGAGGACAGACATAGAGTTCCTCCTGGTTGAAATGGCTGTATGGTAGAGTGGAGTATATGGAGTGTTTAAGATTTTTTTATCTTCAAACTGACCTCCCTAATTAAACAAGCCCAATACTCTATTTGGTAGTGTTTTTGTAGTTGCAGCAAAAAGTGTATTCAATATATTTTTTGCTCTTTCACACCTTTGTCATTACAGTATTTTGGGTAAACAAAACTGCCTAAAAGTAAGAGTCACAATTCTTTTTCTTATCTTCCAAGAAACCAGATTTATTTGTAATCTTACAAAGTTGCCCTAATCAATCAGTCATGCAGTGAAAGTTGTATTCATTTCAGTAAGCATTCAAATAAATAAGTGGAAAATACGCAATATATTTTAAATAATCAACTAGAAAATTTTAACTTATTGTGAAAAGCCTCTGCCAATTAAACCAGTTTATTTCAAAAGTAAAACAAAATGCTCTTATGCTCTCTTTCCTTTCAAAGATTGTAATGAAACGAAACACAAACCAAATAGCTAATGAAAATATGATGTGCAGTAATCATTTAAGTTAATGAATCGCCCTGGCAGTTCACTGGATCCTGGCTCTTCTCTGCCCTCTAGTCCATTATGTGTCGTTTGTGGGCTTTGTGGGGGTCCCTTGCCATCTCTCCAATTGCAAACAATTCCACACTTTACGTATAATTTCCTTCTACATTTCTGTGCACACATCCAGGAACATGTAGACATGTTCGGGCAGGTGTGGGTGTGCACACATGCACACATATACAGGCACTATTCAACTACAACGAAGAATGTGGCAGCTAACAAATTCAATTATTAATCAGTTGGGGCCTTCTACAGTGCCGCTGAAAAGTAGTCCGCTCCTTGGATGTTTTCCCCCTTGTTTTTAGCTTTTACAAATCAATCATGGTCAACAAAATGAGGCTTTTTTGACAAAAAAAATTGCAAAAAAATCCTTTAATATGTGAAAAATGATTTCTACAGAATGATGACAATTAAATAAAAATATTGAACATAAAATAAGTGATTGCACAGATATTCACCCACTTTAAAGAAACTGACCTGAGTCAACAGAGGTCCAGCCAGTTGGTGCTAGTAGTCTCAAAATGAGGGGAATGGAGACACCTGAGTGCAGTAATTGTGTTGCAAGTGATAGCTGTATAAACACACCTGTGTCTGCAAGGTCCATTCACTGGTTAATCAGTATTCCTGGCTACCATTACAGCATGAAGACAAAAGAAGTCTTCGGGCACATCAGAGAAAAGGTAACTGAAAAGTATAAGTAAGGGGATGGATAAAAAAAAACAAAAAACCTTTAAGTCATTGAACATCACTTGGATGTTCAGCCACATTTAATCTGCTTTACTCAAACCCTAGTTAATTTGTCCTTGTTCATTTGTCTAAAAAGCCTGGCTTGTTTGGGGCAGTGCGAATGCACAATCTAACTCTGATGTGGACCAAAAAAGTGAACTCTGGTCTGCCTACAAACCTAGGTCAATTAAAATGAACTCTGCCACAGTTCGAATACATATGTGAATTCTAAGCAGATTGGAGACTGCTCCAAAAGCAGGAAGCAGACTATAGTGCAGGGCATTCTGGTTAAATAAAACCAAAACAAGCACACGTCTCGTGCTAGCGTGAGAAATAGCTTGTGGTCTTTTGGCAAAGACAAAAGTGAAATCCTACAACCGCTAAAATTTGACACCATTTCATTTTTGTTTACATTTCGTGAAGAAGGAAGTTGCACCCCGTGTCTTCTTCAGAGGTTTTTGTGTTGTTTCCTTCAGTGGTTCTTGGTGCAGTGTCACCACAGGCGAGGGGGTGAACAGGTTGCTCAAAGGGTTTGGTTCATTTGACACATTCAGGGTTTGGTTCATTTGGTTCAGTGTGAAAGTGAACCACACCAGCTGAAAATATAACCCCAATCAAACCAAGTCTACTGGACTATCAGGTGTGAAAACCCCTTTAAATCCACCCTCAAGAAATGGAAGGAATATGGCCTAGATCAGGCCGTCCTCACAAACCGAATGACCGTCCAAGAAGGAGACTAGTGAAAGAGGCCACCAGGACACCTATGATGACGCTGAAGGAGTTACAAGCTTCAGCAGCTGAGAGGGGAGAGACTCTGCAGACAACAACTGTTGCCTGATTCTTCACCAGTCAAAGCTTTATGGGAGAGTGGCAATGAGAAAACCACTGTTAAAGAAAGTTATCAACCTCAACAAGAGTTTGCCAAAATGCCTGTGAGAGTCAAATGGTCTCTCAATGGTCTATGGTCAAATGGAAAATTTAGCTTTTTGGCCATCCAATATAAAGCTGTGTCTGGTGGGCACCAAACACTGCACATCATCACAAACACACCGTCCCTACTGTGAAGCAGGGTGGTGGCAGCATCATGCTGTGGGGATGCTTCTCAGAAGCAGGTCCTGGAAGGGTTGTAAGGGTAAAAAAATAAAATAAATACAGCAAAATAAGTGGAAATCCTGAAGAACAATGTGTTTCCATCTGCAAGATAACTATGACGATGGAGAACATTTACTTACTAGCGAGACAATGAACCAAAGTATCTAGCTAAAGCTACACAGAAATGGTTTGAAGACAACAAGGTGAATGTTCTGGACTGGCTGAATCAAAGCCCAGACCTCAGTCCCATAGAGAATTTGTGGGGAGACTTGAAAAAGGGCTGTTCAAAGCCAATCCCCACTCAACCTGACAGCTTGAATAGTTTTGCGAGGAAGAATGGAAAACAATTGCAGTGTCCAGATGTGGAAGCCTGACTGAGACCTGTCCACACAGACTCCATGCCGTGATTGCAGCCAAAACTGCATTTACGTAATACTGACTTGAAGGGGGTAAATATATGCAATCACTTATCATATGTTAAATATTTCTTTATTTAATTGTAATTATTTTGTGAAAATCAGTTTTCATTTTGACATTAAAGGGTTTTTTGGTAATTTTTTTGTCAAAAAAAAATCAAATTTTGCTGATCATAACTGATTTGTAAAAGCACTGAAAAGGGTAGTACATCTAAGGTGGTGATGGCTTTTTGTAAGCACTGTATTTTAGCTTGATGTGACAATTATAAATGATTTGTGTGCTGGTATACAATATTTTAATTCATTTTTGTCACAAAGGTCTTATTTCTATTATTTTTTTCCATTATTAAAAAGTGCAAACTCACTGTTGAACATTTTAATCAAATCTTTGAATTAACAAATGATCACAGAAGCACATGTGACTTTGCAGGCTTGTTGCTCATCCTGGTCTGATGGTTGTACCCTTCGTGCTATGTCTCTCTTTGCATGTGTTTGGCTACATGGTCTGCACATCAAAACAAAGTACCACCAAATGCATAGCAGGATTCAGCCATTCCTGATGGGAGCTGACAAAAGAGTCAGCTATCAGAACAACACATCACTATTACAGAGCAAATTACAGAGCCCTGGCATAGTAAGACCATCAGACCCACCATACTGTTTGCTCAAGCTGTCAGGATATGATATGCTGAAAAGTAAATAAATAAAATGAACGAATGAATAGAAAATCTTATTTTAAGCAACTTATGGTTTTGACTTCCAGTCTAGCCTGGCCTGCTCACTGTGCTCAGGCAGACTCTCAGTGTTGGGATGAGCTGACACACTGACCATTGAGTTTTCAAACCAAAGCAATGAATTTAAGAAGCAAGACAAGAGCTTGTTCTGCAAGTTTGTTTACATGATAAACTTGAAAGAGTCAACCATTCACATCAAAGTAAACAGTAAACATGCTAACATTAACCTATCAATAAAGACAGTAGCTTTTTGTGTCAAGATAGATTTGTCTTCAAAAACATTTGTCTTGTATGGAAGCCGAGAGCGGACGTGCTATGAATAAACTTTTTTCTGATGATTTTCTCAAGATAACGAGTTAATTTTGAGAAAACAAACTTTGTTTTCTCGAGATCACGAGATGATTGGTGTGTGTGTTAAACCTGATTCCATCATTCAAATGCATGCCACACCAGCAGGAGAGGACTTGTAAGTGTAAGTCATGACATGCATGTAATTCTGTGAATAAGTGATAGGTAAACCATAATGACACCATGTCATTGGTCGTATGATCAAACCACTGGAAAATTAACTCGTTATCTCCAGAAAATGGATATCATTATTTTGTGACAACGACATAATTATCTTGTTATCTCGAGAAAACGGTATTTGCTATGTCGTTATGGCAACATAACTCATTATCTTGAGTTAACCATTGGGAAAATAAACATGTGAGTGCGACCACTCTCAGCTTCCATAGTCTTGCTAAAACTCCTGTTAAGATCAAATATCTGTCATCGTCGAGAAAAACAGTAAAGGGTCCAGAATGTCATTGATGTGTGGTAATACTGAGAAAATGTAGTGCATTACTTTTTAAAGGATTTTTTTTTTTTTTTTTTTTTTTTTGGGGGGGGGGTGGGAGTTGGCACTACTGGTCTTTATTCATTAGTAGCTTGAGAGGAAAAAGGTTAGAGAGAGAAGGGGGAGACACCCACCAAAGGGTCCAGTGCCGGGTTTTGAACCTCAAACAACAGCTTCAAGGAGTGTAGCCTCTATGTGTGGTGCACTTGTGCTACCACTGAGCCACCTGCTGCCCTGAATGTAGTGCATTATTTTACTGTTTTATATCCGCTGATGTTTAAAGTGACTGTACATAGCAATCACTTTAATCACACTTATATATTGGACTGAGACTGAGGTATTGGCAAAGGATAAATGAGACCATGCGTTATGATTAGACATGAATATTTGCATTCAGTTTATAGAATGAAAAGAATCCAGTTTCTAAAGATATATGAGATGAACTTGATTTTTTGTAAAATATTTCCAACATAGAAATTGTTGATATTCAAAACCAAATATTTAAATCAGTAAGTTAGTTGCACAGTAATAATCAGAAGAACGATGGTATTCATGTGGGAAAAGTAGTGAGTTACGCAAAAAAAAAAAAATGTCCATGATTCTTTTACAGGAAGTAAGAATTTTATATCAGCATAAGACAATATTTATAAAGTGTGATGATAGTAGCACCTGTTGTACTCTAACCAGAACTTCTCATTTTACATCATGATTCAATGGTTTGGCAAGTATGTAAAATATGATTTAATACTCAAGAGTTTATTATTTGAGAAGTTAGTTAAAGGAATCAATGCAGAAAGAATGACTGGCACTGTGATATTATGTATTCGTGAGAAGAAGTTCAATGTCAGAGGATAGTTACCTGCTTCCTGAACCAACATTGCATGTACTCAAACACACACACACGCACACACACCCACCCACACACACACATACGTGTGTTCGTCAAATATCAGGACGTATGACAAAAATAGGACAAATGGGTACGTGCCTTTCCGAAGGTCCTAGAGGCCTGAGAATCAAATGGTTTTCTATCCGTGTTTCTGGGAAAACATTCATCTGTTGAGATTTTAGCTAGAGCGATATTTTTGTCAAGACTGATTTTTGTACGACTTATGGGGACACTGTCTGGTTTATGTGACTTTTGACGACTATAACCTCTCACACAGTTATTTCATGTCTAAGTGAATTGTGAGACCTTGAAATTCACACAATATTTTCCAGTATATGTGACTTATGAAGACTAAATAACCAGAGTTTCAGGATATGTAACATGGCCTGTTGGAAATATAAGCATGACAAGCATAGGTTCATTCATTCATACATTCATCACACTCACCAGTCAAGTAACATCTAACGTAAATCAGAAGTTCATGTTATTACAAGACAGTAAAACTGAGCTGTTAAGGGACTAAAAAGAGACATACTTAAAGAATATGGTATGTCTACTGTTTAATCCTTATTGTACGACATTAATGAATTTTATTGGAAATAATATTTATGTATAAACACAAAATCAACTTTGACAGAACTGAGCACTTTACAAAAGCAGAGAATGAAAATAAAAATTTCCTGTCACTGAAAAAATTGCACTTGAGTCAAGTTTAGAATTTTATAGTTCTATTTATTGATCCTCTTTTTTTAATACCAGCTCTCACAGATGCAAAAGAAATAAAATATCTTTATTGAAGTATAATAATGGAGAAAAATGTTTTATTTTAAAATATTCTAGACAGAACTGTAAATATAAAATGCTCTTTTTACCTTGCTTGTCGTTGGAGCACTTGAAAGAAGATGTACCCACATTAATTAAAGGTCATAATGTGAATTTGAAAAGATGGAGTATGTATCATGATAAATATACACATATCTTTAATCAGAATACTATTTAATAAATTTCATAAATTTGAATTAAATTTTTAGCCAAGATAATCTGAAACAAGTTATGGCAATTATAAACAAAAACACGTAGATCTGAGACCTTTATTTGTGTTTAATTGGAACTAGAAATCTATAATAACCTGTTGGAAGAATGAAGTGGACGTCCTGTTCATTTCTGGCTCTCCAGAAGGTTGAGTTGGGTTCTCCACACTTGGTGTCTGCAACAAAACACACAAATACACTTTTAAATTCATTCTGTAATAAACTAATGACCATCCTAGTTTAACGAGGGTCAAGGCTTATTATGCTAGACCCTATAGAAAGACTTAACACGGTAGCGTATCTCACCCTAAACAATATCAGGACATTGTGACACAAACACACTACCGTTTATTTAGTCTTTAATTAAATTATCCTCATCTAATACATCTAAATCAATTTCTAAAACATACACAGAAGAAACCAACATGGAAATTTTAAAACAGTGAGAAAATTATCTCTTCTCTCTATCTACGTAATGATCAAGCAGTAAATCTGGGGAATTAATTTTAACATACCTTTATAGGTCACTGATCCATTGAACCTTCATACAAGGCTTTTCACTTCCAGATGAAATAAACTGAATTTTTTCAGCTTCAGGATTAAGTCTGGCTCTGCTTTTTGACATGCTATTCTCGTGATAATTTGGTCCTTAACCTGCAAACATCTTATGGTGAAATGACAAGTCAGCAGGGAGAATACAAAAAAAATTATCAATTACTCTTTTTATATTTGACTCAAATAGAATTTACAAAATAATTTCTTGCCATAATTTACAATTTATCTCATAATCTTATCTGATAATTTGGCCAACAAACTGGCCAACCTCTGTGTAACTGATTAATTAAATGACCTTGCATAATCTTAACCAACCAAACTAGCAGCAAAGCATCTAAAGGATAAATACTGCTATTCAATCATTTTGAAACTTTTTTTTCCTTCCTCTACCATGTTAAGACCGCATGAATAATCAATTCATTTTAAATAGGATAACAATTACATTACCATTCAAATGTCAGAAGATATATTGTTTCCTGAAATAAAATTTGTGTCAGAGGAAAAATAATTTGAAAAGTTGTTTCTGTTCGGAAAAAAACTCGTGTGGAAAAAAAAACCATGCGGCTCTGCGTCACTTACCTTAATCTTCGCTAATTAGCTCGTTTTGTAACTCACTGAGCGTTGTTAATGTTTGTTAACAGTTATATATGGCAACAACTTAAACTCCGTCCGCAGTTTAAGCTAGAGAAAAAGTTATATATTATCATTTGTCATCCTTCAATTTCTTCAAGTAATTTTGGGTATTTAAATTCCCTTTAAACTCATTCTTACCTTTCCTCATCAGGCACGCCACACCGACGAACATCAAAGGTAGTGTATGAGCGAAGATAATAATCTCCGGTGCGCAGAAAGTCCCGGATGCTCAGTTTACCTCGCGCTCCGATATTTGTATCAGAAGCTTTGTATTTCTTCCATAAACAGCTCGATCCTCTCAAAGACGTTGTAAAAATAATTCCATACAAACAAATCCTGCATGTAATGTTATCACAAGTTTACTATTGAACTTCTCCGTGTTGAAAATTGCTAGCCATCCACTTAGCCTTTGGCTGAGTGTATTGACCAATCAAAGGTATTGTTACTGAATTTCGGACCAATCAGAAAGTCGGAGGCTTCAGAGTGATAGCATAATTAAAGCTCAAATGTAACACAATATGGAACACCTCAAGATTATCCCTCCATATAATTAGTTTGATAATTGCAATTAGCAAAATATGAAATCCACAAATACAGATAGAATAAGTCCAATTTTACCTGATTTTCCTCAGTATTTGGAGAAAATGCTAAATAAAACAGTATATATATATATATATATATATATATATATATATATATATATATATATATATATATATATATATATGATGACTGGGAAATCTTATTCCCCACTATTTTCATTGTAATTGAATTTCCATTTTGTTTACAGATTTGTCCAGCATATCTTTAATTTGCTGTACTTATAAACTTATATACAGTATACTACTCCTTTTTCTATACATACTGTACATAGAGATTTTACTTTTCCTCTTCTTTAATTATGGTTTGTTGTTTCCACTCCATTTATAACATCAGCTTTGCTGCTGTCCAATGTGAATTTCCCCCATGTAGAACAAATAACGGCTATTCTATTTTATTTTATTCTAAATATAATTTATATACACAATATTCTGTATATTGTATACTATACACTTTATTGTATACTTGATACATTTAATCAGTCCTCCCTCAATTAATTGTACCCATTATTGTTCTCTTCTAAGAAAATCAAAGGTTTATACTAGGAGTATCAACTGAGAATCTCATATTTGACCCTGAATTTAAGAATATGTATTGATGTAATACTTAAACCTGTTACCAATGTTAAAGTGTGTTAGTGTTTCCGAACAACGTGACATGTGAGTGCAAGTGTGTGAAAAGTGTGTTAAGTTCCAAAACTGGCCACTAGTTGGCGAAATCGAAGGTGAGCAAAAACGATAAACACACTCACACACAAAATTTCTGAAAGTTGTGTTATTTTAGGACATCGGAGATTTTTGGTTTAGGGACATGTTTGGGCCCTCTAGAACACTGTAGTATGCTCGGAAAAATAAGGACGCGAAAAATGTCCTCATTTTTCCAAGGGTCCTGATATTGAAGGTGTGTTATCATAAAAATGTCCTGATATGTACTGAAAACAAGTACACACACACACACACACACACACACACACACACACACACACACACACACACACACACACACACACACACACACACACACACACACACATCGTTTTCCCCTGTTGCCTGTCAAACACACCTGCAGGCCTGCTGGTTGGGTCAAGTTTCAGTCATTCACAGTTGAGACGTTGAAGTTTGTTTAGGAAATGAGAGTAAATGCTGACCTGCAGCTCGTCATTCATTGTGTTCGTCTTTAAATGGAGTATTAGCCGCTCCTTCTTCAGGCCCAATTTTTGGTATTGTCATGCTTTTAAAGGGTTTGTGTGTGTTTGCTCTGAGGGCATTATGAGGTGCTATGTCAGCGTAGCATCTCCAAACACACCTGTCTGTTTCTTCCAAATGGCGTGGTGTTTGATCCTGTGTAATTAGCCCCCTTTAATGTGTTTACTGAGACATTAGCATTAACAGCAGTGACAATTCTTTTATACGCTTCAGAATGTGTGTTTTAATTCATCCAGTCAAGCTCTGATTGACATTAAGAGAGAAAGGAGTGCCCAATATGCAAGCCCTTTGTGTCTTTGAGATAGTGAGTTTAGGGAGAGACAAACCATGAGCAGAGGCAGCACGGGTACAGTAGTTCATTGTCACATGGCCCCATAATAAATTTGCCATGTGTAAATTTACCAAATATACTTACCAAATATATTTAAGAGTTTGTTTTTTTTTATTTATGCTCATTCATTTTTATAAGACCAACACAAGTCATTCTTCTTTTTCTTTCAGACTTGTCTAAATATCTACCACTCTCCTTCCTAACATTCCTCAACTTTCCACTGACAATTTTCATATTGTTTAGACAAATTTTCAACTATAAAATACTCACTGAAATGTAAATCAAATTATTGTCAGATAAATTTCCAATCTATTTGCCCAAGTTACAGAGACAGGTCCAAAGTTTCAGTTGTCATTTATTTCAGGTTGAAAGGTTGTTTGGTAAGACAACTTTAGGATCTAGTCCCAAAAAAGCTTTGAGCACCAAGAGCATCAAGACTCTGTAATGTTACACCAAGAGGCAAGTGTGCTCAGAAATTAACCACGCCATGAAGAGCAAATGCTTGCTATACAAAAGCAGGCTGCTGTGCAGACTAAAGCTAGCTGAACATGAAAAAGTTGATGCATGTTGTGTCCTGCTCCATCTGAGCATTTGGATAAGCAAATCTTCCTCTGAGATTTGTGTTTTCAGGTCTCTCCTGGAGATAAAGAACCATTTTTCAGATTCTGTTGTATCCATTAGCATCAGAAGAGGGGGGCAGCCAGTGTTCATAAGATAAGGAAGTCAATGAAAAGCTAAAGTAATACAGTAGCACGTTGCTGCAGACATGTTTGTAGGAAGTTTGCTTGTATTTATTGTGTAGTACAGTTCTGAAATCACTCAAAGCCTCAGTAAAGCTTTTTTTTTTTATTATTTGTCTGGTTGTTTGGGAGAAAAACTCAAAAATCAAGTTTTTCTTAAATCCAATTCTAAGTTTCTGAATACATGAAAAGGCTACTGCAGGACCTCCAAAAGAGCCCCAAACTTTGATTTTGTTGGTGTATTGACTCAGGATCATTCTGTTTTTTAAAAATTATTATTTCAAGAAAGTATAGTTAAAGTTAAACAAACAGAAACAAATTTAGTTGGACCATGTCAAAGTCCAAAATGACCAATAATATTGAGAATGTTTAAATGAAAAAAGCTGCTTAGCCTCACATTTTCCCACTGGCTAAATATCTCATGGATAGAAATGTAGCATCTGAAAAGGTAGTTATCAATAAAGCAGCATTTTGGTAGCTGATCCAAAAGATTCTTTGGATGGGCTACAGATCTCCATTTTGACCTGATTTATAAGTCACTAGGAAAAGAAGCATCTTCTAAAAGAAAATAAAGCCTCAATGTCTCAATGATTCAAAAACAATGTCATTATTCTTATTCTGGTGAAAATGAAGCAATGCTTTGATGGTAATAGTAAGTACTTTAAGTATATTGGTCTAACTAAAAGTATTCTGTACCTTGTCTTGCCAACCTATGCAGAGCTACTTGCTGACTTACTGAAAGCCTTGACTTGTACATGTACACTGGATAATGATCAGCCTCTCCCACAGAGTGTGTCATGGGGTCAGTCTGCAGGGTAACAGCAGGTTGTGCTCATGATGCAAGACGTGTTTGTGATGTGGAGGTTCTTTGGGGAGTCACGGTTCAGGTGAAGACACCATCAGGAAGCAACCCACTGGTACCAGTTACCAAGAAACACAGCCCCTCCCCACTCCAACATCCTCACAGTACCACTGCACTTCCTCTGTGGGTCAGGGCGATGACAAAAACACAACTACAGACCACAGCAGACATGTTGGTGTGATTGAAAGTGGCTGATCTATGGGTGTGGCTTTTTAAAAAAGCAGTAGTTCAGTCACACTAGTGTCATGCTTGTCATGTATTTTCTTGAGTTACAAAGACATTATGTCAGATATCTGTCTACCCTCCCTTTTTTTTAATGTCAGGTTTTTGTGATGTAAAGAAAAAAGATAATTCTAAGTACTTTTATGTTAAATACATTTTTTTTCACATATGTTTCATTTATCCTGTACAATATAAGTAAAAACAATATCTGTTGTAAAGAAAAAGATACAATATGACCCCACAGATTGTCAAATTTAGTTTTGGACTCCAGTGAGGCTATTTTAAAACTTTTTGCCTTTCATGAAGTCCTTCTATTTGTTGATTTGGATGCATGCTTGGATTCACAAGATGTTGAAAAAAATTCTCTTCCAATTTCTTCTAAATGACCCAGTTGGTGTTTTCCCAAAACTGATTGGCTTTTGGAGCTGGTTATATTTCCATCTGCCTTGATAAAAAAATTCAGCTACAGCTAAAGAAAGTAAACCCAAGTCATGATGCTGCCAACGTCATGTTTCACTGTCGACAGATGCTCAAGTATTGTCTTTGTATCAAGCTTATCTTTTGGAATTATGGCCTATTTAGCTTTAGCAAACCAAAAAAATGTCTTCTGCAGGCTTTGAGAAGAATTTAGATGCCAAGACTGGATTTTTTCTTGGAAAGGAGAGGCTTCCAGTTTACTTTCTAGCTACTTGGTCCAGACATTTGGAGAAAGCAGGATAACATACAATATAAAGATCAATAGATATGAAGATTTTCTTGTTTTTCAGTTGAATTGAAACAATTTTTCATAGTCATGGACTACTTTGTGGCTGTCAATCACAAAATCCTGATTAAATGCATTTGTGTTTGTGGCTGTAATGTAAAAAAAAAAAAACAAAAAAAAAAAAAAAAAAAAAAATGAAAAATTTTCAGGAGTATGAATACTTGTCTTTCTGACAAAATACTGAAGTCCTTATTAAGATTAAGATTTTACTCCATGTTTCTGCCTGACTTCATCATATAAAACTGTCATTGAAGCATTGCATTGCATTACATTACTGCCTTTTGCTGGTAAATCACTGCTGGAAATGTAAAGAAAAAAGGGATTCAATTAAGTGGGATTTATAGCCTGGGAAGATGTGCTGCTCTTTGTAATTCTCATCGTCGAAGCCAAAATATATATTTGAACTAAGGAAGGAGGGAGCTAAGGAGAAGAGAGACATTCATCCACTGCACTCAAAAAATAAAAGGGAGGACAAGAGGCCTTAAAAGGAAATAAATTCATTATTATATTTAATCTTCATGGGAGTCAAACAATGTTAGATGAGCTGCAGCAATAAGAGTATCCACAATACTTTACTGTAAGTAAGCCTGCTGATTTAACATCTATACAAGCAAATGGAATGACTGGTTAAATTTCTAGACTTTTTTTCCCTTACATAAGTAATGGTTCGTCCACTCCTAATAATGTAAAGGTTTGATGACAAAGGAGGAAATTATTTTATCAACTGTACATTGACAAAGCAGTGAACATGTTTGAACACCACTTATTTCTCTGTACTTTGAGGAGCCAGACTTTCTTTTGATATTTTAGAATTTTCTATTCAGTCCTTGTAGCTGATGCTGGCAGCATATTGTATTGTGCTGGTTAAAAAGCGAGTAAAGTAGACCAAAAACTGCCAGGCATAAAAAACTATTCACAAAAGACAAACAATTTCTAAAATAATTTTTAGTATTAGACAAATAGCCGGATATTTATCAAAAGAGCAGAGAGATCCATCATTGGTTGATCAGGCCAAGTTATTGTTTGTAGAGTTTGGATTTTGTGTTTGATTTATGAAACACAATTACACAGATCTGGTTTTATGTATTTTGATGTTTCATAGAAAAGGGAGAGCATTTGGTTGTTGGCAGTTTTATTTCAACTGATGCCGTCCTCCAAGAAGGTACCACAGCCAAACAAAACGCCGGACCAAATGTAGCTTCTATATTCACAGACTTAAAAGACTTCAATGAAGATTCAAACTAAGATGTATTAATAATTACAGCTGAAACCATTTATTTATTCAACCTTTTTTTCTGTCTATCATGTTCATGTTGTTCAGGAATGAGATGGGTTCTGTGATGAGGATAGTGGGTTTGAGCCCAGAAAAAAACAAAAAACCTTGCGACGATGCTGGCTGAAGCTGGTAGTAGAGTGTTCTTTTATTCCAAATACTCACATGGGATTACAAGCCACTCAGAAAGATCGAAGCCATGTCTTGTGGTGTGATGAAACCAAATAATCAAACTGACCATTGTAGCATTTGAAGAGACAAGGCGGAGGCTGACAAGCCCGAACACACCATCTAAGAAGTGGCAGCATCATGCTATG
Organism: Anableps anableps; assembly: GCA_014839685.1. Classification (NCBI taxonomy): domain Eukaryota; kingdom Metazoa; phylum Chordata; class Actinopteri; order Cyprinodontiformes; family Anablepidae; genus Anableps; species Anableps anableps. Next base: position 10,019,037 of record CM026071.1, read on the forward strand.
TGGTTGTTTTGATGTAGGAATGACTGTCGCACCTCAAGTAAAATAATAATAAAAAACCAGAATGGAATCTTAAAGAAAGACATTTTGTCAAAATATTGTAGCAATGTTTTGAAGACATCAGCCTTCTGGTAGCTTGGCTACAAAAAGGTTTTCCAATGACACACAGCAGAAATAAGGACAATGACGTCAATGCCCTTGAGTGTAAAGCCCTGATCTCCCTGATCTCAGTCCCATAGAGCATTTATGGACAGATCTTAGGAGATATGAGTGAGCAAGGCAGTCTATACCCCTGGCCCCTGACTGCCATGAGGAATGGGCCCAAATTCCTGCTCACTGCTGTTAGAAGCTTTGTGCAAAGATACCCAGAATCCAAATTCTATCAAATATTAAACAATATTATGCAAACTTTTAAATTTAAAGAGTTAAAAAACAATTCTCTCACATTTTCTCTTTCATTATTCTGTCATTTAGCAAATGTAAATCATTTTGTCAAACCAAGCTGACCTGAATGTTTAAAGTTTAACCTGATTAATGTCAGAGAGAAAAAAATGTGTCTTTTTACACACAGTGTAGGTGCAGGTTTAGCTGAAAATGCTGAGAGTATAAATTATAAACCTAAATCCAATGGATTCTCTAAAAGTGCCCAAACACAGGGTCATTTATTTGGATTTGGGTCGTGACTCTCAGTTTGGCGGTTAAGAAGCAGACGAGGCAAACAGGTGTGTTGTGGAATAAGATGTTGGTAATAATTGGTGTGCTTCACTCCATTTCCCTATAGCAACATGCCCTCCTCGGAGATTATGGGATATGACTCTGCCATCCGCACGCACCATCCCACCCTGAATCCTTTGGGGCCAATTACCCTCTGGTGGTGGCAGTCTGCAAGTCGAAGCACGGCTGTGGCTGCTAGACCGCTAGTGTGTACGCTGCTCCCTCGGTGATTCTGTGGCTTTGTCAAAATATATTCAACTCTCTTCTCCTGAATGCTAGAAAAAATCAGCACGGAGTTCGACAAACAAATATTGCACTGAACACACAAAGAGAAATGAATATTTGACTCTATTATTTTCCTGCTTTGAGGTGGTGAAGGATGCCTGCTTTTGTGGGAGACAGACCACTAATTGGCTGGAGACTTGTCAAAAATCAGCAGCTGAGTGCTGATCAGTGTAATGAGGGGCCTATAAACATCACACCTGGGCTAACTCCTCCAATTTCGTTGAAGACAATGTAAATCTCTGTAATTATCCCGTAGTCACCTGAGCAGAAGGGCAGGGCTGGGAGACAGGTGGATGAAACAACACGAAAGAGTGAACACAGATCCTGCATATTGAGTGACAAGATCGCTGATTTAACAAAAAATAACTGCAAAATCAGCAGCTATGGACTGTGTTACATTGTGCCTGTGACTTTTTTAGAAACTGCTGGAAAGTTTGTTTTTTATTATTCATCTCTGATGAATATGTTAGTAGACACAATGTATTATATTGTTTAAGATCAGTTTCATGGCGTATCCGGTTCTCAATCCAAGGTGTCTATTGCCTGAGCGAAGCATCAAACAGATCGCTTTATTAATGGGCCATCAGCTACGAAGGCTTGGCTTGATTATTCTGTCTGTAAGTTGACTCACAGTTTTTAACCTAAAAACACTGAATGTTCACAAACATCTCTTTATTGATTCGCCAATTCCTCTGTGTCTATTTAATGAAATTGAGTTTATGTCCCTGTTTTCTATTTCAGCTTAAAGTAGCAGCACCAGCTGTATTACAACAGAGGCATTTTCTTTCTCTCAGATCGTTTGGCAAAATTTTTCCAGTCTGTTATTCTTTCTTTAAATATTTAAATTACATTTCATTTGTGTGCTCCCTTCTTTGCACATTGCACCTGGTCGAAGCTGATTGCAGGATTCTATGGAAATCAGCTTGGACAGATGTTATGTTGTTAGATGTATTCATGAGATTGTATCATTACAAGTCTTGCAAGAGAAGAATGTAGTAGTATGTTTATTGCATCCTATCAGTTTAAGAATAAATTTATAAAATAATTTAGCTTCTCTGACCTTTATTGTTTTGTGATTACAGTCTGAGCACTAAAACTGTGCTCATACATAAACCCAGATCTTTGTAATGCTTCACTTAATCCTATAAACTGAATGACTCCTTTTGTCAGGAAGCTGCAATTACATTACGCAACAGGAATAAGTCATGCTATGTTTACATGAGCAAAATTCCTTAATCAGATTGAAATGTTTTCAAATTAAATAATCTGAATGTATTGTTTATATGGGCACAAAATTATTTAATCTAATCATGATGTGCATTTTCATGCACCAGACTTTATTCACAATAAAAGCACTGAGATGTGCAGAGTTGTAAAATTTACCTAAAAATAACACAGAAGAAGAAGTTAAACTTTTGTCTGTGTTGAACATATGTCTATGATAAAAACCAACAACTGCAGTAGTGTATTCATTCTGGTCTTTTGAGCGCCCAGAATGGACCCGTGCCAGGTTCTAATAACGGCTGAGACATTTCTTCACTCCCGAATTAAACTACAGGCAAAGCAACACATGCTGTTGGTCTTTCTGCGTTACAGGATGAGAGAGTGGAAGGAAATAAACATCCTTCAAAGTTTTGACCATGACAGACGAGTCTTAGTCCTGTTTTGCTTCCCTGACATACCGTTTGGCCACTGAAGGCGGAAATATGTCACATTGACATAGGGCACACATGTGCAGTCTGGTCAGTTTGCCACAATGACATGATCCAAAGAAGTGTTTACATGTACACTGTTTGGATTATCAATTGGCATAAATCACCCATCTCATTCTGATTACAAGTTCAATCTAAGTGAGCTGAATCCAATCAGAGTATTCCGATTGGGGCATACAATTCAAATAGTCTGGTGTACAAAGTAGTCATACTTTTTCAGATTTTGCCTCATTGAAATCTGAAACAATTTATTTGAAGTTGTGTTATAGCTCAGCATAAAATAGGAAGTAGAAGGAAATAGTGAAATATTTTCTTTTTTATAAACAAAAATGTAGATGTAAAAGGATGTATTCAGTTTGAAATATGAACCCATTCTTCTTTGCAAAAAATGCTCAAGTTCAGTCAGATTTAGATGAAGAGTGTCTCTGAACATCTATGTTGGGGGTTTTTCTTCTTGAATCTCCACAACATGCTGCAGACACCACCATGCTTCACAGTAATTACATAGTTTTGCATGTGAGCCAATAATGTTTATTTAAATATTGAACCTCAGTCTTTCTGGTCGCATATTGCTTGTTGTGTTGTCAGAGGTCACTCCTATGAATATATTACCATGTTCAGGTGGCCAAGCATAATAATAGCAGCTTCACAGAGTCCTCAGATGAGATTCATGAACAGTTTTAAAAGAAACTGTGGATCGCTGAATTTGTAAAGTGACTTGAAAATGTCCTGAAAATAACATAGAATATATCCAGTATTGCATAAAATATTATATATATATATATATATATATATATATATATATATATATATATATATATATATATATATATATATATATATATATATAAAATAAAATTCCCTTCTCACCCTCCACGGGTGGTCTTTCTCAACCTCTGAGCTCGGGTCCTCTACCAGAGGCCTGGGAGCTTGAGGGTTCTGCGTAGTATCTTGGCTGTGCCGAGAACTGCGCATTTCTGGACTGAGATGTCTGACGTTGTTCCTGGGATCTGTTTTAGCCACTGCTCCAGTTTGGGGGTGACTGCCCCGAGGGCCCCGATGACCACAGGCACCACTGTGGTCTTCACCTTCCAGGCCTTCTCCAGTTCCTCTCTGAGGCCCTGGTATTTCTCCAGTTTCTCGTGTTCCTTTTTCCTGATGTTGCAATCGCTTGGTATTGCTACATCCACCACAACGGCTTTCCTCTGTTGTTTATCCACCACCACGATGTCCGGTTGGTTCGCCATTACCATTTTGTCTGTCTGGATCTGGAAGTCCCACAGGATCTTAGCTCGGTCATTCTCCACCACCTTTGGGGGTGTGCCCCACTTTGATCTCGGGGCTTCCAGTCCATATCCTGCACAGATGTTTCTGTACACTATGCCCGCCACTTGGTTATGACGTTCCATGTACTCTTTCCCTGCCAGCATCTTGCACCCTGCTGTTATGTGTTGGACTGTCTCAGGAGCCTCCTTGCACAATCTACACCTTGGATCTTGTCTGGTGTGGTAGATCTGTGCCTCTATCGCTCTGGTGTTTAGGGCCTGTTCCTGTGCAGCCAGGATGAGTGCCTCTGTGCTGTCCTTGAGTCCAGCTTTTTCCAGCCATTGGTAGGATTTCCTGATATCAGCCACTTCAGTTATTTGTCGGTGGTACATCCCATGTAGGGGCTTATCCTCCCATGATGGTTCCTCCAGCACCTCATACTCTGGTCCCCATTGTTTGAGACATTTGCTGAGCACATCGTCGGTTGAGGCTTTGACCTTGATGTATTTATGGATCTTGGATGTTTCATCCTGGACAGTGGCTCTCACACTCGCTAGTCCTCTGCCTCCGTCCTTACGGCTCGCGCATAGTCTCAGGATGCTGGATTTAGGGTGGAACCCTCCATGCATGGTTAGTAGTTTCCGAGTTTTAACATCCATGGTCTTTATCTCTTCCTTTGGCCAGCTTATTATTCCTGCAGGGTATCTGATTACTGGCAAGGCATAGCTGTTTATCGCACGGATCTTGTTCTTGCCATTGAGCTGGCTTCTCAGGACTTACCTTACTCGTTTGAGGTATTTGGCTGTGGCTCCTTTCCTTGTGACCTCATCGAGGCTGCCATTTGCTTGTGGTATTCCCAGGTACTTGTAACTGTCCTCAATGTCTGCTATTGTTCCCTCTGGGAGTGAGACCCCTTCTGTGTGGAATAGCCGCTTATATATATATATATACATATATATATATATATATATATATATATATATATATATATATATATATATATATATATATATATATATATATATATATATATATATATATATATACATATATATATATATATATATATATATATATATATATATATATATAAGTGGCTGGGTAGCTCAATGGGTAAGTCACCCGACCTTCACCCGGGAGACCGGGGTTCGGATCCAGGCCGGGTCGCTTGGTTGAGATATCCAGTGTGGGTCCTTAGGCAAGATCCTTCGCACTACTGCCTACCTCATGATGAGTGACAAAGGAATACACGCCATGCCGGCTCAGACGTCGCCCGGCCAAACAAGGTCTGCGTCAGGTGCTGGGGAACCAGGGCACCTTCACGAAAAATGGGTTACTGGAACAAGACGGAATTGGGCGAGAGGTGAAAACTTGGATCTGTTGGAATGCTACTACTCAAGTAACCCTAGTCAGAGGGGTTACATGCAAAGAATGCGGGAGGAATGGTTACATCGACATCCCCATTCAACGCTAACTGCCAAACAACTAGTAGCTCAGTGTTCCAACATCCGCAAACGGCAAATGCTGTCACAACTTGAGATAGACGAGGTACAACACAAATGCTACGGCAAGGGGGAGCCAGGACGCCAGGTCAGAGGGGAGTTAGCTTCAACTCCCCACCCGGAGATTGGGTACGCAGCCCCAATAATGAACGAACCATCACAGCTGAACGAGGCAGCAACTGACCTGAGAGGTAGGATCGTGGCCCGAATGAACACCAGGCAATCCCGATGCCAATTACAACGGCTGAGTGAAGTACCATCAGAAAGTCTCATTGAAGATGTGAATGCAGCATTGAGAACGATCCCTACCAACACCATAACGGAAACCAATGAGCTGGTGTACAACTCAGCATCAGTGATCCTTGAGATGCTCGGCTATAGGAGCAACCATGAGATTCAATACCCACCATGGAAAAGACGGTTAGAGGCTAAAATCAAGGTAACAAGGAGGGAAGTGAGCCAATTGTCAGAGCTCCAAAGAGGTGCAATCAAAAGACCGGTACCCAAGCGGTACAGCCAGATGCCCATACCTGAAGCGCTCGAAACTGCCAAACAAAGGCTCCAAGCCTTGGCCAGTCGCCTAAAGAGGTACACGAGAGAAAATGAAGCCAGGAGGATTAACCGGCTCTTCTCCACCCAACCACCTAAAGTGTACTCTCAATGGCAGGGTAATAACAACAGAGCAGACCCACCAAGGCTGGAGACCCAACAGTACTGGAAAGGCATATGGGAAAGGGAGGCGACCCACAACAGCAATGCACAGTGGCTAATCTCTCTACGAGATGACCACAGCAACCTCCCTGAGCAAGCCCCAGTAACTATCACAGTGGCAGATGTCCAAGAAAGAGTCTCAGGTATGAAAAACTGGACAGCACCAGGTCCTGACATGATCCATGCCTACTGGCTAAAGAAACTCACTGCCCTCCATGAGCGACTGGCAGCTCAAATGAACCAGCTGCTACAAAGTGGGACTCACCCTGAATGGTTAACTGAAGGGCGCACAATCCTGATCCAGAAGGATCCCTCAAAGGGTTCGGTCCCATCCAACTATCGGCCAATAACCTGTCTCTCTACAACATGGAAGCTCATGTCAGGCATCATAGCAGCTAAGATAGGTGGGCACATGGATAAATACGTGAGTACAGCACAGAAGGGCATCGGCATAAATACCAGAGGAGCCAAACACCAACTCCTGGTAGACCAAACGGTCGCCCGAGACTGCAAAACCCGACACACCAACCTGTGCACGGCTTGGATTGATTACAAGAAAGCCTGACTCAATGCCACACACTTGGATCATTGAATGCTTAGAGATGTACAACATCAACAGGACTCTAAGAGCCTTCATTGCAGCCTCGATGGGGATGTGGAAAACCACCCTTGAAGCCAACTACAAGCCAATTGCACAAGTGTCCATCAAATGTGGCATATACCAAGGAGACGCTCTGTCCCCACTGCTGTTCTGCATAGGTCTGAACCCCCTCAGCCAAGTCATCAACAAGACTGGCTATGGATACCGACTCAAGAACGGAGCCACCATCAGTCACCTCCTCTACATGGATGACATCAAGCTGTACGCTAAGAGCAAACGAGACATCGACTCACTGATCCACACCACCAGGATCTACAGCACTGACATTGGGATGTCATTCGGACTAGAGAAGTGTGGTCGGATGGTTACACAGAGAGGGAAGGTCATCCACACAGAAGGGGTCTCACTCCCAGAGGGAACAATAGCAAACATTGAGGACAGTTACAAGTACCTGGGAATACCACAAGCAAATGGCAGCCTCGATGAGGTCACAAGGAAAGGAGCCACAGCCAAATACCTCCAACGAGTAAGGCAAGTCCTGAGAAGCCAGCTCAATGGCAAGAACAAGATCCGTGCGATAAACAGCTATGCCTTGCCAGTAATCAGATACCCTGCAGGAATAATAAGCTGGCCAAAGGAAGAGATAAAGACCATGGATGTTAAAACTCGGAAACTACTAACCATGCATGGAGGGTTCCACCCTAAATCCAGCATCCTGAGACTATACGCGAGCCGTAAGGATGGAGGCAGAGGACTAGCGAGTGTGAGAGCCACTGTCCAGGATGAAACATCCAAGATCCATAAATACATCAAGGTCAAAGCCTCAACCGACGATGTGCTCAGCGAATGTCTCAAACAATGGGGACCAGAGTATGAGGTGCTGGAGGAACCATCATGGGAGGATAAGCCCCTACATGGGATGTACCACCGACAAATAACTGAAGTGGCTGATATCAGGAAATCCTACCAATGGCTGGAAAAAGCTGGACTCAAGGACAGCACAGAGGCACTCATCCTGGCTGCACAGGAACAGGCCCTAAACACCAGAGCGATAGAGGCTCAGATCTACCACACCAGACAAGATCCAAGGTGTAGATTGTGCAAGGAGGCCCCTGAGACAGTCCAACACATAACAGCAGGGTGCAAGATGCTGGCAGGGAAAGCATACATGGAACGTCATAACCAAGTGGCGGGCATAGTGTACAGAAACATCTGTGCAGGATATGGACTGGAAGCCCCGAGATCAAAGTGGGGCACACCCCCAAAGGTGGTGGAGAATGACCGAGCTAAGATCCTGTGGGACTTCCAGATCCAGACAGACAAAATGGTAATGGCGAACCAACCGGACATCGTGGTGGTGGATAAACAACAGAGGAAAGCCGTTGTGGTGGATGTAGCAATACCAAGCGATTGCAACATCAGGAAAAAGGAACACGAGAAACTGGAGAAATACCAGGGCCTCAGAGAGGAACTGGAGAAGGCCTGGAAGATGAAGACCACAGTGGTGCCTGTGGTCATCGGGGCCCTCGGGGCAGTCACCCCCAAACTGGAGCAGTGGCTAAAACAGATCCCAGGAACAACGTCAGACATCTCAGTCCAGAAATGCGCAGTTCTCGGCACAGCCAAGATACTACGCAGAACCCTCAAGCTCCCAGGCCTCTGGTAGAGGACCCGAGCTCAGAGGTTGAGAAAGACCACCCGTGGAGGGTGAGAAGGGAATTTTTTTTTTTTTTTTTTTTATAAACTGCTGAATATGCACACAAGTCATAATGGAAAATGTTATAAAATTACAGGTATAAAATTACAGTTGACAATTTTAAGATAATACGCATAAAAATGTGAAACAATTTAGAAAAATGTCTGCATGTTTAGAAGTATGTGGTCAGATTACAACATAATCTAAAAATGAGACCTTTCTTGACTTTTAAGCTTGCCTACATAACACCTGTTCTTTTATACATCATTATGCATTGTGTGCTGAGGATAGGAGGTAATGCTGGGTCAAAACACTTTACTAGCACCTGTTTGATATTCACATGAAAAAAGAGCCCTTTGTGCACTCTCCCAGGCCTAAAGACAGCTTTCTTTTGTGTTGGTGAAGAAAGCAGATTTCCTAAATTAAATATTTTTTCAGTGGTTGGCACAAATGTTCAGTTAATTTCTTCACGCTTCCGCATGAGAAATTCTAACAGAAAATAATTTGGAAAAATAGGCTAAGAGGAGTATTACATTTTGGAGTTCAACTTGGCAGGTTCAGGCAGGTAAAAAAAAAAAAAAAAAAAAAAAAAAAAAAAAAAAAAAAAGAAAATAATAGACTGCATCCATATAGAGCAAGAAGTTGCAAAAAAAAAATTGTGAAACTGCTCTTATGATTTTTCTTAATGCAGCTTCATCTCTTGATCCAAACAAAAAGGTTGCCTGTAAAAGTATAAATGTTAGGACATGTCTTTATATTTTTTACCATGACTCTCTTGCAGTTAGTTGGTTTCAATAAAACGCCAGCTAACTTCTTGTAGAAGATATACAGAATAGAGCGGTAACCACCACAGCTGGAATGACACCACAATATTTTTTTTATGACACAAAATTCAGTTTCAGCTATTGTAAACTGTGGCAATCAGAGACAGATTTAAAAAAATGTGTAATTAAGGATCTCGATCTCAAATTGTGATGAGTAAATGGAAGAATTATCAAAACAAAGAGGGACAAAGTGGGTCCTCGTTGTCTTTATTTGCCCTCCCTTGTCCACAGTTATTTAGGTCCTGGCATAACCTCTCATTCCTCTCCTGTGTCAGAGCTAACATCATTTTCATTTTCACCACTTCAAAGGAAGTGATCGCTGTAAAAAAAAAAAAAAAAAGAAAAAAAAATCACTCATTCAAATTCAGTCTTAATAATTTTGAAAAATGATATTTTTCTAAGGCAAGCACCTAGAAAAGGCATTAAAGAAATGTATTTGACTCCTGGTGAATGGATCGATGAAGGGAAAATTTTCAGTTTTTGTGATTCCTTGGATGTTCTATGCAGCTAAACAAAAATAATCTGAGTAATTAAGGGAAAAAAAATCAAATAATTTTTTTTACTCTTGGTCAGCAAACTTAAATATATTTGTTCTCTGATGGGATTGCTTTTTCAATTAAACAGGTTAAAATCTAGCTCTTCTGTCTCAAACCACTCTCATGCCTGCCTCCTCTGGTTATCACTTGAAAATCTAAAGATAAAAGACGTTCATTTGTGGATTTGTTTCATCATTTAAGTAATGCAAGCATTTAGGTAACAGTCATAGTATTAATATAATGCATATTCAACTATTTGTTTCAGAACACAAGGTAAATTAGTCCAAAGTTAAGCTTTGGAGGCAAGACAATAGTTACCTAAACTAACCTATCACACTGAGCAGTAACCTTGATTTCAACATTGAGGCTATATGTTATGTGCTTAATCTAGGCTTTGAACAAGTAAACATGCCTGGTCTAAATATGGTCTAAGCTTAGTCATACAGTTAAAAATTAGTAAGATCCACAAAAATGTCTATAAATCATGAATAAAAACATGATTGCTACTCATGATATATTATAGGAACGTATTGAAGTATAGCCCAACTAGTAACTAGTAAAGCAACTGAGACATTCTGAGTTTGGGACCTGCTGTTTTCATTTTTACACAAATTCATCTAGGCTAAAACTAGTCTACATCTAGACTTATAGTAAATGTCTAAAATTATTTAAAATTTTAACCTAGATGTTTTGAACTGCATGTATCGTTTGGTTTGGATTTATTTTTTTCTATAAAATGCTCACTAGGATTTTATGGGTGCCAATCAGAAACATACATAACTACACCTGACAAAATTGTGATGTATTGAATCATATATTCCTTATTGTCATTAATATGTTTGTCTTTTCATTGATTAGTTTATCTATCTAAGAGTAGTTTGACTTAAATTTTTCCTAATATATCATTAAGGCTGTTGAGAAAATACTGATGATCAATCTGGAGGCTCTTCAAATTCAACAAATAAGCAATAAGACATTGAAACAATTTTTCACCTGTGGAATGTTGTTTTGAGACTTTATTGTTTTTTGACTTTGCTCACTGAAATACCTGTCAGGTATAAATCTTTGGGATCTTCATCTTCCTTAACACTGGTTCAAACCATGTGACAGATCTGACACTTCTACTGACGAATGCTTGGAGGCTCCCGGCAACATCTAGATGTTTATATCTTTGGCTAGCTGCTGCAGAAAGTTACAAAACTAACCATTTAAAACTGCCACAAGCAATTGACTCATGGTTGTGGTGTATTTGATATTTAATATGAAGAACAGGTTTGCCAAATTTATCATCAGGAGTCATCTTCAGTCATCTTGCAAACCTGCATGTTTTATTACACCTGTTCTTTGTTGTGCTTATTGGTATGTCCTAAGATACATATGAAGATTTACATGATGCTGATTGGTCGAATATGTCATCCACTCTCCTCCAATCTTCTTTTACACCTTGTTCTTTCCTGTGTGCAACCTGTTCAAAGCCAACAACAGTATTTCTTTTTGTAACAAAGCAGCAAGAACAGAGAGACTGGAATGTGAATATGTGGATGTTACCTACAGCGAAAGAAGTTTGTTTTTTCTTCATCCTGCATCTCTGTATCTCCTTGTTGGTTTTTGGGATGTAACCAAGTTCCATGCTGGACATTCACATATAGTGTAGAATCTTAAATAAGCTTTAAAAAGAGACCAACTATTGTATGAAAAAAAAAAACATCATTTTAGTTTCTTAATTTATCAACACAATGGAGACTAAGCCATCTGTTGTGATGCTGGTCACATTGTGACCTGTGACCTGGATACTTGGCCTCTGTGGGAAGAGTTACCTGAGCAACAGGATGCTGATCACTGTTCACTTCACACCTTGTACTATTATTAGTGGAATTAAAAAGGATTCAATTTAAGTTGAATGTAGAACAGTTATTATTATAAATATTTTATAGAAGGACATTTGGATGTACAACATGTAGTGAATTTTATGTAAATATTGAATTAATAAAGTTAAAAGGTTTCAGTTTTGATTTCCTAAGATCACCAACAGCCAATGAAAGCAGGACAGCACACTTAATGTATGAAAAAAAGGAGCTTGGATCCGGATATATATTTGCACTTTACTGCATGAGGATGTGTATGCAAGCAAACACATGTGTTTCTCTGTGTGTCTTTGTTTGTTGTGGATCCCGAAGCTGTTGCTCAGTCTTACTGATGGATGTCCTTACATCCTGTCTTGCGTGACTAGCTGCTCAGATACCCATCAGTAGCCAAATGAGTTCAGGTCAGGCCTCTGTGCTTCACTCCAAAACTCATTTGGTATGCAAATGTACAGTCTAAACAAAGCCATCCTTTCAGTGCAGAGAAACTCACTACCTGTTCCCTCTGAAAATGCCGGGCTTCAGCAGTGTAAAGCAGCAAAAAGTTAATGGTTTGCCATAAATAAATGAACTTAAACTTTATTACAATCAAATTGTGAAAGGAAGCGTTGTATAGCTGATAATTTAAATGTAATTGTCTGAAAGTCTTCAGAATGTAAGATATTAAACACACAAGGCATTTTCATGTTTGTTTTTAATTATTTTATCCATAGTTAAAAATCCCAACACAGAGGTTCCTGTTCTTGTTAGGACTTAATGAAATCCTGCTTCTAATTATTAGCTATTTTTCAAACATCATTAGAAATTCCACAGTTTCACTGTATCACAATATTTAATAAGAAATTAAAACAAAAAAGTATAATCAGCCAACTGACAGGCTGTGCATATCAACAGGTTGGGGAGAGGCAGTGCTGCATCAAACAATTACATCACTGTGGTGCATTCACTGGCAATTCATAAAAAAACTGTAGGGAAGGTATGATATACAATTTTATCCTTTTTTTAGCTGACATACTTATCTTGATATCACTTAGCAACCCATGTCTAGTTAGGATAACTTTGAGTGATGGATTTCTACTCAACCAAAGCTATCCATCATAGTCTAGAACTAAGGCCTAACTATGTAAAAATATCACAACATAGACCTATTTTTCTTCAGAAAAGCAAAACCATCAAACAAAAGGAAGTCACATTTTACTTCTTACAGATTTTTTTAAAAAGTCCTCTACTTCCATCTTCACCAGTGCAGTTCAGGAGCAACTTCTGCCACGCCTCACCAGAAATGGGATACGGTTCTGGCATTGTGCTCATTGTTGAGGGTCTAATCCCAACAATTAAACCTCAGGACCGAAAGTGACTGCCTTGCCCAGTCAGCATCCAGTAAAACTCAAAGCAGGCTTTGGATTAAGGCTGCTGTAGGGCCCTCATGGGTCAAAATCCCCAGCAGGCTCTTTATCTCTGCCTCCCACGTACTCTGCTTCTGACTCCCCAAACTGACCTAAAGCTGGTGGTGTGTCTTTCTCAGGTTTTACCCACCTGCACTTTGTTCAGCTGTCGTGCTTGCTGTAACTCAGCCGGGTTATTGTTTCAGGACAAAAAGAAGGAGTATGTACTCAAGAAGAGGGAGAGGAAAATCATGAGAGCAAAGGTCAGGTATTTCAGGTTATAGTGGGCTCATGCAGTTGAAAAGTAAGGTAAAGGTATTAACCATTACCTTACTTTTCAAGTATGGTTAATACCTTTACCTTACTTTTCAGCTGCATGAGCCCACTATAACCTACATCTGCATTGCAGATATAGGTTTTTGAAAACTTGACCCGTGTATTGTTTAGGGCCTCACAATTTATTTTCTTTGCTTAGACATCATGGGTGTGTTCAGCAGTTCATGTTGATGGAGGCGCAGTTGTTGTCTGAGTTGTAATATGAACAGAGGAGGTTGTTCCCACAGAAGCTTGAGCTGACATCATAAAAAACACACAACAAGGTACCTGGGGGCTTATGAGGAGGGTGGAGGTGAGGCAACCGGTGAGGTGGGAGTTTGAGGACAGAAGGGGTTTGGTGGTGGTGTGTGTGTGTGGGGGGGTAGTCTTTTCTACCATTGGCTGAAGACGGCACGGAGGACGCACCTGTAAGCGCCAGAGGCTAAGGAGATTGGCTGTGACCTGAAAATTACACCTGTGGGGGAAAAGAGGGTGGAGGGGGGGGTGAGTCTACATGTAAACCAAGCCCTTTACAAATTCAGCCTCTGTCTTCTTGAGGAGCTTAACTGCTTCACACCGCCAAGGAGAGCTCATGGAAAAAAACAAGCCTTGCTTCGGCGACAGGAAGATAAGTGACTCGCTTCAAACTGGTTGGGTTTGTTCTGGGGCTTGACTCATCCTCCATCTCTACGGCTGCAACCTACCTGAGAAGGACAGCTTTTTTTTCTTTACGCCCAGATCGCCGCTCGAGAGGTCGACCGTCCTTCAGCGCGAACAGGAAAGAGGAAGACTTGCCAACGGGGGCAGCAAGAGCTCTCATACAATGATGCCTCTTGTCTTGGGTTTCTGGCTCGGTGACCGCACCTGGGATAGATAGAGTAAAAAAAAAATCCCTTCTTTGTCTACTTTCTCCGTCTTGAAGTCAGTAGTCATTGTAAGTTGTTGCTCAGCGATGCAACAGTTTAAAACTTTTAGGAGCATTGCTAAGACTGCAAAATTTGTGGCAAACAAGTAAGATAGTTGTATGGGGCCCTTGAGGGGAATTGCATGTTGGTAAAGGAGGGTTTGGGTAGTTTCGATGAGAAGCGAAAATAATAATGTATCAAATTCCAACTCCATTTAAGCAGAGAGAAAGAAGAGGAAACAATAGGGGCCAACGCTCATTCCTAAACTGGATAGACCAGTCAGGGCAGGTAAAGGCAAACTGCCAGACTTGTCAAAGGATATGAAGACAGACGCTGACTCCTTCTTTTAAAGAGCTAAAATTCTGCTTACAACAAGACATCTGCAGCATCACGGTATGAATCTACTTTATAAACTAATTATCTGACAGCAGTAGTTGGTTACTTTAACAAACATCATCAGTACTTGGTAGGGAACTCACTTATTAACCTTTTTCCATAACCCGTTAAAGTTTAAAACCTTGTAATTTAGTTTTATATCATTGTCTAACAAGTGTTGCTTGCTTTTTTCGGCTTTTCAAGATGGAGCTTACAAGCTTCATTCACTCTCTGTTGGGAAGTGGATGCGAGCCGGATGTAAAATGTCTGCTCATCCACTTTTCCTGCCTCTGAGGTATCGCTGCAAGTTCAGGCAGGGCAGAGACTAAACTGAGCAGAGAGTTTCCACAGGTTGGAAGGTGTATATTATCTTGCTGCCTGGGCTGCTGTTAAAGGCGCTATGAGGTGGCCTGGAGACTCGGGACGTCTATGGAAAAAGAAGGGGGAAAATGGAGGGAAAATGTCGACCGAATACTGTACGGGGAAGACTACGGAGCAAGGTGGAGGGTTGTGATTGGCTGAGAGGGAAACATTTGTTCATTTCTCTTTGTATACCCAAATAGCTGCTGGTCACATGAGTGCCGCCAACTCTGCTGGTGTACGGCAGCGGAGCAGGAAGTGCAGGGCAGAATTTCAACTCAGTGTCATCTAAGCTTTGGGAGAGGTGGCCTTAAGTTGAAAGTGTTTGTCAAAGCTTGAGCCACAGTTTGAATTCAAGTGAAAATCTATCTCTTATCACCTGAGGAGGAGAAAGGCTAATTTAAAGCAGCAGCAACACTGACACAGAGGTGAATGACATAGCATTATGCGCTGGGCCATTTTTAAAATACTAATGTAAGGCACCGTTAGATCAAGTTTACATTCTTTATCAGGGAACAATAGTAATTAGGTATTATTATTCAAAATGCTAAATGTATTTAGCACTAAATCATAGGATTTTATGTCACATGTTGTGCCTCAAGGGTGATGACAACCTGCTATAAGATGACATTCACGGCAGTATAAATTGCATGAAATTTAAAAAGCCTTAAATATTTCACTTGTAATAGATTTTATTTAAGGATTTTAATATTTCCCTAATGGGAAAAATAAAAATAAAAGACATAAATTTAGTTTAAAGTATTGTGAGCAGTTAAAACTGTTGTAGTATGACTTAAAACTCTATAGAATATGCAGAAACTGAAAGAAAAGTTTCAAAAAGTCAAATCAGTTAAACATTTTTGTCCTTCATTTGAAATATTCAAATCAGAGAAGTGAAAATACAGAGGTGGCAAAGGCGGTAAGTTTAAGACGAGGGATGGGGGTGGAGCAACCAAATAATATGTAAAACAAACTCCATCACTGAATATGCATTAAAAAATGCAGTAAAATAAGTGGCACCTGGATGATAACCAGTTCTTTGGCCTAAATATAACAGTGGCTGTGTTAGCCATGCTCTGAAGGGCCAATTAGCTCGCGATGAGATAAGGCCCGGGAGTTAAATAAGGTTTTGGGTTTCCCCCTCTGCTATTGTTTTCTCACAAAGACAGCAACTATTGATTAAGGGCCAGGGCGGTTTACCTATCGGGTTGTTCACTTTGCAGCAGAGTCACATTCCAGCAGAGAGGGCAGAGTTACCTGATCACGCCTCGCTTACCAACAGGCAAAGAAGCGTGGGTAGCCGTTGAGACTCCCACTGCTTAGAGCGCTGTGAGCAACAATTAAAAAAAAAAAAAAAAAAAGCTCTGCAGAATATAGCCACGAGCAGGAGAGGAAGTATTTGGACAAATGGAGGACAAACTGATAGGACGTTTGAGTTGGTTAAATGCAAACAAGCTCTACTCTGTTCAGGTACAGATAATTTCCACAGCTTTGTTTCTACCTGCTTGAAGTTTTCTGGGCTCACCCTTTCTTTATATCTCTTCCTCTTTTCTTCCTCAGAGGGGCCTGCAGCGCTGGTTTATAATGCTGATGATTAACTAACTAAGAGTCTGGGAGAGCAGGTCTGCTTGACTTTCTCATTTCATGGGGCCTGCCTGGCTGGAGGGAAGACGGAGCGTTCTCAAGCAGCTGGCTGGAAACTCAAGATCTCTTTTCTCTTTCTCTCCCTTTCTTTTTTCAGCTCCCTCCCTCTAAACATGTTCTCTTTACTTTGGTTTTGTTGCATTCTTTCCGTGGGGTACCTTTCACGACGGTAAGGTTACAGGTGCATTCTCTGTTTTCCTTCTCCACCTTCTTTTTCCTGAAATTTCCCCTCCCTTAATACCTTTTTTTTCTCCCTCCCCCTCTCTTTCTGAGAATCAACTTTTGCATTACTTACAGTATGATTGAAAACCTTTTTCTGATTGAAAACTGTAATTATATATGATGACTTGAACAAGGAAGTAGGGATATGTTTATTTGCATGTTTGCTAAAAGAAAAAGGGAACTCGAGGCTAAAACACATAATTTGAATGAATTCTAAAAATGCCAGTACAGGGTATGAGGACTTCACACGTTGTACCCGTGAAATATCCGTGTTATTCAGTAAACGAGGACTGTTTTCTGTGACCTTCTGCATTCACGCCGTTGGCTCAGGTTGAGCTAAGCAGCATTCCATCGGCCTTTCATCACACGGCAAACACAACGACAACGGGCTGAGAGGTCTCAACGGAAAAAAGAGGGTGGAAAATAAAGACAGTTATCTTTCATTTTGAGCATATGTCGAGACAAAATCACCAATGCGAAACGCTGCAGTTTAAACTCAAACAGCTTTGGATACAGTAAGATATGTAACCCAACCAGCTCCCGTCTAACCGCGTCTTAAACCTGGTGGCACTTTAGAAATGACTTACAGCCATTTATTGTGTGAGAAGCAGCCCAAACTTTGTCGTGCCATAGGTTTAGACAAGTCAGAACAGGTTTTGGCAATCATTAACAACCTCTGTGGCCCAGTCTTCTGTGACAGCAGGTTTAAGCGGTAAACCCCCGCCATAACACAGCTTTGCCAGTTACTCAATGGTGGGGTGTTCCCCACATGTACGTCTCCTTTCCTAACTGTAATGCTGCTCCTGGCTCATTTGGAGTATTGGCTTTACAACAAATGTAAAACTAATAGTTTGCCCTGATGGCTTGATTCTTTGCTGTCACCATTACTGATTAAATTTCCCCTCCTTTTTTTCTTGACGTAGTCTCCCCTTCAAACACTGGATGTCTATGGGCATTTTTTTCTTTGGGCATATGGCCAAACTTTGTCTTTATGGAGACCAGACAAATAATAATAGTAAGCCCTGTTTTGAATTATTTAGCAGGATTAATTAGTCCATTTGATCAACTTACCTTTCATTAAAATTTTTACAGTGCTTAGATGGGAGACAATGCCATTTATTCTTTAGGTTTCCAAAATTTGGGTTGCTAACCAGTAAGTGTGGGCTCTTGAGACTGTTCTTAAATTAAACTAAACAACAAACATGATGATGGTAAAGCATATTGATGCTTTAAATATTAACATAGTTTTAAAAACATAAATGACAAGAAGATTAAATTAATTTATTAGCGATGAATGTTTTCCACTGTAGTTTTGTGGGTTGGAGCTGAAATGTTTTTAGTGAAACTTTAGTTGGGAGGCTTATTGTTTAATCACTTATCATGAACCTTAAAACACCTGAAATTAACATTAATTCATATTCTCCAAGCAAACACTGATCCTACTTTTCAGCCTTAAACTCAGTTGTAAGTTTAAATAGTGGATGTTTTTGGGTGATTATCTCCATCTTACGAGGCAGCATTGGATATCATCCCTTTCTCTAATACTGCCTGGTAATGATGATAATAATCATCTGCTGACTGCAACCAGACAAACAGCTTTCAGCAGAATAAGCAGGAACTTTCTTCTCTTGAACCTCCGGGATCAGGCATGATGCTTGAGCAGCAACAGAAGTGGTCCCCAGGATCCATCTTACCTGACAGTGCTGGATTGTACAACTGTTGCTCTAACACTGTCTGGTAACGATGTTTCCTGGGTGGCTGTGTTTCTTCGACTCGACTGTGGGACAGTTGCTGAGATACGTTCGGCATTACAGACTGATGTGGAAGGGTAAAGGTGGTGTTTTGAGTTTTAGGGTAATTCCAAGAGAAGTGTACCTTTTGTTTTGGACTTGTGTTTACATTAAACTAGTGCCATGGATATCCCCAGGCTATATTACTCTGTACTGTTGATCGTTCAAACTCAAAAGAAAAGCGCTGACAGACATTAGTTTGTGTAAAAATACACAAATATTAGCACATAGACTTTTTCCTTGAATAAAATTAAAACCAAAAAGAGATATTTGTGAGAAAGAATAGATTTCTAATGTAGGTTTTTTTTCTTGTCTTGCTGCCTTTGAAAAAAACAAACAAAAAAAGCCTTTATAGCAACCTCACCCCACCCAAGTTAAAGAATAGCAGTCGGTTGATGGTTCCACCGGTCCTGCAGGGCCTCATTTCCTTGTTCCCTCCCCTGAACAGCGTTGGTCTTTGTGCTGTATAGCAGCGATTGGTCGGCATCGCTTTACCTGCGTGGCACATCCTGAAACGGACACATGAGCTCACCTGATGGTGGTTAAAGAGAAAGAAAAAAGAAAAACCCTCTGGCTTTCTCCCAGTTTCTCAAAGCTTTGTCTACAGAAAGAAAGTCAAACAAAACCCACTAACAAGAAGGTGTGCAACAGACTTTAGACCATCTTTAAAAGTTTAAATGAGATCTTTTGTTGATAACTAAAAACTTTAAAGCAATTGGAAATGTATTCTTACTTCATGTGTATTATTACAATGTTTTCTTGTTGAGGCATAGATGTAGTTTTCAGTCTTTAAAACAGACTAAAAAAGTAAAGAAAAGAGTGAGCATAACTCTGTGTTTGTTAAAGGAAGGAGATATACCCCACAAATATTGAGCCACACCTTTATTTGCCCACCAGCCTCCATTAGCCAAGCCGCAGCAACATAAAATAGCTTGTTTTTATGCCCCTCTGCTATTATTGTTCATGTTTGTGATGTTGCCACATATTTTGTATCTAACAGAACCATTTCAGCTAACTCAGCCTGACTTTCTTTTTGTTTCTTGGTCTGTTTTACTCATGCTTTTACTTACTTCTCTGCATGCTTTGCAAATTAAAGCATACAAAAGGGCCGAAAAAAGGGGAACCACTCATTCCAACCTGCTTTCAAGCTGTTCTGTTTCCTCCAGCACTTCCTCTTAGCACAGATGAACACTCAGAGGTCATCCCTTCCAGCCTGTTGATAGGCGTCTTACCAGACATGGTTAGATGTAATTACTAGTGTCTAATACTGTCTGGTAATGCCGTCCATTAAATGGCGCTACCTTCTGTTCTCTTACTTCCCCCCACTCCTCTTGCTCTGTGCATCTGACGTGCATTGTATTGACAAAAGCCAAGCCCTGAGAATCATATTTGAACGTATTTACATTTAGTGGCAGGTGGTGCTGAATGATGACGACTGTGGAACTGTGATCCTTGCACTGGAAGATGGATGAATTTCTTTAGGTTTCTTCCATGTGTCATGAGTCAAAGTTTCTTCTTTAAGCAACTATCCGGAACAACATTCATGCATTCTAAATTCAAAATGACTTTCTAGCAAATGGTATTAACATTTTTATCTCTCGTTTCGACTGCAATAGCTGCATTAGTTTTACTTTTCTTCCAGGAATAATATGTAGAGCTTTTAAAACTTTATAATGTACACTGTACAAATTTCTTCTGTAATTTTAACTGTGTCATAATGTTTTGTAATTCAAATTCAAAAGTTTAATAAATTGGCTAAAATTGTAAAAGGTCTTCTTGTTGATTTTCTGTTCTTTAAAACAGTTTGAGGGTACTTTTTAAACAGCTTTCCCACTTCTCAGGTGCCCCTCTGTTGCAGCTTTCCTGGTAATCATGAACTCTTCCCTCGGACACACCGGAATGCTGAGCCTCAGTCAGGTGTGGATCAGGTTACCACTGAACAGAGCTTCTTTCTAAATACCTCAATTTACCCATGAGGTCCCTCCATCAGCTAAGCCCTCATTGTGCCTCCCTGTATGGCGGCACATAGTAGGCCGGCCTGATAACCCGGACAGCACAAGGCATGTTTTCTGTACTGCAAACTAGGCGACTGTGTCTGCAGAAATGCTTCTCGTGCGGTCATTGGTTTCCTTTACACACAGAAAGGTAAAAGTCTGTTATCTACGTCATAGACACAGAAAGAGACTGTAGATATTGTGTTAGATTGGCTCTGGGTTTCAGTTGACTGTCTAAACGCAGTCCGCAGATGTTATCAGCTTGAACACAAACAGAAAAACCATTTAGCCATTTGACATAACAGGCCTCAAGCATCATTGATCTCCTCGTCTGGGGGAAGAGTTTACAATCCTCAGAAACATCAAGACCCCTCAAGCACTCTTCAGGAATCTGGCTCAGTTTGAAGGGAAACATGTTTAATCTGTTTTAGTTTGCTGAAAAAAGTTAAATAGAACTCACATTTCTCAGTCTCTAACTGGCTGTGGTAAATTATTATATGAGCTGTGTTATTTATGGGTATTTATAATGGCTTCCTGTAACTCTTTATTCAGATACTCTAATCCTGGCATCCTGGTTATTTAATGATTAAACCCAGTCCACCATTCATTGCAGAGTCACTTTTTACAGGACCGTGATCAAAAAGAAACACAGTTTCCACTTTGTCTTCTGTAATGCAATTAAGTACAGCTTCATATAAAAAATATGAACTAAACTTATGTGTAATAGAGTGGAAATAAATTATAAAATCTTACAGTAGTGATTTTTGTTTATTGATTGACTAATGAACATGAGATCTAACATTATAATTTTTTCTGCTGTAACAAGTTAAAAAAGAATTTGCTGGGAACAAAACTTGCTACGAAACAATTATAAAAAGCAAACCTCAATCCCAGTCCCAATGTGCATAAATGTGATGCAAAAGTATTTTTTCACAATTTTCCAGCATTTTTATTTGAAAAATTCATTATCTACCAAAGCAAAAGTAAAATTATTTTATGAATGTGTCAATAAAGCTTAGACTTAAATGGGCCTCCAAAAATAAAAAAAAGAGCTACTTTCTAATTAACTGCAATATAAATATGCATTGTGTGTAATGTTTAAATTATTATTATTATTATTATTATTATTATTATTATTATTATTATTATTATTATTATATATTACAGTTAAGCTAAAAATAATTCACACCCCTGACAGATTTAGGTTTGAAGGAACCTTCTTATTTTAACAACATAGTTCTTCTGACTGGAAGTCATAAGTTTTGGGGCAGTGCGTCCAGGATCTGTGGAGAGTCTGTGAAGGTAGCCGAAGATTAGGGGGATGGCAAGATAGCCTTCCAACCTCACTTTTGGAGATTACCTCAAAGTAATATTTTTCCATGGATTACTGGGAATGCTATAAATCTCTTAACATGCCCATTTTAAAATAAAATGAAAATAAAAACATGCTTGGTTTTTCTCTGAGAACGGATACTCCTTTTACATTGTTTTATCTTTTGAGCGACACCTGCAGCATTTATCATCAGAAATAAAGTTTTAAATCTTAATCTTTTAAGGTATGAATAATTTTGAGCTTAACTGCACATACAGTATATTTAGAATAAAACAATAAAATAATATATAACAATACAATAATTTATTAATTTATATCATTTCATTTATATCCTAATTAATAATAAAAAATTATTATTATTATTATTATTATTATTATTATTATTATTATTATTATTATTATTATTATTATTATTATTATTATTAATAATAATAATAATACACATTTGTGAACTTTTAACCTGTTATTGAATACCCATTTAAACATAAAGTGATATGTGAGCAGCACAAACTTAATAAAAATGCCAAAACAAGATAGGTAACAACATATGCTTTTGCAGTGCAGATCAGCAATATTTAAACTGTTTTTAAATTTTGTTTGGATGTTTTCATTGGAGAAATTCATTAATGATCTTTGAAAATATTGCTTCCTATTTGTTTACATTAAAATTAGACAACACGTAAAGTTGAACTATTTCAGTATCCAAAACAGCACAGAGTGTTAGCAGTAGTTGCTATCTTCTTTGGTGACGTCACCAAGTCGCATTCCTGGCTGGCAGACAGCCTGCAGAGGATTCCTGCACCGGCCTGTGCATGTTTAGCGCAATCAGACAGGATTCTTGCAATTCTGCCGGTTGTATTAAAGGGGGCCAGGTTTTTGAAGCTGGGTTTGCCACTGGAGTAGAACAGGAACAAAACAAAGGCTGAATGGCTCCTGCAGGCGTGGTGACGTACACTTCAAGCGAAAAACAGACACACTCCCAGTTCAGTTACATTTATTTATCCATGTTTAAATACATGTTTGTCATGGTGTAGATGTCATGGTAATAATATGTTTTTATGAAAAAAATACATATCATTAATATTTTTAAAATGTGACACATCATCAACTTTGTTCTGCCATTTTTTAAAAAGCAAAATAAAGGCCTCAATAAACCTAAGTAAACTTGATTATGGATTGCTATCCCACATAAGCCAATTGTACATGTAAAAGCTGCTATATTAGAAACTTTTACTGAATTACTAAAAAGTTTACTACACCATCTTCACATATAAGGTTTTCTATTTCTTTTTAAGTTAAATGTCATCAGAGGATGGTTCAAGAAGGTGCAAGCTTCATTTTGCATATCAGGATTTGTTCATACATGTTATCTTCTCTATGCTGCAGTTACAAAAAAACAAAACAACCAAAAAAAGAACTGATATGTTTCACTTTCACTTGTCTCAGATAATATCACAGAACATTACTCTGAAAAGCAAGAACAATTTAGACCAAACCAAGACCTTAAACTCCCCATGTACGCTGTAAAATCTAACATTTTGTGGAAACTTAAAATTACAGCGAAAAAAAAAAAAAAAAAAAAAAAAAAAAAACTGCCTTAAAATCCAAAGTTATTTCATTTGAAGCACAGTGTTGGTTCTGGATTATCTTTATCAAGAGCTCACTGTTTAAATTTTTCTTTCAGTTTAGTTTATTTAGACCAATTTACTGATTAAGCTGGTTTGGCTCAATCTGTTTCAGTTTTAAGTGTGTGTGGTCATCTGATTGAGCTAAAAATAAACACTACCACATTCAGCTTAATTGTTAATTTCAACATGACTAATGTAATATTGCTGACACAATTTTTCTTTTGTAGAATACCTATTTTTATGATATTTAGATGAAAAGTTTGGTTGTTTTGAAATGGGGGGGTTTAACCTTTTGACCCCTTACAGCCAGAGGCTAATATACTGATCTTTATACTGCCTACTTTTCCATCAGATATTTACTCTGGTTAAATATGTTAATATTTACCATTTTGCAGTGCTGTATACACTTCAAATGGTATAGTCTTTTTATAGGCTGTAGATTGCTACAGATCCCTATGTAACCAATCAGCTAACACAATCCTGAAGGTAATTTTCTATGCTTGCCACATTTTAGACTTAATAACTCTGATTTGCAGTTAGCTCTAAAAGGAACAATCTCAGTTTTGTTAACACAAAGATGCTGGGAGAAATACTGATGATTACACACCAACTGATCAGAAAATCCTAAACAATTTCAAAACATGTGAACTATATATTGTCCTGTTAATCAGTCTTCCAGTGGGTGCAGAAATCTCTTAACTGTTGTTTGGTAAACAAAGAAAAAACCCAACTTAAAATCCCTGAAAACCAAACATGCAAAAAGTCTCAAATACAGTAAAAAATAATATAGCTAGAGCATAAAATATCACATGACATCTGAAATTAAGTTGTCATACAACATTAAGTCAGTTAGACACAAGATATTAATGTAGTATTACTTTGGTAGTTAAGATGGTTTAATTGATAATTTCGTTTTATCTCCAAACAGCCAAAAAATAATATACTAAAAAAACATCAGGGAAAACTGTTTTACAGTGTATTTAAGCAAAATAGACAAATTTAGAAAAATTGCTAATTATTCTAATTATTGTAATTTTTATTGACGTTGTTATTCATGAACAATATCTAGAAAATAAAGTACAATGTGTTCAACTTTAACATAAGGTAAAGGTAAAAACACTGGCGCCTGAACCGAACTGTGAAAATGAATGGATAGTACCAGGCTGCGTAATAATAACTGTTGCAGTAAGTCAGCTGTTTGTCAGCCTTTGTCGGATCAAATCAGTGATTCATTGCAGAATGCACCTCACTAAAATTACTAGATAAGAGAACAGTGACACACCTAAAACCTCCAAACAGATACCCAAATGGGTAGCTGTTTTTTCTTTCATAAACCAAATCAGTCTTGCATTTCTATGGTATTTTTTATATTATTTTCTCACCTATAATAGCACACCCGAATTTAATAGGAGGGATTTATTTTTAGTGCTTCCTTTGAAAATGTTGACATTTCTTTTGAATTTGCCACAGAATATTTTGGATTAGACTCACTTGAGCAACATGGCAAACACAATTTCCTTCAAAGATCATGTTTGCAAAATATTCAAGTGCTGACCTAACTTTGCTCTGAAGCTGCACTTTGTGGAGAGCCCGAAGCTTTCAGTGCATTATGCACATGCGCTTTAATTGGTACATCCTGAGGCTTTGCTAAAACTGCAGTTTTCCTTCACTCAATTATATTTGCCCTGCATACTTACCAAAGTCTTCAAGTGTAATCGGTGAGTCATTTTCTATCTATCTATGATTTATATGTCTTTTCAGAGCTTTACAGGGTGTAACTAATTTATTCAATGACATCAATTCAGGAGTTTACCAACTGGGCACATCATATATAGAAAACAAGCTCAGTCCGAGTTGCTATTAAGAGGTAGAGAAAACTTTTTGGAGAAATTTAAATAATCTTAATAATCTTAATATTTATCATATTCTGACTAACAAAAAAAGTCACATTGTTGTTAACTGTCAAGATAAAGGTATTCAAGGAAAACATTTACACAGTATATCCCTATGTCAACAATACTTAAAATCTATTACTACAAAGTCTATTTTTTCGAGATGAAATAAGTGTATGCATACCCTGGGAAAAAAATTAACCCCCCTCCCCATTACAGCAGGCCTAAAAGGAAATTCTATAAGGAAATCCTGAATAGGAGGAGAAAGCGAGGCCCTACTGAGACAGGCTTTTCTATACAGTGTAACTCAACTCCATTTCTTCCAATATAACACCTCGACAAGGAGAATCCCTCCAAATAATAGGTTGAGTAGGGATACCATTGCTGCAGGCTGCATCCCTGTAATTGCTGAGCACTTCCTAGTCACAGGCAGTTGAGATGACATGGGAATGGGCGAGTCTCCAAATACACACACACACACACACACACACACACACACACACACACACACAATTTATAGCGTAACCGCCCTGAGACAGACGGGCTGAAACACACATGCACACCTGGTTTTCATATGATAATAAATGTACATGTGTGTATCATTATACCAACATTTTCACCCTCTAGACGTGTGTTTGATTTTTGACAAGAAGTTGCTGCTGAAGCACTCTGTTTGATGTGGCTGAATTGTTTGAACTGAATTGAAGAATTACAACAGTAATGGGTTGTATAGATAAGCTCGAGTCTTTAAAGCCATCTATGGGAAATTGAATTTTAAATTCCTTTCTCAATAGTTCTTTACATATTTTCTATTCAATTAAAGCCTTCAAATTTGCCAAACCTGATGGAAAAATAACTAAGATAAACACATAATGGTGTGCTTATTCTAATATGTCCTCCGAACTCAGACAAATGCACACAGACTGTTTGTTAGCATATGTTGGAGCACGAGGTCGAAGGGGCTGTAAAACAAGCCTGTTTTCTTTGTCTACCTACACAGCACTTTGCACAGTGTGTCTATCAGATGGCGGCTCTTTATCAAGGTGTGGCAGACACTGGCTCCACACAAAGCTCTGTTAAACGGGAACATGGCAGGTCTGCTGCTGATAACTGGGGTTATGCATTTAAATTCACACACAGCTATTTCATTGCATATGCAAAAGAGAATTAAATAAACTAAAATCCCTGCTTATGATTGCATATGAAATGTGATTCCATATGTAAAGCCACTAAATACTTGATGCTACATAGCCTCTAAAGCTGGTTTATTCCCAGAAAAAAATGTGGTTAAAGTCAGGCTGACTGATTCCAAACTTGGACCAAAGCTGACTTAAAGGCAGAGCTAAAGACTCCCCACACCACTTTAAAACCCAACAACACTCTAAAACTCTACCGTAGAAAACCTTTCTAGTTCTTGTTCATGCATGATGTTTTTTCCATTTAGTAGATGTGCAAAGGAAAATCTTTCCAAGTTCTCGTCTTACTCATGATGGCTCAGGATAAATAAAATATGATTATTTATAAAGATAGTTTGATTGTGAGGATATTGTTAGGGACAGACATGGTGATGACAGGAGAGAAAAGAATTTCTGAACCAAAAAAGACATGACAGTGATGAAGCCTGGGAATGTTGGTTACATACCTCCACTTAAATTGACACCTTTTTTAAATCATAATTTTCCACAAATATCAACATCCCATGGAAAAAAATATCATCCACTTTTTTGCAAAAGTTTTGTTATTCTTTATTTTAAATACTAAACATAGAAATTAAATTGTACTTCTTCTAAAAATGACAACACATTTCCTACAGTATACTTATATCAAAAATTATAAGATTTCTTTTTACAAAAGGTGATGTAGCATTTGTTCTCAATGAGTTTTATTTCACTGCACTGAGGACAAAAATGGATCTTTGGGTTGTAAAGGTTCAGACACAGATATGTTCAAAAGTTATGAGCAGTTAATATTTTGCCTGAAGTAAATAAGTCTTTTCCAGGCTTCATTTAACACAAATACAGATTTTTTTGGTCCCTGAGACAGAAGTTGATAGTCTAAAGGGGGGCCATCTCCAAAGCAGTCACCTACAATCTTAAAATAAGGCCCTTGTGAAAAATGCGCAGTGGTTCAGACTCAGATAATATTTGAAACTGCCATCAAATTTTCACTGGGTGATTATTTCCAAAGAAACAGCTGATTGTTTTCACAGGAAATGGCAGTAGGAGGCAGTGCACCACTGATTCCTGTAGGGAACATTTACTGAGAGTAGAACATGTTTGTGATAAATGCAACCTAATCCGAACTGCACAATATCAAAGAAGCATGACATTATGATACTATCAGTGAATATTGCGATGACAATTTTTCCTCTAACCCACATTTTCCTGACTCTTTGCTTTCTTTTCTATCATCAAAACATCCCAACAACTTGTGAGTTTTACCAGTCTGGCTACATAAAAGATACATCAAATGTGATAATCAAGAGCAGTGAAAGTCTGTCCAACAAGCCAAAAATGTCATAAGGAAGCAGAATTTGCATAATGGGCACTTCAGTTATAATATACAGCCAATATTGTGTAACAACAGTCCTTAGAAACAGCAAAACTGAACACATTAATATTCAATATATCGTGTTTCTCTTGTATAAATTGATAAAAAAAAGTATTAAATGATAGTAATATTTAGTTTGTTTTCTTTTTTACAACACCTACTATTTCACTTACAATAAACACTTTCTATCTTCTGTTATCAGTACGTTTCACACAGGAAGATAAATGGTGGTGCGCAACCTCAAACCTCCACTTCCTCTGTAAATAATCATAGGCTTTTTGTAAATACCTGCTATAATGGTCATGTAATGATGACTTCAGGGGTTCATAAAATAATATTCACGTAAATATTTTTAAGATTTGAGCTCATTAAGATGGCAAAGGTCTGCTTTTATCTTGGCCCCTCTCGAATTGGCTCTCAGCTGTCACCTTTGGGAATAAGTAATCTGGATTTAAGGTAAATGAAACTGGCAAGAGAGTTGGTATGAATTTCCTCCAGATAAGATATTTAAAGCTTATAACCTTTAAACGGAATGTTTTAAAAACAGAACTTAAAAATCACAACCTACCTTTTTAAGATTTACTTTGCTTCATACTCAATTGTGCTTTCAAATGAAGCTTTAGGGCAAAATTATTCATTCCTTACAGCCATAAAAAGCAGCAATTTTTTTGTTATCCTTTGCTTCTCTAATTATTAAAAGAATAAATAAATAAAAAAAAAACAATTTTACTTGTTTGCTCTGAATACATTTAAAATCCACAAACTTTTTCCACAATGTGGACCTAAATTAGTTTGATGTATGGGTTTTTCATACTGGATGCATAATTATATGGTTTGGGCCTTAGAGACGCCCACCTCCTGTCAATTATTGTGCTGTTGTGGGGAAGAGAAGGGATTATGCATCTTTTCCAATGGTAGCTGGGCCTGGGTGTATCACAGAGACAGAAGGTAATTAGTGAATTTGCCTTTCAAGCAGACAAATGCTATGTTGCTCAACTGCATACCTTGGCTCTGGATTTGGCACTAGAGAATGATTAACGATATTGTCAGCATGATCCTAAAGTGAATCAGCTATATGAATAAGTGTAAAACCTAATAGGTGCAATTAATTCAGATATTTTATCTGTTTTTTCATTAAAGACAATTTCTCTCTCTCTCTCTTTATATATATATATATATATATATATATATATATATAGATATATATATATATAGATATATATATATATATATATAATACTTTTCAATTTTTTCAAATTTTTTAAAATTTTTTTTCAATTTTAACAAAATGTGTGTTAAAGAGCAGGTTAACATGCTATTTAACCCTCTGGATCAGCACATAATACCCATTCTGACTGACACCCTGCTCTCAGTTTACCATACGGTTCACAGAGCAAAGGCTTACAGGAGGTAAATATTGAATGAAGCTAAACTTAGACAGGGGTATGTGAGGGATACATTAACCTTGAGTTGTGAGTTTGTCTTAAGATGTTGCTGTTGTAATATTCAATCTACAAATGGCAACTGTTGCTAGGAGACCCATAAACCCAGTAACTGCTGATTGTTGACAGTAGCCCTCTTGGTTAGCTTACTTTACCCGAGGCGAATGTGATTCATAGACTTTAGAGGGTTAAAACTGCAGACCCTGAATGTGATTTCATTCCTGTGAAGTTTGTTGGTTTGTTTTGTTTTTTTTTCATTTTGCAGTTGGACAACAAAAGAGGAAGTGGATGATGAAGATTTGGCTAAGACAGGTTTCCATAGACTCTGCCTGTGTCAAGACTTAATATCATGAAACTGCACGTATGCAAACTTAGAGCTGCTGGTAAGAGCATGCCTGTTATCTCTAAGCATAACATGAATTTTAAATTTGTGTAACGTCTATTCTCTTTTCCATGTTTAAGCTGTTAAAGCTGTTTGAAATTTGAATTGATTCAAATTGATTGAATTGATTGATTGATTGATTCGAATTGATTGTATAGTCATTCAGTTCATTCTATCATGACTTAACAGTCAGTCTAATTCAAAGCTTTTACTTTAAAAAACATAGAACATTTCTTCCTGCCAAAACATATCTTTCTTATGTTATAACCAAGATTCTGTGTTTTTAAATAGGATTCTGTATGAAAAATAAACACAAAGTGATGCATAATTATGAACTGGAAGAATAATTGTAAATGTTGTAAATACAAACGTTTGATAGGGAACATTAACACAACAGTTAATTCTGGGATAGAGCTGTGCAGAAGTATAAAATAGGGCAAAATTTCAAGGCTCTCCGAAGACATAAAGGGCATGAGTCAACATCCATTTTAAGATTCATTTTATGCATAAAAATATATCAGTTCAGTTAAATCAAAAAGACAGATTCTAATTCGATTAGATGCATTCATCTCAGTTATTATGCAGTTAAGTTCAGTTTATTAGACAAAAGAAAAGTTCTCCATCTAAGAAGATTTTAACAGCAGTCGCTCATACTGAGCATGCATGTGGCAACAGTGGAAAGAACCATCTATCTTCTAACTGTAGGAAACCAGCAGAACCTGGCTCATTGAGAGCTCTGGACTGATGCATTCAAGTGAAGGGGGTTGGAGAAGACAGAGCAGACATGCAAAACACAGAAGCACTGATCCAAGAGTACTTTCTATGTTTAAAAAAAAAAAGTAAGGCGATAACAGCAGCAGTAGATCCTTCTGTGAGTATATTTAGAAGGAAAAAACAACTAGATGTATAAACAGATTGTATTACAATGTATGGGATTAAAAAGTCCAGGTAAGAGATCTGGCTAAAGACAGAAATACATGGCAAAGTGGATAATCCATAGAAAGACAATGTAAAGTCCTTGACACCAATGGAAGGTGACACAGTGAAACACTGAGAAGCCAGCTCAGATGTAACATTTGTGAAGAGAAAAAAGAGAGAGACCATAAAGGTAACCAGTCTTCATTTAATAGTTTAAATGAAATGAATGCATCAAATCTGAGTGAGCTTGAAAAAAAACAACCCCCAAATCAATTTACTTCCACTTCACAACTGTGCAGTTCTTTATGTTGTTTTTGTGTATATAATATCCCAATAAAATACATTGAACTTTGTGGTTGCAATGTTACAAAAGTCGTATGAATACTTATGCAAAGCCCTTTGTGCCTTGATATAATAATCTCCCATTGTTAACACTTCCTTAATTACAGCGTTTGCAAATCAAAACATGTCTGTTTGCATAGGTTGAAACAATGACAACTGCATCCAGTGATTTGCTGCAGCTAGAGGCCAGGACATCTGAAAGCTGGGTAGAAATTTCCAGCAAAGACACAGCGGAAAAGGAAAAGAAGGAGATTCTTTATGAAGAGAAGGAGGAGCCAAGAACAGAACAGTCTGTGTCACCTGACTGTACTGAGACACAGGAAGTGACATCAGAAGGTGGATCAGAGCATGCTCAGAGGGAGGGGGCGATGACTCAGGAGGAGAGAAGGAAATATTCATATTTCTCTGTCAAACAGAAAAGACAACATGGACAAGCAGGTGTGTGGGGGGCAAAGCAAGCTGTGGGCATCTTACTGATTTAAGAAGAAAAATCTGCCTTTACTTTTATACTTCTTTACTGTATACTCAAATGCATCAATACAGAATACATGTATACATAACAGTACAGTGACTTGCTAAAGTAAGTCAGTATTTTTCTCTCATTAAAGTCAAAAACTTCAATTAACTTTTTGTGTAAAAGACCAGCACAAATGAGTAATTATGAAGAAGGAAAATAAAGTTTCTTTCAAATAACATTTTTAAAAAATGACGCATGATTCTCTGTTCAGCTCCCCTGAGTCTTTGTTGAACCACATTTAGATGTATTTATGGTGGTTTCAAATCCTTTGGTATATGTGTTTACCAGCAATCTGGACACTAAAACTTATTTTAAAGGGGTCCTGACAACATATTTCATTTTTCTGTGGTTTTGGGGGTTTAATATGATCTGTTGTGCACTGATGAGGCCGTGTGAATGTCAAGAGTTGGTATCAAAAGCCCTGCTCATAGGCGGTCAGCTTTGTTTCTTTTACTCAAAATTGGACGAATCAGAGAACAGATTATCTTTCTACAGAATTCATATTCTCCAATCAGAGCACACCATCAAGCAAACAGCTCTCCCCCTCCCCTTTCCTCCTCCCCTAGACTGATACACCGGGTTAAGGGCTAAGTCGCACTAGCTTGTCTGACTACTCCACTTGAGAATAGGATAGCTACTAAGAAGTACAGCTATTATGTCCGAGGGTGTTCAAAAATGGATGGAAGTTTCCACTTAGTCCCAAAGGATAAGAGAACCAGAGAAGAGTGGCTGAAGTTCATTTATGGGGAAGTACCACGCAATTATAACCCCAATATGAGACGATGTTCAGCGCATTTTACTGAATAGTTTCTCAAATATGGTTGTAACCAATCAGAGTGAAGTCAACTAGGTAGAGCCACATGTCATTATTGTACCCAACACTATTATGAAGGAGGGAAATCTGGTCTGCCAAAACAACCACCTACAAAAAGATCAGTTACATTAAATAGTTCACACAGTGATGTCACCATCCCTTTAACTGGATCATTCTGCCACATCAACATGCTTTGAATTAAACTTCTGTTGCAGCTCTGGCTACATGGTTCATATTGTCTGAATGTTAACATCCACCTCAGTCTCAAGTGCTCTGCAGCCTCAAACACGTTCTATCCATCAATACCATCAGCTCTGACCAGCATAACAATTGCATTCTTTTTACAACTCTTCCATAAAAGCCAGATTTGGTGAGAGCACAACTTATATTTGTCCTGTTAACAGATTCTCCAACCAGACCTTTGAATCTCTGCAGCTCCTCCAGAGTTACCATGGGCCTGTGGCAATAAATAATACAAACAACTCAACACTTTTTTCAGGTTTTTAATTGGATATTTAAAAAAATAAATAGGTTGTTATGTGATAAAATGTGAGAAACATTAATTATTTTTGCAAGACATGATGTGTATTCATTAAAATATGCAATCTTTGGGTTCTCTGTATATTTAAAGTGTCGGGTGGACACAAAGTGGAGTGCAGCTTTCAAAAGTCCAAACCAAAGAGCATACAACCCTGCTCTAACCAGGACAGAGACAAAGAGATTAAGACAGAGGAGCCTCGTGGACCCGGGCCGTTCTACTTCTTTGGAGGAAACAATGGGGCTGAAATGTGAGCTAAAGTTGTGAAACACAAAATGTGAAACAATTCAACATGAAAGACTCCCAGAAAGTCGAACGTTATTTGATTTATTGCTACAGGGGATGTGTTTTGGCTCTTTCTCCAGTCTTACCTCTGGTTTTGGTTTGCTTGTACACATGTGGCTGATTTTCTGCAGAGTGTGCAGCTACTGTGAGAGAAGAGGATGGAGGAGAATCTATAACAAGCACAGGAAAGATTTCAGACTCAAGTGGTGTGAGACAAAATCTCCAGCTAACTACAGCAACTTCAGTGAAGGTATTGTAGAGGTAAAAAAATATATAACATGAACTCAGAATTTAAACAGCCTAAATAAACATTACTAAAAAAAAATCCACGTTTTGTTTTCAGGGAAACACTTGGTGTACCAGATTCCCAACAACAAGGTTCTCACCACTAAAATCGGCCTTCTCAGCAGCCTGAGGGAATTCGAGCGACTAAGCTGCAAAGTCAAATACAGATTTGGACACAGGTAAACCAAACAGCTGGTTTTCCCATTCATTGTCATCTAATAATTGAATTTAATGCAATTTAATTAGTATCAGAGTGGCTAAAAGGAGATAACTTAGTTGTGCTTACAATTTCATTCATCGTGTTGTATTAATAGAGGCTTAGCTCTGGGTCCATATTAGAAGATTTCAACCTGCCAGTTATCTGACCCAGCCAAATTTCATCATCAAGCACTCTGGCAATGTAGTTCTGACAATTAAAGAAGTCTTTTACATGCTGATTCTTCCACATAATGCATGAAATGTTTCCAGGAGATCAAATACAATAATTGTAAGTGAATATATAAATCAACAAAAAAACTGAAACAAATACAACTAAACATTGATGTGGTGGATGTAGTTGAAATATTGATAAATCCAAACAGAATGTTTGTGCAGAGTTTAATTTAATAAGGTCCTTTACAGGGGAAGTCTAAGTGTATGATAAAGATGTATGAAATAAGGAAGGAGGGTTTTGTCTAGGAAACTGCTTGATAACTCACTGGCTTATATTCATACACCTTCAACTTTTTTTCTCTTTTTGTCGTATTACAAGTGCAAACTCCAGTGAATATGATCAAAATTTTATGTGATATACAGACCAACACAAAGTGGTACATAACTGGTGAGTGAAAGGGTAAGGATTCATGATTTTCAAAGTAGTCTACAAATAAAAATTTGCATCTGTATCCGACAACCTGATTAATTATGTTGCACAAACACCTTTTACCCGTTCTTCTTTGCAAAGTAGCTCAAGCTCAATCAGACTGGACAAACAGTGTCTATGAAAATCAGTTTTCAAGCCTTGCCTCCAATTCTCAGTTGATTTGGTCTGGCTGTAAGTTTATAGCCTTCTGGCTTTCTTCCTCTTCCACAGAGGACAGATTTGCACAGTGCATAACTAATAATTGCCTTTTTGATGGATTCTCTCACCTGAGCTGTGGATCTCTGCAGCACCTCCAGATTTACCCCTTGGCTGCTTCTTTGGTTAATGCTGTAGTAGCCCGCTTTGTCCTTTTTGATGGACGAAAATATCTTTGTAGATTTGTAGTGCCATATCATTCCATTTTCAAGATGGATTAAGCAGAGCTCTCTCTGTCAGACAGTTAAACCCTGAGGATATTGCTCTATAACCCAACCCTGCTTTAAACTTTTGCACAACTTTCTCCCAGACATGTCTGCTGTGTTCCTTTGTGTCCACAATTCCGTTTATTCATTAACGTTCTCTAAGAATCCTCTTAGGCTTTCAGGTAACTGCTGGATTTATACTGAGATTAAAACACTCACAGGTGGACTTTGTTTACCAATTGACTTTTGAGGGCAATGGATTGCTTTAGATTTTATTTACAGGTATCGAAATTAAGGGATTTAACAAGTAAACGCCACACTTTTTAGATTTCTTTTTGTTAAAAAAAACTGTACCTTACAGGAGGCTGAAAATGGAGGAGTTCATTCCAACAACGTTCCGCATGGATGTGAAGGACGAGAGGGAAGATTTCTTTTCCCACTTCGCCCGACAGGAGGGTGAAACAGGTAACACACATCCTGTCCACATCAACTTGACTTCCGTTCGCTGATTAAACTGGATCTGCTCCACATTTGCAGGGTTCATTTCAAAAAGATTAATCATACATGCCGGCTTGTGTACATGACAATGAAAATAAGTTTGTTCTTGATGGTGTTAGAACAACAGTTGCCTTGGTGAGTGTTTGATCAAGGGGTTGAAAATGTTGGAAAATAATGCACTTCACCTCCCATGAGGCCCTGATAAAATCACTAGGGAAGCATGCTGCTGCCATGGAAATGAGTCAGCAGAGGGCAGGGCTGAGACACAAACAAGAAGAACCTGAACACATCACTGTTGCCTCTCTCAACAAAGCAATGAGAAACAGACAGTTTATTTCCTAACTTCAAAATGCTGTTAATGTCATGTTGGGACCTGGAGATGAAAATCCGACTGATTGGTTCATAACAAACACATTGTAGTAAGTGGAGTACAGGTTTGTCAAACACAGTTATCACTAAGCAACAGGAGAAGTACTCAAACAGCTGGTTTAGATCTCTGGGTGATGGATGGTTTCATGGGACAGTCAAGAGAAAAGAAAGAATAAAAGATTAAAGAGAACCCAGCCAAACTAGAAATATTAAAGATATTATACAATCTACCCTGAGGTCCGTACACAAGTCACTTATTAAGCATTCTGTACTGTCAAATAAACAAAAAAAGGTTTGCAGGTAGTAGTGTGCTACTATTTTCCATTTACAAGTATGATGTCATAAGAAAAAGAAGAAACAAGCAATGAGTTATGTCAGTGACATCAATCCACTGTGTGTATATGTTTAGTACTTGCACATTTCCAAAGTAAAGCATCGTATGGACATCCTAAAACCCCGTACTTTGGACTACCTTGCTCTGACATGTTTTTCTCCTCAGTCCCTGTACCTGAACATCCTGTTGTGCTGTGTATGTTTAAGAAAACTAGGAAAGTGGACAGAAGATTAAATGTTAGGACTAAAAAAACATAGTAGATTAAATGTATCTAAAAGTTATTTGTTTAATAAATTGAAGAAAAACAACAGCAAATACCTGGCACAAGACCAGACAAATGCATCATTTATCAGTAAATTATTTACCGTATGCCAAGTTTTCAACAAATAACTGTTAGGTCTGTTTGTTTCTGTCTATTAAACTGTGACCTCTTGTATTTGTCATAATGGAATGGGAAGAAATTGACTGCTGAAAACAAGTAACCCAAAAATCCCCGTTAAAAGTAATTCTTTATAAAGTTATCTGCAATACAAAAAAATCAGAAATGTTTCACAGTGGTTTATTTTTTTCACTTTTGATGTTGCAGCATAATTTCAAATCATTTCTCCTCTCATTGATAAAATGATGAGGCTTGCTTGATTTTTTGTGAACTGTTCGAAAGCCATTGAAATCTTTAAGCCAGTTTGAACAATGAACTAAACTTGATGCACTGTTTGATAACATGGATCAACTGAATGTATGTATGAGTGGACTGAAATTACTTTTTTTTTGTCAAGTACCATGAGATGACGTGTTGTGAATTAGTGCTATATAAATAAACCAAACTGAACTGAAATTAATTGATAAAAAATAAAAATTAAGACTTTAACTTCATGAATTCTAATTTGACATCAGGTATATCCTTTTTCCACTGATCATCCTTCAGATGTTTCAGCAAGTTGATTGGAGTCCACCTGTCTTAAATTCAGTTTATTGAACGAACGTGATTTAGAAAGGCAAATTCTTGTCTGTTATGTACGGTTTCATAGAGGAATGCCCTTACCAAGATGGGTGACCAGGAACCCAATGGTCATTAGGGAGGAGCTCCAGTGTTTTCTTGTGGAGCTAGAACAACAACTCAGAAGGTCAACCATTGCTAATGAACTCCACCAATCAGGCCTTTATGGAAGTATGATACCAAGAAAAATACATATTTCCAGTTTGATTAAACCAAAATAGAACTTTTTGGACTGAACTGCAAGTATCATATGTGGAAGAAACAGGCACTAATCATCACCTGGCTAACATCATCTCTACTGTAAAGCATGGTGGTGGCAGTGGTACCAGCCTCATGCTGTGGGGATGCTTTTGCAGAAATTGGTCGACCAGTTTGCATAAAAAATATGTCAACAGCCACATTTATAAAGATTCTTCAAGAAAATCTGCTTCAGACTTATCTAGGCCTCAGACAAAGTTGTTTTGAAACATAACAATGACAAAAAGCATACAGCCATGCCACACACATCCCTGAATGGC
This sequence comes from Anableps anableps, assembly GCA_014839685.1. Taxonomy (NCBI): domain Eukaryota; kingdom Metazoa; phylum Chordata; class Actinopteri; order Cyprinodontiformes; family Anablepidae; genus Anableps; species Anableps anableps. Next base: position 10,056,638 of record CM026071.1, read on the forward strand.
CCAGCTAGAACCTTAACATGAATCCAATTAAATACCTCAGGAAAGAGCGAAAGATGGCCTCCTACTGATACTTCCAATCCAACCTGGCTGATGTTCTGCAGAGAAGAGTGGTAGAAAATACTCAAAACAAGCTTGCATAGACAAAGCAACAAAGATCTAAGACTGATTGTGATTATGTGTTCAACTCAGTATGGAGAAAATGCTCTAAATACTTCTACATGTGATTTTTTTTTTTTTTTTTTTTTTTTTTTTTTTTTTTTTTTTTTTTCCAGCAGAAAACATTTATCTGTGCAATCTGGATAACACAAACAGCTCTGGTCTTTAAGAATGTCAATTTATCTATATAGCACTTTATAGCAACAAGGGCTGCACCAAAGTGCTGTACCGCAAGTACACAAGATGTAAATATAAATACACGTAAAAACTATAACATCAAAAACATAACTCAAAAACAGATTCAGATATTACATTTTAAGTAGAATAAAAGCCAGTGAGTAAAAGTGGGTCTTTAAAAGTTACTTGAAATGATCAATATTCTGTACAGATCTAATGTGGAAAGGTAGATTGATCCAAAGATAAAGACTGGCTGCAAAATTAAAGAGGTTTCATGCAACGCAAAGCTCATACAGTCACAGGAGCAACTGAAACAGTTTCAGGACACAATATAATAAACAATTAGCTCGGCGTGCCTGCTCCTGTAGCAGAACAAACATGTAATTGATGTGGCTCTGTTTGTGGTGGCAGGCGTGAAGAGCACTGAGAGCTGTATGTGGATCTGTAAGCCCACGGGTCTGAACCAGGGGAGAGGAATCTTCCTTCTGAAGAGCCAGCAGGATGTGGCCGATTTCAGACTGAAGCTGCAGAGACTGGAGGTCCAACAGGCTAACTGTAGGATGCCTCACCGCCAGACTCAGGCTCACGTTGTTCAGCGGTGGGTGAACACCTGAAAGTGCATGAAAACAACTTTGTCTTACAAGTGGAAGGGCTGTTTGTAATTAATTTTGCTACTTTTCCCCCTAAAATATATTTAAATAAATTTAAAAAATGTAAGAAATCCAGACACGTTTTTCTTACGTAGTTACATTTCTTCTTACTGATTTGGCCTTTAAAAAAATTTTTTTTGTATCTCATGTCCTACAATATTTTTTTCTCCCAGTTACATTCAGAAACCCCTTCTAATAAATGACAGAAAGTTTGATGTGCGCTCTTACCTTCTCATCGCCTGCACTGTGCCCTATGTGGTCTTCTTTCGTCATGGATATGTCCGACTAACGTGTGACGTCTATGATCCGAGGTCCAAAAACCTCTCTGCTCATCTCACCAACCAGGTCCACACACACACACACACACACCTACGTGTTTTCGTCAAATATCAGGACGTATGACAAAAATAGGACAAATGGGTACGTGCCTTTCCGAAGGTCCTAGAGGCCTGAGAATCAAATGGTTTTCTATCCGTGTTTCTGGGAAAACATTCATCTGTTGAGATTTTAGCTAGAGCGATATTTTTGTCAAGACTGATTTTTGTACGACTTATGGGGACACTGTCTGGTTTATGTGACTTTTGACGACTATAACCTCTCACACAGTTATTTCATGTCTAAGTGAATTGTGAGACCTTGAAATTCACACAATATTTTCCAGTATATGTGACTTATGAAGACTAAATAACCAGAGTTTCAGGATATGTAACATGGCCTGTTGGAAATATAAGCATGACAAGCATAGGTTCATTCATTCATACATTCATCACACTCACCAGTCAAGTAACATCTAACGTAAATCAGAAGTTCATGTTATTACAAGACAGTAAAACTGAGCTGTTAAGGGACTAAAAAGAGACATACTTAAAGAATATGGTATGTCTACTGTTTAATCCTTATTGTACGACATTAATGAATTTTATTGGAAATAATATTTATGTAAACACAAAATCAACTTTGACAGAACTGAGCACTTTACAAAAGCAGAGAATGAAAATAAAAATTTCCTGTCACTGAAAAAATTGCACTTGAGTCAAGTTTAGAATTTTATAGTTCTATTTATTGATCCTCTTTTTTTAATACCAGCTCTCACAGATGCAAAAGAAATAAAATATCTTTATTGAAGTATAATAATGGAGAAAAATGTTTTATTTTAAAATATTCTAGACAGAACTGTAAATATAAAATGCTTTTTACCTTGCTTGTCGTTGGAGCACTTGAAAGAAGATGTACCCACATTAATTAAAGGTCATAATGTGAATTTGAAAAGATGGAGTATGTATCATGATAAATATACACATATCTTTAATCAGAATACTATTTAATAAATTTCATAAATTTGAATTAAATTTTTAGCCAAGATAATCTGAAACAAGTTATGGCAATTATAACAAAAACACGTAGATCTGAGACCTTTATTTGTGTTTAATTGGAACTAGAAATCTATAATAACCTGTTGGAAGAATGAAGTGGACGTCCTGTTCATTTCTGGCTCTCCAGAAGGTTGAGTTGGGTTCTCCACACTTGGTGTCTGCAAACAAAACACAAATACACTTTTAAATTCATTCTGTAATAAACTAATGACCATCCTAGTTTAACGAGGGTCAAGGCTTATTATGCTAGACCCTATAGAAAGACTTAACACGGTAGCGTATCTCACCCTAAACAATATCAGGACATTGTGACACAAACACACTACCGTTTATTTAGTCTTTAATTAAATTATCCTCATCTAATACATCTAAATCAATTTCTAAAACATACACAGAAGAAACCAACATGGAAATTTTAAAACAGTGAGAAAATTATCTCTTCTCTCTATCTACGTAATGATCAAGCAGTAAATCTGGGGAATTAATTTTAACATACCTTTATAGGTCACTGATCCATTGAACCTTCATACAAGGCTTTTCACTTCCAGATGAAATAAACTGAATTTTTTCAGCTTCAGGATTAAGTCTGGCTCTGCTTTTTGACATGCTATTCTCGTGATAATTTGGTCCTTAACCTGCAAACATCTTATGGTGAAATGACAAGTCAGCAGGGAGAATACAAAAAAAATTATCAATTACTCTTTTTATATTTGACTCAAATAGAATTTACAAAATAATTTCTTGCCATAATTTACAATTTATCTCATAATCTTATCTGATAATTTGGCCAACAAACTGGCCAACCTCTGTGTAACTGATTAATTAAATGACCTTGCATAATCTTAACCAACCAAACTAGCAGCAAAGCATCTAAAGGATAAATACTGCTATTCAATCATTTTGAAACTTTTTTTTCCTTCCTCTACCATGTTAAGACCGCATGAATAATCAATTCATTTTAAATAGGATAACAATTACATTACCATTCAAATGTCAGAAGATATATTGTTTCCTGAAATAAAATTTGTGTCAGAGGAAAAATAATTTGAAAAGTTGTTTCTGTTCGGAAAAAAACTCGTGTGGAAAAAAAACCATGCGGCTCTGCGTCACTTACCTTAATCTTCGCTAATTAGCTCGTTTTGTAACTCACTGAGCGTTGTTAATGTTTGTTAACAGTTATATATGGCAACAACTTAAACTCCGTCCGCAGTTTAAGCTAGAGAAAAAGTTATATATTATCATTTGTCATCCTTCAATTTCTTCAAGTAATTTTGGGTATTTAAATTCCCTTTAAACTCATTCTTACCTTTCCTCATCAGGCACGCCACACCGACGAACATCAAAGGTAGTGTATGAGCGAAGATAATAATCTCCGGTGCGCAGAAAGTCCCGGATGCTCAGTTTACCTCGCGCTCCGATATTTGTATCAGAAGCTTTGTATTTCTCCATAAACAGCTCGATCCTCTCAAAGACGTTGTAAAAATAATTCCATACAAACAAATCCTGCATGTAATGTTATCACAAGTTTACTATTGAACTTCTCCGTGTTGAAAATTGCTAGCCATCCACTTAGCCTTTGGCTGAGTGTATTGACCAATCAAAGGTATTGTTACTGAATTTCGGACCAATCAGAAAGTCGGAGGCTTCAGAGTGATAGCATAATTAAAGCTCAAATGTAACACAATATGGAACACCTCAAGATTATCCCTCCATATAATTAGTTTGATAATTGCAATTAGCAAAATATGAAATCCACAAATACAGATAGAATAAGTCCAATTTTACCTGATTTTCCTCAGTATTTGGAGAAAATGCTAAATAAAACAGTATATATATATATATATATATATATATATATATATATTATATATATATATATATATATATGATGACTGGGAAATCTTATTCCCCACTATTTTCATTGTAATTGAATTTCCATTTTGTTTACAGATTTGTCCAGCATATCTTTAATTTGCTGTACTTATAAACTTATATACAGTATACTACTCCTTTTTCTATACATACTGTACATAGAGATTTTACTTTTCCTCTTCTTTAATTATGGTTTGTTGTTTCCACTCCATTTATAACATCAGCTTTGCTGCTGTCCAATGTGAATTTCCCCCATGTAGAACAAATAACGGCTATTCTATTTTATTTTATTCTAAATATAATTTATATACACAATATTCTGTATATTGTATACTATACACTTTATTGTATACTTGATACATTTAATCAGTCCTCCCTCAATTAATTGTACCCATTATTGTTCTCTTCTAAGAAAATCAAAGGTTTATACTAGAGTATCAACTGAGAATCTCATATTTGACCCTGAATTTAAGAATATGTATTGATGTAATACTTAAACCTGTTACCAATGTTAAAGTGTGTTAGTGTTTCCGAACAACGTGACATGTGAGTGCAAGTGTGTGAAAAGTGTGTTAAGTTCCAAAACTGGCCACTAGTTGGCGAAATCGAAGGTGAGCAAAAACGATAAACACACTCACACACAAAATTTCTGAAAGTTGTGTTATTTTAGGACATCGGAGATTTTTGGTTTAGGGACATGTTTGGGCCCTCTAGAACACTGTAGTATGCTCGGAAAAATAAGGACGCGAAAAATGTCCTCATTTTTCCAAGGGTCCTGATATTGAAGGTGTGTTATCATAAAAATGTCCTGATATGTACTGAAAACAAGTACACACACACACACACACACACACACGCACTGTATCTCTTTCTATCTTCACAAGGACTTTGCATTGATTTCCATTCATTTCTACAGCCTAACCTTGACCCTTACCCTAAACCTAACCATTACCAGTACATGCCTAACCCTAACCTAATTTAAATTCAATTCAATTCAATTCACTCCCAAGTCCTAAACCTAACCTCTAACCCAGAAATGGCACTTCTTCTTATTGAGCCCAGGCTTTGGAGCAGTGGGTCTTCACAATGTAGTATTTATTGAAACAGTCTTACAATGTATCAATTACAAGGCTACACACACACACACACACACAGATAAACATAGGCTTTAACTTCAAAGTCAGTTCATTTTCTAGAACTGTCCCATTGACCCAGTTACTCTGAATAGAAATGGGTTGCTTCTGAACAAAGCCGAATATTTGGCTTTTATTTTTCAGCTGCAGTTTGTACCTATGACACTCTAGTCACCTGAAAGAAGTATTCACAACCCTTTGGCTTTTTTTAAATTTTTTTTTTTTTTTTATCACAACAGCTTTTATGTGTATTTTATAGAGATATAAGAAGTGCAAGGTGCATTAGTATTCGACCCTGTTTTCTCTTAAACCCCTAAATAAAATCCAGTGCCACCAATGGCACCTTGGAAGTCAGCCCCACACCATGATGCACCCACCTCCATGTTTCAAGGTGGGGATTGTGTGTTCAAGGTGATGCGCAGAGTAAATTGATGGACTGAATATTACTCCATGAAATGGCTGAAGTTTGGAATAGTGTTTTATAGTCTAACCCTACTGTAAACTTCCCCACAACTTTCTCCCTGATATGTCCGCGATGTTCCTTGGTTGTTGGTTTACTGATGTTCTTTAACAAACCTGTAAGACTGACTGGTTTATTCTGAGAATAAACATTAATAGGTGGAATCTATTTCCGAATTATGTGATTGCTTGCACTGGATTTTATGTAGGGGTTTTAAAATTCAGGAAGGAAGGCTGAATAGAACTGCCATAATATTTCTGAAATTTTTATGTTAAACATTTTAAGTACGAATCCTGTTCCTTCCACTTAACAATTATGTGGTACTTTCTGTGAGTCTATCACATAAAATCCCAGTAAAACACATTGAGGTTTATGATTGTAAACTGACAGAATGTAAGAATGTTCAGACATGCGTAAGTGAAAGTCTGTTCTTCAAATTATTAATCAATGTTTTTGTGTTGTGTAGGTAGATTCATGTGGCCCAAAACGTCTAAAAGACAGTTGAATGTTTGTTTATCAACAAAGCCTTTCAGGATTTACACTCTGAGTTGTTGTTGTTTGCTTGAAAGGCTTGAGTTTTTATTTGAAAATGGAAAATATGTAATAACTTTAAAGAAACTGAAACATATTTGTGGAGCGGTTAATGAAAGAATAAAATATTCATCTCCAGTATTACCTGCATTACAGTTCAACACAGCTGAAATTGTTCATCCTACAATAAATGTAGTTTCTCAGTTTCCTTCTGTTCCTTATGGTTTAGTTTCTCTCAGGTATTGTAGCTGAGCTGAAGGAAAAGAGTCATGTATCTCTACAATACTCAGTCATTCAAAGACTTTAAAAAGAATTAGTCTGGCACTGACTGGCCTTTTGCTCCTACTTTTCTGTTTCATGTGTCTCTGCACCCTCTACTGTCTGTTTCCAGTACATGCAGAAGAGAAACCCTTTGTACAGCCAACTGAAGGAGGACACTGTATGGTCTATGGAGAGCTTCAATTCCTACGTCAACGACAGGTTTCAAGTTGCCAAGGGTCTGCCCAGGGACTGGGTGCTGGGAGCCTTTGCGGTGAGGGCTATCGTGTGCTTCGCTCTCAGGGACCAATTACCAGCACAGAAGTGGTAGTTGGCACTGGTAGCTAATTGAGAATGTAGTTAGTTTTACATGAGCTCGTTCCTGTCTGAAGAGACATCATCTTACTGCTAAAAAGGAAATATTACAGGTTGTTTTTCTCTATACTGACATCCGTTACATTAAGCCATTTTTAGCTTTAGCTCTTTTTAATGAAACTCCAAACCCTAATTGCAACATCTTTTATGGTCTGTAAAGTTAACCACAACATATTTGTTGTCTTCAGACACCTGGTGATGCATCTCAACTATAAATCTAGATGACGGCTATTTTAAAACCTACTTAGCTGTTTGCATCATGGTTTTTATGACAGATTAAAATGTGGCCAAAAACATCAATGCATCTAGCTAAATTCACTCCAGTCCAGCCCACCTCTAAGCAAAACACTTGGTTACTTAAAGAGAACACTAAAGTAACTAATTTGTCTTAGAGAGATAAAATAATTCATGTTGTTCTAGAGATAGAATATGAGATCTGTACAACATTGAAATACCTGAATCAAAGATAAAACAAATCATTATTAAATAATAATTTATAACACTGGAAGTTTAATTTATATTAAAAAAAAACATTAGAAGAAGGCTGGTTTTGGGTCTGGTAAACTATTTCTGTCATTTGATCATATGTTTTGGATCAATATCCTGCTAGAAGACACACCAGGATTACCCAATCTTAGTTTTCTGGCAGAGGCCAGCAGATCTATTTAAATCCATCCATTCTAATATGCTTCCTTCACAAAATGCTGGGATGTAGATGGCATCTGGGATGTAGATAGGTTGTTGTGGAGACTTGGTGACCCCAAGATGACCCATCTTGGCTTTAGTTCTCAAGCTTTGGAGATTTTTCTATAGCTCTCCTACATCTTCATAGTAAAGCACCTTACAGAGCACACAAGGACACTGTATAGATCAAGCAACATAGCAAGAAACACAAGATGAAAACAGTACACATAAAAAATGGCAAGGAATAAGCAAACACAGCGAGTAAGCAACGTTAAACACATGAGTTTTGAGTTTGGACTTGAACAGAGATAGTGTTGGTGATACGAATCACTGTGCTTGGTGGCATGGCGAGATAAAATTTGGCAAGTTTATGCAATTAGCTTATGTACCGTAGAATTGCCCTGGCTTATCAGTGGCTAAGAAGAATTGGCCTTGATGTAACCTCATACTTATACCCCATGGAAACAGGTAGTCATAATCTACTAATTATAATGTCTTAGAATGAGTAACTCAAAAATGTGATATATAAATTACAAAACAGCTTTATTTCCATTAGTTTTAAAGGAAAGTTAGGATTACCAATTGGTTTGGCCCAAATGGTTTTGAACAAACTTGGCCAATTAAGATGATTCTAAAAATGTACTGACTCTGAGCCATGGTGAAGTATGGAATAACTGACAGATATATTTTTTTCTTTTCATACATTAGAAGCGGATGCAGCAGATCATGACCCAGTGTTTCTTTGCTGTCAAGGCCAAATTAGACTGCCGCCCGGGATTCTTTGATTTGATCGGCTGTGACTTCATGGTCGATGAGGACTTCAAGGTGAATTTTTTGAAACACCTGAGCTGGACCTGGATATTAATATGCTCATTAATCATGTCGTGATGTGGTCCTTGTAGGTGTGGCTCCTGGAGATGAACTGTAATCCAGCTCTACACACAAACTGCGAGGTGTTGAAAGAGGTGATACCCCGCACTGTTGGAGAAGCGCTGGGTCAGTTGGCAGGTCATCAACACTTTAACACATTCTGCTGACTTTGAGCACAAGTTGGCTTGGTATACTTCCCTTTATTTAGCGTGTTGCTGTTTAATTGCCTAAGTAGCTTAAGTGTGAATCCTCCCCAATGTTACTCTGGAAAGTGTTTGTTTTACAGCCTCTCTTTATGGCGTACTAGTTAAAAGTTTTACACAGCTATTTCAGATTAAAAGCAGGTTTCTACAAGTTGAATTTTATACTTTTTAAGACTTTTTAGGAGCACTACAGTTTCATCCATGTTTGTGGATTATGAAAAAAAGAAACTTACATTCAAGTTATTTTACCAGACAGCACATAAACAAATTACATAGAACTTCATAAACACAATCTGGTGTTTTAAAGAATGTGATTTCTTAAATTAGTTACTTAATTTTGACACCTACAGTAGATACAGGTTTTAGCTGACTATGGAGATCTTTTCAAACAAAATCTCAGTAAAAACGCTTTGCCATGGTGAAGGAGCTGGTAATGGATAACATAACACGATGGATAGATTTTAATTTCCTAAACATACAGCAAGTCTTTCTCAGCTGAAGACTGTTTTGGCAGATTGCTGGGGAATGCTGAATGTTTCAGGATTACTTCCTTCAACAAGGGGTTATTTTTTCCCTGCATTTTGGAACTTCTAGTTTTTCCATGATTAATAATACAGGACTTCCTGAGAAATCATGGAAGAAAAGAAGGAGGGGGGGGGACAGAAGAAGCAATAAAGGAACAGATCTACAAATTCTTCTCTAAGACTTTGTTTTTAGAATCTGGTTTTTATGATTTTTAAGATGATTTAGAAACCCTGTTAAAAGACAAATTTTTTGCCTCCAAGGCTTTTAAAGTCACATTAGGAATGTAATCAGTTTATATGTTCCCCTCACTAAACATTTCTGTGTACTTCAGCAAGGTTTTAACCATAAAGTAAAGTTGTTTTCAAATAAAACCAGGTTTAAATTTCAGATTTTATTTTTACCTTCTCGAGATGCTTACGCATCATATGTTCCCATTTATATAAGTGTATATGAAGCAGTTCAAACAATCATAGGTAAGAGATTGACAGAAACCTTGTTTTACCCAAATTTTACTCTCAGGTTTTTATTTTGCTATTTTAAATTGATTCTAGGTTGTTTTGAAGAGTGACAAGATGACATAAAGTTGACAAAAGCCTAAGTTTCACATGGTTTTGGTCAGTTGGAGCCTGTCTGGTGTGTTTGTGTGTGTAAAGATCCTATCAGCTTTGTGGACCAGTTGAGCTGCAGCATACAAAACCAACTGTAATCTTGCACAATCATCCCGTTAAGATTGAATAAACACATGGGTTACACATTTAAAGTCTTAAAAAGATAAAAAATGCTTTTACTTTAGATAAAAGCCTTAGTTTATAAAATGATCAGTTAGAACAGGGAAAATGTTAATTATTGAGCATTTTTCAATGCTATAGAAATATCTAACTTTAGTGAAGCCGCAGAAAATCTTGAAACATTTGGCCACTACTTTACACATTAATGCAGCATTTTAAAAGAAAAAACATGCCAGTTGTGTTTTACTCCTTCTATATGAGATGGATTTTTCTTTCTTGGCATGCTAGTTTGCTAAAAGATCTAAACATTTTTTTTCTACTGCTTTTTCTGTCCAGATTTAACTCTGGAGCTATTCAACAAGTGTCGTCTCAGGCAGAACATCCTTCCTTTGGTCAGTCAACAGGACTTTGTACTGCTGTATAATGGTGCTTTAGAATGTGTCAGGAGCAAGAGGAACAGTAGTAGGGAGTTCAACCAGAAAACCGTCAACAAAAACCACAGGACGCCTCCCAGAAGTTGTAAGACCAGGACAGAGCACACGAATGGGACTGTTACATCACCTGATAATCCTCTGACTAAAGTCACTGCTACAGTAACATTACCTCTTCATCAAAACACAGCATCAGTAGATGAATGCTCAAAGGCAGTTAGGAGGAAGACCAAAACACCTTGGGTCAGACTGAAGCTGAGCGACTGCAATGCTGTGAATGATCATTTAAAATCCAGAGAAGATGGGAAGCAACCAGAGACTGAGCAGAAAAGAAGGATCACCATGTTTCTGTCATCATCAAGAAGTCAGGGTGACTGCAGCTCTGTCTGCAGGCCTCCTGTTAAAAACTCAAAAAGTACGCAGTCAGATCAGGGTATAAAAGAAAGGAGGAACAGTGATACGTGGAAACAAATGTGATCTTTGTCTGAGAAGTGCAGGTGGGAAAGTTTTGTATGACAATAAAGACTACTTTTGTTTTCCACAATGTTGCCTATTGTCATTGTATTCCTCTGGACTGGAAAACAGCCTTAAAAACTTACACAAGAACAGTTTAGATAGTGAAACAAAACTTTACATGGATTACAGGGATATTTTTACAAAAAGATAGCAAAGCCCTGAATGTTTCAAGAGATTCAGCTGGAAATGTCATTCACAATTTTAAGATGAAGGTGCCTTTGCCACCTGGGGATGGGTAAAAGAGGAAGTGATAAATGGCTGTCATCAAGGAGGTGGTTGGCCAAAGCCCCTTTCTGACCTCAAAAGACCTGCAGCAAGACTTGGTGGCAGCAGCCACAGTGCCTTTAGTTTCCACAGAAAGCCACATAATAAACTCTAATGGGCTTCCTACCTGAACTTTAAGATGGACACCAACACTGACCAAAAAGCAAAAGAAAAATCAGCTCCAATTTGCTTTCAGCTTTATAAATAAGCCAAAGTGTTTTGGGGATTCTGTTCTGTGGTGTGATGAATCAAAACTGGAACTTTTCAGACCTGTGGATCAGCGGTACGTCTTTTTATATTGAAGCATGGCGTTGGCTCAGAAATGGTCTGGGGTTGCTTTGCTTCCTCTGGTACTGGCAAACTGTAGTATGTGAAAGGTAAGATGGATTCAGTCAAGTATCACAAAATCTTTAGGGAAAATGTTGTATAGCCAATGTGAAGTTTGGGCTTCACTGGAACTTTAAGCAGGAGAAGGATCCCAAACAAATCTCAAAATGGCTCAGGAAAGCCATGGTTTCAGAAGAAGTCTAGGAAGATAACGTGGTCCTCATGGTTGCCTGACATGAACACTATTGAAAATCTCTGGTGGAATTTGAAAAAGCAAACCAAAGAATATGAAGGAAATGGAGACCTTTGGCCAGGAGGAGTGGGGTAAGATTCCCCAGGGAAGCTATGAATCATGTATGGAGAAGTCAATAAGCAAAGGATGGTCTACTAATTATTAAAAAGTTTGATGGAGGGGTTTATTTCTTGTGAGACTGCAGTAGTTATTGAAAGTGACATCTTATGTTTAATTGTGAAACCCCTGAGTTGGGAAATGTAAGTTGTTTTTGTTTGGTTTGTTCACTGGAAACAATTTCCAGTGTACATTTTGCCAGGTGACCTAATTTGCAGTGGAGTTTGCGACTGTATTTGTATCCTTCCACAGACCGGGCAGACTGTGGGCAAACCCTGTCATCGTCCTCTAACCAGGAAGATTGCCACCAGCCTGCGCACCACAGCTGTTGCAGCTTGTTTTGACTGCAGCTCTCTACCTTGCCGTGTCATAACTCGTAATTATCTCAGTCGACAAGCCACATTCAGGGTGGAAGTCGGCAAACATGGGTGAGCATGACCACATCTTTCCCAACAGGAAGTTTGTTTTATCATCCACCTGCTTCTCGGTAAGGGCTCTGAGGGCATCAATGAACTTTTGTCATCAACATGAAGAGGTGTAACAGCTTTTTCGTCTTTCATTTGGTCAGCGTGTCTCTGAGCAACATCACAAACAGCTTTTATTTGTCACAGCAGCGGATCCCCAGCATGTGTAGAGCAAAATAAGCAAAGTGAGGAAGCAGCTCAGTCTTCTGCTGCCACTTGACAGGAAGGAACAACTTCTGAACTGTGACTTGCTAAAACCTCACCACTTTTATCTTCAGTGCCTCTTTAAGAGCCGTAACACCTTTTGTTCTAAGGACTCTACGGAAATATGCTCTGCATGCTCCCAGAAAGGGGGAAGTAGTGCTCAGCCTCCTTCTGTCTCCCCCTCCTCTTCTTCAGTGAACAATATCCTCTTCTAAACCCAACCCCCTCTACCCCTTTTTAATTTTCATGTTATCTTCTTGGTTTTATTTGTGCCACACACACAAACTCCTTGGATGATTGCCTCGGCAGATGGTTCTCAGTGTGTGGACGGCTTGCTGAGACAGGACTGAGAGGGTAAGGTCCTTGCTGGTCATGGGATGCTGCAGCGTGACTCAGAGGCATACAGGAGTGGACGAAGTAGGTCCAGATGAGATCGAACTGCTGGAACTCTCAGGAGACAATATGGGGTAAGATCTCAGCAACTTCTTTTGGGCTTAGGGCCATTAGTTGGTCAGGCATGGTAAGAGGAGCAAAAAAGAGCTGTAAGGATTAGAGGGATCCTTGTCAAATGTGAAATTCACTGACAAACTGTATCTTTTTGTGTGAGTTTAAATTTTTAAACATGGATTTGTAAGTTCTGGAAGAGGAAGTGGTGGCAGTGTATGAAGTAAAACATGTCACCTCTGCGGTTTCTCTCTGGCATTTTACGTGTCAGGTTGTCAAAATATAACAACAAAATAGTAGAAGCTCCTATATGTTTTCAAAGCTGTACCATATCCTGCAAAGCCAAGCTCAGACTCTAATGTGGTGTCTTTAAAGGCTCAAAAATACTTAAAACAACAGGAAACGATAATGTAAGACCAAAATTATCTGATTGTTTTTTGTGATAAATTAGACTCTTTTGCATTTAAAGATTGGTCAGAACCTTTCATTCAAAATATTTTTTGCAAAAACAAAAGCTTTCAAGATTTTGGTAATTTGTCAGAAGGTTGTTTCCGTTTGGATGCAGCTTACACTTAGACATTTCCCTTTTGATTTTCACCCTCCTGTAGATAATATCAAACAGCATAATTTGCATCTTTCAAGCAAAATAACATTGGATGTCATGAGATAAGGAAATTAAACCATCGGTTTGTGTGTATAGGTTTAAGAGGATATTATTATGCTGGAAAACTTTAAATATTCATCACAAAATGATTTTGAAACACCAGAATTAGAACTCTGCAGTCAGATAATTTGCAGGATTGTACAGGCAGCAAATTATTAATAACCTGTGAAGTTTTTCAAATTCTTTTCACATTACAGCCTCAACCCTTCAATGTATTTATTGGGATTTCTGTTGTTAGGTCAACAAAAAATAGTGTGCGTGTGTATTTAACACTGTTAATCTGATGCAATGAAATAAAATTCAGTGAAGAAGTCACCTAATTTGTAAATAGAGTCCACTTGTGTGTGATTTAATCTCAGTTCAAAGTTGTGGAGAAGTTTAAAGCATGGCTATGTTAGAAAACAACATATCCAATGCTTTGTCTATCTCAAACAGCTCTTTTCAATTCACTTAACCTGTCAGGCTGGGCAAGGAGAATGCTTACCTCTGGAGGAGCTGCAGAAATCCACAGGTCAGGTGGAAGAATCTGTGGACAGTCAAAGTCTTCATACTGCACAGTACAGCACAAATTTAGCCTTAATGAAAAAGAAAACGCCAAGAAGTCCGGTTTAAAGTTTGCTACAAGGCACGTGGGGGACAAAGCAAACATGGAAGAAAGTGCTCTGATCAGATAAGATCAAAACAAAACTTTTCAACCCAGATGCAAAGCACTATGTGTGATAGAAAACTAACACTGCACATGACCACAGTAAAACAGGGCGGGTGCGGTATCATGCTGTGAAGACGCTTTTCTCTGGAAGGGACAAGGAAGCCGGTGAGAGGAAAATGTATGGAAAAAAGCTGTAACAAACTGGATCAAAGCATTTTCATGTGTTAGAATAGCCCAGTCAAAGTCCGGACCCACATCCTACTGAGAACTTGAAAACCTATGTCCACAGAGACTCTCCCTCTAATATGATTGAGCTTGACTTATCTCTCAGTGGAGAATGGGCAAAGAATTACATTCTCTGGATATGTAAAGCTGATAAAGACTTGCAACTAAAAGTATTGAATTAGGGGGGCTAAACATAGATCATTCTCACACTTCTCAGATTTGTATTTGTAAAAGATTTTGAAAACCATGACTCATGCTCTTTCTATTTAACAATTATATACTACTTTGTGTCCATCAGTCATATAAAGTTACATAAAATGCATTTGTGGTTGTAGCAGGGGAAAAAATGAAAAGGTTCAAGAAATATAAATACATTTGCAAGGCTATTCACAGTGCAAAGAGTCAGAAAACTTGGCAGATATGTGGTGAGGCATAATAGTTGCATCAACCTGATGCTATCAGCAATGATATGATATTCCAACCATTAGCAACCAGCAGAAGAATGACACAGACAAACCTAACCACTCCTGTTCCCTCAGGTCAAACTTATGAAGCTAGTGAGGCGACGCTGATATGATTAGCAGATTACTGTGAGACAAGAGCGTGGAGAGGTTTAATACAAAGTAAAGGGATGGACAAATCCTCGATCAGTCTGAGGCAGCAGGGATTAACAGAGGCTAATCACAAACAGGAACTACAGCTCCTTATGGGTTGCTTAATTAATGCCACCTAAAGCAGCTGGTCATTCAAGACTACAACATACACCCAGATGGATGTTTTAGGAGGAAAAGTCTGACTTGCAGAAAATGCAATACAATGCTTTAAAGCATTGTATTGCATTGCATTGTATTGTATTGTATTATGTATGAAGCATCCAGTCAAATCCACAGTGTCTGTAACTGACAACAATACACAAAGTAATTACCATGTTGATCTGGTTTTGCAAGTGCACACAAAGTGATGTATTTCCTTCAGAGTAGTGATGCAACTTGCTTGCTGACTGACATAAGAAAATAGACAATTTCCTTTCAAATGCAATAATTCAATCACTCTTATTATGATTATGCATTCAAAGTGTAATGTGGACACAAAAGCAACAAACATTAATACAAATTGGAAAAAAAGGCTAGTATTTAAATAAATGACATAAATTTACAAGTGCTGTTTCTATGTATTGGAATGTGTTTGTCATAATGAAAACTGGCAAAAAGGAAGAGGTACTTATACAGAAAAACTCTAAACCTATAAAAGTTCCCTCAGGGCACTTCCATACAGGAAATTGAAATTTAAGCACTACTTGTTTTTCTTACAAACGTGCAGGTTTCAGAGACATGTGTTTTGGAGGTTTACCTGAAACAGCAATTATATCAGATTTGCAAGTAAATTTCTCAGATCTGCTGCAATGACATCAATCGATTCATCGCTATGACCATAAAGCTTATTCTCTTGTTTACAGTTTGATTTCAGTTTTTGTAGAAAATGTTCATAACCAACTTTGGCTCGTCAGTATTTAGCTCTTATGAAACTTCCACTGATTTCTTTAGCTAGGATTGCTTATCAAAAATGGAGATATTACCTAAAAAGTCTGTGTTTTAATATTTTTTCATAATCATCAGAGGTATTGTGAATAGCTTTAAGGGCATCTTTCCACTTGAGCTAATCTAGGAACTGCTATGCAACTACACATCCATAATAAGCATTTTGAACCCAAACAAAGTTTCATATGTCATGTTAAAGTAGCTCCATTACTCTTAAGTGGCTTTTCTTATCAGTCTGCATGAAATAACACCTCTAGTTTGAACATAGGAAGTTACATAGGTGAAGGAAAATATGTTTGTTACCCAAAGTAGGCACTGTAGTATAACCCACAGATCCCCATAAGTGCTTTAGAAAGTTATTGTATAACATTCTACAACAATAAAAATTCCTAATTGTTATTAACCTAAAGTGGAATTTTCTAACCAGCACAAGGCCACACATGCTGTTCTTCTCCTGCATAGAAAGGTGATTATCTTTGACTACAGATATTAATATGTCCCAACAGGGGGCCGTTAATGTTTTTTCACTTTGGTTTTATTGTGCATCATAATCTGGTATCTTAATGAGGAAGCAAATTGGTAAAGATGCAAAATGACTGGAAGAAGCTATTATTACCTTGAGAGCTAAAATTATGTTGACCATGTTGGTCTGCAATGGAATGGCGACCTGTCCAGGGTGTACCCTGCCTCTCGCCCAATGACCGCTGGAGATAGGCACCAGCCCCCCTCATGACCCTGCAAGGAGAAGCGTGCTAGATTAACATTGATAATAGGGTTAATATATCAATAATTTATCAGGATTATTAGATATAATCAGTTTAGAAAATAACTGAAGAGTTTCATATCAGGAAGGGAGGAAGTTGGACTACCTTAACAGAACTTTACATGCATGCAAACTCCATGCAGAAAGACCCCAGGGTGGGGTTTGAATGTAGGACTTTCTTTCTGCAAGTCAACAGTGCTACCAACTGTGGAAAGTATTAGGGTGAAAGAAAGATGTCTGTTTGTAGCGAGATATGGGTACTGTTTAAGATGCCAAATAGCAGTTATAGTCAGCCTGTGACCATAGCAGTTGACACATGTGTGTATGACTGCAAGGTCATATGGTGAACGCTGGTCTGATAGCGCTTCCAGAGGAACACACACACAGTATGTCTTTCTGTCTTCACATGGACTTTACATTGACTTCTGTTCATTTTTAATTCATTTCTATAACCCAGCCACGATGCCTTAACCCAAAACCTAACCATAACTGGTTCGTGGTCTCACCTTAAAACTGACCTAAACTAAATTTGCACCTTTTGACCTCAAACTTAACTCTCAATCCAAAAACAGCACTTCTTGTTACAGGGCTCCATAAAGAGGGTTAGTCCTCACAACCTAAGTAGTTGTTTTGAAAATTGGCCCTTACAAGGTAAGAAGAAATGCTAAAACACCAAATACACATACCACACACACACACACACACACACACACACACACACCACACACACACACACACACACACACACACACACAAACAACCCACACAGAGAGAGAGAGCATGGGGAGTCTTTTGGGACAATCCATTCTTAGAAGAGTAGGGCTTATTATGTTCAGCAACTCTATCTTAGCTGATAATATTAATATGTTGATAACTATCTGACTATAAATAACAAAAACTATTGTAGGTGGAGGCAGAGGCAGAGATAACCATCTCAGAAAACCAGCCCTGAATAAATGGCAATGGAGAGAAGTAGTTTTCTGATCTTCTGTTCTCACAATAACACGCAGAAGGTTTTTAAACTCAACAAAAGCAGGTCAAGTATGATGGAAAATGAAAGGTGCTATAATACAGGGCAATAGTGAAAGAAAACCTGCATGAGACTGGGCCAAAGTTTACCATCCAGCCAGTCAAATATAGAGTCAAAACATTTCAAGAGAGGCCTAGTCAAGTCGGGACATAAATCCATTTGAGAATCTGTGATAAGACTTGAAAACTAATTGCAATGAAAAATGTTTCTGTGAAGTATTGACTCAGGGTTGAATATAGACCTGTACTCACATTTTAGAGTTTGACGTATAAGAAAAGTTGAAAACCATGTGGCTTCTCTTCCACTTCACAGTTCAAGAAAGAAATTATGTGCTACTTTGTGGCTGGGGTTGAAAAATCACAAAATGTGGAAAAGTTCAAGTGGTATAAAAATCTTTTGCAAAACAGTGTGTCTGTCTGATCATTTTTTCACACTAACATGCAGCTGAATGACTAGAGATAAATGCTATCTTGTGCTGCTGTAAACTATTTAGTTTGCAATGAAATGATGGTAAATGGGTTGGTATGTGCTAACCTCTACCAAACTTAATTTATTCAAGAGTCATTATTAGAGGATAAAGCTACAAATTGTTGCAGGAATACATAAGCAGCAGGTCTGTCTCCCCTCTGACCCTCTATAATTGATTAGTCTTGGCTGGGGGGATGCAGACATGTCGTTACCGTTTTGTTTTAATACTGTTCATCCTTATGTTATCTTTCTATTGTTAACAAGCACTGTTACCAGCTAAAGAGTGCATGTTTTTCAAAAAGAAAAAAAAAAAAAAAACATCAGCAAATTCACAGTTCTGTTATATTTCTATCACTAAAGAGCCACCGTCACTTAGACATTCACACTACATGCACAGCAGCATGAGTACAGTCATCTCACAGTGATGCCACAGAGCAAACCACTGGGCTGAAGCAAGGACTGCCGCCACATGATACATCCGTCTGATCAAATTTTTCCGATTCCTGTCTGTGTGTGTGTGTGTTTTTAGTGTCTGGAGTCTGAGCGAAAACAGAGTTCAGCTGGTGGTGAGGAACAGCAGAGATGAGCAGCAGCTGCCACCACAGCTGTCATGCAAAGCCTCAGTGCGACATCTGGAACAGGAGGTTAGAAAAAGCCACAAACCGACTACAGATTTTCAGTTTTAAAGTCAGAGTTCAGTGAATACTTTAAACTGCTTAGTAGTTCAGGCAGACAAACATTTTCTCACACATATAAAACACTGCCAAGAAAACAAGAAAAAATTGCGGGTTTTTTTTGTTACTTAAGATAAAAAAATCAGATAATCACACATTACTCCAACCCTGTATTTTTGATATTGAACATACAAGAAGCAAGACTTGTAATGTTTTTAAGATGCCCTTGATTCACAATTGTTCATGCTTTCTAAAGTCTTCTGGAGTGTTCTGCTGCTTTTTTCACTTATTTTGGGTCTAGACAAAATTGTGTCTATATGACCAGGCTGCTAGTAACTCTTTAGCAGTAGTTTTTTGTTCATTTCTATGTCATGATAATGTTCAGTGGCATTTGAAATGCCCATTTGCACCTAGAACACCTCAGGCAACTTTTTTTGTTGCCTACTTGACTGTCTGGTCTTTTAATTGTTCAGTTTTTTTTTTTTTTTTTTTTTTTTTTTTTTTTTAATAATGGGCTCTTGCAAGTCATGCCACCCTAGGCACAGTCATAGCAACCTCTCTAACAACTGCCAATGTATGTAGACACATCGATTGCCTGCTGGGCATTTTCTGCTTGAAAAGCTCATAGTTCAGAGTAAAGTAGTTAATAAACAAAAACAGGACTGTTAAAATGTTCGGGTTCTAGAGAGACATTTTAAGAGAGAAAAGGAGCCAAAGTGCTAGGAAAAGTTTTTGTGATTTTAAGAAAGCTTCAGAAGATGAGAATATTGACTCCTGTAATTCCAGAAAATGAAAAATGTAAATATATCTGATGTTGCTTGTATTACCAGCAGAGTGCACTCATACTTTCTTGTGCCTGTAGGTGGTGCTGTGGGGCAGGAGCAAAGATGAGCTCCACCACAGGATTTACTCTCAGCAGCCAATCAGGGGCTGGGAAGGCCAACCCGCTCATGTTTATGGCGAGGTCATCCACTCCACTATGGTGTCTCTCTACAACAGCAATACAGAGGTAACCTGGAAAATGTCGAGAAAGCACTAGAATTTGACAAGTAAAATCATTAAGTTCTTTGCAAAATATGTGTCCTCTGCCCACCTCTTGTACACATATTTACACCACTGACAAACATTTGTAAAAAGCTATCAAATCAAATAATCTTTTATTGCAGCAACATAATCTTACATTGAGATTTACTTTTTCTTTTTATTTCCTTATCCATTCTCCTCCCTGTGACTTGGTGGCAAGATAATATCCAGTATTCAGCCTCGTTTAAAATATTCTCAGGTGTTTTAAACTTTTTTAACTACAGTTCTGACCATAGAAATAGGCAAGCACCTACTTTCTTGTAGCCATTTTCTGACTTATGAGGATCAACAACGGCATGTTTGCTTGACTTTTCCATTTTGGTGAATAGTTAAAAGAAATAGACCTGTGCGTCACATCATATTTATGCCTAGTTTAACAAGAAGTCATGGATTGCTTTTTAAAAGTCTTCAACACTCTGATCAATTTTAGACAGCAAATTATGCAATGAAAAAATACTTACCGTTAAGAGTTGTGAAAGTTGTTGGTGGGAATTATTACTAGAAAGAAATAGTTATTTTTAATGTGGGATCTTTTGATGCCGCAGAATCAAATATTTTAAAAGTTTTGGAAAGGAATTATGCCACTGCAAGTAATGACAAATTTATTTAAGGCCTTTTCTACTTTTCTAGCAGTTTGACTGTGTTACTGTTAATGATTTAACTAACTTCTTCAGATACTAGTCAAATTTTAAGACATTATAAAGGTTATTGTTTTTTATTCAGCCATTTATTCAAAGTACAGCTTATTTAATTATTGTATTTCAGTTGTTTATTGCTTGCTACTAAGGCAGAACATTTTCTCTCACTGAAATGATGAAGAATAGAAAGCAGATTGCACCTCTGCTATGTTATGTTCACAGGAAACCAGTGAACGGTTCCTGTTATTGTTTTCTTTTCACCTTCTGATCCTCTCTCTGGACCACTCCCAAGAAGACTTCATATATGAGGTATTCTATTTAATATTGCCAGCTAGTTTTGAACTCGCCTTTATAGTCTGCTGAAAGATGTGCATTTACCAATGCTGGCAATGCATGTCACTCAAAGTTTTGCCTTTTCTTGTCTGGCAGGGTATTCTTCCTGTTTCTGGCCTGTCTATCCGAGCTGTGTCCCTGGAGCCCAGATCGACCACACATGTGTGAGATCACCAGTGAGTGGACGTTCTTAATCTCAGCGAAGATGTGCCACAAGGGTTGTGTAAATTTATCCAGTTCTGTCTTTGATCCAGGTGCAATGGTGGACTCTAAGGTGTTTATATGTGCCAGTGCAAGAGAGTTAGAAAAATGGATTCAGCACATAGAAGACAGGAGATATGAATCCATGATGCAACCCATGAGTCCCTCCCAGTGTGCTCTTTCTTATCTTGTAATTTTTCACATCAGTTTGTACATCTGGTTCCCCACTGTTGATGACTGGAGCGGTGCAGCTAACACTGTTCTTATATCTTTTTTCACTAGTTGCCTTGTGATGAACATTGGAAAAGAGAGGAGCTGAAAAAATACTTACTGCAGGCTCCCATATGGAACTGGGAGGGCTTGCCTAGTACACCACATGGGTCAGCCAGAATACATCTCTATTGTTCACATCATCAACACTCAAAGGACCAGGTAGTCAAGTTTTTGATTTTATCAGCAGGATTTATTTGTAAGCACATTCCCAACAGGTCTATATCTTGTTACTGGATTGGAACAGTTTATTATTACTTTAATTTTAGATTTTTATTTTATCGTTTAAAACAATGTCTGCTCCCATGCTGTTGCACACTGTAGGACTGCCAACACAAGAAGCATGATAAATGACTATTGGTGTTTATACTCCAATAAATGTATAGTAAATGTTTTTTTCAAGAAGATCGTTAAGGGGGAGGAATCTTGAAAATGCTGAGAAGGTATTCATTTTACACTAAAGTGTAAGAACATCCATGTTCTTTTAGTCTTTTAGAGATACCATGGCTATATTTTAGAGAATAAATCAGGAAAATTGCAAGCTTGACATCCTCACCTGTGAAAAGTATTGTTTCATGCAGTTTTTACTAATACAGTCATTGTGGGCTTTGGTCATGTAGGGCCTCCAAGAAAGACTGATGGTTCTCTTTCCTCAAGATGTCCTGCTACTTTCTGTGGACAGCATGCGACTGCATATGAAATATGAGGTACTGTATAATGACTCTGAGAAGAAAAGCCATAATAACAGTTCCTGCACCATCATGACACAGATTTGTGTGAAAATAATCATTACTGTCTATATTTTTTTTATGACACATGACACCAGCTTGGGGGAATATTTTCCAAATTAAACCTGGTACCTGTGTTTTCTTTAAAAATGTTTTAAAATCAAGAAATGTACCATAATATTTGATTAAAAATTTTTGAAATGCAAACATTCCCCAACCTCCTTTGTATTTTTCATATTGTCTGTAACAGGGCAGGTTGGCTCGACACAGCATCAAAGCAGTGGAGCGCTCAGCCCTTCCTGGACGACTAGAGTTTGATCTGAGAGGTAAACCCTTCAGAAAATGCTTTTCTAAAGTCCTTTTTTTGCTTTCACCATTTTGCATGAATATGAAAAACCAAGTGTACTGACTGACTTCATAGGATGGCTGTTTTTGCTATAGGGGAGCTGGTGGAGACGCTGCAGGTCTCCTGCACCTGTGTGGAGGATTATCAGACCTGGATTTTTCATCTGCAGCAGGTTAGACTGTGTTATGTTAGCTACTCTCCAGGAATAGATAAATCTGTGACCACAATGACATTATTTTAGAGCAAACAGCTCATCAGTGTGGGACCAAATGACAGCATATTTCTACTGTATGGTTGCAGACATCTTTTGTAAAAAAATATTTGCTGTTTCATGTTTGCTGTCAAACAGACAACATTTGAATCTTTATATTTCTTATACTTCTTTAAATTTTGTTTGTGGATTTAGGATTATAGAAGCATTAAAGGCAGAATACAGAAAGCCTTCCTGTTGTGTTAGAGAAATACTATTCTAACACTTGTCTTTCCTGAGGAACTGCTGCTTATTATATTTTCCCAGGAATATTGACATACTGTACAAAGTTGACTTTGAAGAAACAATTTTTTTTCTCTTTGATCCACAGCCAGACAGAGACAGCCACATTATTATGAGTCAGCCACCTCCTCCATTAGTGCCAAAGGTGCAGAGGAACAGGAAGGAGTCTCAGGAGCCGATTTTAGCAGGCGACCAGTGTCACATCAATGGGCGGAGCTGACCCTCCGGTCTCAGGAAAATCTTTAAAAGTTGACTGTAAATATAAATCCAAATCAACATGTAGATAAAGTATTTATTACTTGGATGTTTGCAAGAATATGGTAACATGAAGAGTGGAAAGTTCTTGTCCTAATTTCGACATGATTGGCTGAGTTGATCATTTATAAGAACCAGAAAAGAAAGTTTGGTCTATTTCATGTGTGGACAGACTGAAACCAGGTCATGACCTAGTTTGAGACCAGGATAAGTGCAGAGATGTTAGATATATAGAACAGAAAGCTAGAGCTGAAAAAGTTGTACATATCTGTATGTAGAACTTTAACTAATAAACTGTTTTCAAATAAAGAAAGAGTCACTTACTGAGCACAACATGATACAAGTATCTGTATTTATCTCAGAGGTGAAACATTTACAGTAGTGTGCAGAACTCCAGTGTATTATAGCAGTTATATTAATAATGGCATCATGATTATAACCAAAAGCACCTGCTGTGAAAATGATAGCCTTTCAAATGTCCGCATATAAATCACAGTCATACAAAGGAAACAAGCCAAGTTCTAACTCTTTATACACAACACCATCTACAGTAAAATACATTTACATCAGAATCTGGAGGAATATAAATACATGTGCTACAACAGCAGCAGTTTAAATTACAACAAACAGCTATCTGACAGAAAGTCCGAAACATTTCATGTGCCACTGGAAGAGTTGATTATAGTGGTCCATAAACAGGTCTCAGCTCAGTTATACTGGGCTGCTCATCAAATAATGCTGACTGAGAGGAGCTACGGTGGACAAACACTGACTTTAATCTGGGTCAAAGCTCAGAGTGTAGCAGCTCTGTAGCAGGTACATTTTTACATAAGGATCTGAGAAACTAAAGTTCATATTTTTCACACAAATTCATAAATGCAATCAGAGGTCAGTTAACCGCTCTGGTAAGTTAACATCCATTCATCATGAGCATAAATGTCATATTGTTTTAGGGATTCAAATGATTGGTGCACAACTGGCCCACAGTGTAATTATATCCGGCCCACAAGATAATTATAAAACTTTACAAGAAGTGGCCCACTGGTAGAAGAAGCATGCACTGCTTATACTACAAATCCCAGAATGCTCTTCTGGTCCATTGGTGCATGAGTCAGTTCCCACAAGGCTCCCTCCTGCTCTGTTGACATTCAGCAATGACCTCATGTCAAATCATGAAAATGCCTAAAGTGATATGACATTTATGCAAGTGAGTGTCTGACTGGAACTAAATATGTTTGTTCACTTTTCATAGCAAATGTGTTTTCTCTTTATATACAGTAAAAAGATACAAAAAGGTCTACTCTAACAACTGCTGGTCAGTTCACAATTCCTTAAAAAAAAGAATAAATGTCTCAACAGCTTTGTACCGAGGTCTTTTTTAAAAAATATATACATTATTCTCAGTAGTAAGTAGTGCATTATTATTTGGGTTTTTATTTTCAGCAGCAAAAGTTTGGCCAGTATTTACAGCAGCAGGATGAAGTGTTTGAAACTTACTAAAAAAAACCTGTTAATGTTTTTCTGAAATACAGTCGCCTCAGGACTCAACTAAATTATAGATTTTGATGAAACAGTTTGAACAGAAAATTATTGCTTTCAGCACAAGGAGATGTATTGTCTCAGGATTCATGTTTTTGTATCTGGTAAATAGAAAAACGGTAGTTTTCAAAAAGGCTCAGGCCAAAACGTATTTCTTTTTATTCCAGCTGGAAGGAGCCAGACTTTCTTCTAGTATTTTAAGGGAGCTTGAAAAGTAGCTCACTAAAAAACTTTACCAATTTAACTCAAGAATCAGTGAAAACTAAACTCAAAGGATGAAACAGTGTTGTGTCTGGACATAACAGAGAACTTGTCAAAGAACCAATTTTAAATACGAGATGTCCCAATGACAGAATTTCTTCCTATTTCTTTAGCTGATTTATTGTCTTTTTTTAGGTCTTCGCTGGATTTTCCCATTTCCTCAAGACATAAATTTCAAATATTTCGCAACAGATACTTTTGTAGTCCTGCCTAGAGATGCACCAATCAGAGTATTTGTGGCCAATTCCAAACTGCAACTTTTTGTAAAACCCTGATAAGCCAATACAGAAGTTGATTCCTGTTTCTCTTTAACAGCTAAACAGAACAACAAACAACAAAATACTTTTTCCTACACTTTGATGAATCCGAAACTATTGCAGCAATAAAGTGTTTATAGTGAAATTAAAAAAATTTTCTTTAAAACAGTTCAAAGTTACTGAACCATCTCTCTCTGCATCACTGCAACCAAATAAAAATAAGTAGGCAACAGCATATCAGCATATCAACTTAACTCCTTTACAAAATAGATTAGAGGTCACACATTTGTTTTGTTTTCTTGCAACCCTGAAAATGTAGATGTTTACCATCATAGGATATCCTTTTTTGTGCAAAATATATTTGTCACTCAAACCGTGGCTTCTGGGGGACTCTGACTTTCCCATTCACAATTCCTAATTCAGGGTTAGCTTTCATTGCATTTCCAACTGGGAATTTGGAATTTCCATCCATCCATCCATCCATCCATCCATCCATCCATCCAACCGTCCATTCATTTTCTTCCACTTCCGAGGTCAGGTCGTGGGGGCAGCAGCCTAAGCAGGGAGACCCAGACTTCCCTCTCCCCAGCCACTTGGGCCAGCTCCTCTGGGGGGATCCCAAGGCATTCCCAGGCCAGCCGAGAAACATAGTCCCTCCAGCGTGTCCTGGGTCTTCCTCTGGGCCTCCTTCCGGTAAGAACGCACCATAATTCCCAGTTGTAGCAGCCTACAACTGGGAGTTGTAGCTTCTTATATCTCTGTGCTTCCTCTGAGTTCATTTTCAAACAATACTATGATACTGAAAATAGCAAACTGAGTCTTCTTCCCTCAGTAACAACTTCCATATTGGAAAGTGATATTGTCAGGGCAACCTGTCATACTTTGGTGAGGTGCATTCATTGATCGTTTTTAGTTTTCAACTGATTTCTGATCAGGACTAGTCAAGTGAAAATCATTTGAATCTTGGTGCATCTCTAACCCTGTCATTTTTTCCAAGTCCTCAATTTGTCCAGTTTCCTTTTGCAACAAGAACACAGTATATACCCTGATCATATGTGGAAAGTCTTTCCATATTTGGATAAGACTGACCTTTATAACCTGCATAATTTCTGACCAGTCAGAGATTCCAATCAAATCTGGCTCCTTGGTATCAAGGAGCATTTCCCGCTGTCCCTGTGTTGATTTAATGGTTTCAAAGACAGAAAATCTATTGAAAAATCAATTTATCTGTTGTTCTGCTCAAGATTTAGTTGTATGCAGAATACAGAGAAGAGTTTTAAGGTATGTGAAGAGATGTCCTGATGCATTTCAGCAGCAAATATCCAATAACGTGAATGGATCCTGTGTGCCTTTCCAAGCTCATATAATTGTATGGGACAATCTGAAGAGATATTCAACATGAGAAATTGTAGAAAATTTTGTTTCTGGGTTAAATCCTTGCTTCAGTGTTTTTTTTCAGCATATTTCCAAACTGAAATAGTCCTGATATACATAAAAAATAAATTATTTGATCCTGGAACAGCTTTAAATGTAAATGTAGACTTATTTTATAGTCCTATATAGGTAAAAAGCTTTAATCAAACTAAAAATGAAAAATAAAAATTAATAGCTTTGCTGTCCTTTTAGCATGTTGGAAGAAAAAAAGTCTTCTCTCATCACTTGCTGACTATGTGAAGGCCATCCGTCCATCTAAAATTAAAACAATCATCTGGATGTTTAAAAATGCTGCAGCTTTACAATAAAATCTCTCAGTCCTCCCCTTTCAGTTTCTGTGTGACACATTTGATGCGGATATTTTCTCTGAGGTTGCGGAGGCGAGCGCTGCGACTTGTGATTTCCTCCACGTAGGTTTTGGGGAACCAGCCCCGCTCCCCATCTGACAGCCTGATGCCCTCCACCCAGCCTGCAGAAACATATCAGCCTTTACACAACATGGAGAAGCAGCTTTCAGTTTTTATGCTCCACAAATCTGGAACAAACTTCCAGAAAACTGCAAAACAGCTGAAACACTGAGTTCCGTTAAATCAATGTTAAAACCCCACCTGTTTAGAACTGCCTTTGATTAGTAGAAAGTGGAACATTGTTCAATATTTTCGAATTATATTTGCTTGATGATCCTCAAGATTTTGATGCATTGAAATTTGCTTGATGATTTTGCTGTATACCTGATTGATGTTGTTATGATGTGAATCACTTTGAACAGCTTTGCAGCTGAAATATGCTATACAAATAAACTTGAACTTGAACTTCAAGCTTCACACATTTTATACATGCAGGCTGCTTTCACTGATATCAATGAGGAGGTTGGAACGCAGTTTACATCTCACCCCTTAAAGTATTAGAATAATGGGATCTGACAACAAATGCATGCCACATTTTTCAGATTTAAAGATGTAAAAACATTGAAAACTATGTATAATTTTTTTTAAAAAATTCAATTTACACCGTACTACTATTTTGTGTTTATGATAAAATTATTTTTAAAAAGTTCCCTGAAGGTATTGATTTTTTCTTGACAAAATGAGAAAAAATTCAAAACCTATGAGTACTTTTGCAAGGTACTATTTGAAACTAGTCCTCCAGACTCTTACCATCACTGGTAATGGTTTTAGCATGAAGAATGTCAGCTTTTTCCAGAGTTAACTCATCATGCTCTTGGGCCTGATAGCTTTTAATGCACTGAACCTGGGATATATCTGCAATAAAACACAGGAAAATAAGAATGAACAAAAAAGTTAGTGGAGATATTTTGATATGATGCACACTTAAACATCTCTACTTACCATCATTTTCACTGGCCTGCTCGATGTCTTCAAATGGATCAGATGGAAACATTGCTGTGATCCATCTCTGCTTACCACTCCTTGGCAGACAAAACCAATTGGAGCAGTTAGCTTAAACCAACCCTGTATGGAGATGATGTGAGAGAATTTTTTTTTTTTTTTTTTTTTTTTTTTTTTTTTTTTTTTTTTTGGTCTTACTCGGTTTGTGATTTGAGAAGGATCTGATGTTTGAGCTGCTGGCCTTCACACAGCTGTAGATGGAAGATGAAGCCTGAGATTCCTTGCAGCTTCTGGCTGAGATCCTTCACTTTCAGCTCTCCAATCTTAGCATGCACAAATACCATGAACTTCCATGTACTGTAACAAAATCAGATGAGATATTGCAATCGACATCGAAGCTTAATATTTCATATTAATAAGAATGATTATTTATGTGTAATTATGGTTAACGTGGTTTCACATTAACAATGAAATAACCTTTAGGATCTGTTCAGTAACTTTTTGCCAGAATGACTGCAAATGAACCCCTTCTTTAACTGTTGCCCATTTTATTTTTCAGGGGTAACTGAATAGATTTAGTTTAAAAAGTCCCAGACTTCAGATGATCTCATCTTTGCACTGGTTGGGTTACATTTGGGACAAAACAAGCATAAAGTACACTCAAATGTATATATGAAAAAAACGACTATGTTTTCCCTCTATAAGGGTATTTCTGAAATACAAATCCTGATAAAATAAACATCAAACCACCTGATACATGGATGACAGCCTCCTTTTTTGTTATTTATTATTTTAGGGAACAGCAGAAATTTGCAGTCTTTGAGAAATGCAACAAAAATAACTTTGAGGTTGTAAATCAGTATAAACTATAAAAGCAATGTGTTCAGAAGAAATATGGAATATGAGCATCACACTAAACAGGCCAATAAATTTGACCACTCACTCCTTCCTCCTGGACAGCAGCAGACAATCATTAAACAAGTGGAGGTACACAGGCTTGGTGGGCAATTTGAGTTTTGATCCCGAAATGCTCATCATCTGGGTGTCCACTTCCAGGAGTTCACCATGTTTCACCAACCAGCGGGACTGGGAGATGAGAGGAAAGATCTGCAGAGGAAGAAAACCAATCTCAGAATGGGATGGCTACTTGGGTAAATAGAGCCAAAACTGCTAAAAACAATAAGAAGAATCCTCAAAAGTAACTTACTTTCCCCTCAAAGTGGATTTTCTTGTTGAGATGAATGAGTTCCTCCATCCTCTTCATTGACTGAACACTGGAATTACACTCTCTGATGATCTAAGAAGATACACACCAACACTATTATTACTGTTACACCTCATCTGTGAGGATACCGGTATTCTGGTCATTATAGTTGACGATCACCACCTTTTTTAGCTCATTGAAAGCCTTTGTGGCTGTGTCCTCATCTCGGGAGGCTGGTGTTGTCCTCTTTAAGATGTTCTGAAAAGTAAAGATAGTTTGAGAAGGCAAGCCCAAAGGTAAACTGTATTTCTGTTGCATGATGTTGGATGGTAAAAAAACATGGCTCCCACTAAAAACTCAGCCAGTCTAATTATTATCCTGTTCACAGTGTGTTTCGAAGGTGAACAGGAACCCTACTATGAAGGTTTAATGTCGTACCTCCACCAGCATTTTGAGCCGTGTGATCCTCTGAAATGGGAGGATTAGAAATGAGGTCAGAGGAAGCCTTTGGCATATGGGGTCCTCCTCCAAGCGAGCCAGGATACCAGGAAAACGAGGGTTTTCCTGCCTGAGAGAACATTTAGAAATAAACCCTGAATGACTTTTTGGTGAATTAAAATTCTAGGTGTTTTTACTCCTGAGAGATAGAAAAAAGTTTAACTCAGCTAAGAAAAATCATCTGCATGTTAAGTCATGCAAGTGAAAAATAACACCTGAATAGAAGAGGGGAAAATGTTGGACTTTGCAAAACAATAGGACGTTATGCATCGACTATAGCACTCATTCACAAAATAAAGGTGTCTTGAGACGTTTTCAGATTTTTAATTGCAAATGCCTTCCCTGACAGGTATACAATTAGTAATCAGGGATAAACTGGGTTGTGTTGTCTCATTTGATTGGTTCATTTGTATGCCTTGATCTTCAAACAGCAAAGGTTTAGATCACAACAAGTCTCTGTCACTTTTATTTTGTTGTTATGAATCTGAACAGCTTGAGAACAACTGCATTACAGCCCCTAACACACACACATACAAATGTTACTAACTTGCCACAAGATGGCACCTAGAAAGCCATGCATTTCTCACCCCTTGAACTTAAAGAGAAAAAAAACATCAGTATATTTTAGTGGGATTTTGTGTGCTAGACCAACAACTAAATATGCATCTTTTTTTTGGAGGAATTACAAGAAGACAGCCATTGATAAAGGAAAACCATGAGAAATTCTGCTTGGAATTGCCACAAGCTGCATAAGATACAAAGCAAACATTGAAAAGGAGAAACTCTGGCCAGACCAAAACTCCACTTTTTGTCATAATATACAAAATATTATGTGTGGTGGAAAGCGAATACTGCATATCACCCTGAACACATCATCCCTATCATGAAATGTGGGGGAACAGCATCATGTTGTGAGGATTGATTGATTGCACCAACAGTGCATGCTCAGATCTGAAACAGATTGACTGAACATAAACCAAAAACAATTACTCACAGCAACCGCTGGTATGTCTGCTCCTGATAAGCCTGGTTGGTTACGTAAGGCAAATAGACCCTTCGCAAAGCTGGGCAATGGTCCAGGACTATGTCACACACATCAAAACGGAGAATATCTTTCTCCAGCCTGTGCTCCAGGTCCTGAAGGAACCTGCAGACAGTGATGGAGGAGAGAACACTCTCAGAGAGTGAGATACAACAGCTGAAGGTGTTAAAACATAGAATCTGATTGCAGTGGAGGCAATCAGCTGCAGATCTCTTCACCTCTCACTGACATCTTTGACTTCAGGCAGCTTGGAGAAGAGCCACTGCTTCTCCTGAGCCCCAAGACACTCAGCGAGCTCCTGAGACAACATGAAGTGGTCCACAGCGATCGTCAGGCTACGAATGTACGACGCCTCAGATGTTACCAGCTCAAACTTTGCCTGAGGGGGGAAAACACACAGTTTTAAAGAAATCAAACAAGAAAATGTATTAAACTCCAAAGGAAACGCAAGCTTAAAATTTCATCACCTCCTGTAGTTTTCTCTCTTCATTACTGAAGGTGTCTAACTGACCGCTAGTTCGCACATCAGGTATATCCTGCCACAGTGCAAATGCAGAGCCTCGAGAAGAGCGAAAAGAGCTGGACGGAGAAAGATTAGATGGCGATGGAGTCCCATCTGAACCTTCATCTCTGAGTCCCTCCTCCTCTGGTCCCGGATCCTTCCCTTGCTGTCTCTGGATCTCTCGGTTGATTGCGACATCGCTGTACTCCTGGTAGAGGATTGCTGCAAAATCAAAACGATGATGGAACAATTTCTTGTTACAGGAATAAAAGATAGTAAGACAGAAAAGATGAGGTATAAATGGTTTAATAGCAAAGGTCCCCCCCCCCCACCAAAAAAAATATTTAGGCAAACTCACAGTTTGGCAAAAAACGTGACAGTCGATTTGAGGTGGGAAATGATGAAGATGTGCTCAAGTCTTCCTCTATGGATTTCTTTCGTATTCTGTGAAACCACACAGATTTTATTTAAACTTCACAGATTTATTAAGAAATTAATTCTTGTATTGGCTTTTTATTACCCAAGTTTAGTGCTCCACCGATGTGAAGACATCCCATTGTCACCACTTGGCAGTGGAAGTGCAGTTCCAATAGGACTGTAGGTACCACTGTCATTGGAGCCTCCTGAGCTGCGGTGTCTGGAGTTAGACTTATCTATAGCAAACAAAGACAAAATGTTGAACATGTAAAAAAAAAAATCTATCAAACTTGCATCCGTCGCAGCAGATGGCATCTCACACCAAGCCTGGATCTGCTGGAACTGACTTGCTATTAAAAGAGACTTAGTCCTCTCCACTGCTGCCACATACTTGCTGAGCATAAGGGATTGCTGCAAAGTAAATAATTCAATGCAAATATATTGAGATAAACCAGATGGCACTTACTTAGATAAACCAGATGGCACTCTTGTTAGCAACAAAAGGAAACTTAGACAGCAATTCATACAAGTTCACCAACAGACAGTAACAGAACACCCAAAAACTTTGCCTGGTTCAAGAAGACTTGTTCTCAGCTGTAACATTCATATGATAGGGTCAGAAGAGGGTGAAATCCTCATTAAAATGATTGATCTAATTTGCATTTGAAGGAACAGTTCAGAGCGGTGGTGGTGGATGTGATATTTTCTTTGCACACTTTGGACCTAATTGTACAAATTGAGCCCTGTTTTAACACCACAGCCCACCTGAGTATTGTTGCTGACCATTTTGATCCCTTTCTGACACTGTACCCATCTTCTGATGGCGTTTTCCAGCAGAATAATGCACTCTGTCATTAAGCTGAAATCATCCCCAGGTTTTTTTTTTTTTTTACATGACAATGAGTTCACTGTACCTCTTCAGTCAAATGTTCTCACTGAAAAACAGCACTTTTGGGTTGTGCTGGTACGGAAGATTTCACATTGTGGATGTGGAGCCAACACATCTGCAACAACTGTGTGATGCCATAATATCAGTATGGAGCAAATTCTCACAGGAATGTTTCTGACACCTTGTTGGATCTGTAGGCAACAGGGGCTAGAAACCCAGTGCTAACAAGGCACACATACAGTAAGTTGATTGTAAAAATTATATATTTCTCCACTATATCCATATATCGTCTTCAGAAATGGATGGTGTGGGACCTTTAAAGATTTACAGCAATATGCTGTCAGTTTTCAATATCTCAAGAGATTTTTGGGTATCTATTAGAATCACTAGAGCAATCCCCCAAACAGAAATTACAGAAATGATTTATTCTCACTCATTTAAACTGATACTGTAACTGTTTTTTCTTTGCTATTAAACTGCTATTAATTTTTTCAGCACATTTTCTTTTATACTGCTGAAAATGTCTAAGATTCAGAAATGTTTCTCAAGCATGGTTATATAACTAGAAGGGAGAAAGAAGAATAGGCATGGGGGGCATGGTTTGAGAATGGAAATAAAGCTCTATTCAAAGGCTCTTTTTGTTTTGAGAAGTCATGTTAAAAGAACAGTTGATATTGCTACCAATATGCATTGTTTTCTGATCATGTTTTACAGGAAGAACACCTTAAAATCACATCGTTATAATAAAACTTCTACTGAAACTATATAGTATACCATTGTGGTCAGCTTAGAAAATGTTTAAACTCCTAATTGATCTGGTAGAATCCACTAGATTTCTTTGACCTGCGATACTGTGTAAAGGTGTTGAGTTAACCCGTTTTAATTAAACTTGGCTTCAAAGGAATTAAAGCACTGATTCCCAAAGAGCTGTTAGAAAAAAACTTGATTCCAAAGCATGTTGATGTAAGAACCATGGCCTAAAGAAAAACATCAAATAATCATTTAAAATGTAACTAACTAACTAACCAGTCCACTCACAGTCAGGGTTTAGGCTCAGGCTGTTGAGGCTCTGCTTGTCTCTGGAGGCAACCCGAGCAGACAACGACTTGCCCAGCTTCAAGGTGAATGAGTTCTTCCTTTGAGAGAGTTGCAGTCTTGATATTAGCTCTGAAGCCGAGAAACGCCTGCGTTCTTGGTCAGTGTGACGACTGCGTGGCAAAAAGCTCACTCCTGGATGAAGCGATGTCTCTACAATACCACCCTCCTCCTCTGCTCCTGATTCTGAGTCCTCTATTATCTGCAAGGGTTCTGACTGAACACTGAAAATATCTCCATGGCTGAAGTTTGGGAGATCCAGAGCACCATCTGTGGATGAGGAAGTTGAAGCTGCCTCCAGAGAAGATAATCCACTGAGGTCTTCCTCCAGAAAAGAGGCAAAAGGTCCGGGGAAGATGTAGTCTGCCTCCAGGATTGGACTGCTGAGTGATTCATCGCTCGGGCTGTCTGGAGAATAAACCTGCATCTTTCGCCCTGAGGAGAAGAAAAGAACCCTTTTAGCTAAAATGAAAACATGCTAAAAACTTCTAAAGTCTGATTTGTTCTGTCAACTCACGAATAGACTTTTCTTTCAGAGATCCCTGTGATGTTCTTCTCTGAGGCTGGCAGGTGTGTGGGCCCAGAAATTCTGGACATTCTGGTGAGGATGAGGAATAATGTACCTGAGATTCCCAGGAGTCCCTCTTTGTGTACAAAGAGGACAGGGGGAAGGACAGAGGGAGGCTGAGAGCTGCATGGAGAGGATGGCAAACTGTCGTTACTGTCCGAGGTGTCTCGGTTTGGTCCTGCCAAGTCCTGGTGCTGTTCTGCTGAACAACCTCAACATCACCCATAGCATGTGATGGAGAGTTTAGATTCATTCCATGATCAGTGTGTGTCCGGTATTTGCCTTTTTGCATGTCATTCAGTTCATTAAGAGTTTGTCTTAAACCATTTAGTGGTTGAGAGTGTGCATCTGAAATACTGCTCTGCTTCTGAGGGCCAAGACTGTTTAATTTAGAAGGTGCTGGTTGCTGTAGCTCATTAAAAGCCAGCGTTTCCTGCTGGCACACAGCCACGTGCTTGTGATAGATGGGATGGAGGAGAGGCCGGCCCTCCTTGGATTCGTTCAGATTGTGGGACTCTCCTGAGCCAGGGATCCACATGCTGGGGCTCTCTCCTCGGCAGCGAAAAGCGTGAAGGTGGGGATGGAAATCAGGAAAAGGAGAGAATCCATACCCAGGGAGCATGGCTAGACAGCCACATGGAAGCTGCAGCAACACAGATATAAAACAAAATAGTATTAATTTACATGCAAGTATGAAAGATCCCAAACTAAATCAGTGTGATATTGCGCTGCTGTGATAGAAGATACATTTACTGTAAAGGTCATACATACACTGAGATATATAATGATACTTGTTAACTTAACAAATCATGCACATATGGTCAAGTTTTGATCAGGCGATGAACAACCTATTTCAGCTTAAAAGCCCATACTCGTTATGATCCAGTCGTGTAAAATGTGAATACTTCAAAATTTGTCCCAGTCTTAAGATTTTGATCAGGAGTGTAGCTCACCCTGGTGTATTCTTGAAAGCATGCAGCAACATTTACTAATAAGCCTCATACACTATGCAAACACTCCTGGAGTGAAACTATAGAGGTGTCAAGGATGTCTAACAGCCAGGTCCAGTCCTCACAGATAGACACACACACACACACACACACACACACACACACACACACACACACACACACACACACACACACCCCTACACACACACACACACACACACACACACACACCCCTACACACACATGTGCACTGATGTCTGGTCTGGTGTGTCTCCTGAGCAATGTCTTCCTGCTCTAATTAAAGACTTCTCTCCACATGGCATCCAGCCCCTGTACTTAACATCTACAAACACAACGACATGGCAGCCCCAGACAGAACCCCACAATAGTAGCACAGACAGAGGAAGACGGCACATCCTCCACACTCTCGCCTTTCACCTGCAACGAGCAGTCACATCCTGTCAGTCTCTTTGATGCCAGGTATCTTTGCTTGATTGAATATTTGCTGTGAACTTCTGTTAAAAGCCAGAAATTGGTCATAAAGATAGATCACCTGACAGAGTCTTTAAACACACACCAGTTCAGCTCTGTTTCGTTTTATGCTGCTGCTTCCTGAGCAGCTAATCCTCAAGTTCTGCTTTAAACACCTGTTATAGGAACTCTGATGTGCACCATCATACAGTCTCATACGCACAAAAGAAGCCAAAGATTCTTGCATTAATCATTGCTGAGCTGGTATTCTTAAAAGATTAAGGTAACAATACCTAATTCTTCCATTTTAAATCAGCTCGTGGTACTTTTTTTTCTTTAGCAACCTGTTATCCTCTTTTGTCATGAGGTGGTGAGAAAAGGACATCCCAAAGATAATCAAAACTTGACTAATATTGTGAACCTGGCCACAACGTTGGGCTCATTAAACAATTAGCACCCTGCCCCAGGGTAAAAGCAGATAAACAACAACAAAAGAAGGAAAAAGAAACAGATAAGGATACAAAAACAAAAAAAATCCCTAAAACAAAAATGACTTGTACAAAGACTTGTAAAAAAAAACAAAAAACAAGAACATCAGAACAAGACCTATAGAAATTCCACAAACACAAATGTTAAAATGAACACATTCATGAAAGATGTTGACCTTTTTGGAGAACGTTGAACTCAACGATGCTTTTTCTGACACGGGGTACTAAAGCTTAACCCAGCTCATCATGGCTAGATTTAGCAGCTGTCTGTTCAATAGTAATAGTTGTACACAATCAAAAGTTTGAAGACAAACTTAGGCTACTTTATGCAGAAAAGAGTCACAATATTTTCCCTCAAAGGCAAGAGCCTGACGACTGCTGTGTGTCAAGGGCTCAGTATGGTTGGGTGAGGTCGAACAGTCGGCGTGTGGTCACGTTGTTGCGGGATGTTTGTTTTTGCACACACCCTTCAAGGTCCACAAGAGCTGACGTGTTTAGCGTAATCAAGACGCTATTAGAGGAACACAAACCTTGCTGTGTTTTTTTTTTAAAAAAAGTGGCCCACATTTGAGGCTGTAGTTTTAAGTGAATAAAGTTACCAACCAAATTTTTAAAATATTTTGTTTTTATTTTTTTTAGCAACTAAAGCAATTAAACACATAAATGACAACTGCTTAGTGACAGTTTGGATAAATTAAAGTTTCTTAATAGCCAAGTGTACAGAGGAGACTTAAACCAATTAGCTGGAAGAGGTCAGTCTACAAGCACTAAAAATAAATTGATGAATAAACATGAACTAGTGCATGTTTAGTTTAGTTAAGAATGTTTAGGCAGTGGACTCATGAACATGACAAAAATCCAGCTTCAATCACAACCCTTGTAAATTGAACTTTGCACAACAGCCAACACAACAAAGTCAGTAACACGCATCAGACACATTTTATAAAGCTTAAGTGGATGTCTCACAGTTCAGTCTGCTAATTTTTCAGTGCATTCCTTAGTAAATATGTAATTTCAAAGAGCTGCATGGAAGAAATGTATGCTAAAGATCTTTTAATTTTACTTTGTTGTTGTTTTAAAGCAGAGTGAATAGTGTACAGTGAGTACTTTGGGACACAAAGGAGGTTGAATGTTAATTTTTAACTTTTATCATTCAACTATTGGTTCCTGCTTTAAATATTATCAAGCTGTGTATGTTTCTTTTTCTTTCAGCATTACTAGTATCCCATTAAAGCTCTTTTAACACCAGTGAGTTACACCCATATAGTGTTTTCTGAAGAACACAAAAGAATACTTAAATGTTTGTTTCTCAAAGAATATCTTTCTATGTTATGCTGGTAGCTGTCTTGAGAATCACAGGATGGAATCACAATGTATCTTTCTGAATATTGAGCGCACTTGTGCACGTACGGTGATATGAAGCCACTGAAAAGCCACACCTGCTCTGTCGGGTAGGCAGACCAGAAAATCCTATCCATCTTTGTTTTCAGAAAGATACACACCGACGCACATTGCAGGGCTGGCACAAATGGTTACCTGTTCCCGGCTGCAGACAAAGAAAACCTTTATGTGCGTACCTGTGCCAGGCTGCCCTGAGCACAGGACACCTGAGAGGGTGTGGGAACTGCTTACAATCATCCACTCATATAGTTCAGCCGCTGAGGCATGTAAATACATCCATACCATGGCTGCATAATGACCCAATCTTAATGGTGTCTGCATGTGATCACCCATGGTTTATACTGTAATCCTGCTCTACTTTCAGCATTACCTAAACTTTACTTAACTGCAGCTACTGTCTGTAACATAACGCTGAGTTATTTACAATATATTATCCAGACCAAAAGATTTATATATAACAAGACTTTAATGACAATATTGCAATCTGAATGAATGAATCTTCCCTTAATCCTGCACTAAGTCATCATATATCAACCCCTTCTTAAAGATAGAATTAGCAACTTTCTTATTTGATCAAAAGCTTCAGAAGATCACAAAAACTTGACAGTAAGCTTCGCCACCAAAACATGAAAGCATCAAACTAAACTGCACATTCCTTGCACTGACACAATTATATCAGATCACTAAAATTTTACTCCAAAGACGTGTAATTTTGCTTGTCACACCAGGGTGTTATTTGTGACTGTTATGGACTTTGCTGCCATAGTTCCCCCCCCCCTGTAATTTCACTAGGCTGATCTAAGACGCCATGTCTGAGTAGGAAAGTTAACGAACGGCCTTCTGACATGTCGTTAATGCCATCAGTCATACAAGGAGCATTCTTAATTTTTAGATTTTTCATCTCGAAGGCCTTGGAATAATCCTATAATGATGCGGATCAAGTGAGGGAGCACAAACTCGTTGCTGATTCAGCTCCTCAACACAGTAAAATGTTATGTAATCACATAATTAAAGTATGTTTTATGGTTTTCAGGGCAGAGCAGAAGATGTTAAAACAAATGGATTCAATACAGGGGATACTGTGCTTTATGAGGACATAAAGGTCTGCTCTGTTTACTTTCCAAACGTTTGGGAGAATTATGCTAACAGTGTTTTAAAGAGGCAACGTGTAAGTGGAAAATGATTATGTTAACCCTGTGCATAGATAAAATGGATTATAATGTGTTTGCAGATGTCTAGTGATGAGACTCTAAAGTATTATTCCAAGATAAAAATAAACCACTACTTAAAGAAATCCTTAAATATTTGGCCATCAATGACATGTATTCTGAAGTCAAGATATTGCAGTCTTACCTGCAGACTTTTATTTTTAATTCAAAAGTCTGATTTAAACTTCTGCTGATGCTCCACTAAACACTTCATAACTTGACACCATGCCAAATTTTTTCCACACTATTTGAATTAGAGGTTGTGTTTTGATAAAAAAAAAACAAAAAAAACCCAACAACAATGGACTAATCCAACAATGATTAAAGGCACCATCATTAAAGTAATTCCCTTTGCCATGATTCCACAGTAAAGAGCCACCAGAGAAAGCATCTCATTCTGAAGTAAAAAATAAAAGTTTCCTAAAAAACTAGCCTTTGCTGAGTTTGTAACAACTCTCAGTGTAAGTTTGGGTTGAATTGGCAAAAACGTTATATTACAGTAATTTTTAGAAAACATTCCAGCTGATATGTTCACCAGCTGGGTTAGAATTAACTGATAGCCTTTCTCATTACCAAAATATTGCTCTGAGTGATACAACTGGTAAAATCGAAAGACCTTCTTTAAAACATTTTAACAGTTTAATCTACAATCCGGAAGAGTAAAGAACATCATTTCACCAAAACCTCATAAAATTTTGGACAGTCAAAAGAATAACCAAAGGAATTGAGACTAAAGCTGAGCACTTTGGACGTCATTCCACTCACTATGTTTGAATGAAGAATGGCTCTAAACTTTACCCCAAAAACACCAAGCTAAAGGACGAGCGTTCAGGTGGAAACATCACTGTGTGGGCTGTCTTACAGCATATGCTACTTGTAGACTTCCTATTAATGAAGAAAGGATGAAAGAAGAAATGTACATTCTTAATAAAAATGTGAAGATGAAAGTAGTAAAGATTTCCAGGGAAGAAAATAGTATCAAACCCACAGCCAAAGAAATTCTTAGTAAAACTGCTAGAATGGTCTAGTCAATCCCCTGACTTGTATTCAACTAAAAAAATAATGTAAAGAACTGAACATCAGATTGCATATAAAGGACCCCAAGAAGCTTCAAGATCTGTGGACCGTTTATGTGGAAGAATGAATCAGAATCACTCCTGAGCAATGGATGTAACTAGCTTCTCCATACACTAGACATCTCAAAGTTATATGTAACTGGTGTTCAATACATATAACGGGGTTTGTTTTTTTTAACTGAGATAAATGTTGACGTTTTGGATACTCATTTTACCTGCTGCATTCTATTTTTAAAAGCTAAAGATTGACCAAACGCTAACACCATGGGGTTAAACTGGTGAATCTGAGCACGCATGGTCAGAATGTGCCATAAAAAGGATTTCACATTCTGTTTGCTTGTGCAGTTTATTGGGTTAGAGAAGACAAGAAAGAGGTGTGTCATTCTTTACAGGCTACCATTTTGAACTACATAACAACCTGATCAAACTTTACTGAACCTCCTCCACAGAATCAAATCATAAAATGATGCCTGCAAAGTCATAAGCACAAACTTGTGCTAGCTGTGTTTAACATTCACACTTTTACGAAAGGATCGCTCATAAAGTGTGTAGAGCCTAGCAGTATTTTATGCAGTCATATAATGACCATAAATTTTGCTGTGCAAATTAAGGAAAAGTCTTAGTAGACATTATTGACTTGTTGTCTTTATTTTTAACTGATATTTTTTTAAATGCAGGATTAAACTAAAAATTAAAAAATTATAATAACAAATAGACATGTCTGATGTTATAGTTACTGAGAATCAGTCCGGACATGTGCAGGGTGGGCTCTGCCTCTTGTTCATTAACTTCTGGAGATAGGCACCAGCCCCTCACAACTCTGCAAGGATTAAGCGGGTTAGGATTACTGTGATCTTATGAAATTGATAGATGAACAATCAAACCGAAGCCAATCCCAATCAGAACACTAACCACAGAATGAAAATGAATTTATGGAAGATTTCCCCACTTTGAACTACATTTTGGGTTTTGCTACCGATTGCAGACAAACTGAAACAATATGAACAACAAAAACAGACAGCTAGAAAAGTAGACATACCTCTTAACCCATGTTATGAGTGAGATCAACACATATTAGCACATGATTGTCATAACACATGATGACAGTTTTCTGATATTTCTTTCGAATTAAAATCTGAAAAGTGTGGTGTGCATTTAAATTTAACCCACTAAATAAAATCTATTCTAACCAACTGCTTTCAGAAGGCCCATAACAATCCCTTCTGTAAAACATAGAGGTGGCATCATTGGGCTGCGGGGATGCTTTTCTTCAGCAAGCACAGAGAAACTTGTCATAGGAATTGCTGAATGGAGGCAGAAGACTTGAGATTGGTTTTCACTTTCTAACAGGACAGCAAACTTTAAACGTACAGGAAGAGGGAATAGGATCACAGCATATTCATATGATAGGGTGGTCCAGTTAAAGTTTTTTAGCATGACTTAAAAAAACCACTGTGAACCGAACGGATTCCACTCTGACTGAGCTTAAGCTATTTGACAACAAATAGGCAACACTTTGAGTCTCTAGAAGTGCACCGCTGAGGTGTACCTTAAGATTTGTGACTGTAATTCCCAGTAACGGTAGTTTAACCAAGAAGTGGCTCGGCATTGTTGAAGACAAAGATATGTCACACTTTTTAGATCTTTATTTGTAAGAAATTTTTAAAACCATGTATTATTATCCCCCACCTCACAGTTAGGCACCAGTTTAAGTTGATCTATCCCATTAAATGCTGACAGAGATAAGAGCTGAGGAAGCTGCAGCTGCATTACACTTACAACTTTTCTCTCAGAAGCTGAAATAACAGGTAAGAAGCTGAAATAACAGCATAGATGTTGGCTCTAACTGAGGTGACTGGAGCTCTTGTTAGCTAATGTGCTTCAACAGAATCTGGATTTTATTTAAGAGGAAATGTAATTATTTAAAAATTAAAACTAAATAATCACCTTTTCAGTCAAAATGCTCAGAATCATTTGTTTTCTAACAAAAACATTATAATAAATGAAAAAGGGGAGATGTTTTACAACTTCTCCCATAACAAACAGGTTTATGTGAGCAAAGACAACATGAGAGAGCAATATATTTATAACATCATCAACATGAACTGATACAACTGAAACAATGCTGCAAATGTACAATGTACAAATGGAAATAATCAAATTCAATTACTTAAACAGCAAAGGAAATGCTTTAAAACAAATCTCACAGTTTGTTCGTTCGCTGGCACACAACTTTCTCTATGAGCTCAGGTTCAGCATGTTTGGTCAGACACAGCGGAGTGTCCTGACAGTGTGGTGCGACCTGCTGGCGTGTATGTGGAAGATCGCAGTTTTACTTGGTCACATTAGACCACTAATTGCCAAGATGTGGATTTAGAGAGCCCAGCTCTGTCTGCAGAGGCAAGACATTGCGTCATGCAGCATCACTTCTCGGAAAATGACTCTCTCAAACTGTGTGTGTTGTGTGAAACCAATTTGTGTTTTATTTTGCTGTGAATGATGACTAAGCAGTGGGATTCTGTTAACTTTCCTCCACATCGTGAATCTGAATCTTGTCTTTTGTTGGCTTGTATGGTTGTGTAATTAATTAGTAATGTGACTCAGCCTAAGTACTCTGTAATATAAATCGAGAGTGTATTTTTATCTTTGTCTGTTTACTTGAACTTTATAATAGCACACTCACTCATGCAAGGCTTTCAAGACATGAGTTGCCTTAAATGGATTAATGAAAACCAGCAAGCTTCCATTTCCACACAATAAAGGCTTTCATGGACGCCATTCTGAGTACTAATGGGTTTCTTTATTTTTTTGCTAAAACAACGCTTTAGAGCAATTTTAAAAATTCCAATCAGTGAAGTCACACCTGATGTCAAGATGATGCCTGCGTTTTTTTTGAGAAAACTGGACACCCTGTGTGTCATGTCATGGGTTGTCTTCATTCGTCTTCTAGCTTTCGCCTACAGAGACAGGTGAGCACCCTTGAGGCTACAAAGAAGGCCGATGAGAGGGTTACCCAAATGTTTACACATACTGCTGGTCCTCTTAATACTCCTTCAAGGCCTTGGGCTACTTATTCAAAACCTTCTGGGACACCATGAAGGTGTTTGCTTACACACCCACAAAACAATGCAATGCAAGGTCCACCTGAATGACAGTGAGCATGAGCATCCATCAGCTTCTGACTGAAAGCAACAAGCTGATCCTGACTCGCCCAGGGAGATTCCTGCTAGCAGAACCAGACAAACAGCAATAGCTCGCTTCCCGTCTTGGAAAATGGTGACCATTTCACATGTAAACACAAAAACTTCTGGACCTTTAACCCCAACTCCCTGCAAACCCACTTTTCTACTGTAGTAATCAGATTTGCAGAAGATGCGCACCATGACTAGAAAGGACACAATGGAGCCATTGATAAAACTTGTTGAAACAACCTGATCTAATTATGGCGCTTTGTCATAAGTCGCAAAAGCTACCATGTTAATAATGAGCTAAAGACTCAACAGATAGTAAAGCCTGAAATCTCATAATCAGTAGCTTTAGACAGACTCTGTGTCTGTACGCAATGAGATTCATAGGAAAGAAGGCATTTTTTTGGCAAGTTTCAACAACATATGAGGAGTTGAACCAACAGATTATGAAACCCAGCATATCTAAATAGGATGTTTGAGTTCAATAAAAATAATACAAATCCCTGAATCAAGAGTAATGCTCCAAGATTTCCTTTTTTGTTTACACAAAAGTCCTTATCTCAGACAAGTTCAATTTACAGAGAGCAGCAGCCAGAATAAATGATATTTAGGAAGATGTAGTGTTGTTTTTCGTTGATTTTAGCATTTTCTTGATTTTAGTTTCTTCCTCATTGCTGAATCAAGAACTCTGACCTTAACTGAGGCCCTTAGAGCTTTCAGTGATGTTCTGGGTTCTTTTATGACCTCCTGGATGAGTCATCAATGTGCTCCTGGAATAAATTTGGTTGGCTGGTCATTACTATAGAGGTTCAGCATGTTTTTGATGTGTTGCACTCGAGATAATTTTACAGCTTTTTGTTCTTACTTAGATTATCTTTGTCAGAGAAAAAAGTTGTTTAAAAGTTGCTTAAAAATCATAAACATATGAATGTG
Source organism: Anableps anableps (assembly GCA_014839685.1). Lineage (NCBI taxonomy): Eukaryota > Metazoa > Chordata > Actinopteri > Cyprinodontiformes > Anablepidae > Anableps > Anableps anableps. Next base: position 10,100,760 of record CM026071.1, read on the forward strand.
ACAAATACTGCAAAAACAGAAGAAATCTTGAAGGGAGCAAATACTTTTTCACAGCGCTGTTATTTGGTCTTTATCACATTCTAAAATTACTTAAATTCAACTAAAATGTGTGAAACCTCAACAAACAAACAAACAAAAAAAAACCCGGCAACACCTCTAAATCCTGTAAAAAGGTACACAATACTGTACATTTGAAGGAGATTCACTTTCTTTATCAAGGACTGGAGTTATCCAGTAGCCTCTAGTTTTAATATTAGCTATTGTCAGGATGGACCGTTATTGGACAACTGCAGAGTGTGACTTTGTAACCCAACAGAACAAGAATGTGCATGTTTGAGAATAAACTTACTTAAACTGAGGAGGGGCTAACCCCACTGAGGAAACACCCAGGACAGAACCCTAGTCCATCACAGAGACACACAGGACAGAGAACCATGCAACATACCAAAGTATGTTAATTGGACAGTCAGAGGAACCAAGAGTACCTGTAGAGAGCCTATGTGAACAAAGATAAACGAAGCAACTGCACAAAAGGCCACCACTGGGATTTGAACTCCAAACCTTTGTGCTGTGAGGCAAGAGCGCTGACAACTATGCCAATAGGCCAGCCCTAAACAGACAATACAAACAAATGAACTGGAATGAGCACTATTAAATATTAATGGTCAGTGTTTCCTCAATGACCAGTTCTTTGGTCAGAGTGAGGAATGTTAAACACAGCTATCTCTAGCTGCTTCTAACTCTTACCAGTAAAGACTAATATTCTTTTCAGTGAACAAGCTAGTTTTTCTATGAGACTAAAAACCATTAAGACAATGTTAATATCGGTATAACGATATTAACATCGTTATACCGCATCATTTTACCTTTTTTACCATTTTGAATTTTATCTTGTGAAAGAGGTGCAGTGAAATTTGACCAGGTTGTGTAGCACTGGTCTGTAAAGAATAATGAGGCTCCTTCTTGGTTATTTTGGTTTAAACTACCCAACTTCTGTCCTATCAGCAAAACCCAGAATTTGGGTTTAAAGAAATAAAAAAGCAGTTTCTAATAAAGTTGAAGTTGCTAATAAATTTATGTTGACTTTCAGTAGAAATGCCTCCATTTTAATTGGAGTTTCTAATTTTTGTTGCAACACTTCTGTAGCAGCTTACCTTTATACACACTTTACACTTAACACCCACAAAAAAAGCCCTAACAAATCTCAACTCTTCCACTCTTTGCTATTATTTGAGTGCACACATCAGTATAAGTAGTAGAATACCAAACACTTCATTACCCTACTGCTAAAAAAAGATTCTAATAGATTCCCTGTTTACTTTTTTAAATTAGTGTTTGCTAAAGCCATGAGTGGCTTTGCTGTTTTAGTGAATGATTTAACTGGTTTTTATGATCCATTTTCAAAGGTTTACGTTTCTGTCGGGCACCAGGAAGCTTTGGGATGGTATAATTACTAATACCTAATAGCTGTTTTTTGTTTGTTTGTATGACGTTTGTCTAAGAAATTGCAGAATATCACCAACAACTAGAGGTATAATTACATCTTGCAGCACATGTTTTAGGATTGCTGAGTGCTTTACTTTTGACATCCTGTACATGTTCTTAAAGCTCTTACTTTGAAGTAAGCAAGGAAGTACAGTGCTGTAAAAAAAAAATAATTACGTTGTTTCTTCCTTTTTTGAGACAAATGTTTCTGTCCATCCCTCCCAACCCCCCTGCCACACACCACCACCCCCAGATTTTAATATCAGACAAAGATGAAATGTGTTTATTTAAAAAGCAGAGTTCAAACAATGTTTTCATTTGCTGAGGGGGAAAAAAGCTTTTCAAACCAACTTGGCACTGCATGAAAAAAGTAATTACCCACCTTGTTAAATCGTAAATTCACCAAATGTTTTGGAACGCTGAGTTCAGTTTCACAGGAGATCCAAGCGTTTCTAGCTCAACTTCACTGACTCCCAAGGTGCATGGAGGGGGTCAAAAATCTAATGAGATGAAGACTCCAGCAACACTTTAAGTACGAGGAAACAACTTTGTTCGCAGACCAACATGTTTTGGCTTGTGGCCTTCATCAGGGTCAGTTTCACTCTCATAAAGTTTGGCAAAGCTTACAGAGCCATTTCTAATGTTTTGGGATGCAAGCAAACCACAGAGAGAGCCTCTACCCACAATGGTGAAAACATGGAACAGTAGGGGATCTTCCCAGAAGAGGCCAGCCAACCAAAATTACTTAAAGAGCACATAAACAATTCATCCAGGAGGTGACAAAGAGAGGCAGAATGACTTTAAAATACTGCAGATTTAGCTGTCTCTGTTAAAGTCAGAGTTCATGACACAATAATAAGAAAGATTCTGGGCATATACCAAACAAAATGCCAACCAAAAAGAGAACAAAGGCCTGTCTTAAATTCAAAACACATGTTGATGATCCCCAAAACTTTTGAAAAGACATGATGAGGACTGACAAGGCAAAAGAAGCTGCGTCTCCAGTTACATCTGGTGCAAAACTAACAACATTTCAGATTAAAAGCTTTTGTACCCACTGGCTTTCATGGTGTAGTGTGATGATTGGGGCTTCTTTTCTTCTTCAGGACCTAAATTGCCTGCCGTATGCAATTCTTGAATTCTGCTACATAGAAAATCCTGAAGGAGAATGTCTAGCCATCTGTTTGTGACCTTAAGGTCAAGCACACATGGATTATAGAGGATGATCCAAAACACAGAGTCCACCTCTTGATGATTTAAAGAAACGTCTATCCATCCATCATTTGTACCCACTTATTTTTGTAGGGTGGCCAGGGACTTGTGCCTTTCTCCAGTGGTAATTGTGCGAGAGGCAGGATACACCCTGGACAGTTCGCTAGTCCATCACACACATAGAGGCACACAGGACAACCAATCATGCACACACACAGTCATACCCAGGGGCAATTTAGAGAACCTAACAGTCATGTTTTTGGCTTGTGGGAGAAAGCTGGAGTACCCAGTAAAATCCCATGCATACATGGAGAGAACATGCAAACTCCATGCAAAAAAGACCCCAGGACCCAGACCCAGCAGTGCTACCAACTGTGCCACTGTACTGGCTCCAACAACAAAAAGAAAACAAAGAGAATATGATGGTTTTGCAATAGTCTAATGAAATTCTGGACAAATATGATTAATATAATGCCTATGAGATTAAAACAGACCATTTGTACTTGAACAGTAACAGTGTAAAAAACTCACTGTCTGTCACTGCAAACTTGTGATGGTGGTTGTTGTTCCTATGAGTGACACAAACCGTTATTAGGTTTTAGTAGAAAATTACTTTTTACATTGGAGCAAAGTTGGCTTGATTCTCTTCATTCTCATCATTTGAAAATGAAGAAAATGTTGTATTTCCTAAGGCTATCTTGATTTGATATTACAATTTGTCTGCTGATTGGAAAAAGAAAGAGGCAAAACAAACAAAAAAAATTCTGTTTTACAACTTTAACTTGTTATTTTTCTAAATTTTATTTGCTTTATGTTATTTCTTTATTCATTTTTCTTGCTTTGCAAAAAACATATTTTTTATAAGTAGGTCCATAAGAAAAAGATAAACTGATCTGAACTTCCTATCAATGCTAAACTAAAGTGCTAGTTCACAGTTTTAAGAGCACTTTAAAATTAGACAAGCATAACAACTGCAAAATATGTACGAAAGAAAACTGGACTGGATTATTTTACAGAAGTTACAAATTCTTTAAAACACAGTTTGTTATCTGTGAAAGCTTTTCAAAGTGAAAAAATGGGTATTCTAAAATCTGTTTTCATGAGCTGGAAGCTTCACTAGACTCCAGTGTACCTTATTTCTGTCCTGATCTGTCTCTGTCTCAGGAAGAGACAGTTTGTTGGGCTCAAACTGTCAGTCACACCAATCTAGCTCCAATCTGATCCTGCGCAGCAGATGCTTCCAAAAGCCTGACCTACTTTTCATGGAGCCACTGATGCATCCCCTGCATTTATCTGCTCATGTTTTAACTCCTGCTCTCTGTATTCATTCCCATTCTGACTTGCATGGAGAAATCATGTGTTGTTTTGAAATGTCATTGGGTAAATTTAAACACCTAACAAAGGACGATCAATTCCTGAAAGATAATTCCAGTCTAGCTGAACTGACAACCTTGCAGTTTTGAACGCTAAATAGCTTTAAAGGGAAGGACTACGGAATAAAGGAGCTAGTGGTGTTTGATTTGATAGTAACAACTCATTTGAAGTTTTTATCAACCTCCAAAAACAGAAACTTATTATCTTATGTGAGTAAAAATAAGTGCGGCACACATTGCATTAAACTGGCCAAGGCTGAATGTGAAACAACCCGAGGGCTGTAGAGCCAGACAGGTGTGCAGGACTGTCCACAGCATACGTGGCCGGAGGCTCAAATGTCTGGATTCTGACTGTTTTAGCCTTTCTTCATGGACCAAATAATCCTCGGAGGAGCAGAATGAGAACTGCTGCCTAGAATGTGTCAAAGTTCTTGCTTTCAAGCAGATAAGGAGAGCAAACTTTTCTACATCTATTACATGGTTTTAATAATTACTACCTGAATGCATGAGGTTCTTAACTCAGTAGGTGGTCTGCTTTATAGTCTTGGCTTCATGACAAGTGCACGTCCAGCTTCCATCACAGATGAGACCCTCTGACACACTGAGACTCTTTTCCACATTCCCCAGATGACTTGGCATGCTCATTCCTCTGAAACTGAACTCTAAGCTGATGAGACAGGAGGCAAGAAAACAGCGAAACTATGCACGCGCAGGAGCAAAAGCTGCTATTATGGACTATTAAAGCTGCTGGTATCTGGGCCGCAAGCCAAATGGCAGGAAAGTGACCGAGTTTCTTTAAAATAACTGAGGTGCTCATGTTTAAATGGCTGTTTTCTTTAAGTCAGTGACACGTAATGGTTCAAGCTTAGTTTTAAGGAAACCAGTAAGGTGGGAATAATTGTGGATAGCTTTGAAGTGGAAGGCAAATTATTAATAGTTTTCATATGTTTTACAAATAAAAATCTGAATAAAATCCTCCTAAAACCCCCCAAATAAAAATCAGAAAAGACCCCTATACTCTGATACTCCTATCTAAATTCTAGTGCAAAACAAAGCCCATCTATGTCTAATTTAAACTCAGTATAAGCCTCAGAGCTTTGTAAAAGAGCATTAGTGTAGAAACCAAGGAATACACCGGACAGATCAGGGATAAAGTTTAAAGTTTAAAACAGGGTTTTGTTATAAAACAAATTCCAAGCTTTGGAAATCTAACAGATTGGGAGGTAACAGGAAAAGTCAGAGGAGCAGCCCAGAGGACCATGTCAACCCTGGAGGAGCTGCAGAGATTCACAGCTCAGGAGTGACAGGCTGGTGACAAAACAACTATTTGTCATATCTCCCACATCTTAGGCCTTTATGGGAGGATGGCAACAAAAGAAAGCTGTTGTTGAAAGAAAGCCACGAAAAGTCCTGTTTGCAGTATCCAAGAAGTCATGTAGGGAACACAGCAAAGATGTGGAAGAAAATGCTGTGATGAGATCCTTCTCAACACACCATCCTCACTGTGAATACAGTGATGGCCGTACTGCTATGAGTTGATGAAGAGACGGATGGAGCTAAATACAGACCAGTCCCGGAAGAAAATCTGTTTGAGGTTGCAAAATACTTCAGACTGGGGCAAAGGTTCAGCTTTCAGTGAAAAGATGTAGCCAGAACCACAGTGAACTGGTTCAAATTGAAGCATATTTATATGTTAGAATGGCCCAGTCCAATTGAGAGTTTATAAGACATGAAAACGAACACTCTCCATGCTTTGAGACTGAAAACAAAAGTATGCATACTTCTGAGGTTTCTTCAGTAAAAACCTTGAAAACAAAGCATTTTATGAACTGAAGATGGAGCACAGGGAGTATTTGGTTGCAGCTTTAGTTAAATGATGGAAATGAGGCGATGTGCGCATCCTGACTGCTTTCCTATATAGTGCACACATAGATTTACACGTACATGCTCAGACAGCCACCGTCTGAGTGGCAGGTGATGGGGCAGGTGCTCTCCAGACACTTGTGGGGGAAGGAGGAAGTGGGAGGGTGATCATACTTTGCATCTGAGTGCTATGTGAGCAGACATGCATAAAGAAATCAAATCTAAGTGGTGGCCTATGGGGGAGAAATTCAGGATTTTTGGCCTGGTTCTGATCCCTTTCTCACAAAGTGAGGATTCCAAGGAAAAGGATTATCAAGAAGTCAATGATCATTGAAAGCACCTCCCGCCTGTAATAAACGGCAGTTAAAAGGTTCAAGGTCCTGATTTAAATGTTGCGCTGCTACACATTTACCCAACATGCAGGTGGTGCATTCAGGTCAGAGCTAAGGTAGTAAATCAGACCATTTACACCCACAGCCACCTTGTTCTGCACCAGCAAAATATTTACCATCAGACTATCTATACACACACAGCAGCAGACACCTCTCATGACAAAGCACTTAGTCATCAGGTGGGCAGACAGTCTCACCTCAGCTCACCTTCTCTCTGACAAAGTTTGAATAATAAAGGCAGCTTCAAACGATGCACAAAACTGGATGAGAATGTGGGCAAAGACATGATCTGAAACATGAATTCATATATTTCAAAACACACAATAGGAGTAAAGTACTCTGCCTGGTGCCACAGGTATTGCATATATTTCCACCTTACCTTTAACTATTCCACGGAGGGAGAACGTAGCGCCAAATTTTTAGCCATGTACAGTTCCCAACAACCTTTCATCTAACATATTCCAGGCATGCACTTACCTGCCTCGCTCTGCAGCAACTCACTGCAGCGCTGTAACTATCACACTTAAAGTCTCACTGCCTAAGGAGCTGCTGGAAACATTACCGATGCAAGAAGCAACAGCGTCTCAAAGAGAATAAATGCATAGGGAAGCTAATAATCTCTCAGGTACCAAACATGCATCTGCTTGAGCTGGATAGCTGGATCTCTGCAGTCTCTGCCTGTGATAGATCTGTGAATTTAACATTCTCCTCCAAGAGGGACTTTATTTAAATTTCCCAAAGACAAATCACAAATTTCTTCGTTAGTTTGTAGGTCGCCTGATGAGCTCCACAGCTTTGTTTTCAACAAATACACAACAGAAAGTACAGCCTGCACCGTCAGCCAAACACCACAGCTCACCTTTCACTCCCTGCTACAAAGTGCTCAGATGATGTGTTGAGAAGGTGCTAAAATGTAGATTTATTTGCTCAGTTTTGTTATTTGAGGCTGACTGGTCCCGTACCTCGCTGGTGTTCACAGCCTAGAGTGTGTGCTGGACAGAGGCCAGCAGCAGTGTGTGATTCCAGGCCATCCCAGGGTCAGGCTGAGCCATTCTGCAATCCATTGCTGCCTTGTGTTCCTCTCGGCTTCCCTCCTCCCTTCTTTCCACTTGGCTTTCTTCCTAATCACAGCAGAGTTTTCAAAACTGTGTCCCTCTTCTTGGTTCTTCTTCAGTTTGTTCCTATTGCTCTTTTTTTCCTTAGAAAATTTAAAAACAGGTTAAAACACCCCTCCACTTGCTGCTCTCATAGCTACTTGTAATGCAGATCCACTCTCTGTGCCTCTCTGCTTCTATACCCTCCCACCCTGCTTCTCTCTCTCCCTCTCTCTGCTACTGTTGGGGACGAGCGCTCCTTTTTTTTTCTTGTATTCACCTCCCTTTCTCTTGCCCTTCCTCTAATAGTTATTTAGTGTCTCATTTTCAGCACCTGCCCCTGACACAGAAAGAGGAGAAGGGACAAGCTGACTAGGAAAACAATAATGTTCATCCGATATGAAAGTGTGTCTACAGTGCCTTGAAAAAGTCTTCTTACTCCTTGAATTTATCTACATTTTTTTAAAAGTTACAACCTGAACTGCTTTTTTAATACTAGAACAGACCTTATTTTATGTAGATATATCACATTAAAGGGGAGATATAAATGCATGCATCACTCTTCAGAGTCCTGTGCAGTCTAGAAAGTTTGAGGTTTTGATTTCACTATTTTCCAGGTCCTGGATAAATCTGAAAAAAGAAACTGTGTCTGGAAAACTATTTTGTATTTACAGACTTTATTTTCAGATTTGTTTCGTTCCTTGTGTCCTTGCTTTTTTTTTGTTTTCTTTTTCTTTGTATCAGCCCTTGTGTTTTTCTGTCATACCTACCTTTTGTCATTCCTCCTTTCATTTGCTCCTCCTCCCTACCTTTGTTTATCCATCTTTCCTTGTTCTCGTTCTCTCTTGTGTCATTCTTTTTTCTATCCTTTTTTTGTCCTTGCACCCTTCCATCTCTGATTGTTTTAGCTTTTTCTTGTCTTTCCTTTCTTAATCCCTTCCTCCTTTTCTGTTCTTCTTTCCATTCTTTTTTATGTCCTTCCTCCTAAATCTTTTACTTTTTTTTCTTGCTCTTGTACTTCCTTCTTCCTTTCCTCCCTTCTTTCTCTTGTTTCTTCCCACCTTGTTTTCTCCATCCTTGTGTTCTTCATTCCTTTCTGTTTGTTTGTGATGCTTCCATGTTGCTCTTTTACAACCTGAGTATGGTGAAAAAAGTCATCATAAACATTTTTATTACTCATTTTAAAAAAGGCCTTCTTAAAGGACAAAAAACTCTTTGGAGAAGGTTGAAATTTCTGACATGAATAATTGTTTAGGATCCCTGAGATTTGTGTTTGTAAAAATCTTTGAAAACCATTCAAGATGTTCCTTCCACTTCACAGTTCTGTGCTGCTTTGTATCAGTCTGTCACACATAAAATACATTCATCTCAGGATTTTCCTGTATTTAGCTTCATCCACCTTCCCATTAATTCTGTTCCTGCTAAAGAAAAGCATCCCCACAGCATGATGCTGCCTCTGCTATATATCATGGTGGTGACGTGTGCTTGGGTGATGTGTGACGTTAGTCTTCTGTCACACATTTTGTCTTGCATCTTGACCAAAAGGTTCCACTTTGATCACAATTACTGGATTTTATTTATTAGTACTGGAGTACAGTGGAGATGCGGAATATAAATCCAAACCACACATTGCAGATTTTTATTTATTTTTTCATTCCACTCTGTATTTATGCTACTACTTTATAGTCGTCTATCACATAAAATCAAAACACATTACATAAAAGTTGCAAAGCTTATACATTTACAGTGGGCCTTTTTTGTGCCATCTGACTGCAAAACATGTTTACACCAACAGATTCAAAATATGAAAACATTGCATAAAAATGATTTGCATGTCTTTGTGCACTTGCGATTCTGTGTAAGCAGCCCCACAGTAAGCGAAGCCCCCAACTGCTCCCAACAGTGTGCAGCTTCTCCCAAATGTCAGGCTGTGAGGTGGTGACAGGAAGGAGCTCTCGTCTATTTTAGAGCGCTCTCTGCTGTGTCAACTGTGTTCACTTATTAGAGATAAAGTAAAGTGGGTGGGGGTTAACTCAGGACAGCAGTTTTCTCTGCAGTGCTGGATTCCCGTATTGTAATGTTATTGCTGGAAAACGAAAAAAAAAAAAAAAAAAAAAAAAAAAAAAAAAAAAAAGGCTGTAAAAAAATAAATCAGGAACAGAAAATGTGAAGCTATTGACAATCTGAGTTGAGGTCAGTCAAATAAAAGGAGCAATATACAGGGAGATTAATTTTTGTTGTTACAATGCGTTTCAAACCAGCAAGAATGCAACCGAGCAGAATTTTGGTTCCATAAGTGTTTTATGCTTTGTTTGCTTTACTGCATTTTTCCCTTCAGGGTGATTTGCAGCTCTCCTTCAGCAGCTCCTGCATGCAAGCGTGTGCTTCCTCGCCCTTGCAGGCGGTGTAGCAACCCAGCCAGTGTCCACAGAGCATACCTGTGCTCACTGACATGTACTAACTCACTCTTCCTGCAGGCTATGGCAGAGGAACGCACAGCAATCACAACAATTCAAAGATGAACGTGGCAAAGAGGGAGGACAGGCAGAGAGGAGGGTATTAAAGAGAAATGTTGGCAGGAATTAAATGGCAGGAAAAAAAAAACACTACGAGGGAAAGGAGAAATAAGTGAAAAAATGTGAGGTGGAGAAGATGAGATCAAACAAAAGTCAGAAGTTGCCTAAGGGTCATAGCCACTGGTGGATAGGGTGAGAGGAAGAGAGAAATCGTTAACGAATGCCTGTCTGCTTCTGACTCCTAATAAATCAGGATCTTCTTCATATGTCTCTGCAGAGCAGAGAAAGCTACAGCATGGAGAGAAAAAGAAAAACACGGAGACTGGCATGATCAATGTGAACGTTCATCCCTGCAGCATTATATCCCTCAGCAGAGACACAATTATCACACGACTCCACGATGAGCAGTGCTGCGTTCAACAAACTACATTTATTCTGATCTAAAATGCAAAAAAGAAACTCAAAAATGAAATACTTCCTTATTCAAGTGCTTTTCTCCACTTCTGTTTACAGTACTGTACATTAATACTCCAAAAGATTTCATACAAATACTGTGCAGAGCATTCAAGTAAGAAAAAAAAAATCTGACATGCTTATGACTGATGAGGGAAAACAAAACACATTGTACAATCAACCTTTTAAAAATTAACAAGGAAAATAAAGAAAAGCTTGTGCTCTGTGCAATCTTACAGTATTAGCCAGCAATAAATGGATGGTAAACTTTGACCCCAAGGCTGCAGGGATAGTAAAAGCTCAGATCTAAAGATTATGGTTGGTTTTCAAGCAGTGGGGAACCCGACTGAGTCCATGAAGTCAGTTGTTTATTGTCTTTCATGTCTCTGTGGAGGCATTTTCAAGTGTGAGAAAAATTGGGGTTATCTCTGCTCGAGGTTAAAGACTACAAATGATTAACAGAGAGCTGATGTTACAGACTGAGGCTGAGTCAGGTTTTCACCTGAAGGATCCTTCAGAAAAAAACTTCTCCCTCTGAGTGTCTTCGTGAAAAATTTTTTGGTTTGACACAAACTACAGCTTGTAATTAATTGTAATACAGAGTTCCCTGCAAATGTATTCATAGTGATGGAGCTGTTACACATTTTGTCATGTTAGACCACAAGCTTTAGTGTATTTTATTGGTATTTTATGTGATTTTTATTTTTTATTTTATTCTAAACCATTTCATTCTAGCATCAGTGTTCTGCTTGAAGGTGAACATCCACCCCAGTTTTTGCAGCCTGATAGATTTTCTTTCAGGATTGTCTCTGACCAGTTACCTGACCAGCATGGTGCTGCCACTAATATCCCAAAAAGAAAGAAATAGGAAGAAATAGAAAAGGCGACATTGCCTTTTGTCAAATGAAATGTGGTAAGATGGCCACATAACGACGTCAGATGTTGTCTAAATGTGGTTTAAAGGTAACTGAGCTAATCAAGCCAGGCTTTCACAGCCTTTGTTTAGGCTAAATCTGGACTAGATATGTGGCCTAAAAACTTTTCTGGCCTAAATAAAGATGAGCCAACTTCAATAGGAGTTTGATGGTGTGTTCATTGTGGTGTGTAAGGATGATGTGTTCAAGGTGGTTAGCTAAACACCATACATAGAGTTATGCTTTCCGGCCAGAAAGTTTAATTTTGTTCTCATAAACTGCATTTTTAGGGGAATCAGAGCAAAGGGGGTCTGAATAGAAATGCAGGCCACACTTTTCAGATTTTTATTTTGTAAAACAAAAATGTGATAAACTACATTATGTATGAATTACTTACCACTTTACAAGTGTTTTTCTGACAGATAAAATAACAATAAAACACACTGAAGTTTGTGGTTGTAATGTGACAAAATGGAAAAAAAAGATAAGGAAGTGTGAATACTTTTGCAAGATTCTGTACATCTCTGCATCAACAATACATGCTGTAGCTGCTGGTAGTCATAAACAAAGCTACTCTTCAGAGAAGCAGCATCATTATTCCTCATGCTTGATGAATTCTTGTCTTGCTCCAAAAGCCCATCTAACAGCTGAAGTTAAAATCCTCCTGGTGAAAAAGCCGGCCAGCTAGTGTGACTTTAGTTTCCTTTGCCTCAGTGTGCGTGCAGCAACATCAACAATCTCATTTGGAGATGGCTTTTGACTTTCAAATGATGAAAAAATAATTTTCCCAGATGCAAAGGAGCGTCTTCCTCGAATATATCCTCCCAGCATTCCATTCCAGTCCTGATTCATCAGTCCAAGTGACGTGTCGCTTGCTTCAAGTTGGGCGGTGCAATTAGATTTAGACATGAAAAGAATGAAGAGATAGGAAAGAGTTAGTTTTGTTACATTAGCCACTCAATGGAGAGTGAACAATGCTGCCACAGATTATTTTTGCTATAATGCTGCAATCTCCAACTGTTAACACCTCTAATGACAAATGTTGTGACAGCATTTGCCGTTTGCGGATGTTGGAACACTGAGCTACTAGTTGTTTGGCAGTTAGTGTTGAATGGGGATGTCGACGTAACCATTCCTCCCACATTCTTTGCATGTAACCCCTCTGACTAGGGTTACTTGAGTAGTAGCATTCCAACAGATCCAAGTTTTCACCTCTCGCCCAATTCCGTCTTTAATTTAAAAACACTTAGATCAGTGAGTGGGAAACCTTGGAAAAATGTTCCTCTTTATGGAAATATGTTAAACCAAAGCTGCAGTGGCTGAAGTTTAACCTGGGATGAGGTAGAGGCTGAAAATAGGGAAGCAGCTAACCTAGCTCTGCCCAAAGTTCACAAAAACACCTCTAATGCTCATTAATAAAGAGATTACATCACATTATTTGAGGCCAAAGATACTCATAAGCTGATATGATAACATTTAAAAAGATAAGCATCACTTAGAAACAGTTGTGGACAGGTGTTTACAGTAGATCAGTCAACAAAAATCTGGTGGACCAAAATGTGGTGGGAATTTTGAGCTTTTAATAAAGTGCTTGAACATTTCGTCTTCCAGGGTGGAATGATTATATACCTTACAACTTTAAAAGTAGTTGGCTACATTTATATTCACTTGGAATGAACTGAAAGCCATAAAGGATCCAAATTATACATAAAGGCTAAATATATAGAAATTTGTTCACAAATATCTTTCAATAAGTGGTGTTGAAAATTCAGGAATGCCAATTCCACAGGTCATTAATGGATCATTGCAGATCATGGCAGCATAAAAACAATTTGTTTGACAAAACTCATTGTATCAATCAGTACTAGGAACCAGGGGAAAGTTCAAGGAATGCTTAGGCAACATTTTTAAAATAACTGCAGATTTCATGTACATCAGTTTTAAATGATAATAGGTAAATACATGCTTTATGATGTGTCAGGCTTTGCCAAGGTCTGAAAAAAATGACCTAAATTGTCAACTTGAGAAGAAAGTAAATTGGAAAGGGCACTGATACACAACATCAAGCCATCAACTCGTGCAACCCCAGTGCTACCGTCTACATCAAAGCCAGTTTTACATAATCAAGGACCAAGAAGGAGTTGATCAAGAAATAAGCATCTGTTTCAAAATAGACATCTTTAAGCTTGACATAAATTTGTAGCTTTTCACTCGGACAAAGGTTCCTTCCAGTTTCATCATCGGATAGTAAATGTGTTTGGTGCAGTCGTGGTAACGCTTCAAGTGTCAGGGAACTGGGACTCTGTCTGGAACTCTCTGTGTGGTTAGTGTTGTCTTCCAGATCTCAACCAGAGGGGACCATGGGACTGCTACCTGGAGGGTGGACCTCTGTGTTTCTGTTCACCAGCAGTTTATCAGTGATTACCTGTGGCAGTATATCAGGAACTGGCTGCCAGTCCCTCATTGCTTGAGTGTAGAGCCTTGTGGTAAAACTTAAGCCCTCTGCGGTCTCTAAGTGTTCTCTCTGACTTCTTGTGTGAAAACCTTGTTAACCTCTCGTGTCTTCCCACCAGGAATTACCTTACCTACAAGCCTTCATCAGGGAAACGATAACCTTTCGGGCTTTCGAACCCACGACTGGCAGCCTTTTACCTCCTGAGTCTCACCTTCTATGTGCAACATGTCCACCCTCCAACGTTACACCTAACTGGTCCCAAACCTCATCGGTGTCCTCCTAGCACTTCCATACAGAGTACTCACCCCGGATCCCTCTTCCTTTCCTCTGGATTTCATCATTCACCTTCAAAGTAAGAATCAGTCACCTCTCAGAAAAATCCTCCATTCAAGCCCTCGCTCACATCTCTCTTTCTGCAGTAAAGCAGCAGTTCTGAGTACCAGGATTTCCCACATCAATCTACTGTCGTTATTCATTGTTTATTCAATAAACCTTTTAAATTTAAATCCTCTCAGAGCTTTTGTGCATGTGGGTCAGATAAATAAAAAAAACCATGACATCAAGCCCAAGAAAACGGCAGACTCTCAAGCATGGCGATGGTAGTATCATGCTGTGGGACTGTTTTGCAGCCAGTGGTACTGGTATATTGCACGAGGTGAGTGGAATAATAAAGGGAGAGTTTCAAAATGTCTCCCCCCCAAAAAAAAAAGCTAGATTGAAACTTGGACAGAAACAGGTTTTCCACTCGGACAGTGAGTCCAAAGACCAATAAAACTGGTTTTAGAACGAGTGAAGCCGACTGACATTAAGATTCTGGAATGATTTACCAAAGCCCTGACGTCAACCTTGTTAAAAATTTAGTTCTTGATATGACACTGAGCAATTTTAAGTTTACTCTACTACTTCAAAGAAGAGTGAGGTATCCAATCAGAATTATGCCAGAGGTTTACTTTTAAGTTTTTCACTTCCTAATTAGGCATGTGTTCGGGCCTACATGTATACTCTGCATCGTGTGGATTTGCTTTTGTCTTGTGCATGTGTCATGCTAGATGCACATTGATTTTATTCTTTCGTTTTGTAGCTTCATAAAGCTACACTTGAATACTGCTGTGTGTATTATGTAAGTGACTTGGTCTTTAACAGGTTTTATAAGCAGATGGCTCTGATTCAGATTTAAATATAGGCACAGACAGTAAAAGCACAAATAATAGAGTGGTTCTTCTTCCTCACAGCTGTCACATGATTGCTCAGAATGACGGATTGCTACAAAATGACTCAGATGGGATTTCTTTAATGTTTTAGCAACTACATAGTCATCTTAATGTGACTGTTGCATAAGAATTAGAGTTAAACTAGACAATATGTTATTGGATCTGAATCTGACTTTGTTTGAACTGTACTGGAACAAATTGGAACCAAACATAACTTGTGTTCAATTGGGGTCTGTATATAATTGATATATATAGGCTCTGAGATGGTATATTGTGAAATGAACCAAGTTGAAACTGAACTAAACATATAGTAGCTTAAGTTTTCTGAATTCTGTTCATTAGTCTGTTGAGGATGTAGCTAATAAGTGCTAAAATAAACACATGGCTTTAAATGAATCTGTTAGTTGATCAGACAATTGATGCATAGTTGTTGTACTCGGAAGTCAGGCTTTCTGAATTCCCATTTGGAAATAAAACAAGAATACCCTTTGTAGTCGGAATTCCAACTCTCTGAGCAGCCCAGTTTAGTATCCAGTTTGGATGATATGCATGTGGAATGCAGTGAACCTATTTATTAGAACCTCTGACAGCTGGTATCTCTTTAGGCCAGTGGCACATATAGTTCTATAAAATATCTATTCACAAAGATGTTCATGTTGTGCTTGAATGCATAAATTGGAGTGAAATATATGGTTTTTGGTTTGTAATGCTAATAGTAGTTAGCACAACAACAATTAGCAAATCCAAATGTTTTGTGACTCACAACTAGAATACTACTCACTAGGTTGGAATATCACTCCCTCGGACACACACACAAAAACGCTTGACGGGTTTTCAAAAAATGGAGATGTAAAATTTGCCCATAAAACATTCAGCTACTAGAGTTTGGTTTTTGGTGTTTATTAAGTAAAATGTGAGTGGAATATTTATATATAAGATTGTGTGTGTGTATGTGTCCCACTGTCTCACTGACCTGAGCTGGAGGTGGCCGAACAGTGAGGGTTGAACTCAACTTACCAACAGCACCTCCTGGTTTTCAGCCAGTGCTTGCTTGGCCAGGTAGTGCTCCCTCTTCATCTTCACCTCCAAGAACTCGGGAACGTCAGGTACAATCCAGTCAATGGCTCGCAGAAAAAAAAACACAACATGCTGTGTTGAAAGAAAAAGAGAAAGAAGACAACAAGATGGTTTCCTTTACACTGAGAAAGAGTTAAACATTTCTTACTTCTGAATTGACCATTATCAGATAAATACTAGAAATTATCTGCTTAAAGTTGTATTATAGAAGACAGACATACAAGAACAACATGATGCAACTAGAAAAAATGGAAAAAGTACAGTTCTAAATCAAACATTCGTGGATTTCAAGCGTCTCCCTTCATACCTCAAACGCAATGATAAAACCAAGTCGGACAGCGAGGAGTTCCCAGTAGAAGAGTGTCAGCATTCCATTGCTGTCTCTGAATGCTTTGTATCTAGTAATAAATACAACAAAGTTAATGCAGAGCATGTGCAATTGAGTGTTAGGTGTACAAAAGCTGCACAACATGAGAGCATAAAAAATTAAATTTGGAACATGACATACATACACTACCCTCTACTGGTCATGTCTACGATTTCAAGAATGCAAAAGGAAACTGCAATGTTTTACATGAACAGAAATATAATTAAAAACATAAACCTGGCAAGATCTGGTTCAGTTCAACATTTACATTAAAATGGACTCAATAAAGAAAACTGCTTTATGAGTGACTTTCTGATTTATTGAAATTAAAACAGCCTAATCGTTGATTTTAGATCGAAAGTCCCCTAATCTTTAGATCAACAAATACCAAGTGAGGGTTCTTCAGATAATCACAAAAAATCAAGTTGTTTAAAAGTAACTGCTAAAAGCAAATCTTTTAAATGTTACTAGAGATTAAAACTGCAGTCATAAAAGAAAAATTATATTTTTGAGTGAGTTTCTTCAAATTTTGCCCATATGAGAAGTGAAGTGTTAATAAATCTGAGAAAAGACCAACAAATTATTAAATTGAACATGCAACAGGAAGCATATCTTACTTCCCTGCAGCTTTTGTAAAGAAAATTTGCCACTGACACTGCAAGGCGACCAGACCCACCATGTTGTTACCTTGGGTAAAATGAATAAACAATAAGAAAATAATGCTGAAACAATACATGTCTCTAAAACACACTAAAAAGTAGAAACCTTTCTGAATTCATTCATTTGCACAGCCTTTGAGAAGCTTTGACTTATAAATTTAAATATAGTGCCATCATACCTGCACTTGGGGTAGTCAGTGTAGTTGAGTGGTGCATAGGCTAAGGTGAAGTTCACATATCCATTGAGATCATTACTGAACTTGTACTGGTAGAGCAGGCGTGGTAAAAAATCTGATGTGAAGGCGATTAGAAAAGCCTGAGGAAATAAAACATCATTTCATTAAAGACATGTTAGTGATAACTATGCAACATCTTGTAAAAACATAATGACAGATCTACTGACGTTGGCAATGACAGACAGATGGGACAAGGCTTCCAATATGATGAACCAAACTCCGATGTTTTGTGCCCGTTCAGCCACCGGTCGGCGGTACTCGCTCACAAACTTGTGAGCATCCAGACGGATCTCCACCCAGTTGTTTAGCAGGGCGAAGAGCGGTGCGAGGGGGAATGCTGCCACGAAAATTGTGATGAACCCAAACTGGAGGACTGTAAGACAGGGAGACAGTGTTACTCTGAACAGCCAAACAAAATTACAACAAATGCCCTCCAGAATAATTGGCTCTCCTGGTGAAGATGTGTTCAAAAGCCTTAAAACAAAGAACTGTCATAGTAGCTTGGTGAACACACAATGCCACAATGAACTTTGGATATTTCTATACCACCCTTATCATTCTCTTCAATATTTTGTGGCAAGATAAGCAATGGTCCTTTTCAGGGTTTCTAGTTCTTATCAGTTATTGCTCTGACTGTAGATAAGGGGAAATTTAGGAGACTGTCTGTCCTCTTGCAGCCATTTAATAACTTATGAGAATTAACACATAACTTCCTTAACTAAATAGTCTGCTCTCCTGTCTTTCCTATTTATAACACCTTGGTATGAAAGAAAGCCTCTGTGTCACATCATATTTGTACCCCAGGGAAACGGGAAGTCATGAATTATTTATTAAAAGTTCCTAGACTCTCTGATAAATTTAAAAACCTAATCAGTTAGATTTACTGTCTAGGAATTGCCACTGGTGCCAATAACTGAGGAGGGCATTGTATTAATAACATCTTTATTGATCTTTGAATTGATCCAAAGAAGAACAAGTTTTTATCTAGTCACCCATTTCCAGATATTCATCAAACAGGGCCCCACATGGTACTAGCTTGTAGTCTGCTTCCCAGCGCCGAGGCTCGTCTGGCTCATTATCGCTCAACACACTGCGAAAGGTTCTTTGTTGCCACCAGGCTTTTACTTTGCTGCAAACAAGCAATAATAAATGGGTAAATATGTAAAATATTAATTTATCAGTTGGACTGGATGTAAGGGAAAATGTAAGGAAAAGCAACATCACTGTAAATGATGTTTTTTTTAAGAAACACACAGATGTGAGTTCAGCCTCATCTAAAAGCCATGCTGCTGTATAACTTGTAGGTGTGGCAACATACGGCATAATGAACTCCTGAATGTTGTTGATGATCTGCTTCCCCACCATTATGACGAAGAGTTGTTGAGCCAGCTCAATGAGGCAACCACCAGGACCACACTGAAATCATAAAGCACGCAGAAAAAACTCAATGCAGTAACACAGGAAAATACTGTGATGCGTTCCAAGAATTAATATTAAAAAAGGCAAACACTACAACAAAGCACTCACATCTTCGTTTCTCATCCCAAACAAGGTTCCATAGTTTGTAGGGTAACCCACAAACCTAAACACACAGAGAAAAAGAAGAGAACCGCTTTAATTCCTATTGGAATCAACATTTTATCAAGTGTTTCCTATGAATGGATCATGTCTTACCTTCCCTTAAAGAAAGCCAGGTAGAAAGTAGACGAGTAGAAGTTGACAAACTGGAAGATGAACACTTTGATGATGAAAGCGTTGTCATGCTGGGTTTGTGTTCTGTGCATCTCTGTAACGTGAGTATACAGACATTATGTTCAAAATACAACATAAGCTGGTTTTTCTCTCACATTCAGAGACACTTGTCTCGCCTTGAACTATATAATCATCACCAAACTCTTAGGAGAAAGGTGTGTGATGCTGATTGTAAGAAAGTACTTATTGCCCTTTCAACATCCCCACATTTAGTCATGTTATGACCACAAACTTCAGTAATTCGGTAGGATTTTTTATAACTGGCCACCACAAAGTAATTCATAATTGTGAAAAAGAAAGAGATATGTGATTTTCAGTGGGGCATACTTTTGTATTAATCCCCATCTAGTCTGTTCTTCTAAATAAAATCCCATGCAACCACCCTCAGAATTCACTTATAGGTAAAGGAGTCCACATGGGTGTGATTTAATCTTAGTATAAATGTAACTGTTCTGTCAAAGTCTCAGAGGCTTGTTAGAGAATATTAGTGAACAAGAAGACAAAGAAACAGAGCAAACATGTCAGGGATTAGGTTGTGGAGAAGTTATAAGCTCAGGTGGGAGGATCTGTATACAGGACCACTGTTAATAGACTTCATAAATCAGGCCTTTATACACGAGCGGCAAGTCTCATTTACAAATCGCCACAAGTCATGCAGGAAACACAAGAAACATGTGGAAAAGGGTGCGCTTGACAGATGAGAGCAACTTTGTTTTTGCCTACATCCAATCTCTATGTTTGGATGTACTTCAACGTGAACATACCATCCCCACTGTGAAACATGGTGGTGGTTCCATCATGCTTTTCTTTAACAGGAAAAGGGAAACTGGTCAGAGTTGATGTGGATGAACCTCTCTACAAGACGAGTTGATGCGTTAAAGGCTCCAAAAGATTTGAGACCCGGATGGAGGTTCTCCTTTCAGCAGTACAAAATGGTTTATATCAAAGATTATTCATGTATTAGAATGGCCTAGTCAAAGTCCAAATGTAAAACACATTGGGAAGTTGTGTCACAACTCGAAAACTGCTGTTTAAAGATGCTCTTCATTAAATCTGACTGAGCCTGAGCCGTGTTGCAAAGAAGAATAGACAATACACAACAAAAAGGCATATTTTCCAATTTTTGTTTGTAAAAATGTTGAAAAGCATGTTTCATTTTCCTTCACCTTCACAAATATGCAGTACTTTGTGTTTGTCACAAAACATAAAATCCCAATAAAATTCAGTGATGAAGGTGAAGAAATGTAAAAAGGTTCAAGGGGATATTAGTAATTACATTATTTGAATAAGTTTCTAGCAGATTTCACTCTAATAAAATCCAGCCTTCTAAAGACTGAATATGTTGTTTTCATTATTTAGTGAAAAAACACTGTTTTCTTTTTTGAAAACTCACAGCTTATATTTCCTTACAAGCAAATGTAATGCTGATTGTTTACAGGTTAGATGTTTTCTATGTTTGCATTGACTCTTACCCCATTTGGTGAGCTGCTCAGCTAAGGAAGTATAAACCTGCCCCATGAACAGAATGAAGCCCAGGTTGACAATGCTGCTGCAGATATTAATTATAGTCCCAGCCTGAGGAGGAAATGACATCAGCATCAATGTTTATAATATATTTTAAAACAAACAAATGAATTTGACATGTTCTGTGCAGATCTGACATACCTTTGTACGCAACACAGAGCTCGTGCTTCGGTACATCATCACGCTGAGGATACCTCGACACATAACCACTGTCACCAGGAAGATTATCACCACACACAGCTGAGGAGACATTATGTTACAGATAAAAAGGGAATATTTGGGGTTAGTGTTTTGGTTAAAAAAAATTACGAAAAAAAACCTGTTTATTAAGTTCACAAAAGAATTTTATCTACCACGATGGTGATCTGCTTCCTTTTTATTTATTTATTTGTTTACCATTGTCCCAGTTCTCCTTAGAAGGATGTAGGAACAATGATAAAGATCATCAGATCATCTTGAGTTCTATGAGCCTATCTCCTCAATTCATTATACCTCTACTCAGTCCAACTTCACTGTCCCCAAACTGCCAATAGGAAAGTTTCAGAAGCTACTTCAGTATTCATTCAGTAGAATAGGTTCCCAATGTTAACCTTATCTTTTTTGTCCTTGAGATTACAAAAGTAAAAATTTAAAAGACAGTGAGCTGTCTCACTAGAACCAAGTATAATGGGACAAAGAATACATTTTAGAAATACCAGAAATGTAGATATCAGTCTTTCAACAGTAGTGTATGATAACCAAAATGATAATGATAATATTGTTTTGTTATCCAGAGTACCTCATAGTCTGGTAAGAAAACATCAGATGTGACTCACCATCAGGATGATGACCGGGAAGCCACTGAACATGCGAGACAGCCTCATCTTCTCGGAAAAGTACGGCTCTTTGACTCCAGTCACTGGATTTTCCTCCATAGTCGGGGCCTTGGTGGCAAACTCAGGCCGAGGACGTTCCTGAGAGAATGCAGCAGGTCTGGTTTTTTTTATGTTGACATTTTGTTGGTGTATATTTTCTAAATGAAAATAATACTGTTGCTGATGTTTCATGATCAATTAATGTCATGACATAGAAAGATTATTCACTCTAATACATTGGAATGAGTTTTTAAATACTATAATTTTCTTCTGTTACACCACAACAGCTTTTAATCATTACATTTACAGGAACTGTAAAATTAAATCAGTATAAGAATGTGCATGCCGATGTAACAAATAACCTCCTCCTCCTGGTAGTTCATGCAGTTCCAGTGATGAGCTAGAACAGCCATCTTTCGCTTCCAGAACTCCAGAAAAGTTATGGCCCAGAAGGACATGAAAATACTGAAGAACACAGTACCCGGGTGGTCAAACAGGTACCCCAACTATAACATACAGAGGTAAGAAACAACTTTATGCTCTGGGCTTGTTTGCGTTGCGATTCTAAACTGGGTTTTACAGCAATTAAAGGACCAAATATAGTTTACCTTTGCCATGGTGCAGATATCAGACATGTTCCAACTGCCACATGCTTTACAGAGAGGGCACATTGGATACATTGCACCACTGTCACAAATGTCCTTCCTGTTGACAGTCCCACATGAACACAAATTAGTTACAGCTCAGAAGAAAAATAGTTTGATAAATCAGGCATTGGAAAAAATATATGTGAAAAAGTCATGTATGTTACTCATAAACTCAAAAATATGAGAGGGTTAGGGTTTGAGCTGAAATCAGTCAATTACCTACTAGGAAATGATGCTTTTTGTTCTGTAATGTTTTCTAACAAACCTCTGACACCTCTACATTTTAACATTCTTATCTCCCTCTGTCCCTGTTAACTTTTTACTCCACCTCTCTTCCATTTTTCTCTTTTTCTCTTTCTTTTCCATCTCCATGTCAGTTGCATTTATAAAATTATTGGATTTATATTGGGATTAAAGGGGCTTCTAAAGGTACTTGGTTGCACTGTATTTTATTCTGGGGTATGAGAGTAAAGCAGGTGACTACATCCAAATTCAATTCAATTTTCCTGGGAATCACAGCATTCCTTAGAGGAAAGCTATAACATGCTTTTCATCAGAGGATCAATACTAATCTCATATCTGCACATGAGGTGCTCAACTACACCTGTTCAGTTCAAATATTGAACTGAACAGCCTCAGCAGTAGTAACTCAATCAACCTCTGTGCAAGAACAGAACTTTCTTGACAGTTAGGAGCTGTGGTCATATCCTTACCTCAGCGAAATTAATCATCATTGTTAATCTAATGATGATCTCTAATGATTGCTTCCCATGATTGCATTATATGAGGCCACTCTGCTCTATGTTGCAGTTAAGCATGTATAGTGTTTTCTATGGATCTCTTTGTATTTTCATTGCAGACTCACGCTGGTGTGTTCCTGTCCATGGACATGACTCCTGACACAAAAACCAAGGTTCCCATGATGGCTGCCGGCAGCAGCCAGGTTGTGTAACAACCTGCAGGGACACAAAGCTCTCAGTTGATGGAAGGAGAGGAAGTGAAATCTGCAGCTGCTCCGAGGTTTGATGCTGCACTGCTAGAGACGGTTCTAATAGTTTTACTGTCCGAAACACAACTGTGGGTTTTCTGCTGATGCTGAGCTGACTATGCTCCTGTTGGGTATCTATTCCCATGAAAAATACTTCCATCTGGTGTTTGTTTGATCAACACATAATTCTCTGTAAACAGTATCTGCCGGACAGCTGCAGCAGTAGGTTACAGGCTCGATTTTTTTTGTAACTCAGCAAAGTATGTCATTCCTTCAAGGTTATTTTTAATAGTTTTAATTCTTGGAATTTTTAATGTTTATGTTCACTAGTAGCGGGAGAAAATTGGTTATTGACAAATTTCATTTTTGTTTTTTGGGTTTCTCAGCTCTCAGCAATGTTTAGGTTTTTACCATGTGTTCATTTTGAAGAGATCACAAGGAGTTGCAGAAATAAAGAGTGATAAAGATAGCTCAGCGAGAAGGCACTAGTTCTTTATGAGTTTAAATAATTTAGCAACACCAATACAGTGTAATGTACTTTTAACATTCTAGCAAATTAGTGCTCCATCTGGGGCCATTTTAAGTGAGCTAGCTTAGACACTTTAATAGGGTAAAGTTCTCATCTGTGCTTCAGTAAGTTTAATGCAATTAACAAATATTACAATTAAATGACAAAAGCAGGAAGTCTTTACCATTGAGTCTCTTTGTGCTGCTGCTTAATATAATGAAATGGAGATGGAATGGCACAAAAATCAAGCACCTAAACATTAAGTAAACCTTGGTATATTATTTTCTCTTGAAATCAACAAATGAGTTTGCAGTAAAACTAAATTAGCAATAAAATTTCTCCAAAATCGCTTCACTAAAGTAATGCTCTACAGGAAATAAGCAACAGACAAGTATCTCTACAGAAAAGGTTTGGTGAACAAGGAAATTTGTATAAATGATGATTTTATACCTAGCCAAGCAAAGTAGATGGCAATCTTCTCTCCAAAGTACTCCCTAATGTGATCTAGTGGTTGATACTTGTACCATTTGTTCCAGCGAGACCAGTAGTAGAACAGAACCTGCCTCTGGTTGAACTCATCAGGATGGATCTTATCGTTTTGAACCTTGAAAGGACCCTGTTGGAAGCCAAAAATTGAGGTTGATTAGAGAGGAAAAACAGCTAAAATTAAGGTGACACAGCAGATAATGGTCTTTCACCTCATGCAGAGGATAAGCTGCTGTGTATACCCCTTCAGTTACCAGTCTGTCCACACCAACCTCCTTCCTCTTTCTTTTCCCGTACACTGTCCGAGCTAGAATCTCATAAACCTGGATTAGAATACAAAATGACATCTGTAGGATGTGGGAAACACAACCATCCCAAAAGCCGCTGAGTGGTTACAGGAGTGTTACTTACAATCTGGTGTCTTTGAGTAATAGAGAAGTAGGTGTCTTGGTTTTCGGAGCCGAGGAATCTATATAAAAGTAATTCATTCATAAACGTACAGACATTGGACCTGAATTTGATGTGCTTCAGTTTACTGATGTCAAGCAGAGCTCACCTGTTTAGCTTTGACTTGCGGAAGACGCATGTGTAGTAGCCCAGTGGCCTGTTTGGCACCGATTCCATCATTATGTTGGGTACACAGAGTCTTTTTAGAACCACTGAAGATGCGTTTAGGTCCAATTGTTGCTGGGCCTGGAAATCACCAGAGACTTACAGTGCCTTGCGAAAATATTCACACCCCTTTCCCTCAACCATGTTGGGGAAACAACAAACATATGAAAGTAAATAACGTGATCAGAAGACCCAAAACTGAACTTTTGGGCCTCCATACAAAACCCTTTATGTGACAGAAGACTAACACCGAATGTTTCCCCTTAGCTCATCATCCCCCACAATCAAACATGGAGCATCATGCTGCGGGGATAAGGATGAGGGGAGGATGATTGAAGCTAAATACAGGGCTGGAAGGAAACATCATACCTTAACTGCAGTAAAAACATTGTTCAATAAAATATTGGCTAAGGCAGGGTGAAGACAAATGTACACCAAACTTATCAGATTTTCCCCTAAAAATCCAAATCACAATTAAATACATTGATGTCTGTGGTTGCAGTGTGAACAAATATGGAAAGGTTAAGGGGATATAAATAGTTTTGCAAGGCAGTGCATTTATTAAATCAACACTGGTTTAATTTAAAACCATATATCTGTAATAAATGAATGTGAGCTCAACAGCAATTGGGATTAATATGAATTAGCTTCCAAAAAGGGTCATAAATATTTAAATGGTCCCATTTAAAAGATCATATTTACTAAAAAGGAAAAGTTTTGCTGACCTGTAGTGGAGCTCGGAAGCAAAGTTCCTCAGCATAATAAACCAACACATCCCAGGGAGCGCTGACTTTAAGAAAATGAATAGTTTTCTTTTCATTCTTAGTTTCCTCCTGAATGAAGAACATGGGAAGAGAAAAGCTGGTAAATGATATTAAAGAAGATGAATTCTTACACTTATGTTGCATTAACAACAACAAAAAAAAATAATAATAATAATAACACCACCTTTTCCAAGAGCAGTCCAGCACACTGGAGATTGTGGACAAACTCGTCTCTCCAGTTTGCCACTTGTGCAGATTCCCCATCCTCACGGACCCTTTTGTTTTTTCCCTTCCCTCGAAGATTGTGCCGTGATCGGGTCTCCCACACCAGCACATAATCTGAAAACCGGCATTAAATTCCAAAACAATTAACTGGAGGCTCATCATTTATGTCCACAGGAGACCCAAAACAATGCTGGTGCTGCATACCAATTTTAGTTCTTCCATCTCTAAAGTAGTTCCCCATCTTTGAGGCTGCTTGGTTATCTCTTGTAATACAGTGTAAATGAATTGGATTATCACAGCAGACGTCGTCCTTCAAAGCTGCAGCTGAAAACTGAGGAGGAACAGCTTTTAGTCAATATGAAAAATATGTAACTTGCAGAGTTAAAGAATTTTTTCACATTTTGTCACGTTCAAACCTCAAACTTCAAAATATTTTATTTAAATTGTATCTGATATATCAACATAAAGTAGGTTCCAACTGTAACAAAAAAAAGAATACTGGTATTTTTCTGTATCTATATTCAGCCCACCCTGCCCCCACCCTCTAGACGCACCTTCTGCTGCAGTCATAGCAGCGAGTCTTTGTGATATGTCTCGGCCAGCTTTGTGCATCTGTAACCCCTTTCGTTCGTTTGCAATCCAGTACGTCGACTTCACAACAGACACACCCTGGCTCTCTGTATTTATTCTAACAAGAGACAATAAAACAAGTTGGTGGTTAGCAGCTCCTGCAGCTTCTGCCCCGCACATTAAATAAAATACAACAAATACTCCGAAACAAACTACAGAGTAATGGCTTCAAATGAACAGTTGACAAAACAGTTAATAGTTGCAACTTTAAACACAGCTAAAATGCACAACATTAATTACGATAACAGGTTAAAACATATACAGAACACAGCAAAATTAAACATTAAACAATGTATATAATTAAATTTGTCTAAAATATATGTTAAAAGAATTTATAAAGAAAATACAGAGCTGATCCTCATACATACCACAGTTACAGACAGCAACAGACAGGGGATGAGCTGACTGTTACTGGCTGCTATGGTAACCACCAACTGACAAGAGTAACATGAAAAAACTTGTATAGCAATAAAAGTCAGGAAAAAAATAACTTTTTGACTAAAAAATTTAATTCAAAGAATAAATAAACCAATTTTGACAAACTTCACATCTATAATAATGTTAAAATAAAACTCTGTTACACTCTTCTGAATTTGTCAAAAACACAAAACAAACATAATGTGTTAGGAAAACATAAAGAATAATATTTCCAATATGCCAGATGAGTCCCATCATCTCTCATAAGCAACACTTTGAATGAATAACACACTAACAACAAAGTTGTGCTCCATCAAAACTGTAAATCTGTTCAATGAAGAACTCAGGAGGGTAGTGCAGTGCTTATCACAAACCCGTCTAGATGACATAAAAAGTGCCTGAATACACTTTTAATATTCAGTTCAAACTTATACTAACCAACCTACAATAATATGATTCAGAGATATGGAGCAAAGAAAATAAATTGAAACATTCACTGTGCAGGATGTCTTATACGCGATGCTGTGTTAACACTAAATAAGGAATTTGTCCATGTTCTCAATTTATTCGTCTGCGCCTGCAGTGTCTGGGTGTTCATAGATTGGATAAGCCAACTGACACTGTGTACTCTGGAGAATTATTGTCTTTTGGCTGGGAAGGCTCTCACAGACTGACTCATATACTGACAGTAAATCATCACTGAGGCAATTTTCACTTAGGCTCACATTGTCCTTCTCAAAATGTGACCTGTCTAGTTTTCCTGATGGGAAAGATGTTGGTTTGAGTAAGCAAACCAGCACATATCAGGACCCCCTGCAGTTTGCTTATTGCCGTGGAGTTGGAGTTGAAGACGCCATTATACACCTTTATGTGGCCTGACTGGTGACATAGAAAACACAAGCGATGTAGCTGGCAGTGGGCGATAGTAGAGTGAGAGCTGTCACTACAGATGCTACAACCTCTGGACTCTGAGACCCCCCTTCTCTGGAATGAGTGACTGTGGCTTTGGAAAGCAGTAGGCCTTGAAGAAGTAGCCAGACCACTCAATACATCACCAAGCATCTCAGACATCTTCTCCATGCTGTTCTGAATTGCAGTCAATTCCACACTTTGCTGGGAATGCACCATAACTTCTGCTTCAGTTCCCCCAACCTCCTCTGTGGCACTGCTCATTACTGAAACAGCTCGTCTGGAGGGGTGCTCTGCTGTAAATTTACTTTGTCTGGATTTCATTTCTATGTGATATTCATCAATCCTCTCTTGGACCTCTTTAGCTGTCCAGCGGTCTGCCAGTTTGCTCTTGAATACAACAGACAGTTAAGACTCGTTGCAGTGTCTCACAAACATCATGGTCACCTCTTAACTGATGTCACCTATGCATTTTCTTTGGTGCTGGAGACAGCTATATCAGATACTTTATTCAGACACACCCACTAATCAATCGGACTCTCATTAACTCTGGGAAGTGTACTGTAGAAGTCAGCAAGAGGCATGCATGAGTATGTCAAGTCACTGAAATGCTGTTTGAGGATAAATTGCTTCAAGTTGCTGTTTAACTCAGAGCGAAGGGTCACTGTGTATGCCTATTCTCACCACGTCTCTGGCTCTTCCCATTAACTTATCCATAATCTCACCAGGCTGATGTGTAATGCTAACATTCTTCATTTTCAAATACATTGATATCATATTGACCCATTCAAGTACAGAGCTTTTGTCAGTTACATCACCACGAAAAATCAGGGGTTCTTTGGGATCACATTTAAGTGCCATGGTGAGCTGTGTGACGTCTACTGTAGTGTCACAAGCTTGTGCACATTTGCCTTCTCTGCTCTGGTAAGTTACAGTGTCTTTATCTGACAGTAATCTTTGTGTGACTGAATCTTTTTTGTGTTTTCCTAGTTCTCTGATGAGAACACTTAAATGTTTCAGTGTAGTATCTGTTTCACTCGACTGAGGATGAATCGGGGAGGAGGTTTGAGGAGTGTGGACATTGTGCCCATCAAACAAAACAGCCCAACACTCGTGAGTGTTAGTAGGAATCCCTCTGACATAACCTGGAGAACCCATACAACTTAGATGAGGTGGTGATCCTGTGGATGACACTGTTCCTTTACCAAAACTCACTCTAGAACGTGTTTATTAGTTCTGCGTTATGTTCTATATCAGTCTCTTCTGTCATGCCTATGTCACAAATCAAATTAGTGAAAATAAAGTAGATATAGATTTCACAAAATACACAAAAAATGCTGTATCAAGAAGAAACAATTTTTTGTTGTTGCTTTTTGTTAACCACAGTAGCTGATAAGGCTTTTAAACATCATCTCCAAAAATAACAGTCACTGTTAATTATGTACCAAAAAGGCTGGAGAACAAATAAACTCATACAGTAATTAACAACTTAAGAATGATGCTGGAATGCTGCGCCAATCATTCAGTCCCCGAATTGCTGCATCACCAGTAAAACCTGAATGTTCATGTGGAGTCTAACTTTAACCAACTGGATGTCAGATTAGCTCAAGGCTGATCTTCAGCAGTCACGAGGTCACAGCACCAGATGTAACCCTTTTTGTTCGCTTCCGATTCAGTAGGTTGACTTCACGACACACACACTCTGGCTCTCTGTATTTATTATAATAAGACACAATAACTTGGTGGCTAGCAGCTCCTGCAGCTTATTCCCCATATATTAAACAAAATACAATAAATAACTCTAAACAAACAGAGTAATGGCTTCAAATGAACAGCTGACAAAACAGTTAATAGTTGCAACATTAAACACAGCTGAAATGCACAACATTAGTTATGATAACAGGTAAAAACATATACAAAAACACGGCAAAATTAAACATTAAACAATGCATATAATTAAATTTGTCTAAAATATATGTTAAAGATAAAAGAAAACACAGAGCTGATCCGAATACATACCACAGTAACAGAAAAAGGGGATGAGCTGACTGTTACTGGTTTGCTATGGTAACCACCAACTGACAAAAGTAACATGAAAAAATTTATATAGCAGTAAGTCAGGAAAAAATTACTTTTTGACTAAATAAAATTAACTGCATTAACTGGAAACAAATCTTTTACATCACTTTGGATGAATTTTGGCCCACTCTTCTTTGCAGAATTGTTTTAATTCAGTCACATTAGCCACTAGGCCACAAAAAAAACTCTATTTTTTTGAGCTATTCAAAGGTGGACATGCTTGTGTGTTCTTGAGCTTAAGGTCACAAACTGATCCCCAGAATTTTCCCTCCAAATTTTCTGCTAGAGACCAGAATTTAATTTAATTTCTCTTTGGGATAAATAACGTATTTTTGAATTCTGAATTTGACTTTTGAATACACGGTCCCATAACAGCAAGTCATCCAGGTCCGGAAGCAGCAAAGCAGCCCTCGATCTTTACCACGATTGACTGCTTGGCTAGCGGTCTTTTTCCAAAATGCTGTGACATTTTTAGATCAGATGTAACAGGACGCAGACTTTCCAGAAAGTTCCATTTTTGTCTTGTTGGTTCACACATTTGTGGATAATGGGCTCTCACTGTAGTTTACTGGAGTCCCAAAGAGGGATGTGTTGCTTTTTTTGATAGGACCAAAAAAGGTTTAAATAACTTTTAAATAACTTTTTTTTCCTGTTATAAAAGAAATAATCATTTGAACGTTTGATTTTTTAAAATATTTTCTTGGGTTATATTTGTCTAAAGTTATTTTTTGATTAACTGAAATGAAAAACTGAAAGTGTGGCAAAAAAAGAAAACACAGATGGGGGGGGGAATACTTTTTCTAGAGCACTGTAAACTTAGCTTAACTTTTGATTGTTTAAACATATTTGAATTCTTTTGATTTGATAAATATGCGAGAAGCTTTAAGTTAGAAAAACTAAGAATTTAAACATTTAATCATTCATAATTTGAAATGAAATATGTTCTTCCCTGCTTTGTATTGTAGTGCTATTATAATTTTTTAGTATTAGTTTTGCTGACAACTTTAATGAGATACTGATGACCAGAAGTGCAAATAATCCGCTTTTTTTTTAACTGCAGTCATCGCCATGTTTTATATATAAGACAACTATATTGGATTTACATACCTTTCTGTTTATTTCCTTCACTTCACACTTGAAAGTTTCAGCTTCTGAGTAAAAGCTGAAAACATAATTACAAAGCATCCTTCAACAAAACATGCAGAACCAATAAAGTGCATGTTCATCTTTTAAGGACATAAAAAACTAAAAAA
Organism: Anableps anableps; assembly: GCA_014839685.1. NCBI lineage: Eukaryota > Metazoa > Chordata > Actinopteri > Cyprinodontiformes > Anablepidae > Anableps > Anableps anableps. Next base: position 10,131,715 of record CM026071.1, read on the forward strand.
AACTCCAAGCCCTGTTTCCTGACGGTGATACCTGGTGGAAAAAAAAAAAAGATTAAGAGCTTCTGCTTTGGGTGTGACAGTTTAATTCCAGACTACAATGTTCCATTTAACTAAATAAAAACAATTTGGTTGAGCGGCAGTAACCTGTGAAACTTCTGGTCCTGTTTTAACATGACTGCCACTGCTTCCACTCTTGATTACATTTGCAGCTGTTAAAACCAAAAGCAAGAATCCTTAAACCCAACAAAGAGTCACAGCAGGAGTCAACAGTTTCTTTGCAGTTTATTTAGTTACATTTTCCAAAGCTTCGTTTGTACATTCTTTGCGATTCAGAACAATATAAAACCTTCAGAACATGCATATGTTTAAGTGGGACTTAACAGACTTATTATTAGTGCTTTATTTACATTTCAATAAATCCAATGACTAATACAAATATTCCATGCAATGTGCATGTAAAGAAAGAAACAAACAAAAAACAGGAAAACTTTGTGACAGTACATTGCTTACAAGATATTATCCATCATTGACCAGCAATTTCCCACATTTAAAACGATCAAAAACACTTCCTTGACTTTTTCTTTATATACAATCCACAGGCACAATTCAAAGCACAGAACAAACATTTCAAGTCTCCAACATCTCAAACTTTACTCTCCCAAATCAATGGGTTCTTTAAGAAATTTGCAGACCGGATTTTTTTTCGCAAAAAGCAAATTTCATAAAACCTTTTCCAAATGTTCCTCCTCATATGTGTGCAAAAATAACACCACAACGATGTGCTGAGCATTGCAATATCCCAAGGCTTAAAAAAGGGAGATTTATAAAATACTATACTGAACAGAAGAGCTGCTGTCGCAAAACAAAACCGCACAAGGTGACTCTTAAGGTCCTGAGACCTTTTTTCACCTGAGATTTCTTTGTTAAAGAATAACAAAAAAAGCAAGACAAGTGGCACTTAGAAAGGTTTACTGCCCTGATTAATGCCAACACAGGAGTAACACAGTGTAATTGTACAAACTGTACATATGTATGTATATGGCTAAGAGGCATTTTAATGCAGTGCATATTTAACAGTTAAGAGTTATATAAAAACAGCACTTCTGATAAAGCTCATTTTGCCTAAAATGCAACATTTGGTGGACGTTCTTCCAAATCTGTGTTTAGAGTATTTAAGTTTCACATCCAAGCTCCTTTTTAACTTAAGCTTTAATTAAAAGAAATGAAAATCTGATGCAAAATTAAAATGCAAGTTTCATTGAGATCTCAGCCTAAATACACTTGATAAGGCATCAGATTAAAATGTAAAAAAAAAAACAAAACATTAATTTAGTTGAAATTAGTCAATTTATCCATTACAGATCATAAAAGGCAAAATTGTCAATGCAAACAAAACATTACATTCATTTTTCAATGACAGCCAAAATAGCCTATGAAGCGGGCAATCAAGTTTTATTATGGAGAGATTGTTCGATGCTAACGTCAAAATTTACAACTCATGTTGTGCAATTTTTATTCTCTCCAGAGCTTTAATATTGGATTAACCTTCATCAAAAAGGATTTAAGCTGACAAAAAGAGAATTTCCTTAGAAATCCTGCATTGCAGTGAGGAATATGTTAAACTTAAAAATTAAAGTTCAATGTTAAAGCTGCAGTATGCAACTTTTATGAAAAATGTTTTTTTACATATTTGTTAAAATTATCCTTATGTCGTGACAGTATAATCTGTGAAAAAAAATCCAGCTCCTCTGTCTTCTTCCAGTGCTCCCAGTACTAATTCCAGAAATACACCACTCAGTCAGAAACAACCCAGTCAGAGCCAGGAGGAAGATCTTAGCGCTGTCAATAACCCTCCACTCACACACTCCCCCTTCCTCTCTGCTACGCTACCAAACATAGCCTGCCACTAATGCTAAGGCTAGTTAGCATGGCCACCGATGATGGTGGATAAGCAGTTTTCCTGGAAAGGTAAGTTGTTTTTTCCACCATTAGCACATTTCGGTGCCGAACACAAGGGTGACTGACAGCACTAAGACCTTCCTCTTGGCTCTGATTGGTTGATTTAAGTTGGGAGCGGTGCAAAGTTACATGCTGCAGCTTTAACAGTTGATGCAAAAATAAAAGCAAGAAGTCTGTTCGAATAATACGTTATTCTGTGAAGTATGATTCAAGCAGACTGCAACACTTATATAAATAACGGCAAACATCTGAAAAATCCAACAAAACCAATTAGCAACTTAAATAATTCATTGGAATTGTTTTCCCAATACTTGTGGATAGAAAAAAAATAAACCTAATACAAAAAAAAAATAAAAAAATAAAAATAATAATAATAATAATAATAATAATGTGCAGACCTCCACAATGTGGAAAAAAGGCTAAATTACTTAGGTGGAAACAATTCAACTGACAGAACAAGAAATTTCAGGCATGAGTGTGTTTCCCAGAGTGCTCGATATGTGTAAAATATTAAGATCTACTTCAGATCCTCATCCCCGCAGGGTTCTGTATAAAGTTGATGTGAGAGTCATTGTAAAGATATGTGCCCTCGCTCATAACTAATCTGAATATCAGACCAACGTAGGTGACTGTGGACTGACACTGTAAAGTGTTGTACCTTTGCATTATGTTTGCACTTTAGGTCAGCTTTATTAGGACATGTTTTAAATGTTAGCATTAGCATCAGCGTGAAAAGACCTTCAAACTCACACAGTTGTGTGCGTTATGCAAGCGATGAGTATTATAAATATTTTTCTGTGCACAGAATAAAATTGTGAAATCATCTAGATGTATATAACACAAAGCATTCAGACTGATAGAAATGTATAATAAAGCTCCTCAGCTGCTGATTCTTGTCATGCTTTATTCATACCTAAATCTTCAGAGCTAAAGCTTAGAGGCTTATGATAACAAACCTTCATTGTTTCTTCTAAATGTAGCTATTTTAGAGGAATCAATTATTGTCTTCAGCTGCAGGACAACATCTCTGTGTGTGCATGCGCCGCCACATTAGAATGAAATGTTTTTAAATGAAAGCAAGTCTGAAACTTGGCTTCAGTAAAATTCAGTAGAACAAGCTCCTCATGTCTCATGGCCCAGAACATTACTTCTGAGTATTCTGACACTTAACTCCCCACTGGACTGTGTCACATCCGTGAAAAACACACACGGGTGATTACATATGTGGATGTGTGTGCCAGTCAGCACCATGGTTCCCTCTGGGCTCTGCCTCGAGCCAGGCTGTCTGCCCTCTGCCAGGCACTCTTCATCAGCTCCAGGGCCTCACCGCAGCGCTTCTGCACCAGTGGGTCCAACAGGTCCCGGTGGGGGAGGTCAACCTGTGTACAACGACAACACACAGGACGGTTTACCTCCACGGTGCAAGAGAACATTATATAAACCATCTTCTAAAGTCTAACCAATGCTGAGGTTGTAAAATCACTACATGTTGAATTTATCCCATCAAGAACACGGCTGACAGTTCATTCTGACCTGAAAAATGTGTTTCCATGTCGTGTCTAATGCTTTTAGAAGTCGATCCCTCTCTTCACAGCCGCTGAAGTATAACACCCATGGAGGGAGGAACTGAGTTCGATCTGCTGCGAACTCCTACAGAGAGCAAAACCCGAGGTTAGAGCACTGGGAAAAGTCCAATCTGAGGACTTTCATTAGGACACAGCAACACAAAGACATAAGAATTAATTCTAGAGTTACAGCGCCCCCCACAGGTATTGTCACAGCTTGTAAAGATGCCTTCTTTGTTGTGGAAGCAAATTCTTAATCATCAAAACACCCAATCTTTAATTTGAGTACATTTGACCAGTGGGAAAAATATAAACAAATTCTTCTAATGATTACTATTTAAGTTGGTCAGAGTGTTTAGGAAGTTTAAGGTTGTAAACATGACTTCCTGTTCCCCTGGTATGTAGACAATATAACACAGAGACGAGAAAACATATTCAAGTGACACAAAGAAATTAGCTGCTCATCTAAACTTGGCCCATGAGAACTGGTTGTTCTCAACCAGTTTGGTGTGAAAGAAAGGGGAACTGATTAGCACCATTCCATACTTTAGTTTGTATCTGAACTAACTTAGATCAGCTGTATTTCAAAATCTGTAACGCTTGTATGTGTCAAGTAAGGACTGGAACGAAAATTATTCAAAACACAATTTGAGAACCTTGGTATTTTGTTGTTAAAACCACCCAAAATATAGCAGTTTTAGTGCTTTAGTTGGCATTTTAAAAAAACTAAAGTCGAAGGCTCACAGGTCAATTTAAACCTGAGTCTGAAGTTGTCTGAAGTCCTGAAAGTAGTGAAACTGCCCTTTTTGAGTCATGAATGAGTGCAAATTTAGTCAGCAATTTAAGAAACCAAAATACTGATGACTAAAATGCCAAAAATCAAGGTTTGATGTGGCAAGTAAAGGCTGAAGAATATACATTTGACTGTAAAACTACCACACACATAGTAAACATTATTAGATGTATTTACCTTTAAAAAAAAAAAAAAAAAAAAAAAAAAAAAAAAAAAAAGGACACTTTTCCATATTCTATTTTCTTTTTTCCACTACTTCCATACATTCTCAAGACCTGAAAGATCGCCAAAGAAAGTTCCAGAGAATTCAGGACTGCATATGAACCCTGCAAACTCAAAAAGGATCCTCACTGAGTTTTTAAAAGGATACTGATCCAAAATATTTAGCCAAATCTACTCAGAGATGTCTCCACGAGGACAAAATCAACCTAATTCTATGGCCACGTTAATTCCAACACCTAAATCCTGTGATCTAAAGAGGAGAGCAAACAAGAGAGAATCAAGGACTCTGGATGATCAAGAGAGATAATTCAAAGAAGGAAGGGTCAAAGTCCACTCTGTATGCTCCAGTCGGGTGAAATGTGAGAGGAGAAGACTAAATGCTTTCCAATGGGCAAAGGGGGTGGTAAAAGTAATACCTGCGGTGGTGGCAATAACTGTGATACATGTAACTCCATGGGGGACATAAGCTTGAAAGGTGACAGATATAGCTTGACCAATAATGCTGTCTGCGACTGCAAACAAGGTAATGATTTGTTCAGAATAAACCCCAGGTCGAAGGTGATTCCTGACTTGAAAATATAAACCAACATTTGAATACAAAGGAATCGATCTTTTCTCTCTGATAACTCAGGTAGATACGGTTACAGTAGAAACAGTTTAGATCAAGTATCACTAACAGTCCTTTATTCTGTAAAAAGATTAACGTGATGCAGGAAGGAAACTTGCCAGTCGTCAGTTTGTGAGCCTACACTCAGTACGCTTGAAAAGAGAAAAGTGTTTAACTCTTGAACACTGTCGATCCACTGGTGCGTGTGTTTCACTTCCATATTACACCTGCAATATCAAATCGACAGACTTCTTTCAGTGTATGGAGAGCAGATGAAAAAAAATATATACATAATAGGGGAAACAGCTGTTACCTAAAATATTGCTAAAAAAAAAAAAAAAAACCTGACATTTTTTGATGTATCAACAGCAGAAAATAGTAAACAAAAGATCACTCACGATAACACAATACTCCTTGTTAGGCTCCAAGCTCACAGTGGTCACATCGCAGATGTCAGCGCTGCCCAACGAACGGAAAAAGCTCGTCTGACAGTCCTGATGGCAAGTTAGCAGCTTCTTGTCCGTCAACACCAGGCAACATGGGATACATGGGGTGGGGGCCACACCCTGAGGGATAACCTGGGGTAAAGTGGTTATAGTCTACATCAGTCCATATTTAAACAGAAAATTATACAACTAAAATAATTTATCAAAAAAACCCACGAGCAATTGAAAACTTTTTAATGGGAGAAAAAAAAAAGAAAAAGCCAAAGTCCAAGGTTAAAAAATTGAGCAGTTTGCTTCTCATAGGAGAGCTTTGAGAGGGGATAATATTTTTAGACATATCCATTTAACAAGGTAGCTAAAGAAAATACAAAGTACCTTTTGGGAAGATCAGAAACGTTTGCTTGTAATGTCTGATACAGTTGACGATCATACAAACATTAAAATGATTCCTGTCTAGAATTTGTTGATATTTTTTTTTTTTATTTTATTTTTTTTTTTTTTCACTATTCCCAAGTTTATCCATAAACTAACTTAAAACTGATGGATGTAAAATCTGAAATATCAACAGTGCGTTATGCAAACTTTCTCTGCTTACCCCTTTGGAAACAGACTGACAGAGAACCTGCATCCACTCGGCCATGTCCTGCTCATTGTTGGCACTGAACACCAGCGGGGGGCGCTCTGTCAGTATAACTTGGAAGGCATGGGGACGCTCTGTGCTGTTGGAGCGACGGCACCCTCCACAGTGTTCCCCTCTGATGACAAACAAGGAGGAACCAAAACACTGAGAACCCCTCAGAGAGCATCATTTTCTTGTGTCATGTCCAGTACCATCTCACGGCTTTCTGAGACTTACCCCATGGTGACTGACAGCAGAGGGGTCACATCTGTTCTCTCTGCATACACGTACAGAATCCCATTGCTGCACAAAAAGAAGACAAACACTAAGGTACTAGACAATATTTGGTCAGGCTGTCTACATTGTTTCAGCAAAACATAAAGGAAACAAGTAATACAAGCTATTACATTATGTAATAAAGCCTGGTTAAGCAATATAGCACCACTGTCAATTGGTATTCCTGTATAAATGTGCAAAAAGCTTTAAAGATTAAAATAAATAAATAAATAAATAAAATAAAAATTTTAATCTGAGTACATTTATTCAGTGGGGAAAAAATTCCACAATTAAAAAGATGTTTCTAACAAGGTCACTGGTGGCACAACTAATAAATTCTACAAAAACAGCCCAGTCGTTTAAATTCATAGTTTACTTGATCAGATTATGTAGGAACTTATTTTGTATTTTTTTAAATATGCAATTTAGAACTTCCTGTGGTATAAATATGAAATGACACAGAGAAGCATTTCCTTTGGTCACTCTTTAAAATGCGAAAGACATGAAAGCATGCTGTTTAGGTAACACGGATGTCTGTTGAATCAGGAACTTACAAAACGGATTAGCAACTACCATTTTAAAAACTTGCTCATAGCTACAGTCAGAACAAGAATTAGCTTCAAACTGGAACAGTGACAAAGAAGGCTGGATGACGATTCAAGCTTATCTTGGCACTAGAAGGTGAAGAAAAATCTCCTAAGTGCTCTGTTAGAGAGCTGCAGCTTTGGTCAGAGGAGACAAAGACTGAGCTTTTCAGCATAAAAAAAACCTGCAGGTGGGTTTGATAAGGAAAATATAAGCATGAATATGTGATAGGGCACCTCATGTGCATAGTTAATAAACTGTGATGCTCTTGAGTCATTGACAATGTTGGAGAGTTAAGATTAGATGGTAAAATGAGCTGAAGAGGTCCGTACCTGAGAATGACGTAGCAGCTCTTCCACAGCTCTTTACCCAGGTATGTGGTTCCAGACTTGTACTGCAGAGAACCTTCTTTAATGCTGGAAGGGACTGCAGAGGTGGGTGTGCCTCCTTGGGGAGACATGGTCATGTCCATTGGGTCCTCCCAGTGAACCAGTGAATAGAGCTGAATAGACACTTCAGATACCTGAGAATAATATGCAACATAAGTAAACATAAAGTTTGAAAGGTTTTGTTTTCAAAAGCTGCTACAGCACAAAAGATTTCTAATAATATCCTACCTCACAATGACACTCCTGCGAGACAAACTTATTCAAGGCCAGTTTTTCCATGGTGGCATCTGTTAGAACAGCTGGATATGGAGGCTCTCGACAACCATGGACCATGGCTGACTTCAGAACAGACAGGAACCAGCTAGAAATGAAGGAGAAAACGGATTGAATGCCAGCGGCTCGACAATCATTCAGTGAGAAAACTACGCATGATTAAACAAAAATCAGAAGGGAATACCAAGTAGGAACCTGACTTTGACGCTGCCTCTCATTAAGTCCGAAGTAGGACCTTTCATTCCAAATCTATAAAATTCTGGTGAGAGACACTCATCGCTGACATCATCATTAGTAATATGGGCTTTTAATAATTCAAATGAACTGCTGCTTGTCCAAGGTGGGAGATACTTTTTTTAAAATACAATTCTCTAAAAAAAAAAAGTTAATAAATGTTTAAAGACTGAACTTTCTGGCAGTAATACCAGCTGTCATGTTTGGTCGAAACCAAACACCACTAATCACATGCCCATTACCATCCCTACAGAGAAGCATGGAGGTGGCAGCATCATGCTGTGGGGATGTTTTTCAGCGGCAGGAACGAGGAGGCAAATCAGGACAGAGCGAAAGATGAATGGAGCAGTGTTGAGAGATTTCCCAGATGAAAACCTTCTCTATAGCAGTTTCCAAATAAAGGCAGACTCAGGCCTTGCTCGTTTCTAAGCTTTATATCTCCTTGAAAGTTTGGATCAGATGGTTGCAACGTTGAGATAACTGGTTGTGTTAAAGAGAAAATAATTCCAAACTTAAATCGAGACTGGTTAAGAAATGCATAAAGCAGAGTAATATTAAGCTTCTGCAATGACCCCGACCTGGACACTGTTGAAAATGTGTGAATTCAAGGCTGGGTTCATAACAGGAAAACGTGGTTTTAAAAAGCTCTGCCGACAGGAGCGGTCAAATATCCAATCTGAATTATGTTTGAAGCTTCTCAATGGCTGGAAAAAGCAACTAGGTAGGTGAGGAGTAGTTCACCATGGGACATGTAATCAAAATGTTCTGGCAAAATTTCAGACAGAAATCTTCTGAGATCAACATTTTTACAATAAAAAGGATCGCTTTACAATATATTTACTTACAATAAATTACATGACAATTTTAACCAATGACGACTGGATATAAACATCTGTCCAGAACTGAATAGAATGAGACAGTGTTTGCTACCTCTTCCAATACCCAAATACAGAATATTAATGAAAACCAATATAAGGATGAATTTACATAGTCAGGGAGCCATCAGCTGTGTCCAACAGGAACTTCCTTCTTCTGTTGGTGCAAACCAGCGTTACTGTCTGTTGGTCAAGGCCGACCTGAGGGAAAACAAAATGATCTGCCTTGTTCAAAACATATTTAGGCAAGTCTCCCGTCCTATTTGTGACATCACGTTTAGCAGTGGCCCAAAAGTTACACTGTGGATCATGCTGACGGATAAACCATAAACCATTAATAAAACCATAAACTACAAAAACAAAACATTTGGAAGAGAAACATAACTATATAAACGAAGATACATCTATGTAGAACAAATCAAAAAAATAAGTGAGGTCCAGATGACTTACGGAGAGATAGTCAAGCTCGTTGTAGGAAACAGCATCTTCGACTGTGTAGGGTTTTTCAGCTGCTCCTATGAATAACAGGAAGTTAGAGCATGTTGATGTATGCTCAATGAATCACAGCATTTATATGATCCAAAACCAACATTTTATGCAACACACAAACTCTGAACTTTCCTATGACATGGGGACGGTGTCAGTTTTTGATGCCATAGCCAGCGATGCTGGCTGATGATGTTATTTACTCACCCTTTCTTAGTAAGTAGATGTAACAGTCAGTCAGCAGCAGATAAAGAGGCTGCAGGTCCCCCTCCATATGACCTGTACTCATCCTCAACATCTGGAAATTGGAAAATAAATTGCAGAGATTTTTTTTGTCTCTCATGAAGCTTTTACTATTTTTATGATCTCCATGGAGGACTACAGAAAGTAGACAGCATTTAATTTATAGAGTTTACACTGGTAGATTGTTCTTCCCACCTTTTCAGTAGATATACAAAGATTCAAAAGCAAATTCCAACATCTGACAAAGGATAGGATGTTTACAGGCACCCCATGGGTGAAGAAGAGTGAACTTTTGTAATTTGTCAGTCTACAAGGAAGCAGTATAAAAGGCATTGACAAACTGGGTCTTGCAACATTTCTACTGTTAAACTGTCTCAAAACCACTTCTAAAAGGTCATAACATCAAAAGTGGCAACTTTCTTCATTAGAAGGCCGCAATAAACGTTTTGTTCTCTACATATTTTATACATATACATATTTTACATGTAGAGAACAAATATCTACATATGTTCTCTACATGATTTTTGCTGCCAAATCTGATCTACTCTTAACAATTCATTTCAAAACTACTTTATTTATTTATCCCAAAGGGAAATGAAGTGTTGATGTAGCTCATTTAGTCAATAAACTGAGGAGACATGTGATTCTCTTGAAATTTACAAAAAAAAAAAAAAAAATCTGAAAAAAAAAAACTTTTTCCATTCTCACCCTGAAAAGTTGCTCCTCGTTCTCTCTGAATACATGGATCATGAGAAGAAGCAGGTGATTGTTGTCCACCCTGCACCATGGGTGAAGAGGATTAGATTCACACCGAACAACAGCAGCAGAACAAATATCTGATCTTATTTTGATTCCTTACTTGAACTCTGCTGGGTGAGAAATCTCAGAAGGACTGAGTTTCTCCTGTTGCTCCGTTTCCCTGGCAACAGACGTTGGGCCTTCTAGATCTCCCTGTACACTCTCCTCCTCCTTCATGTGGGGCTTCGATCCTGCTGGTGTCTCTGCTTCTTCCTCATCTTCAAGGCTACCTGAAAGAGTCTGTAACTGGCTTTGCTCTGTAGAGTCATTGTGGCCACCACTTGTGTCAGCAGAGTCTGGACTGTTGGTGGCAAAGCAGCATAGGTCTGCAGACACAGGAGAGGTCTGCAGGAAGTCTGATCTGTCGGCCAGAGAGGAGTCAAACGTCTCTCCTGGAGCCGGGTCAGGAGGTTTTCCTTCTGAATCATTGCGAAAGGGCTGCTGAGCAGGAGGCTCAGAGCTCTGATCACAGCTTTGATTGGTTTTCTTCTCTTGCTCCTCTGGGTGTGTCCAGGATCCATTGAGGCGCTCCATCACGTCACGGAGGGGTTGTCCAACAGTGTCCATGGAGGTGTCCGTCATCTCCGGAAGTCGTAGCAAGCCTTCTTCATCGCCTCCTTCCTCTACAATCGCTGAGCCCACCCTGCTTCTGCTCTGCTCTCCTTCACTGTCTGGCAGCACTAGAGTGGAGTTTATTGAGTCAACATCCTCTGAGGTGCTGTGGTTCATCTCCACATGTTCAGAGGAGAGCGAGGTATGGATGCTGCTGCTGGAATCTGTAGATCCCCTCCCACGTCGCTTCTTGGCTGACTTCTTTCGCTTAGCCATCCTGCGACGAATAACAAAAACAGTAACTTTGGCTTTAAGCAAAGACATTAGATGCTCCTTAAAGTCAAGACCCTAAAACATTCTGTACCTGATGACTTCAAGCTCATTGCTGTTGATCTCGGCCTCGTCTCCAGTGGTGTTGCGGCGGCTGGCCACGTGAACCGGGGTGACGTCTGCTGAGGTGTTCGTGTCGGAGTCCTCGTTGAACGGGTTGTGTCGCGACGTGGGGCTGTGTGGAGAAAGGTGAGCAGCCACTTTCCCCACTGCTGTGCCAGTGATCACTACTGTGTCACTAATGACCGTCTGGGGATCAGAACCAGTCGACTGTGGGCAGCTGGCCTGGTCAGTCAAGTCACCCTCTATTGTCAAAAGCCGCAATAAAAAAAAAAACAAAAAAAAAAAAAAAAAAAAACCAAAAACAGTTATTGCAATATCAGCTGTTGTCCACATTCATATCTAAAGAGTAAAGGAAATACACAGAGTGGTTCATCCCTGTTGGTGGCAGCAGAATTTTTATCAATTCGCTTGTTCACTACTGTTACAGTGCCAATGAAAAGTTTATTACACTCAATATTATTTGACCTGTGCTTGTGTTCACAAGTTTGAATTTGTGGATTTTCTTGAATCGACATGGTAACCTTATACATAAAGGATGACATACATACATACCCCCCCTCCAATTTATGGCTAAGTGTTGAAAGCTGATGCGAAAGAACATTTTTGTAGCCATCAACGAGCTTCTGGCATAATTTTCACCAGCAGACTTGATCGTTTGCTTCAACCAGTTGGGTTTTATGGCGCAGACCTCACTTGGAGGTACAGTCAGGCCTTTGAAGCTCATGTGTCCATTTCAAAACTGGTTTTGATGTGTGTTTGGGATCAATGTAGTGTGGAAACACCGATTTGTGTGCAGGTTTCAAACCAAGCGTATCATCGACTGAAATTTGTTGGAACACCAGGGTCACAGCAAAGAAGGTCAGGTCAGACAGAACGACATTGAGTTGTCGAGTTGATGAGACGTCTGCTTGGAGGAGTCATGGTGAGGCTTTTAAGCTTAAAACAAGGTACCAGTTGTCAAACCTGGCAGTGGTAGAATCGTGATGTTGGGCCTAATTGTTGGCAAGGACTTATAATGTATACCATAAATCAAATGGAATAACAAATGAGGAGGACATCCTTCAAATTCACCAGTTGATGGTGGAAATCTGGACAAAACCAGGTATAACAGGCTACTAAACTGGTTTTGAAAATAATACAACATGTCCAACATTAAGATTATGGAATGACAAATTTGTTTAAAATATTTAAAAGCCAGGAAACTAGCCAGAACAAAAAAAGATAACATTTCTGACAATAAGGGAGGTCAAATATCCAGCCAGAATTTTACCAGATGGTTCTTGATGGCTCAAAAACAATTTGGTATCTCTGCAGCCCTTGATACCCTGTAGCAGGGATACATGTGTTTATATTTTTTGCATGCATGTTTATTTTGACCTTGTGTGGATTAGAAAAATCCACAACAAATTCATATCAATGCATCTAATCATTCACTTTTGCTAAGTCAGAGAAGTTGTTTGTTGTATAATCATTCCCACCTGGAAATAAATAAATAAATAAATAAATAAATAAATAAATAAATAAATAAATAAATAAATGGTGTAACCCTTAAAAGCGGCCAGGAGATTCATGGCCAAGGCCAGTGTATATAAACTTCTCACCAGCAGTGTTTTCAGGAGGAAATGATTTGATTTTTATATATTTTTATGTTTTTTTTTTTTTGTTTTGTTTTTGCAGTGTTGCAATGCTGACCAACCAAACAAGTGTGCAGAAATACTGAGCATTTCCTCTTCAGCATAGCACAGCCAGTGTTAGGGCAAAGCAATCTGAATTTCTTTGGGGGTTAAAAAAAAAACAAAAAAAAAAAACAAAGGCACCACACAATATGAGACACATCAAGCAGCGGGTTTCTTTGCAGGGTCACAGGCCCAGGTCGAGCAGTATTACTGTAGCAGCTGCACGTAAAACTCAAGGACAGAAACCGACAAATAACTCCTTATTTTTAAGCAATTTTATCTTTATCAAAAGTGTAATAAGTGTAATCTTAAAAATGAATCACAATTTGAAATGTATAAAAGTCACTTGTAAATTAGACAGTATAGATTACTGAACACTGAAGTCGAACTGAGATAATGCTGATTTTGAACCAACACCACAGTTTAGCTGAACCTAGGCCAGTGCAACACATCAACAGGAAGAAGATACACATAATATGCAACACAGACAGATATACAGTAAAAAAGAAGCCTAGAATGGACAAGGTGAGTATCAGCTGCTTCAGGCTATCATACTACTGTGTAAAGTTATGTATGAGATAGTTCCCCAAATAAGTAACACATGCAGAACATGACAGACAGATAACCCACCCAACAATAAAGTCCCAGATTAGTGCTCCGCTTTGGTGTGCATGAACAAATTTTGTTTCACTATTTTTGTTATTTGATTTATAAAATTTGAATGAACATAATTTGACTACAAAAGAATGGAAATGAAAATATATGTTATGTGTTTCTACTTATTTTACCCTTCAGTTTCATAGGCGTCCCCAAGGGAGCTTCTCTCCTCATCTAATCAAAAATGTTTTAGGGAAACAGATCTTGTGCGCCATTAACTGAACGGGACAATTTTTTATCTTGACTGGTTTGCCAAACCTCTCACACAAATTTGATTTATTTTCAGGCTGTACGCAATATAACAATAATGGGAAACATTTAAGTCAAATAACTTGCTATATCTATAAAGAGTGCCAGAGGAGCACAGAGAGGACTGGACAATACCGTATCTTTTAGGAAATGCCATAATTAAATTTTTTTTTAAAAAACCCATGATAATAATGACATGATAACGACTTCTATTTATACACTTGCCTGACATGTTTTGGTAATATTTTTTAACTTTCTTCAAATGTAGAGTTTACTTACATTTCTTTGGTATTTGGTGGAATTGTCTTTAGATTTGAGTCAAATATTTTGGGTATACTTCCACAAGTTTCTCATGATAGTTAACTGGACTTTGGTTTTACGGAGTCAGATTTGTAGGCCAGGAAAAAGATTAGGACTTTGTGATGTCCTTTCCAAAACTCTGACTGTGTTGTCCTTCAGCAACCTTATAACTAATTTAACAGAATGCTTAGCATCATTGTCCATTTGGATGACTTATTGGAGCCCAAGCTTTAACTTCCTCTCTGATACATCATGTTCTTTCCTCCTGAAGAGTTCCAGTCACTCCTGTAAGCTTGACACCCACACAACATGATGCAGCCACCTCCGTACTTCACAGCTGGGATGGTGCTCACAGGCTTGCAAGCTTCCCCTCTATTCCCTCCAAATGTAACAATGGTCCTTGAATTATCATAAAATTTTAGTTACATCAGATCACGGGACATGTTTCTAAAATTTAGATATTTGTGGCTGAGTGCACTTGCAAACTGTAATCTTGCTTTTTATGTCGACCATAAAATGTGTAGGAACAGATGGCTTCTTTCTTTCTATTACCAGCTTCAGGCAGCATCTTCACAAGGTCCTCTGTTTTGTTCTGGGGCTGATTTGCATCAACACACATTCATCTTTGGGTCATAGAACCTGTCTTCTTCCTCAACAGTATCATAGCTGGACATGGTGCTTGTGCTTGCATAAAATTAGTGAAACAAATGAATATGCCACCTTCATGCTTGCGGAGGTTCACAAATCTCTTTTTGATATTTAGCTTGGTTTCTTCTGATATCCCTATAATGTCACACATGGAAATAGTGTGTTTAAGGTGTGCCTCATCTCAAATGTTGTGAATGAACCAGAATTATTCAGAAGCTCACAAAATCCTAACAAGTTGTCCTGAGTTGTTTAAAAGACACAGTAATCGTGGTGCATGTAAACTTCAGAATTTGAAGAAAGTTAATATGAAATTCTCTGAAATAATTACCTCATTATTGTGGAATTCAGATAATCCTAATTAATTTAAACCAGGAAGTCTGATTTGATGCCAGAAACTAAGGAAATAATTGTATTTATATAAAGTTTATGTAAATCTATGGTTTCAACTATATCAATAATCCAATAAACACCTGAAACTAATGCATTTTTTTGTTTTTGTAAATATAATCAATGTCTTAATTATAGACTACAAACAATGTTGTATTTTCATTTAAGGTGCGTACAGCCCACTGCACTGCTAAGGAAGACTGGGATAGTGTTTGTAGCTTACTTTGTAAGACCAATAATTTACAAGGAGGGGACAAATATAGAATTAAAAATATATTTTGGTCAACTGTTATCTTTATCAGGATCAAGGTACAAGAAGGTTTTAAAAAGCGAACGTGACAACAGCTAAAATTTCACATTTTTCTGTTCCAACAGTTTAAGGTCTCAAGAGTGCCAGCCATTTTGTTTTTTTGCTCCCCCACAAGTTGCTGTGAACTGCCAGTCAGCTGGTTAAAGAAGTATTCAACACTTTAGAAACTGGTGGAGCACCACCTACAACTCCTTATGGTTTAAAGCTACCGTAGGAAAGAAACTAGAGGTATGTCTCTAAAGCTGCAAAGACTGAAGGTTGGCCTCCTGTGCACACAGCTTGCCTTATTCAAAGCTAATATCAGCTTAGTAGACTCTTAGTGTTATTTCCTAAAGAGCAGAATGACAACAAGAGAAAATATCCTGCAAAATAAGTGATTGAAAACGACTACTACATTAAGAAGATGTTTATTCTAAAGTTTGGCGTTAGTCCATGTTTAAAAAAAAAACAATGTAGAAATATTAACATTCTAACTAGCGGTACACCGATAAATCGACCCCGATTTCCATAATTTTGGCTGATCACGGATCATTCAAAACCGATCTTATTTACCTTCACATATGTCTGCCCTTTTGCCTTTACCGTACAGTGTTTTTATTCTTTTTTTATATATATATTTTTATATTTTATCTTTGTGTAAATCTATTTGCTGTGATTGCCTGTCACCCACTGTGGAACAATAAAGGATATTTCTATTCTAAATCAGCCACTGTGCCCTTTTGCTTTGCTGTGAGACAGGGCTGACTGACAGGCCCGCCCACCAGGTCACATCTACACATTCAATATAATAGTCACCCCAATGTTGCCAATTTAGCAACTTAGTCGCTATATTTAGCGACTTTTCAGACAAAAAAAAAAAAAAAAAATGGTATCGGACAAACTCGGAATCGGCAGGTCAGGCTTTTTCAAGATCGTAATCGGCCAAAAAACTGCAATCAGTGCACCCCAAATTATAACTGAAATAATCACTGTTACATTATTTTTGCAACAGTAAGATTGTTGTTTTTTCTGTTTAAAATAAAATGAATAAAATAAAATAAACATATCATAATAATTTGATACTAACCACTTCATAATTGCTTGTGATAAAAACAAAGTACACCAGATGTATTACCCTAAATATCACAGTAAACTAAGGTCCAACCTGAAAATTTTCAGAACCTTCATTTTTTTACAATTACCTTTTTTTTTTCTTTCAAACTCAGATACATTATCTTGCAACAGTAGCTGTTTTACATTTTAGGTACCCGGCATGCATTTAACCCCAAACTTTGCACAAACTCATGCTATAAAGGAGGGAGAGAAAACATGGAATGAATAGGCAGGAAGGAAGGGTTGACCATTGTCCCACCTTCCCAGTCTGCACTTGGAAATGACTGCAACACGGGGAACATGTCACCAAAATCATAATCTAAAAAAAAAAAAAAAACAAGAAAGAAAAGGAGGGATAACAATGAAAATTAGAGAGTCTGGGTGAAGAAAAAATTCAGACAAGACTGAATAAATGGCAGAAAAACAGTAAAATAACATGATACATGGAATATGAAACAACAGAATCAATGAGGGTAAAAACAGAGAAGTGGGAACTAAAACAGAGAACTGGCTCAGTACTTTTTAGGGACTGAGCGCTGCAATTACCCCAGTGAAGGTATTCTGCACCATCGGTGTGCATATGAAATGAAATGCAGTCATGTAAAGAAATCTTAGGACAACCCATGACAGCCTGTATGTTTATCTAACATCTTTTGACATATATTTATTACCAATTGTAACAATACAGAAAAATTCAACTAATTAAAAAATAAAAACAAAAAGAAAAGATCATTTTAAGATTGCTGTGAAATCTACGTAAAAAAGTACAATATCTGGTGAGGAATAAATTAAAACACCCCCATATTTACTCCAACTTGAAATGGCTTAAACACACCCAGGAGTCACATTTGGTGCACATGATTAGAACATTCAAAGTCAGCATTTTTTTGTCCTGTTTGAACCTCAGACATTTAATGTAGTGCTGACTGTTGATGTGATCACCATGGTAAGAACCAAAGATCTAAGGCATTCTGAAAGGAAATGGCAGCAGTTTATGATTCTGGTAAAGTCTCTAAAAGAATTTGAAATCAGCTATATCACTGTACAACAAACAGTCAATAAGTGGAGGAGATTCAAAACTACCGCCAGCATGCCCAGATCTGGTCATCCGAAGAATTTCACCCTGCAAGATGATGAAGCACGTCTCAAAAAACCCTAAAATCTCATCAAGGGATCTCCTGCAGCCTACACCTACTCTCGATATGGAAGTGCAGGTTTATACAATGAGGAAGAAACTGCAGGAAACCTTTGACCTCCAAGAAAAGCATGAAGGCCAGATTGAAGTTTGCCAGAGAGAATGTAAGCAAGGAGTAGGAATTCTGTAACAATATTCTTCGGACAGGTGAACCAAAGGCAGCATTAAAGAAAAAAGAACCTCGTATCAACCGTGAAGAAAGGAGGAGATTCCTGGTTTGGGAATGCTTTGCTGCAGCAGGATGTGGCCAGCTCCCCATCAGAGAATCCACCGTGTGTTTCACATGGTGATTGAGGAAAACATGTAAAGAAAGGTTAAAGCTGACCCAAAACATGTCAGTAAATCTACCAAAGACTGGCTGGGAGTTAAAGCTGCAGTATGTAACGTTTATAAAAAAATATTTTTCTACATATTTGTTGGGCGGCCTGAAGCAGGCTGTACATGCAGGAAACCCCTTAAACATCTGATAGCTGGGAGTGATGAATGTTGAAAACTTTCCTCAGATCAATATGAGACACTGCTGCAGGAACTTTTCCAACTATTGTTATTTGAACCAAAGGGGATAACACTAGTTATTAGGGGGTAGGGTGTCCCAACTTCTTCTTCAGCTAGAAAACACATTTTGTTGATATCTTTTGTTAAATGAGTAAAACAAGGTTAATGTTTGTTGTTTAAGTGCAACTGGATCACTTTTCTTACTAGAGATTAAAAAGTGACTTTAGATGTCGAAATGTGAACAGCTGAATATTTCATGGGGTGTCCTAATTTTTTCTCAACTGCTCATGCTAAAAACGCTATTTAGTACACGAGTTACAAGGCCTTCCATGGTTTAGCAGTACTTCATCAATCACCTGACATGTTTGTATAAATCTGAGACGAAGCATATGAATTTATGTTTAAATAACATCAAGCTCTGAATACATCAGAAAGCCAAAACAGAATATAATAACGAGAGCAAACTTATCCATTACAAGACAAATTAACACTAGATATTCAAAAGCTAAACTTCAAGCATGAAGAGAAAGAAGGAAACTGAAAATCAGTCTGCATCTCATTACTAGATTTTACTAAACTAATTTAAAGGTAATGTGTAAGGCCTTAGTCAGGAAGAAGAAAGTCAGAGAAAAACCAGCATGCTCTACCTTCACTGGAGGGAGCTATGGCACTGTCGTCCCACTCCAGGTTGGTGGACGTCAGGGAGGTAAACGAGTGCAGAGACAAGCTGTCCGAGCTGGGAAGCCTTTCCTCAAAGTCCAGCAGGTTGTGTGGTTTGTAGTACTCTGGCATGTATGGAGCCACATCTAGATAGGGCACATCCTAAACCATCAACAGGCATCTGACATGTTAGGGACATGCAGCAAAGTGGACGAGCTCAGAGTGGCTTATGATAATGCTGTGACGACACTTATGCTGACCAGCTCCAGATCGAAGCGGATGAACTCCAGCCCGGACACCAGTGTAAGGAACAGCGTGAGGTGGTCATGACTGCAGACCAATGCATTTCTACAAGTGAAAGATATTGATTACAATTTAGGGCATTTAGTAAATATTAAGTAAACAGTAAAAGCCTGAGCATAACACATTATCAGTAGTCAAACATATTTGTAAATGGTAATGACAAAAAAAACTGAGCATACTTGAAATAATACTTCTGTAACAATCCTTGATTCTCCTGGAAGAGGCGTAGATAGCTTTCTAAAGAGCTCTCACTCAATGCCAGGTACAACCATGCTCGACCTACACAGAACAGATAAAAGCTCCTTTCATGGATGCAACTCACAGTCAAATTCTGCTTCCTTTTATTTCAACTGCTATTCCCTAAGCAGTAAACATGGCTTACTTCGACCAAGGTTGGTGGCTATGTGCTGAAGCTCGTCTATCTGTCGGACAGCCTCTCTCCTGGTGAAGTGAACGACCAGGACCCAGTAGCCTGACGAGATGTCCTGCAGTCTAAAAATAACACAATTACGTGGGAAAGGGGTAAGGAGAAGATAGAAGGTACCAGGAACAACAGAACATATAGTAGATATGTATAGAACATACAGTAGATTGTATTGATTTGCATGAGATAGTAAAAAAAAAAAAAAAAATTGCCATATGCGCCCATGAGTTCTGTTTGCCTTTTAGAACATGGAGCAAACTGGACCAAAGATGAGATGAGTTTAAAAAAGAAAAATTATATATATACTAGAAATCAAGCTAAGACCTGATACGGGATCAGGTCGATGCAATAACCTTCATCTCCCAAGTGTTTGGCTAGTGAGAGATCCGCTCTACCAATCCATCTCTTCCTTATAGACAAACCTAACATATCCTTAGAATTTAATATTTTTGTGTTTGAATAGCTTGTCGGTAAGCGTTAAATGGTTAGACAGGTGTTGTGAAGTTATTAATGGTAATACTTCTGTTGCCTATGGTAGACTAATGTCATATCACTGTGAGCTTGTTGAACAGTAAATAAATCCTCTAAGTGGTGGAAATTAAACTAATCAGCTATAAATCATCTGTTTCAGTTGATGTTAGCTATTTAAAACAATGCGGAGTGAAACTGTTATCATCTGTGTTAGCAGATAAATATAGCCTGTAGATTGAGAAGAGACTGTTGTGAGCCAATTTGTTCAGCTGATCATCTGTTTCCTCTGCGGAGTTAAGGTTGGTTAACCCTGCTGTGACTCGTCAGTCTGCTCCACCTCCCCAAAGAATGAAGTAAACTTTTACATTTTCTCAGAATTGAAGATGTTATGTTCTCTGCTTTTCCACATCTCCCAGTGCTTTAAAAATTGTCCCAGAAGACTCCCAATCAGCTGCTCTGCCAAATCAGCTGATTGAGGTGGACTAAGACGATGTTTGAAGAAAAAAAACAAAACAAAACAAACAAACAAACAAAAAAAAAAACTAGAGAAAATCTCGAGAAGTGTTACTCGAGGTCACTGTAAAAGATTACTAAAAGTCTGGCAATTTAAAGCAAAATCTGAAGAAACAAGAGGTGGCTCAACCTGTTCTACCAGTAGCTGAGAAGTGGTGAAACAGGAAGGAAAATATACACACAGAAAACCAACAAATGATACTGACTAGGACAAAGAACATAATGTAAATTTATGTGCATTAACATATCAAAGTGAGGAATATCAAAATTGCAAAGAACTGCTTAGAAAGCAATAAATATAAGTTAATTATATACATGCAACGCAGTTATTCTCTGTATGCCAGACATATACAGTTGGTCCCGTTTGTTAAAAGCTGCAGAAAATGATTTAAGAAGGGGTTTTGGTAAAGTCATTAGAGAACTAAACTACCATGCCACTAACCTGTGTCAACGCCAATGTATCAGCTGTAGGACGGCGTACATTTTAAGACATCTTCACGTCTGAGAAAAATGTTGTCAGACATTCGATCAAACGGCCTCAGAGTCAGAAGTCTGATCTCTTTTTTAATGAAACATGATGCTTATTTGTCTCTGTTCTGACATCTGAGGGTGTTTGAGCCGATGTCTGACTATGTTTTTTTGAGACCTGGGAATGCCCTAAAATATACACTGTACTGCAGGCGGATGCAAGGTTTTCAAAATAAAAACAAAATATAATATTGGAATTGTATTAATTTTTTTTTTTTTTTTTTTTTTTTTAAACACACACAAAAAAAAAAACCAAACAAACAAACAAAAAAAAAACTTTAAAACACCCACTCTTCCTTATTTCAGAATTCTACACACTTTAATATATTATTTTTAAATCAAGGTTAAATATGTTTTTTAAAGTGCCGATTTTGCAATGACAGTTTAAAGCTACTAAAAATAGAAAAAGATTGTAAAAATTGTTATTTTGGTCAATTCTGAAATCAAGATTACTCTTTAAATCTGAAAATACACTCTTCATTTATTAATAATAACAATGACATAGCTACAAAGCAGAATGTGACAAAATAATTATTTTCTGTCAACTACTTTATTCTTGTGATTGCTTGGAGCCCAAATTATAAATTGATAAACGAGACAGTTGGCTAAAAGATACCTGGCCCTCATAACATATTTCACACCAGAATCAGGACAATCTGATCTATACAAAAAAGCATAGAGAATCTGAACATTCTGCAAGTGTCTTCCAATAAACATCTTACCCATATAACAGAGCATGGTCAAGGTGTTCACAAAGACGCTGAAGGACCCGATCGTGATTGCGGATGGCTGGAGTTTCATCTTCGCAGGCTGCAAAATAACTCTGTAACTGTAGAAAGATACATGCGGTTCAAATTGCTCTTACAGAGAGAGGATGTGAGAGCCTTTCAGTAGGCACTCAGAGTAGGAATTCAAAGCATTTCTTCATACAGATGACCCCCCCCCAAAAAACTTTAATTTCAAAATATCATCGTAAAGCATCTTTGAGGGTTCTGAAAAACGCTATATAAGTCTGAAGTCATTTCATTTCAAAGTGAAAACTTATTTTTATAAAATAATGACAACTAAATAAAATTATCAAACATAAAACAGATGGCACAGCATATAATCAAGTTACAGTTCCAGTGTTGCCCATTATGCTAAAGTGACCTTTGGAATCTAACAATATAATGATACTCTATACAACAAGGCAACTATGGGTTGTGCACACCACGAACAGAGATAAGAAGAAGTCCTTTGCTGAAAGAAAGCTCTAATAAATTCTGTTTAAAGTTTGCCATGTTGGAAAAAGGTGCACCAATCAGATGAGACCAAAATGTAACTCTGACCCAAATGCCATCTGTGGCAAAAACTACATCTCCACTGTGACACATGGTGGTGGCTGGATCTTGCTATGATGATGCATTTCTTTAGCAAGCACAAGGAAGCTGATTGGGCTTGGTGAGAAAACGGATTTAGCTGAATACAGAACAATCCTGGAAGAATACCTGTTGAGTTCTGCAAAAGACTTGAGACAGGAGTTCATCTTTAAGCAGGACAGTGAACTTAAACATACAGCCAAATGTGCACAGGAACAGTTTAGAGCAAACCATGTTGATGCATTAGATTGGCCAAGTCAAAGACCAGGCCTATATCTAACTGAGAATCTGTGGCAAGAGTTTGCTGTTCTTAAATAATCTCTATTCAATCTACTGAGCAGTCGGTATTTTGCAAGGCAGATTGGTTTTAAGATGTGCAAAGCTACCCTACTTTGCAATAAATTCTACAGACATTTATGGTTCCAATGTGAAAAACTTCATGGGATACGAATACTTTAACAAGGGACAATACAACAGGACATCAAGGAAACCAACGCAGCCTTTCAATTCTGAATGCAGGGGAAATCAACTGTATCATGTGACCATTTCCATATGACCAAGTAACATGCACAAGGTAAACACTGTTCACCTACATGAAGCTTGAGGCGCAGTAGTTCGTTAACACAAATTTAATATGAGAGGTAAGGAGGGTAGTTAAGTGAAAAATATAAACCTAAATTTAACTACACTGTTTGCTCCACCAGTGGGTGACGGTGGTTGTCACACAAAGCTTATCTGGTTGCATGACCAAACAAAGAGCTTTCTAATCCAATCCCACCACAATGTGACAACAGTTCAAAAATACTAACAAACGATTAGATTACCCTTATAAAAGAGTATTAATGCATACAGTTTTGAGCACTCACTCCAAATATATACAGAAAGAGGATGAGGAGAAGGATGCGATGCATTTCTGTATGCTTACTGAAATGATGCTTTCATTACACTCATAACTGAATGTGTTTGCATAAACAGAAAAGAGGTGGAAACAGCTGGTTCATCCCTATGTTGCGGATCCATCTGTGGAGTGATTGCAGCTTTGTTTACACTGTTCACTGCCGCAGTGTGTGAGCACAAGGAGGGTTAGTGCCACTATTGCTGACCGTGGACACCCCCACCACACACACACAAACTATAACGTTCAATTTAAAGTTTTAGCTGTGAAACGTAGGATTCGTTTGAGCTAGTTCACACTTTGATAAGTTATTCCCGCAGGAGCAAGGCCCTTATGAGCTTGTAGTGTCCTTCCAGCTCGAAAGTTGCCCTCTTTCACAAACAGAATTTGACCTAATATTAGCTGCAATGACTCACGCGTGTGGAACAGATGTTGCTACAATAAAGACGTTAAAATGGTGTATTCCGACTGGAAAGAGCTTACCTTCTTGACAGACATCGAGATGTTTTCCAATATGCGGTCCTTCACTTTGAGCTGATCCATCACTGGACTGTTGGCAGCAGAAGGCTGTCAGCTGACTCTACCAAAGCAACGCTCTTTTTTTGCTAAAGCTAACGCCGCCCACATTAGCTGCTCAACATCCCCTCCACCTCGTTTTTACTTTAAACTGAATGTGGTTCCAATTCTGAAAAGTCTTTCGCTAGTTGAAAACGTTTACGTTAGTGCCTAGCAGACTGCGCGTCGCTTCAACTTAGCGTTAGCAAAGTAATGTTTACGAGTTAGCTTAAACCTCCACTTTCTCCTTCTTTGAGGCGAATAGGCGACTTCTTAGTGTCCTAGATCAGATAATATTTAGAGCATTCTTTAGATAAAACTGGTGTCACTCGGGTGGCAAATTGTCAAGTTACCTTTGGGAGCCTTTGCTCATTTAGTCGATGAATGAAACGTATAGTATGCTAAGATGCTACATCTCCTGGAGGTCTAAACGGAAACCCAACCGGCGGAGGGTTACGTCACCTAAACCTAAGCGTGACTTCAGTATGAAAGAAAGACAATCAAGAAATCTTATCCAGTATTTTCCTTTAAAATACACATAACTACCTTTATTATGAAGGATTCCCTTTATTAAAACTATTTACTTTCTGGTATGTCACACTCTAGTTTTATGTTATTTTGATTTCATTTCCAGATTATAGATTATGATTGAAGATGTTATTCCTTCCTTCATAATTTAGTTTTAATTGTAACAGCATAAATTGGAGCATTTTCTTCCATTTTCCTGCTAATACTCCCCACTGTCTAGGGCAGTAGGTCAGAATACTATCAGGCAAACAAACATCTGTATTTTATTGGGGTTTTGTTTAAAAGTCAAAGGCAAAGTGGAACAAGACAAAGTTATTGTCCTTTCTGTATTTAGTTCTATCCAGCTTCCCTGTCCCTGCTAAAGAAATCATCACAGCATGATGTAGCCACATTTATACAGGGTGTATGTATTATTAGTTACCACCACACATTGTGTTTTGCATGTAGAACAAACATTCAGTGTTCGTCTCCTTTGACCAGAGAACTTTCTTTGTCGCCTTCATGACTTGCAGCAAACTTGAAATGGGACTTTCTTGTCAGTCTTGCACAAGACCTTATTTTATCCTGCATAGTTGTCAACAGATTCTCCCACCTGAGATGTGGAACTCTGCAGCACCTCCAGAGTTACCACTGGTGTCTTTCCCCTTTCCCGATTGTTTTCTTTTAGTTTTAGTTAGCCTGTTAGTTTAAGTGGGTGGCCATATCCTGGTAGGTTTCCAGTAGGGCCATACTCTTTTTCCAGCTTTTGGATGGATTAAACAGTGGTTCATGGAGGCTGGTTCTGTTCTAGAGACTACTCTGGAACATCTGGAGAGTATTGTACAAAGGATTACTTAAAGAAAAAAAACCAAGAAAATTACAGACCATCTTGAACATCTTCTTCTTGAGACTGTTCTATGAGAGTGGCTTCAGTCAGAGGGTTCTTCAGACTCACTGTAATACGCTACAGGAGACCGTTCTTGATGACAGCCATCAGCATCTACAACTCTGAAAAAAAATGTTCGAGTTACATTTAACTTTCCTCTGGGATTAATAATGTGTTTTTGAATTGAACTGAATGAGACATCCAGAACTTGCGATATCGTTTATACCATAATCCTGCTTCATTCCATCTTTTATAATGGGATGATATTACACTGTAACTTCTAAAGACAACTGGTTTCTCTTGATTTCATTTTGGGGTATCATGTTACAGGTGACACAAAATGTAAAAAAGATGAACAGGTAAAAATTCTTTGACAAGGCACAATATGTCTTGTAATAAAAATGCAAACTCATGCTAAGTGGAATGTGGTTATTTTATTTCAAAGAGGCCTGCAGCTTTTTCAAAAGTTTTTTAAAAACAAACTGTTGACATTTTCAGTGCATTTTCTAAGAAGAATGTAGATGAAACTTAAGAGTCATTCACAACTGCTTTATGTTAGATTTTAGCCAAATGTGAAGCAACTTTATACATAAGCTGACTGACTTCACAACATATGGGGCTTTGAGAGATTTAAAAAAACAAACAAACAAAAAAAAAAAAAACCAAAAAAAAAAAAACCAAAAAAAAAAAAAAACCACTGCATTAAATTGCAGCCAGCACCTCTTTAGACCCATGCACCAGTCATATGCCATTAACGAAATGAACAGTCAAAATCTCAAAATGACAACTTTGAGTCATAAGGACATTCACTTTCAATTCTTCACACCACAAGTTAAATTTCACACTTTCATTGTCCCGTCCTTATTGTTGTCTTTGCTTTAGTCAGACTTCTCCTTCTCTTTCATGTGCAGGAAGACTACACTGAAGATAAAGAGTCCTGTCATCATGGAGAAGGCGCTGGCGTAGTATGGGAAGGCTGAGGGAATGAAGCGTTCGTACTGAGTGTGCTGCAGGGGACGGACCGATACCTGCAGAGGAAAACAAATAGTTTCAAAAATTAATTAGAACACTGAAATTATCCTAATTATCTTTTAAGGATAAGTAACCAAGATACAGAAAATGACTCCCGATTTACGATTTCTATTAAACAAACATACTTTAAACATGAGCTTTATGATGTAATCTCATAAAGTACAAACAATCCAAGTATTTTGATTGGGGTAAACCCAGGTAAATTAAGATAGGCTCGCTTGCCTGAGTGGATGAGTAGAGATGTGTGTATCCCAGTCGGTTGTAGTCCACCTTGAATTGGAAGACTCCATACACATCAGGCAACTTGAACTGAACGCTGTATTTACCTCCTAATGAAAAACAAAATGAAGCGTTTGGTTAAAAATCAACAGAAAATTTTAGGTCTCAACAGATTAAAGCAGTAAAAATAAAAATGCATTATAGAATGAAATATGTTCAAACTTACCATTTTTCTTGAGGTAAGTTCTGACAAAGGGGTCGATCCTCACAAACTCCAGCTGAATATCATCCCCGTCGAAAGGCACCCAACGGCCCTCGGACAACATCTCAATGACAATGCTGTACTCCTGAATGAGAAGGTTCTATTCACATCCACAGCTCCTCAATTAACAAACAATCCCTTAACTGTATTGTTTGTTACTAAACTCACCACCAGGTCAGTAACTGTGTATGCTGCAGGTGGAGCAGTCTCTCCCACAGGATGATGAGTGACAGCTCCCACTCTGAGCACTCCTGCCTCCTTAAACACCCAGCGGGACAGAGCCACAGCCAGCTCCATGTTCCCCGTCTGCTCGTGCCTGGTGAACCCCGACAAGTGGGGAGGGTTTTTTTTTTTTTTTTTTTTTTTTTTTGTTGTTGTTTAACCAAAAATCTAGGTAATGTCCTCTACAAGCAATAAAACAAAAATATCTGCTCTGCACCTTTGAGAGCCTGGCCTGGCTTTCTGCACAGCAGAGTTGAAGAAGGTGTCGCTGAAGAAGTCCAGGGAACCGCTGAAAACCACTCTGGCATTGTTTCTGGCCTGCAGCCCGGCGATCAGCAGGGTGTTCTTCCCCACAGCATGGGGGTACTGCAGAGGTAAAAAAAAAAAAAAAAAAACTCCCTTTAACAACCCCGTGGTTTCTAACAGAAAATATCCCGCCATCTACGACAGATTACACTCCTTAAATCATTAGCTTCAACCTAAAACAGAGCAAATGGCAAACAAGAAATGTCTTACAAAAATAAAACTTGGCACAAAGAATAAGGAATTTAATGTTTGGTTGGTTATTTGTGGGTTGAGCAGCAGTGCAATGTGTGCCGATTGCACCCATGAAAAACTTGTCTAATCCTCATTGCTGATGCCAAACAGCTTATGGAGGCAGCAATGCGGAGATGTCAGGCTGCAGCTCTCTCCCTGGAAAAACAAGTCTCGTCATCAAAGGAGGCAACCTCAACGCAAAAGGGATGTGGACATGAAAATCTGCAATCGGCTACAGACCAATTTTCTCCATTCCAAAGGACCAAGCTCTATCCTTCAAGATGCCTTGTTTCTTCAAGCTTCCAATTCAATAAATGACCCCAAACAAGAATTAATAGCAGATTAAGCAGTTTGGCATTGGTAGAGAGGATTTGGCAAGCTTTTCCAACAATCATAGCCATATACTCAATTCTGCTGCTCAAGCAGTGAATGTATTTCCCTCCAAATAGGGTACCATTGGGGGAAAGAAAAAAAAAAAACCCACAGACTTCCAAATGTATTTTTTTCCCCAAGGAGCATTACTACAAGACAGAAGGATTAAACCAAAAACAAATTTCCTTACTTGCTTGGTTTATATCTGATGGGGTTGGCTGCTTTTTCTACAGTGCTTTTGACAATGATTAGAACAAATAACATATAACTCTCTGAATATTACCAGTGTCTCAAAATAAGCTTTGCAGCTGTGGTCAACATAGTCCAAACAGAAAGCTGTGTGTACTCTATGATGCACATGTCATTTAGTTTCTTTCCCCTAACATACACTGCTCAAAAATAAAAAGGAACACTTAAACAAAATAATGCAACTCCAAAACAGTCATACCTTTGTGGAATCAGTGTCACTAGTTAGGTAGTAACAATTACTGTGAATCAATTTTACCTGCTGCTGTGCAAATGGAACATACAACAGGTGGAAATGAGAGGCAATTAGTAAGACAACCCCTATAAAAGAGTGATTTTGCCGGTGGTGACCACAGATGAGTTCTCTGTTCTCGTCCCTTTCTAGTTGAACTTTTAATCACTTTTTCATTTTGTCAGTGCAATCATGCATCGAGGCATTTTTATTTTATTTTTTTAAATTAGCCCACTGAAGTTGATCAAGTAGTGCAGCTAATCCAAGACGGAACATCAATGTGAGCGGTGGCAAGAAGATTTGCTGTGTCATCCTCATGAAGTCTATTTCTGACAGTTTGAGTAGAAACATGCACATTAGTGGCCTGCTGGAAGTCATTTTGTAGGGCCCTGGCAGTGGATCTCCTGTTCCTCCTTGCACAAAGGACGAGGTAGTGGTCCTGCTGCTGGGCTGTACCCCTCCTATAACCCCCTCCATGTCTCCTGGTGTACTGGCCTATCTCCTGGTACCTATGCCATGCTCTGGACACTGTGCTGAAAGACACAGCAAATCTTCTTGCCACTGCTCACATTGATGTTCTGTCTTGGATTAACTGCACTACTTGATCAACTTCAGTGGACTGTTTTAAAAAAAAAAGCCTCTGCATGATTGCACTGACAAAATGAAAAAGTGATTAAAAGTTCAACCAGAAAGGACAACAACAGAGAAATAATCTGTGGTCACCACCTGCAGAATCACTCTTTTATAGGGGTTGTCTTGCTAATTGCCTCTCATTTCCACCTGTTGTATGTTCCATTTGCACAGCAACAGGTGAAATTGATTCACAATAAGTGTTACTACCTAACTGGTGACACTGATTCCCCAAAGGTGTGACGGATTTGGAGTAACATTGTTTTGTTTAGGTGTTCCCTTTTTTTTTTGAGCAGTGTACTTACTCTTGTTGCTACCACTAACAACTTTCTATTGATAACTATCTTATGAGTAGTGCACACACATACCGTAACTGTGCATGCTCCATGGTAATCTAATTAAGCCCTACATGTGCTAGCCAGAGGTGCCCTGACTGCCATAAGGTACTGAGATGAGATCCTCAGACCCATTGTGAGACCATATGCTGGTGCAGTGGGCCCTGGGTTCCTTCTTATGCATGACAATGCTAGGCCTCATGTGGCTGAAGTGTGTCAGCAGTTCCTGCATGAGGGTACTGATTTTATGGACTGGCCTGCCCATTCCTCAGACTTGAATCCAATGGAGCACATCTGGGACATCATGTTTCGGTCAATCTACCAACACCATGTCGCACCACAGACTGTTCAGGAGCTAACTGATGCTCTAATCCAGGTCTGGGAAGAGATCCCTCAGGAGAACATCCGCTGTCTCATCAGGAACATGCACAGGTGTTGTCGGGAGGTTATACAGGCACGTGGAGGCCACACACACTACTGAGCCTCATTTAGACTTGTCTTGAGGAATATTCACTGACATTGAATTAGCCTGTCATGTTATTTTCCACTTTCATATTGAGTATGAATCCAAATCCAGATCTCCATGGTGTAATCATTTTGATTTACATTGATAATTTTTGTGTCATTTTATTTTCAAGCAATTCCACTGTGTTAATAATAAAGTTTTTCAATGAGACTATTTCAGATCTGAGATGTGTTATTTTGGTGTTGCCTTCAATTTTGTGAGTAGTGTATAACAGAAGTCAAAGGAATTAAAACCACAAATCAGCAATTTTAAAACATCCACAACCATAATGTAAAATGCAAAGATTATAACATAAAGGAGGAAGACTGTCCTGCAAGTTATCTAAAAGAGGGAGCAGTTTTGAGTCCAACAGCAAATAAAGGAATAACAAGATTATGTCCATTTCTACATCAAAGCATTTGTCACCAGCCTTTATCTGATTGTTGTTGTGCCCAAATGGTCAAAGTGCACACTTTTTGTTGATGCATTATAAACCAAAAATACTGGGAAATCTTAGTTTTAGTGGGAGAATTTTTTAAGCTTTTAACCTCCTCCTGATCACTGATCAAAGGCAATCAAGGGAAAATAGACTGATTCTGGTATTTTGCACTGATTAGTGTATCTTTATGCAAAAAACTTCTCTTTTCTTATATTCTAAAAATGTTAAATAAGAACTAGTCAAATCTTAATTCTGCATATTGAAATGCATTTCAGAAAGTATTAAAGGGGTATAGGGTAGAGTCTGATTATTATGTATGTGGGCAGGTAATCTCCCATAAAATTTCATTCAGACTATGACTTTTAGATGCTGTTTAGCTTCTAGGTGATGCTGTTTGATAATAATATATCTGGTGTTTTTGGCCAAAGAAGTTCAGATTTAAGGAAATGTCTCCATTTTTAAGAAGAAAAAAAATCTGACTAGATAATAAGAGGCAGTGTTACCTGAGAAATGGGTCTGTCAGGAAAATAGGAGTAGGAGGTTGAAGAACCAGTAAGAATGTCCAGGACGAGTGGGTTGTCTGGGTCAGCAACCATGCTGGAATGAGATATCACTTAAAACTTCACACTCTTAAACAATCTTGTTTCTTATGAAAAATCATAGAATGTTGTATTAATTTGGAGCTAACAATTAAATGACTGTTTCAATAAGTTCCTTGTAAAATAGAGATTTAAAAAAAAAAAATTAAAATCCATTAAGAAGGGGAAAACTATTTAATCAGCACCCTTGTATATTCAACACCAATACAAAGCATTCCTTTCCTTTACAGGCAGACACTGGATCCAGTGACTCAAACTAGATTTTTTTACTTACCCAACACCCTTAAATAGAACAGGTTTGCCGGTGGGTTTGCCAACAATAGTGGCAGCTTTAAGCAGGTTCTCTGGGTCAGCAACAATCAGGGTGTGCTGGAAAAATGCAAGATAACCAGGAAATAAAGAGTCAAAGTTCAGGATTGGATGAGTGAAACAACATTAATGTAAATACTGTGAAGACTGAGCTGTTTACCTCTCCAGGGTCAGAAACATCATAGTTGTGGTGGTCAATAACGGCCGTCTTCTCCTCATCAAACTCAATACCACACTCACTACCCAACTCCCTCAATGGGTCACCTGCATTACAGTAATTATTATGAATAATAATAATTAATAATGTATTTGAGCTAATGGACTAAAACATTTTATCTGTCAACTGACCAATATCTGAACTTGCAGCAACCAGGACATTGCCTCCACCATCAATGAAGGACGTTATTGTCTCCAAGTTTATATTTCCACCAAAGTCTGCAAAAATGACCAGAAAAATTAATATTCCATACCATTTTAATGTTAGCGTAAACTATAATAAAAAGCCAAGTGAAATTTACCTTCAACTGATGGTGCGAAGATGATTAGATGATCGTAGAGGAACTGTCCGTATTTGATCAAGGACAGGGAGGGATCGTCAGCGGTCTTGAATGTGAGGTCAAATCCACGATCTGGAAAGGACAGATCAGCAAAAATAAAATGTTTATATTTTTCTGTACTCCTTTAATAAAACATAATAGGCAAATCAAGGTTTGTGGAGATCTCTGGATCTTTCTGAATCATAACTTTGTGGTTCAAAGCACTCATAATAATGTATAAAACTTTCTCTAAGTAAATGCTATAATTCATACATAAAAAGTGGCATGTTTTCCCTTCCTTTCTGAATTATGCATTTGTTTTTGTGAACGTTTTGAACAACAATAAAAACAGAGCTAGTTTAGAAAAAAGCAAATTCTGTTAGCTGTGCATTTGAGTGAAGAACATTAGAAGTATTTAGTTGATCAGCTGGCATTAATAATTATAATGGTGGATGAGTGACTTCTGATAGATTTTAATATAGATTCTTAAACATTTTAGTTATTATTTGAGCCCCAAACCGTGATGGAGACTGCTGTGGTTTGCAAACCTGAAGCAAACTGTGACGATGACAATGATTGTGTTCAGGACTTTAACTATACTTAAACTAACTGGTAAAAATCAGCTTATATTTCTGCTTAAATTTTCCCATCTGATTGGCAAGAAGAAGTTGATTAAAACTTAAATAAAGTGCAAAAAGAATGAAGACGGGCACACAAAATCAGTGATCAGTTACTTTATGGGATGTCACCAAAGGCCTTTGTGCAAAGATGTGTTAGTGGGAGGATATATCCGATATTGTTCATTTATTTACAACTATACAGCTAAAAAGGAAAAAATAAAACACTGAATATGTTATGTTTCTGTTTAGGACATTCATAGGTGGTTTAGCAGAAAAAGCTGGCTAGTACTATTTCAATGATATGGTTTATTGGGATTTATTTGTGAGCAAATCTTTTAGTTGCACCCAGAAATATTTCATCTCGACAATATTTTTTAGCTTAATTATAAGCAGAAGTTTCATATTTAAGCGTAAATGAGGTGTGTTTTCGTGTTATTTGGCGACAACCAAAACTAGATAGCAAAGGTTAGCAGCCATACTGTGCTGGAAGAAAGTAGCAGTTCGATTCAAGGATGTTTATATGATCTAAAAAACACATTAGACACCAGCCACAGGTGGAACTACTTGTGTTTATAATGATAAAACTACAAATATAAAGAAGCACCACCGTTTTACTGACCTGCCAGACTGCGGAAGAAGATTGAATGGGTGTCTTTGATGTTGAGGTTGTCCAGCAGCACCAGTGTTTTCCCGTCAGCCACAGCGCAGTGCAGCATGGAGGCTAACGAAAGCAACAAGAGGACACTGCAGTCCAAAAGCGTCCAACACCTTGTCGTCTTCATTCCGGTTCGCGTTTGAGACAATAAAGAACCGGACCGGTCCGCCTGCCTTGCTGCTGTCAACGCCGCCATTTTGCTGCACAAGTCGACGTCAGCGTTTGCAGAGCTAGCCTTAACTTTGACCCCAACATCCAGCCAATCACAGGAAGGAACGCGTCGACATGACAGCCACTCCACCAATGAAATTAAGCCAGTACTATTTATTCGGAACAGGGAAAGACGGAATTAAAATACAATTAACCACACAGTTATTAAATATCTGTAATCGTTATATTTCTTAATGAATTAGGCTATTTTGTAGAAATTAATTAAAATTGTACATGTTAATCTTGAGCAAAACAAAAAAGGTACAAGCATTGAGCACAACAGACAGCAGTGATTCTTTAATGATCCGGTATGAGCAAGTCCACACATATTTACTGCAGATTCTTTTTACAGGTAGCAAAATAAACAGATCAAATAAAAGAGTAAAACATCTTGAAATCAACTCAAAACTGTGTCAAAGTCACAACTAGAGGCTTTTAAATCTGATATATTAAGACTTCCTTGCTGGGCAATTATACAAGCACAGAATTAGTGAAACCTGCCCCCACCCCCCAAAAAATAAAATAAAATAAAATAAACATCTACATTAAGGTTCTTTGACTCTCACCCAAGTCGTCAGTGAACTCACATGTACATATACCAATCCTACATGAAGCACTTTACACCAAGCAGTAAAATACAGTTCATGTTTGAAGAAAGAGCAGTTATTTCATCAAGAAAATTGAAAAATATGAGTCTCTAAGTATTAGATTTATGATCTAGCATAAAGGGACAAAAGACAGTCCTACATTTCAGTCTAAAAATAAACCAACTATACAAATTGTATAATCACCTATGCAGTTCTTTTCCAAAATAGCAGTATTGCTGTACAGAATAAAGCGAACACTTCATATAAGATTAAATTATTTTAAAATCTATTTTATTTTAAATGATTAAATCCAGATTAAATTTCTTTAAACATCATATTATGACCTAATGTATAGCTCTTCAAGAAACGTAAAATTTTAATGTCCTCTCATATAAATTAGATTGCTGACAAACGCAACATTTTATACATCCTCGATAAACCTGTTCCACTACCCCTAACCTTTACATTTCATATCTTCTTCCTTTTCTTCTTCTTCATCTCTGTCATTTGTTTGGTGCTCAGAAGTAGTTTCTTCCACTTCAACTGCCTCTTCTACATGAATTACAGTCTCTGACCCTTGTTCTTCTTGTATCTCTGCATCCATCTCCTCTGATTTTCTCTCTTCTTCCTCTGTACGAAAGATCAGTTGTCCTTCCTGAATAACCTGTTCGGGTGCAGGCTGCCAGGTTGCAGAGGCAGCATCATCCCCCTCTCCAGTGGTGGTTGCTGCGGTGTACTGGTAGAAGTCGGAATCTGCCTGAAACATAACCAAGGCTTGGGCTGTGTGGATCCGAACATGCTGAGCCAACGACGTGGCGTCCAGAAATTTATCCCCACACGAGTCGCAAGCGTACAAGATCTGGGTGTTGGGGTCTGAATGGAAGAAAATTTGCACAAGTCATTTCCATGTTTTTTATTTATATTATATGCCATCTTCTACAATAAAAAGTCTATCCTTAAGTTTAGTGTTGTTAAAAAAAAAAAAATCCATTTTAATAATAATAAAAAAAGACATGAAATGTTGCCATTTTAAACCAGTTTCTGTTCTTGAGCTGCTTGTGTTTAGGGTTGATGCTGATCATCAAATTATAAGAAAAGAAATAACTTAATATATAATGATGATGATAAAATGAAGATTATGAGCCATTGTTGAAATCCTTATGTATTAGCCTGATGTGTAGGAACGTACAAAAATGATTCAAGATTTTCAACATTTATATATACTGACAAATTCTTAGGTTATTCTAACAAATTATTTTTCTCCTCAAAAAAGCTAATTTATTTATTTACATATTGCCACAAACTGTTTTGAGCTAATTTATTTATTTACATATTGCCACAAACTGTTTTGAGCTAATTTATTTATTTACATATTGCCACAAACTGTTTTGAGTTTTACATCATATCAAAAAATAAGCAGTTTTTTTATTTGAAAGTGTGAGCTTTATATAGGAAGTGCTACTTCCAGCATGAAAAAAAAAAAAAAAACAAAACAAACAATTAAGTTCTTTTTACATATTTAGAAATAAAAGTAAGCACAGCCATGATGTCAACAATCCGGCAGCCCTAATCTTCAACCTTCCTGAGTCAATACCTTGCTGAACTTTTGTGCTGCTATAAAAGTCTTTTGGGGCGTTTCCCTACCAGTCTCAAGAGAGTGAAATTTTTGTCCATTCTTCTTTGCATAAATAACTACACCTTAAGTCATACTTTATGCAGAGTGTCCCTGAAAATCTGTTTTCTCTAGTCTTGCCCACATATTCTCAGTTGGGCTACTCTAGCTCATTAATATGCTTTGAATAAAATCATTCCATTGTAACTATGGTAGTGTGTTCAGGGTTGTTGTCCTGCTGGGAGGTGAACCTCCGTCTCAGTCTCAGATCTTTTCCATCAACAGGCCTGATTCCTTGTCCTTGCTGAAGAAATGCATTCCCACAGCACAATACAGCCCCATCCGTGTTTGACCACACAAATATTGAGTCAAGGCAATGAATGTTTTAAATCTAGTCCAAAAACTTCAATTTTGGTCTCGCATGACCACACCACCTCTACCAAATCATCACTGTGTCCCCTTACATAGCTTGTGGTAAACTTCTAACTGATCTTCTTATGTATTCTTTCCAATAGTGGTTTTATGCTTACTAATTCGATGAGCTCTGAAGGCAAATGGTTTCATTGTTTTTGCAAAAAACAATGAAGCCCAAGTTTCCTCCTCTTTCCACTTCACATTTATGCACGACTTTGTTGGAATATCACATTAAATCCCAGTAAAATGCACTGAAGCTTCTTGTTGTAAAGAGGCAAATTGTGGAAAAATGAAAAGCGTATAAATCCTTTTGCAAATCACTGTAAGTATAAGGAAGTTTTTGCTTTTTCCCACACAACATTAACCAACTTCCTATGGAGGCCTATATAGTGTTGAATCATAGTTTACATTTTATCCAAAGACATATATGTCACCCTTTTCTATAAACAACAATATTGGAAGTTTTTTTTAGATTATACCTTCTTCTTGGACTTTCTCTACTGCTTTGGTGATTTCAGCTTTCAAAGCCTCAGTTTCATCTGCAGACACCGAGGCAGCCACCGGGAGGACTGTTAACCAACACAAGACAAACAGTTATCTGATTCCTTCTTTATTTTCATTTCCTATAAAAGATGGAGCCTAATGTCTGTGGCATTGTTAAGAGTCTGGTCTGAAAGATACTGACCTGTGAGCTGAGCTACAGTACTGCCTGCCAGGGCCTCGGTTGCGAGGGTGACGATGTCCTCTGTGGTGACGGTGACTATTTTGATCTCGTCTGAAGTCCCTGCCTCGGCGCAGTCGTCGCCAGCTTCTTCGATGGTTCCCCCAGTTACCACTAGCCGCTTCATGCCCGCTTTGCCGTGGTGAACGGTCTTCACATGGGAGCGCAGGTTGTCTACCCGGTTAAAGCCACGGCCACATTTATCACAAAGGAAAGGTTTCTCACCTGAAACAAAACAGACGAAACTTTACAAGCTGGAGCTTTCAGGTGAAAAAGTTTTTAGAGGCAGTAGCCTATAGATTTCCAGCATTACACAAAACCGAGTCTCGTTACAAAGTTAGTCCTTACCTGTGTGAATGATGATATGTTTGGAGAGATCTCCCACGTTCACAAATGCCTTGTTGCACATCTGGCACTTGTGTGGCCGCACGTTGTCATGGTGGCGAATGTGATTGGCCAACTGACTGGACTGTACAAATCTGTTCAGGTATTAATTTGGAATAGGTCAGTATTCCTGCCACGGGTTGGGGAGAAATAACACGAAGTTACAATCAAATAGTTGAGATACCTGCAGAAGACTCATTGGGGTCGAATGTGAGATTGTCAGTTAAGCTCAATTTGATCTCCTCTTTATAGATGATGGATTATAATACCATTAAACATAGGGACTGACACAATACACGATAAAGAAATCAGAAAAAACAACCATCTAAATTCTGTACTTTTCCAGAACGTTTCAAGATGTCTCTACTTTTTTCGTTCTCTCTTTCACATCTGTCATCTTTGAATGATCTCAGATTTCCTAGCTCAGTTAGATGCAAAATAAAACATGCCCAAATTATTTCGGCACTGATGTAGCGTTTAAATCTTGTCCAGCTGACCTTTTGCCACAGCGATCACAGACGTAGGGCTTCTCTCCGGTGTGCTGCCGGACATGAGCGATGAGGGAGCTGGCTTGCGTGAAAGCCTTGCCACAGACAAGACAAACGCAGGGTTTTTCTCCTGTAACACATACAACACTGTCTCATATTGGTGGGAAATAATCAACGTTAATTTGGGATTTTGAGCTGCAGAAAAGGAGAAAATGGTGTTGATGAAATAAAAATAAAAGACCAGAATGCGACAGGATTACCTGTGTGAATGCGCTCGTGGCGCTGCAGGGCTCCGGGGTCACTAAAAGCTCTCTGACAGTGTGAACACACATATGGTTTCTCCCCGCTGTGAACACGCAGGTGTCTTTTTAGATTTCCTAAAAAGAAGACACCAACCCTAATAGGTAAGACTCAAAGAAACCAGATAAAGATGCCAACTTACTTTGAAAACCACATTTTAGAAAATCTAAATGTATGACGTATTCAGTTATGAAAAGTGCTGGTTTTATATAGATGAAAAATTTTCTTCAATTTTCAGATTTTTGAAAACCATGTATTTTAATCCTTAAACTTCCCATTTCAACACATTTGTGGCTGTAAAAAATATGATGAAGTTCTAGGGTTGTGAAGACACTGTAGCTTCAGCAAAAACACCAAAGTTCCTCGTAAAAATGTTGTTACCTTTTTTCCAACTTATTCTTAAAATTCTTCTTAAGAACAATTTCTTTCTTTTACCTGAAGTGGTAAACTGTTTGCCGCACTCCTTGCACTTCAGAGGCCCGTCTGCAATATGAATCTTTAAGTGGGCTTTCAGATTTCCCACCTAGTATAAAAAGGCAAAAAAAAGGATGAAAGATTAATTAGAAATTCAGAATGTGTTATAAAAAGCTGCAGATGCTATTATCCTCCTTCATAAGACAACGCCCTAACAGTAGAACTCCTCAGGGCATAATGTCACCTGGTTGAAGCGTTTGTCACAGTGAGGACACTTGTTGCCCTTCTCCGTGTCGTGCGTCTCCAGGTGCCGCATCTTGGCGGTGGGGTCGGAGAAAGCTTTGTCGCAGAAATCGCAGTGGTATGGCTTCTCCCCGCTGTGTACCAGCTGGTGACGCTTCAGATTACCCGAAGTCGTGAAAAGCTTGCCGCAGACGTCGCAGCTGTACCGCGCTTCACCCGTGTGCCGTTTCCGGTGCAGGTTGAGCAGGCTGACCTGCCGGTAGCTCTTCCCACAAGTGGAGCAGCAATATGGCTTCAAGGGACTAAAAGGACAACAACGGCGCAATATAGGATACGAAGCTGAGTGAGCAAAAATAAGCGTGTATAAAAATGTGAACCTCACCTGTGTGTTTTCTCATGGGCTTTACAAGCTGCAGGGTCAGAGAAAGCCTTGTTGCAGTCCCGACAGCTGAATGGCTTTTCTCCAGTGTGGATGCGCATGTGTCTCTTGAAATTACCTGTATGGGTAAATTTCTTCCCACAGTCCTAAAAAGGAAAAGAAAAACTACAATCTGAGCTCAAAAAAAAAAAAAAAAAAAAAAAAAAAAAAAAACCCCACTGAAAAGGAATAATATAGTGTGCAAACCTAAGTGGAGTTTAAACACACAAATAGCTTATTCTTTAGCCAACATTTAACAAATCTGACTGACAGCTCTGCACACAGTTGATAGACCAACATAAGGTAGTGCATATTTGTGAAGTGAAAGTAAAATAAGACTTTTTTTTAATGAATGAAAATGTATTTTTATTATAGATTTAATTTGTTGATATTCCAAAAATTTAGTCTTGTCAATCCCATATTGTATTATTAATCTGTTAAATGTGATAAAGTCTACCTCCTCATATATGTTCCAGGTACTCTTTTACACCTCCAACCTGGGAAGTTTATCATATTATTTTGTTGCAGGATGTCAGGGTTGTTCCAGATGGTTGTACGCTTGCATGGGATTACTGAAGACTCTTTCATTTTAAGAAACTCCCACCATGCTGTCAGAGAGGAGCGAACATTGATGCTTTTAAAGCATACCTGTAGTTTTATGTTTGAGCTAATGAATGGAAAGTCAGAAATCATTATATCATTGCATAGTATCTATTCTACGTCTGGCCAGGATTCATCAAGGGGGTTATGTTTTAACCATCTGAGATGTATTTTAGCCTATTGGCTAAGAAGTAATAATAAAGGATGGGCAGCTCTAGTTCTCCTTTATCTTTGGTCTTCTGTGGCATTTTTTAGCTAATACCTGGAGGTTTATACTTCCAAAAAACTTTAGAGATGCCAGAGTCCAGGGATTTAAACCAGTCAGATGATGTTTTATTTGGAATCATCGAGAATAAGTAATTTATTCTAGGCATAACTATTACTCTTAACTCCCAACTCTTTATGGAAAAGGAGCATAACAAAAAAACCCCAGCAAGACATTTGATTTGGAGTAAGGCGTGTAAGGCACACATTCAAGAGGGTTAGATAAGACCAAAATTAAACTATCTGGTCTGCACAAGAACTGCCGTGTCGGGCAGAAAACCATCTCTGCACATCGTCAGTCTGAGTGAGATTCAGCGATTTAGCAAACAAGAATGGAAAAAAAAGCTGTGCAAGACATGCAGAGCTGGTAGAGACATACTCCAAAAGACTTGTAGTGCTTGACTTGTAATTGAACTAAAAGGCAGTTACACAAAGTCTTGGCTCGAGTAAGCAGAAAATAGTTGCATGAAAATTTTTCTGATTTTTATTCATCAAAAAATTTGGACCATGATGCGATTTTCTTCCACATCACAACTACTCACTACTTTGTGTTGTTCTTTCATCTAAATTCCCAACAACAACACAAGATGTGGGAAAGTTCAATTTCCATGAATAATTTGCGAAGGCACCGTAGGCGCCGCAGATCACATCCATCCAGCTTCAAAACAAAAAGCTGATAACATTTATTCAAGTAGTAAGAAAGATTAAAGGAAGAAACAGTCAAAATGCCACTTTTTACAAACACATTATGTCTCACCCCACATTTGTGCGTCACAGAGCTGTAAGGCTTAGATTCAGTTCGGTTGCTCATAGATGCTGCCTGAGCTTGTCTTCCATCTTCCTCGCTGTCTCCTTCCCCTTGCTGCTCGATGTCGTCTTCTGCCTCTTCAACCCCCTCTCCATCAGTAGCCTCCCCAGTGTCTAGTTCCTGTCCGTCAGCAACCTCTTCAGGCTCCTTCGCCTCTTTGGCCTTTGATGGACCTTCATCCTCAGAGTCATTTTCTGGAACGATTATAATCAAAAATTTGGAGCAAAGACAAAACGTGAAAATATTACTACACAACAGACTTTTTTTGTCCGAGTTTAAATGTCAAAGGCAGCTGACACAGCACATCACGCTCACCAGGTGGAAACCTACGTCGAGTAGGCTTTCTAATCCTTCTTCCACGTGAGCTCAAGTAGCTGCCTGAAGATCTCAGCTGCGGTTCTGCAGATAAACGATCAGGTTTTAATATTTGTTATGTGCCATTTATGGACCTTCGCTTCTCAAGAATATGTTTTTACTGGGTGTGTAGTCAGCATCCGAGGGGTCATCCTGAAATCCTGTCGCGTTCGTTGTAGCGCATTCCTCTTCCTCCTTCACCGCCACCATCTTCTGTGCAGAAACCTGAGTGCTTTTGGGGGGTCTTCCACGGCCCGTGTGCTTTCTGATGGGATTAGGCTGAGAAGCAGCTGGCTGTGGATCAACAGAAACGTCGTCGTTCACATCCTCCTCACTCTGTGGGTTCTTGTGATCTTCTGTAGGTGTGCTAGAAGGACACTCCTCCGCTTGTGCTGCGACCTTTGACAGTTGAGTTTCAACGCCGTCTTTCTGCTCCCTTCCACCTGCCTTTTCATCTGGTTTGTGAAAGAAACACGAGGAACAGGACGTGTTAGGGTATAAGAATGTGGCGGAAAGTCAAAGATTCAAATTTAAGCCCCTGATTGTAAGATGACCTACTACAAAGACAAAGAACAATTCTGTCAGAAAAAACCCCCAAAGTATTTGTCCCTTTACATTTCCGATCAATAATATTTAGTAAGTACAAAATCCAGTTTTAAATGATTCTTCCTTTATTAAAAGAAAAAAAGCTATTCAACCAATCCTGCCCCTTTGAGAAATAGTAATTACCCCTGGTTGTGCCACGCTGACGGGCAACAACAGCAAAACTGGCAATGAGTCTTCAACATCAGTGTGGAGGAACTGTTCTTTACAGCATTGTTTTTAATTCAGCAGAATTTGAGGGTTTTCAAGGTCATGCCACAGCATCTTGATTGGATTTAAGTCCAGACTTTGATTGGGCCAAAGTCCAAATTTTTTGAGCCACGTATAACCCAAGTAGTCTTGAGCTTATGGTCACAATCTGATAGCCAAACGTTCACCTCCAGGATTTTCTGGTAGAGAGCAAATTTCAGGGTTCCATTAGTTAAAGCAAGTCATGTTTACAGAGGCCATTTTTGCTCAGTCTTTTTCTTACTGTTGAATCATGAACTATGACCATAACTGAGGCTGGTGAAGCCTGCAGTGTTTTAGATGTTGTTCTGGGCTCTTCCTGACCTCTTGGATGAGTCTTTGATGAGCTCTTGCAGTCATTTTTGTAGGCTGGCTGGTCCTGGGACGGCTCACCACTGGTCCATGTTTTCTCTGTTTGTGGATAATGGCTCTCAGAGTGGTTCACTGGAGTCCCAGAGAACTGATTCAGGACTGATAGAAGTCAATGACTTTGACTCTCATCTGTTCTTGAATTTATTTAGCTTGGTGAATGGTGAGTTGCTTTTTAAGATAGGGTGGGTTTTTTCAGACAGGGTCTATTTAAGTTACTTGTTAATTTAACTGGTCTGGCTATAATCAGTGCCTGGGTGTGGCAAGAGAACCTGAACCAAAACAAAGGAACTTAATCAAAGTTGATTTGATGTTTAATAATGGATTAAAAGCTGAGGGAATATGCTTGCAAACAGGACCAGATTGTTTTGGTGAGTTTTTTTCCCCTTAATCACTGGAAACATCATTCAAAGACTGCTTTTTGTATTTACTGAGGTTATCTTTGTCTAATCTTAAACTATGTTTTAGCTAAAACATTTGGGTTACAAAACACAAACAGAAGAAGGGCACAAATATGTTTCTGTGGTACTGCACATATACACAAAATTTAAGTGTTAAACTTAAAAGAGCGATAAATATCATTGTGAAGATTATAATTAATTCACAAGGTAAAAAAGAGAAAAAAAATGGCATACTTTATGATTTTTTTTTTTTTTTTACAAAACTATATAATCTGATGTAGAGTTTAACAATATGAGTGGCAATTATTACCACAATATCAATGTTTTAAATACAGTGTGCCAATAATGTATTTACCACATGAAAATGTGAGTTAGTCATAATTGATATCATCCTAATAATCAGCTTTAGTTTTGCTATAATTTCTTTCTTCATTTTATGCAGCCCTAACCTGATTATTCTCAGCTTCTCAACACACACACACACACACACACACACACACACACACACACACACACACACCAATCAAAATATTTAAAGACCTGGTTCATCATCAGGAAGATCCAGAGTTATGATGGATGGAGGTTGATTTGACATCGACTGATATGCAGAACAAGCATTTATGATTTCCTGCATCTGCAGGAAATGAGCAACAGACAACACGTCCTCAATATTCTGGGGATTTAAGCTCAGTTTGGAGGTGTACATAAAATCCAGGACTTGACCCAAACCTGAAGGAAGAAAAACAGATAAATATAAGATCTGATTAGGAACCAATGACAACTAAGCAGCCTTAGTGTTTCTAAAACAGTCAGATAACTTCCACATCACAACTGGATTCTACCAGAGGCATTGCTGATGTCCAAATGCACCACATCCTTCTGATCCAGGAAAAGCGTTCGGAAGTACACGCTGCACGCTGCCAGCACGGCTTTGTGGGCCTTGAAGTCCACCCCGTCCACCACAAAGGTGCAGTCGCACAGCAGGCCCTGCTTACGCTGCCGGTTAAGCTGCTCCAGAACCTCCCCGCTGTGCCACGGGAACTCCATTGCTGTCAGGGTTGAAGGCCGGAGCCGGAGCTTAGCAGGGACAGGTTCTGTGTATTTGAAGTAAAAAAAAACAGGCTCAATATTATGCAACTCCTTTTAACTGAAATCACTTCAATTAATTCCACAATTAATCACACTCTATTTGTCTATATGGATCTATCTACAAGGAAAAAAACTGTGTGAACTTGTATAAAAATTCACAACAATGACAAAAAAAATAATAATAATAAATTCAATTATAAAGAAAATATTTTTAAAGCAAAACAAATTTTAAAAAGTAAAAATAAGTAAAAATAATAAAAGTCAATTTAAAAGCAGAAAAATAATGATAAAACTTTGTTAACTCTTAAAGGTTTGCATGGATTCACACCGACTCATATCCCCCAAGGGAACCTTTGACCTTACATAAATTCTATTAATCCCAAAATCTTGACTTGCTTTAGTTTGGAGGCTGGCTCATTGTTACCCCATGACATGACGGATGCTCTTGTTGAATACATTAGGAAGGATGCAGAAAAGGGTACAAACAGCTACGCTACTTCCAAAACATTCTAACAGTCTCACCATAACCCTAGACCAGCTGTTAAAGGTATAAACGTCTCTCATTGTGGAGCTGATCACTGTTAAATAAAAAAGCCCTCACATTACATGAAAGACAGATAATAGACATTATTTCAGTTACTTAAATGGTGAGACTGAGGTTTATGAGAAATGAAGTATAAACTCTTGGAAATACAGTGGCGCTTCCTTGCTAATCAGGACAGAGCCAATGCAGGATATTCATTTTTTGTTATGTTGTTGTAAAATCTGCATGAAGTGATTATGTGACTACCAGTCAATTCATATTTTTTATTGTTTGTTTTTCTCTGATACTAGTTACCATGTCCAGGGTGCCTATATTTGTTTGTTGTCTGTATGTTTCGGAGTCTACTGAAAAGGTTAAAAAAAGCTACTTGTAATGGATTGAATAAATTTCATTCATTTATAATATAAATACCGCTTGTAAATAAGTTTAGATCTGTTAAAACCTTTTTTTTAAAAACATGTATTAACATTCACAAATAGATTGCTAGGTAATATTTTTAACTACAAATATACTAAAAAGTGACTGAATTGATACATGTGCACATACCTGATTTGCCTGGTCATATTCCATCAAAGATTAAAATATTATTGCATTTTAATTACAGAAATCCTCTGTAAGTTCTCTTTTCGAAAAACGACGTAGTATATTCTCTGTCTCTATTTTATGTTACAGCAAACATGATCTTTTGGTTGAAAACAAAAACAAGCACAAATCAATGAAGTGGCATTTTTGTTCTGCCTTATAACACCCCTGGAAATTCATAAAACATCGT
Source organism: Anableps anableps (assembly GCA_014839685.1). NCBI lineage: Eukaryota > Metazoa > Chordata > Actinopteri > Cyprinodontiformes > Anablepidae > Anableps > Anableps anableps. Next base: position 10,176,712 of record CM026071.1, read on the forward strand.
TAGTTAAATGTGCCATGGCAAAAATCTTTTATTTATTTATTATTTTATTTAGCAATTTTAATCATTTTGGGTCACAATTTTTCACAGGTTTTAATGTAAATTTAGCGGCACACATTACCCCAGATTTTTCAGCTTTTGAAAAACTGTAGCTGTCTGAATTTCTGACCTACACACAAGCTTGGTATCATTTAAAATGTTTTATTTTCTTTTTTTTTAATTTTAAACTTTTTTAAAAATTCGTTTAGATGAAAATACTTGTTTTCAACTCATTTGAACATGTGCTCAAACAACCTAAATTAGGTTTTTCAATACAGCAGTTATGTAAATCTTTTTTTTTTTTTTTTACATTACACTAGTCTTGTGAATGTCTTGTTTTTGGATTTTACATTGGGGATCATTTAAACAGCCATCAGTGAAAGAAAACAGGCTTATGGATCAATCATTACTCTGAACACCTTTTAGTAACCCTACTCATACTTTATACCAGAAAATTACTGGAATTAAATACCGGTTTTCTTTAGTTTTTTAAGATGATGCAAGTTTTAACAAATAAAACTAACTACACATTATAGCCACTAAAAGCATATCGAGTGTAATGTGAGGATAGCCTGCAAAAACACCAGTCGCATCACACTAAAGTTCCACTTTTGTCCTTGTGGTTAATCTATGTTTACAGATATAGATTAACTCGAATATAGTACGTTAAAGTAAACAGTTTAGGTTTGACAGTGCAACGCATCGATTACAATTCCTCCATCCTAGTAGCTTTGCTATCAGGGATTAATTTAGCGTGCCTACACGCATGTAGTGAAGGAACAAGATGTCGGAGCGGCGAGTCAGGCCCGTCCTGCTCTCCTGTTGTTTTCACAGCTAGCTCCGTCTCTAAACCCTCTTTCAGCGCCATTACTATATGAGAAAAAAATCTCCATAATTACTTGTTTGTTACGGCCTCTTCACTTCGGCTTCACGGTGGTAAATTACGCGGTATTGTTTGGTTTCTAGCTCAGGAGCAAAAACGAACCCAATCGAGTTTTTCGGTGATCGATCCTCCTTTGCGCAGTGCATCCGCCGCCATCTTCCTCTCTCTGATCGATTGATAGGGACCAGCCGGATGTGCCAGATGAGCAGGCGCAGTGGGAGCTCTTGTTAGACTAACGATGACCATAAGATGGCGCAAAATGTCTGACTTTTAGGTTTTGTAAATTAACCATTGGCTACAATACAGTCAGGGACACCGTCCTCAAACATTAGGTATATGAAATTGATTTATTATATATCCTGAACACTGTGCATAAAAACGGACTAGACAGCTTCTAAGAATCCAGATATATAATTTAGATATAAAAAGCCTCCTAAACTCAAGAGATGAATCACCTTTTAGTCCATGATTAACAGACGAATCAAAATACAACTTTAAATGGAAATGGAATCTCAAGGCAAATGGTTTCCAGTAGGCTGTCACAATTTATTCAGCCAAATTAATTACAAATAACAAAAACAATACAGTTTAAGGCCCAGAAAACTGTATGCCAAGCACACAGTGAATGAAGCCAACAGTCCAAAGAAATGTGCTATCATAGTGATTCTCAATTGAAATGGACAGTTTACCAATTGTGTTCCCTCCCCATTGTGAACAAGCAAAGGCTCCAACCAGTGGAATGCTAAACTGTATAAAGCAGAATGAAATAAATTGGATGGATGAGTGGACCATGTGGTGTTCATTATAAGTTTTAGCTCTGGGGAAATTGTTTGCTGATTCCACCCAAATTGAAAGTCTATATACTGTAGTTCTAAATTACCGAGTTAGAATAAGGAATTCACAACTATATCCTAAAATGAAAACAAAGACCAAGATTTACAATAATGCTGACTGTTGTTCCTTATTTTTCACAAAGAGCCCATGAACTAAAAATTGGCAATTGTATTTTCATAAAAAGCCTAATTATTCCGACCTCTTTGTTGATATGTCCTTTAAAAAAAAAAAAAAAAAAAAGTCTCAGAAAATTATTTGTAGTCATGTTTATTGCAATTTTAGTCACAGAAAAAAATACAATAAATTAGTATTGATGAAACATCAGAATTAGCATTGTATGAAATGAGGGACTAATTTTTAAACTTGATGACGGACCTGAGCTAAGCTGCTGTTACACTTTTCCTCTATCTTGGCATTTTTGTTGGTGTACTGTAGATGTGTGTTACATGAGTCAAAACATGATATGAATTGTATTTTGTCGAATATCAAGTCCTTTCACATCTCTGAAGTATGTGTTTCAGTTTTAAAGTGCATCAATTCTGAATAGGGCATGTGTATTGGGATCAAGGTTGTGGAATTCACAATGCACTGTTGTGTGAGCATAGGGTATGTTATTATTGCTATTGCATCACCTCCTAGATTATTTTTGTTTATATTTAAGGATCAACTGACCATCTGGGTATGACATTTCAAGGCTCTAGGAGTGAGAAGAATAAGAATAATAACTTTATTAGTACCCCAGGGGGGATATTACATTTCAGTACAGCTCGCCCCAAGGGTTGACAGGTGTCTGAGGCTGCTGCCATCCTGGGAGGCACCGCCCTTAACCCCCAAGTGGTCAAATAAGTAATTGCTAAAGCAATCAAAAACTAGGTCATGACATCAGTTTCATTTTTGGTGCCAAGCATCCGACATGCTGAGGTGTGTGAATTGGATGTCAGTTGTGTAGCTGTGCTGTGTATGTGCATTTTATATGGTGTGTGAAAGCTCTCTTGTATTGCAGTGTGTGGACAGGTTAGCTTATGATAAAGTTGTGTCTGCTACAATATTCATTTTCCATGGAATCATGTCTTCCCATACCATTAAAACAAAAGGCAGATATGTACTTGTGTGACAGGGGTATAAAGTATTAAAAGGACTGTTCAATGATGTATGTGTATCAGTGAAGTTATGTAATAATTATTCTCCTGGTGTCTGTGAGTTCATGTACCTGCTCCTTTTGTTTCAACCTGTATGTAGGAACAGGTAATTTGACTATTTTGTGTCCATGTATGACAAATCTTATTTGTCATCAAAAGTACAGGGATTAGCTCTAAAAACACAAAAAGTGGTGAGTTTGTGTTGAGGAAGTTGGTCTGTCTCTAGATTTTGATCTCGGTACGAAAGGTCTGTGCGAGCTCATGTTTGGCCAGCTGTCTGCGCGCCCGGACTGTCAGAGTGCCTTCCGGACCCAGGGAAGATGTCACTGAGGTGGGGTCTACATCTTCAGGAAGTTGGCACTTGTGGGTGAAAGTGTTCATGACTGAACCATCCTGGGCCAACTGCAGAAAAAAAGAAGATGTTATAGAGGACAAATGCTTTAGTTTAGGGGTCCTTCTATTTCTAACTCTAAAGTTCCTACACATTGTTCACCTTTTCTGCACGGACTTCTATCTGATTGTTAGATGTTGTTACAATCACATCCTCTGGAGAGAAGTCTCGGACATCAACTGTAAATTGGTACGAATCATCAAGAGTTTTGATATTTCCAGCTGCACCTAAAAACACAAGATAAAGAGCAAAAAATATGCTTGGTTATAAGGAAGCACAGTTAAACATATTGTCAGGTATTGACACCCTTGGGAAAGAATACCATGTAAAGAATTAACATAATTCTTACAGCATCTGGTCACACTGCTTGATCAGGAACCCTTATTTAAATTGAAAACACACACTGTGCAAGATGATGAAGGAGGTAAAGTAAAACTCTCCAAAGCTCACTGTTAGACAGCTGCAGCAAAGTCTTTCCAATCATTAGACACCATCTACATTCCATCTTGTTGTTTGGGGAGCACACCAAGAAAAATGCGTTTTTGCCTAGTATTACAAACATAAACATCCATCCATCCATCCATTTTCCATCACGTTTACCCTTGCAGGGTACAAACATAAACATTCACAGTTAAATTCTGCTGGAACTGTGTACTTTATTATGTGAAACCATATTAAGCTTTTCTGCTCCTAACACTCCAGGGAGGTTTGGCATAAAGCATATTATGAATATGAAGAAAAGAACCTTTTTTCTACTTTTAAGTATGGTGGTAGAGCTGTGATGCTGTGGGCTCTGGGAATCCTTTTAGGGTGCATAGCATCATGGACTGAGAAATACCTGGCGATTTCAAATGTGAAAATCCATATCACTGTCCTCAGACCTTAATTCAGTGGACCTTAATTCAGTGGAAAATCTGTGTGGTGAGCTGAGCAGAAGAGAGCATGAAAATAACAAAGTAATGTTTAGCTGTCAAAAAAGGAGTGATTCAAAGCATCAACAGCAAATATGTCAATAATTATGCCACCAGTGTAGCTTTCTTAAGAACAAGTACTCAGTGATAGCAAACTAAAACAATAACATGTCTAAAAAACGGCCCAGTATTGTAGTGAACAGGAGAGAAAAGCAGACAAAATCTTAATAAGAAAAAGCTTAAAAGGGCATTCAGAACGCCAAAATAACTATTGATTAGAAACTTTAAAAGATAATAAAAATGCAGGCTCCTCTGGAGCAAAACACAAGAAATAAGAATGATTCATGTAGCAAACCACACACCCAAGATTCTACCTTTTGCCAGAATGCAATAGTTCATGTAAAATTACAGTTGAAAAATCCTATAAACTCTACACTTTTAAGTACACATATAGATACAGCTTACACATCCTCTTCTTAGACCATGATGGGTAATCATTTATTCTTTTTTTGTTTTTAGTAAATGTCATCCAACTTGTGTGTATGCAGTTAAACTCAGATATTCACATTTACTGTGTAGAGAGAGGACTGCAGGTGTGCAAAAAGGAGCTAGGTTTGAATCCCAGCCTTGGGTCATTCTGCATGGAACTTGCTTGTTTGCTTGGGTTCTCTCCAAAAACATGACTGTTGGGTTAATTGGTTACTCAAAATTGCCCTCAGTTATGAGTGTGTGTGTGCATGGCTAATCTTGTGTGTCTCTGTATTTCCCCTGTGATGGACTGGAGACTTGTCTAGGGTGTACCCCATCTCTCACCCAGTGACTGCTGGAGATAAGCACCAGCTCCCCTGCGATCTTGCAGGAATAAGTGGTTATAGAAAATTGATGGATGGATAAAAATACACGTGTGAAGCCTACAAGCTTGACAACATAATCTCTGACAGTGTGTAGTATGTGTGGCAGCATCATATTGTGAGGGGGGTTTACTACAAGAGGAAATGCTGCACTTCATCATTCAGAAGGGATCATGAGTAAAAAACATTTTGTGGAAATACTGAAACAACATCTCAACACAACAAGCTGGAAGTTACATCTGGAGCACCAGTAGGTCCCCCAAATGGACAATGATCCTAAGTATATGGTCAGATTAGTTACAAAATGGCTTAAGGATAACAAAGACAGTGTTTTGGAGTGGTCATCAGAAAGCCCTAATATCTGTCGCATAGAAAATTTTAGAGCAGAGCTGAAAAGATGTGTGTGAGCAAGGAAGCCCACAAAACTGACTAATTTCCATCTTTCAGGAGGAATGGGCCAAATTTCCAGCAACTTATTGTCAGAAGCTTGCAGGATGATACCTACAATGTTTGACCCAAGTTAAACTATTTAAACAGCAGTTGTACTAAATCCTAAGGAAATTTATGTAAATGTCTGAATCTGAAGAAAGACAAAAATTAAATTAAATTAAAATTAAAAAAAACTTTATTCTGGCACTTTGCATATAGAAATACTTTTGCATTTCCTAACTGTCCTACAGGAAAATCAGGAAACGCTTATTCTGACCTTGGTTTCAAGTGTGTTTTTAATCACTTTTATTTTTCCATGTTGGTGCTTCTCTTTGAACATTTCAAACAGCTGTGCCAAAATGTGACAAAATGTCTTTTTTATGTCCTTGTTTGTTCACACAAACCAAAAACAGATATTTTGGAAAGTCATGTCAGCAGTGGATGTTCCTGCATTAACCACACCCTGTTAGAGCCTCTTCATTTATTGCCAACTAACCAATCAAAATCCAGATAATCACCTAAATTCGAAGGCAGGATAGAATGCGGTCCAGTCCTACACAAAGCATATTCTTACCAGCAAACAGGGGGTAACTTTTCCTCGTTGACTATGCATAAAAGCATTAAAAATTCTTCAAGGTGTAACGCAGAGATATTTTTATCAGGTGCTTGTGTGCTCCCTTTTTTAATGCTACCCTGGACAACTGCCTTTTGATATAGCCTATATCAAAAGCCACCACTGGGTGTGATCTTTAAAACAACAAGCTGGTGTCAATCAGCTGAATGATAACAGAGTTGCTGGGAAGTTCAGTCGAAGATAATGAGGCTATCAGCTGCCAGCTCAGTGGCTCATTTACTTAACCCCCCATTCTCCGTCTTTACCTTACAAACACCAAGGCACTGTGCAACAATGGCTCATCTCTCCGATATTGATCAGTTAGAGCGGTATGTGCTTTTGCCTGCACATGTACTGCTTTTGTCTGTCTAAAAGAAGCTCCTGGCCAAATCCATAGACAACAATGTGACAAAAAATTAATCTGTAAAGCTGAAAGGAACTTCAGACCCAGGTTTCAGGATTTGTCACTATAAACACACAGTGGTGTTTAGCTTTATGAAATTAACTGATCCACTCAAACACTGAAAACAGGTTTGTTATAGCAGCGAAAAGTGATTAGATAATTTCATGTCTGGCATGTCCAGTTGGTTTTTGGGTTCACTAAAGTACTGTATCACATGACTCTTAGTCTCATGTGCCGGTGTCAGTGTGTGTACTTTGACTGCATATGTTAGTTTCAGTATGTGACATCATTTTGACTCTGTGTGTGTGTAGACACTGATCACCCAGCAACCGTTTGCTCATTCCTTATGCAGGCGTCATCCCAGATACTCAGCATGTGAAGTCACACAGTCAGGAGTCTGTCCAGAATTCCTGCTTTCAGACACGTACAGTGCCTTGCAAATGTATCTACCACAAACGTTCCTATATTGTATTAGCATTTTATGTGACAGCCCAATGTAAAGTAGGGCATAATTGGAAGTGGAAGGAAAATGATATGTGGTTTTCTAAATATTTTTGGAAATAAAAATCAAAAAAGCATGATGTGCTTTTGTGTTTAACCTACCTGAGTCAATACTTTGTAAAACCTCCTTTTACTGCAATTACAATGGCAAAAACATAGGGGGATGTCTCTACCAGACTTGTGTTATAATTAATGCCTATTTTTCTTTCTTTTTTTGAAAAATAGCTCAAACTTATTCAGATTTGACAAAGAGCATCAGAGAAGACTTGCCACAAATTATCAACTGGATTTAGGTCTGGGCTTTGAATAGGCCGTTCTGCCACATGAATGCCCTTTAATTTAAACAATTTAAATTTAGCTCTGGCTGTATGTTTTAGGTCTTTGTCCTCCTGCAAGGTATGCCTCTACCCCAGTCTCAAGTCTGGTTTTCGTTCAGCATTGTCCTGCATTTGGCTCCAGTCAGCCTCCCATCAACTGTGTAAAGCTTCCTTGTCTCTGTTGACGAAACATGATGCTTCCACCACCACATATCACCTTGGAGATGGTCAGTAATGGGAATACGGCATTAAAATAAACGGCGTTACCAACAGCATTACATTTTTCAGTAACGAGGTAATCTAACTAATTACTTTTTCCATCTTTACAATGCTGTTACCTTTACTGACAATAAAATGCTGCACGTTAGTAACGTTAGTAAAGTTTTATTCTCAGTAATGGCACCATCAATGTGAGAATCAATGTGTGTGAATGACTGAATGTCGTGTGAAGCGCTTTGGAGTCCTCTGGAGTTGATAAAGCATCATACAAGTACAGGCCATTTATCACTATGCTGTGTTCCTTTGTCTCCATGATGTTGCTTGTTCACTTCTGTTATTATGACTTACTTTGATTTAAGGGAATCAAACAAAAGAATGGAGAATATGTATGTGTAAGCCTAACTTTTCATATTTTGATTTGTAAAAAAAAAAAACAGAAACAGAAAACATTTATCTTTCCACTTCACATTTATGGTCTACTTAGTATTTGTCGATCACAAAAAAAAAAACTTTCTCTCTTTCAAGTTCAAAGCGTGTAAATACTTTTGTTAGGCACTGTAAAGGATTATGTGGTGTGTACTCATCCTATGAGAAAGCATAGGTGTAGAGTTTCAAACAATCCTACTGTGACCTTAAGCCTTCAGAGGACACTGGCCTGTTAGTTTATTTAAAGTTCCCATGTCAAATTTTGACACTTGTATCATGTATGTGTACCAACACCCAACCAGTTCACACTACCTGGAGGTATTACTGAGCCTAAGAACAAACTACACACTTCAAAGTGAAATACCTCATGATCCTACTTTGTAATTCAGTCATAGAAGAGCAGAAAAAACCTGGAATGAAAATGGGCTGCTGATAAAAACACTGTGTTAGGTCACATCTGTTTTATTTGCATCAACTGCACCTTTTCCACTGTCTTCCTTATGAAAGATTTTGTTCACTCACGTCAACCACATCAAACTCATTCTTGTCTCTGCCACCTCTTGCACATTTTATCACCCATTTGTAAGGAAAAACACCACACTGTATTTAACCTGCTTCTAGGAAGAAACATAAATTATCTTCACAGCTGCACTTTTATTCTTTCTTCATAATATTTTCTTGTTGACAGAATGAGCTCCAAGGACATAAAGTTCCCTCCCAACTTACTGGAAAATCCCAATGCGTCGGTCCCAGGCCTCATGAAGGATCCGAAGTCCTCAGCAAACAGCCCCCGACTCTTCTCCATGTATGGGTTACAGGAAGACGAGGTTGAGGACGAAGTCTGGTGGAAACTGCGCTCCGATCGATAGGCGGAGGAGTTGGTCACACTCATGGATGGTCGCAAGTGCTGGATAAGGCAGAGGAGGAGAGTAGAAGGAGTGAAGAAGGAGGCGGAGAGAAACAGATTGTTCCTGGAGCAGCTCTGGGAAGCCTTGATATTAAAAATAAATCATGCAACTCTTTTGTTCTCCTAAATGATCTCCTTTTACGTCTCTTTCTTTTTCCTTCTTAAAGACTGATTGTCCAGCTCTCCTACAGCATAGTACTTCTGGGCTTTATATACTAGTCAGCTTCATGCATGTTGGGGAGGTGGCACATGTGTCACAGCTCATTTGGAAAAGGCTAATAGTGTTCTATTTTTGAATTGAGACGCACAGAGGGATGAAGAGGAGAGTCTGTGGTTGGAAAAGTTTTGTGTGATGAAGGGCCTGAGGTTAAGTAAGAGAGGGAGAGAGAGGGGGGGGGAGAGAGAGAAAGAAAGAGAGAGAGAGCGAGAGAGAGAGAGAGGGAATGAGCAGAGAGGGGGGTGTGGGGCACAGCAGTTGTCATTCCAGGCACATCATCCCTAAAATAGCTTCTCTGTCCACTCTCGAACTCTCACTGCACTCCATCACTCCTTCTGTCTGGATCTTCAGCTTTCTTAACATTCAGCCCCACGTCTTTGATCTGAAACTGGATCCAAGACTACTCTGCCATTAAATGACTTACAGTCCAATGTTTTTACAGGGCAATGGGATCTCATTAGAGAGGGTTTATTTAATCTCTTTGACCACTGGTTAATCATCTGTTTATTAATTTTCATCTTGTATGTAATAAACACACAACATTAAAGATACAATCTGGTGGTGAATCTTTTTTCACTAACAAAAAGACTTATTTTTTCCAAGAGGCAATGTTTTTAAATAGTATCATTTTTAGATTTTTAGATTTTCTTTATTTGTACAGTATAACATTGTTCAGATCCACAATCTCATTTTCAAAAAGGGACCTATTCACACAAACAACAACAACCCTAAAACACAACTGGTAAACTAACACAAATGAAAACATGAAAAGCAATAAAAACAACAGATGTCCAATGAACTTCCAAGTGTCTTTTCGATTGGATTCGACTGGAGAGTTTCAGAGCTGTAGATGGTTCCAGGATGAGGGGGAAGCATATGAGGCCTTTTTGCTAAGCTCAGAACATACAGATGGAGCGCTGAGGGCTAAGTAGTCCTGGTAGTTGTGACTGCACTGTTTATTCAAAACTTGTCTAGTATGATGGTAACAGTCTGGAATCGATTTATACATTATAGGTTACTGTTATTACAAATATCTTAAAGCACTATGGTGGAGCACATCCAACAGTTTCAGACAGAAGGGTTCATGTAAATAAAATCCCTGTAACCAAGGACATGTAAGAAAGTGTGAGCAGCAAGACGTTTTCTGGCAATAAAAGAAAAAAACAGATCTATTTCCAAAAATAAAAGCCTTAGTTTAAGTTTCTGTAAAACTTGATTAATTTGATAAATAAAAGAGATTTGTATCAGTTAATACACTGGTCTGATTCAAACTGCATACAATAACTGTTGGTAGTTAGAACAAATGGTAAGCTTACTGGTTTCTAAAAAAGCATACTGAAGGAAAAAATAAACTGTTCATTCTGCTGTGTGTGTATATGGGTAGATGAAATTAGAAGAGGGCAAAATATGGAGAGCAGCAACCTGTAAGAAAAAAACAACATAAAGGTAAAGACTGTACTTGTAACAGATTTCAACAGATCTTCTGAAGCAAATGAAGTTCCATTCCAGATGGTGCCAAACATGTGCAGATGATGCTATATGTCAAATCTTCACAGCAGCCTTTACAAGACCTTTTGCTTTCGTTCTGAGTGCTAATTCACACTTTTCACTCCAAAACATGTTGATTTCTAGGACACAGGAACTGATTTACCAAACAGTATAATGGTTGGTCATTTAAATTGTGGAGGTCTACAGTTCTCTTGACAGTTTCTGGCAATTCTAGACCAAATTTACCAGGGGGGCCAGGGTAGGGCCACTATTCTTTCATGCGGGGTACCGAAAAAAAAAGAATGAAACAAAGAAAAACAAACAATCAAAAAAAAAAAAAAAAAAAAAAAAAAAAAAAAAAAAAAAAATACAAAACAAAACAAAACAAACAAAAAAAAAAACACAGGACAACATTTTATCATTTAATATCTTAAGTGAGCCAAAACTCCACTTGTGGCCCAAGAGCTGCAGGTTGCAGACCCCTGATTTAGCAGATGAAAATTGTAATGTCTTAATGCAGTTGACATTAAAAGTGCAACACCTTAATATTTAATTCATTATCAAAGTAAAACTGTGTAGGTAAAAAATGTAATTGGTCCAAAGGACTGATTAGTTATGGTTTCTGTTCCAGCTCATACCATCATATGAAACTGATTTAGTATTATCTCCTCAGTACAGGGGCCATAACAAGGACCAGGACTAGTTCTACAGGGAAGCAGTGTGTTTTAGGTGTTGTCCTAAAATATGTCAACAGGTGTACTATGTTTAACTCAAATGTTGGGAATTGGTCAGAAACTTATAAAGTCATGACCTCATAACCTTGTTCCGAACGTTTCAATTTTTTTCCCAAGGCAATCTAATAATCTTAGTATACATAAAATGTATATATTATATCAGCTAAATAGTATAGCATGATAAAACTGAAGCTAATGTAACAAAACTAAATCTAAAGTAATATTGACCGTTTCTATTTCAAAGTCTCTGAGGGCTAGTTGTTACTGATCAGCTAGAAAAATATTGTTTCCTCTGTCTCTTTAAATAGGAACATGAAAAAAGCCCTGTCCCATATCTCTGCAGATAAGTTAAGAGCAAAACAAAGATGGAAAGAATGTGCTTGAAAACAAAGCCCATAGGCAGGAACAGGGGACTTAGTGGTGACATTACTTGGTGGCTATTAATATCTGCATGAGGTGTGCAGCCGGTCATGATTAGAAAATGCTGGCTGCTCTTTTTTTCTAGTTAGTGCCGCTGACAGCTAATCCATTTAAATCCATTTATGGGTTCTCTAATGTTATGTATTTGACTTGAGCTTTGAAGTTTCATAAAGCAGTATGTAGCATCAAATTCAAAATGTGCAAGTACATCCATTGATTTGCTACTGATATGTCTCAGTCATTAAACATCTTCCATTATAATCTTTGAAAAGCCCCCAGGTGTCTGCTGCCAAATGGAGACCTCTTTATTAAAGATGGCTGTAAGGTCACAAGACATTACAGATCACTCCACTAAGAATTATTTGATTTCAGTCTTATCACACAGAGCACAGAGCCCCCTGCTCAGAGTCTAAATCCAGCCTAGCAACACCTCCTCCCAAACAGGGAACATGCAGGGCCCCCTCGGTTTCCTAACAACAAGAATATAGTTGTTTCTCGGTGACTTTAGTTCTGTATACCTCTGATTTAAGCTGTCATTAAGATTCAAGCCATCAGGTGGACAGAAAATTAAGGATTTAGAAGTGAAATATTTGTTTTCTCACTGATATCATTAACATCTCTTATGCGTCCCACAGTTATACTGAACACCGACTGTTGTTTTGTGGATATTTAAATAGAAATTCAAGAACTGCCATGATTGTTTCAGAAAGCAATTTGGTGGATGAATCATAAACATTACTCAACAGGATACAGAATCCAAACAGCCTCTGGGTATTTACAGTACATTATCAAGCTTGTGACCAGGATGCTTTCCCAGTGAAGCATGGAAGAGTGCTGATGGAGAGGCTTCAAAAGCTGGGCAAAAATGACAGGCTGACAAATGTGGCTTTGATGGGAGATTATCATGCAGAGTGGAAAGAGTGAAGGATGAGAATGGCTGGAAATGGTCTCTAAAAAGAATAGTCACTCTTTGATGGGTTATTTCTCTGAACCCCATGTTGGGTTTATGTTGCTGGGATAGAGCTTGGGTGTTTTTTAACAGAAAAAATATCATTTTAGGCTGCACTTATGGGAGTGTTGTTAAAAATGTTGCTGGGTTAAGATCCTGGTCAGGGCATGTCCTTGATCTCTGGAGACTGGCACTAACTGTGAGCCTACAAGGGTTAAGCTGGTATAGAAAATGAATGGATTATTCACTTTAATTATAACTTGTTTTTAAATCCAGGTTCTGGGTTTTTCTTTTCAACCCACTTTTTGTTAGCCCTAATATTACACAGTAGTCACTTTAACCAATTTCTTGGTGGGGGCTGAAAATTTAGACCAGTATGATGGTTCAAACCGAACCCTGCTGTGTCATCTTAACCCAGGCCTAGGCTGGTCTGGGCTGGACCAGCAAATTAACATAAAATCAAATATTTTTCACTCAGAAATTTTAGGGTGCAAAGACAGACTGATGTTGTATCCTAAGATCAGGTTATTTATTTTTTTTTTTCAGTGATCCTGATTCATTTTCAGTAAATTATAAATATTAACCTTCTTAAAAGATATACAAGTCTCTTACTCATTTGAAGTTCTCCCACTCTGTTGTAGTTTACGAAAAAAAGAGCAATCAGAGAGAAAGCCAGAAAAGATTGTATCATAGCAACTGGCCTGATTCAAGGAAGCTCTAAATCATAAGGTGCAAGAGGCTCGTGTTGCCATGCTTTGGAAATCATTACAACTTTCACAACTTTAATAAAAAAGATCATCTTATCTAGGCAGCCAATGTGATTACTGCCTTCAGGCATTGAGATTATATAGGTCAGAGTGAGTGGAGATAAACACATACTGCATGGCCAAAGCCAGGTTATGTATTCTGTAATCAAGTTTAACACAAAACATATGGATGAAATGATCAAAATCAACACTTCAAGTAAACAAATAAAGCTGTAATGTTGCTAACAACTGTTTCTGACAGGAAGAAATGCCATAGCTGCTCTGATCCTGTTATCAAAAATGGAAGTTGTCCCATTCCTGATCTATATGTGTGTGTCTGTATATGTATTCCCTTTTTGTTTACTTATAACACCTTTAGTACTCAGTCTCAGACATGTTTCCATAATGGCAAGGGAGGCTGACTTAAAGTAATTTTTGGGAAACTTACAATAATCTTTAGTATTATTGACAACCTTCAGAATTCCATTCCAGATTTATCTCAAAATGCTAAAACAATTTTACAAATTATTCCATTCAAGAAATTAGAATCTTCTTCCAAACACCCCTATTTACTCATTTTAATATGGCTCACTGAGTTGCAAGCCACAGTGTCCAGAGATTTGACCATCTGTGGCAGGCTCAGAACATGTCTGGGTCAAGTTGGCGAACCACACATTCGAGCCTGGCTCATCAGTCATTAGATGAAAGGCCCAAAAACTTCGCCAATCTCACGCAGGGCTGATCATGATCCCAAACCACAAACAGTTGGATCCTTATCATGTAAAATAAAAAGAATTATCCATCTAACTTAAAAGATATTTGACTTCGCAGTTCAATGCCTTGAAATTTGGCCTCTGTCTCTTTAAGAAGCTTCTGTTCTTTCCACTCTGCCTTCAGAATGTCACCACAACATTTATCCATTAAGCCGTTTACAACCATTCTTAGGAGAGTTGGACTGAGAAGTAGTTCTCATGATAAGCTTAGCAGACGCACAATTCCACCAGGTGTATGCTAATTGCTGCTGCTAGTCTGGAGGAGCTGACTGAGGAAGGCTCAGGGGAGGGTTGTTCTGTGAGGAGGAAGTTCAGCTCAGAGACTGCAGCTCCAGAGGAGGAGCTTTGTGACAAAGGCGGCACTTTGAGAGCGCAAGCGTTTAGGCAGCCCTGGATGGCTGCGATGGAAAATTAAAGGATTCCTCAAACATGGATGAAAGAATCAAAGCAACACTCCAGGTAGTTTTTTGATGATGGAATAACATTACAACATGATGTTAAGCTCAAAAAAGTCGGTTTTACATAATACCCCCCTTTAACACATATAGGTGCTCCCAATATCCAGCTCCTTCGAGACAACTCAATCGGCTACTTCTGTGTGACAGGTGAGATTCATCTCCTAAAATCTGTTTGATCTCCTAACATCTAAAGGAGGACTCTATATCCTCTAGTAAAATTACTTGTTACTAAAGAAACAACATGGGGACTTATGTACTTATGGTGACATCTTCAAGCAGTGAAATTTGACCTGCTTCTTGTTTGGAAAGCATATAGATAAACTAATCGGTAAACAATTTCCAACACTGTTTTCATAAAGTTGTTTGTGCTGCAGAAAAGTGCAACTTTCAAATATCATATAGTGTGACAGTGGCTTATGGACCACAGGGACAATTGTTCAAACTACTGTCAGGCTATATGTCGTTTTGACCAGGTTGAGCAAAGCTATGCAAATACAGGTAAAGAGCTGATTATCACATTTCAAGAAGAAGAGGAAAAGACACAAACTCAAGACTTGGAAGTAGGTGACTTTCAGGTACAGCCAAAATCAATCTTTTAACAGATGAGCAAAAAAACCAAAGAGATACAGTGGAACCCCATTATTCGTGGGGGTTAGGGACCACAACCCTCTGCAAATAGCTAAAATCAGACCCCCCTCTATTTTAATAGTTCAAACACTGAATTAATATGCATTAATATGCACAGTGGAGACTGTCTTAGCACTACTGCAGAAGCTAGTTTCTTCATTATTTCCACTCTTGGGGGTACAGCCAGTCAGCACCAAAGAAAATAAATGGCACTACTGGATTGACGACTGCTTTTCAAACGGCAGCCAATAGTGTGTCAAGGAGCATTGCACTTAGGTATTGCAGCTTCCCAAGGTGCATTTTCTTTTGAATATTTTAGACATGCTCTACGAAGAAATCCAGCAGCCTTTCCTTGAATAACACGGAGTTATGTTCCACCGAAAAATCCACGAATATTGAACTGTGAATAGGTGGGGGTCCACTGTACTGCAAGTAAAGATCAAATGCAGAGGAAGAAAAGCAAAAAGTAAACTGGAAAAGACTAACACAACCATGGGCTGAAGATCTGGCAGAGAACAAAGGGAATTAAATAGGACTGAAAAATCTATACATCTCACTGTCCTATTTCCTATACTCTCCTAAATGTACGGTCATGGGTTCCTGGACATATTTCCACAGGAGGGGTTCTTCCTGGACAGGTTATTAGTTCATCATAGAGCTAACATACAACCATGTATGCACACACTAATACATAAGGGCAATTTAGAGATACTTATTAACCTAAAATATATGTTTTTGGGGGCTTTGGAGTGGGAGGAAGTCGGAGTCTGACATATACAGAAACAAGCAACAGAAAACAGATTTAAGAAAAGTTGGAGAAATAAATTGAACCGGAAAAAAAATCTTCACATTTTGACATTGTTGCATGAAATCAATTATGTGGTGACATTTTGCCATCTTGAATAGAGGCAGTAGGATATTTCTTAAGCTTCATATTCTACACTGAGTCAAGTAAACAACAAATGACTTTATGTTTTAGATTTACCACATTGTCCTTGCAAGCTACCGCGTGCTTTGATATCAACCTCACTCTCCAACTCCGGATTTCTGACCTTGCAGCTCAGGAAAAGGAGCCAGGGTTGAGTTTACAAACACCATCAGATGTGATTTTCTTCCTTTTAAATTGCAGTAATTTGCACTGAGGTGAATTGCTTTTTTGGAAAGTAAAAAGAGTAAAAAAAAAAAAAAAAAGAAACAAAAAGCTGAAACACCACGGGGCTCCAAAGTAACCATATCTCCTTCAACAAATAAGTGATGCTGTTTTCATCATGCTGTTTACTTGTTGTTTGGTCCACCACCTGCTCCCTGTTTTTGGGTGCAGATTATAGAGCCTGTGTAGTCAGAGTTTTTACAGCGTAACCAAGAACCAATGCATAGGTTTATATTTCACTATGTGAACAGCTTCTTCACTTGTTTTTGTTTTACATATGACTGAGATTTAGAATGATGGTAGGACAGCAAAATTACAGCAATATATGTTTGAATACTCCTTCTAACTTCATACAACAATAATTATCTACCAAATTGGTTGGTAAGTCCTGGAATAAAAGCAAGAAAACAAATGTTTCCTGTGGCAGTAAGCTGTGCTGTAGCATTAATACTAAATAGATGCAGCAAAGTGGGATTCAGGTTCTTCTTGTTTTTTTTCAGTCATTTAACAATTTAGGGGTTTTTTTGTTCATTCAATAGATTTTTGGAAGTTTGTTTCTGGTAGTAAATGAGACTCTTTCAAAAGGTAATTAAACAACATAAAAGGAGAATTAAATTTTGAAAAAGCGACCTGTTTTTATTTAAATTTTAATAAAAACAGTAACACATATATTATGTTGTTCTCCATACATACTTTCTGGCTTACCCCAACCTTTTCCTATGTCATTCTCTAAGTCATTACTGCTGGTAAAAACAAATTATTGTGTGCCATTGCCTATGAGAAAATATGTTCCTTTCTGCTGCTTGTGCAGAGTTTGTATATCCTTTAGCCACCACAAGAGGAGCTGCAGAGCCAGAAGGCCCCCTCTTCTCCCTCTTTGACGCTCAGTTCCAGTTCAATTTATGGAAAGTTTTAAATGGCACTTATCGGTGTTTCGAGGCAATGAAGGGTTAACCTCCATTTATAAATTTTGATTCCATTTTCTTTCATTTTTTGAAATACCATTTGATTCCCTGTGCTCTCAGAAAAAAACTTTTGGGTGATCACAGGCCCAGTTTGTGCTTTATTGTCAAATTTTCTTTCTTTGGTTTGTGACTATTTCCCGAATAAAAACACATAATTTAATTAATGTTGTTTATTTAAGTAAAGAAGAAATCGCAATGTGTGTTTGTTAAAAAAAAAGTGCTTTATAATTTAAGTAGATTCTATTTGTCTGCAGAGAAACTACTGTGATCCTAAAATTTTCATCGTGCTCTTTGTCTCTGAATGTCGCTTCCATGGAAACAAGTTTTACACTGAGAGAGCTCTCTGTATTTGTATATGAATGTGGGAGAGACGGTGCTCACAGCATGCTGATTTCAAGGCTCTAAAAATAACACAAGTGCTAATTAAAAGCATACATGGAAGAAATAGCTGAAGAAGATAAACATTAGCTAACAGCTCATTAAAAAAGACAAAGGGTGTGAACAATGATTACACTGACCTTCCACAGGTTGCTGAGGCTAAACTTTGATTTCCTATGAAGTGTGAAACAATTACAGGATTTATGATGGCTGTTTCATTTTAATCGGTTTTTTGAGGGGGCGTGGTGGGTATTTTTAGAAAAAGATATTTGAAACCATTTACTTACGGAAAAGTAAAAGCCGGCATAATAATTTATATAAAAAAAAAAACACTTTGTTTCTAAAAGTGTCAGAACAACTGTAGGCAGACATGCAGAAAAGAAAAAACTAGCTAAAGGAAATGGGGTTTATGTACAGAAAAGCCAAACATAAACCAATGTAAGGTTCAAATGGGTTATGAAGTCATGAAAGTGGTATTTAGCAATGATTCCTGAATCTGCTGTGACTGAGGTGTTGATGCTGGCAGGTTTGCTTTGGTGGCGATGAAACATAAAGATGTCTGCCTAAGGAACAGACATCTTTAGGCAATGACTGTGACAGATATCCACAGTCATTGAAGACAAGGAAGATGGAGCAGGGCAGGTGGCATTCATTACCTCTACAGTTAATTTGCAGGTGGATGTTGTACCTTTAGACACACTCTGCAGCACTCTTCCGTCTGCTGGCACACCATGGGTCCTCACTTGGTCTGCTTCCTGCCATTTACAGAGTTGGCCATGCAGCTTCTTCTTCTCAGCAGGCTGTATATAGTTTTGCAGACATCAGTGAAGGTAATCCTAATTTCTAGGAAGCACACACAAAAAAAGATTCTTTCATATCATATGGATCAAAAAATACAAATAAATCTAACTTTTTGTGCAAGAGGGCCACTGCAGACTCGCCTGCTGTAAAGCTTATAAAAAGTTGATCAGTTTATAATTGTTCACTCTGAATTAAGTGATTATATTTTTTTCTACTGCTTCTTCTGAAAAATACTTTGCTACTAATCGACAACATAATTTATTCTTTTGAGGTACATTTTTATAAAGTCAGAATGTTGAGCTAAGACATTAAATAGTGTCATGAGTATTCTGTTTTGTTTTGGGGGGGTTTTTTGATACAAAGTATAAAAAAAAAAACCTGACTAAACATCCTCTTGTAAGGATTCCTTAGTCAATGCTAAAGGTTGTACAGCATTTATCTGCAGGTCTGAACACCAAAAGCATTGCACTATTTGAAGAATATTGAGGATGTGCTTGCAAAACAAACTACAGGTTGAAAAAAATCAAATAAATTTAAAAAATCTATTTGAATAAAAAGGTAGGTCAATAATTGTTTTCACAATGATCATTTATCAAATAAACAGTGAAAAAACAGCTTATTCTTCATAGTTGAGTAAAAAAAACTGTCTTCATAGTTGAGTAAAAAAGACATAATAATACAAATGCAGCTTCATAATAACACCCATTCAGTAAAGAACTGAATATGAAATATGAAATATGAAAGTTTTGATCCAAAACTAAGCCCAGTACAGAACCTTAACCAATGTTAACTTCTGCTGTTTTTCATTTTCCCCCAATTTCTGCATTACATCAAATCAGGAAATCAGTGCAGTTCATTTGTTTTCTTTAACTTTTGCTAAAAGGGTGGGATTACGTTTTAACATTCTATATATGTAAAAATCATAGTGTGATGGAGTCAATAAAATTCAGTAAAAGTCTGAGCAAATTGACAATGTCCCTGTGTTTATATAGTCCAGACAAATGAAGGTCACCTTCAAGTGTTCCTCCAAAGAGTTAATATTAGCTACGCTTTCAACTGTGACCGCTCCACCACATTTATGCAAATACCTTAACAGAGGTCAGTCACAACCCAGATATAAACCTATCTACAACACACACTCTTGTTTGCAACTTTACAGATGTGACAGGGCACCTACAAGCAGAGGGTAAGTCTACACGCTTTCTAAACTCATATTTTGATCTCATTTAGATTTTTTTTTCAGATTTTGATTCTTCCATTTCACTATATTTCAAGGCAAAATGACAAGCGTTAATAAATCACCTGGGATAGAAACAGATGGGGAAGACAACATCCAGAAACAAGAAAATAACTCAGAACCATCCCATAACATGATCCCACTTCTGCTGGACTCATGGAAACTACACAGGCATCCTCATGCAAATGTCAAAGGTTAGTGATGTGAAAAATAAACAAATCATTAGTTTAAAAACTAATAATCTGGAAAAGTATTTGCAATATTTTATTTTAGCGATTGACAAGTTCAAGGACAACTCAGTCAATATGCATCAGCCTTTAATGTTGAGAAGTCATATCTCATATGTCAATATGTAATTTCTACACCTAGACGTAAGGTTAGAGGGGGTTAATTAGTTTTCTGAAATACATAAGTGATGCAGAAGTATAGCAAAGTTAACAAATCTAACCATGCATGTGTTACAAATCTTTTCACAATTTTCCTTGCTAACCAGTGTGTATCCTTGCATAAATCTCACTTCCTCTACTTTTGCTATTATAATAATTTGTCTCTAATATTTATTTTTCTGCATTTACTGTTTGTTGAAGAAGTATTAAGAAGTCTGATCAGTTATTCTGTTCTGTTTGCACTTGAGTTGTCCTCTACCGAGATGTCTTTCTGCAACAGCTTTGTAATGCAAATCAGGACGCTGTAGAGAAAGTCTCTAAATACAAATGAAATCTCTGTGTGGCACACACATTAAAGCCATTTTAATTTGACATGTCACTCAAATTTTTGTCTTTAAAGCGCTGCTGTTAAAGATGAGAGATTGTTTGGGAAGCATCTGTGAGATTCAGTGGTATGGCTTTGCCACTTTGGGCATTTTGACAGCTGTCCTAAGTTTCCTCATGGACTTCAGTGTAGCAAAGCTGCTGCGAGGTAAATACACATACACACATTTTCAGCTTCTGTGATTTATAATCAAAGACAGCAAAAGATACAGTTTCTAGCAAAGGTATTCAAACCCTTTTAACATATTTTCACATTACAAACACAAACTTCAAGGTATTTTGTTGGAATTTTACATGACAGACCAACACTACAACACTAAACAAAATTTTTTTACAACAACAAAAAATAATTAATTGGAGTCCTGCTTTTATGTTAAGGGCCATTGTCCTGCTGGAAGGTGAGCCATCCCCTAGTCTCAAGTCTTTTGCAGCTTCCATCAGGTTTTTCTTCCACGATTTTCTTGTATTAAGCATCATCCGTCTTTCCATTAACTCTGACCGGCTTCCGTGTCCCTTCCAAGAAAACTCACTCAAACAGCATGATACTACCACCACTTTGGGAATGATGTATTGAGAGTGAAGTGTAGTGTTAATCATCCTCCACACAGTGTTTTAAATGGTATCCAAAAAAATTCATGTTTGGTCTCATCTCACCAGGAGAGCTTCTTTCACATATACTTGATGTGTCCCCTGCTTGCGAACATGCAGGGATCTAAACAGGACAAAAGTGGATTTTACTAAACCAAAAACTGAAGACCAATACTAAAATAGAAATCTAAACTGTAATGCAAAGAACAGAATACAAAAAAACCTGAAGAGTTTCAAAACAAAGGAGAGAACAATGAACCAAACATTGGAAGTGATAACACCAAAAAATCCCAACAACCTAAAATAACCAAAATGCAAAACCAAAGAGGCTAGTAAAACACAAAGAGACACATTTTACAACAGTTATTATTAAATAATGTTGTAAATAACTTATGAGGCTTTAAAAGAACTGTTGTATTTATACGGAGTGTAAATTACATGCCAATGGACTCTAATACGGTGACTTCCAAAGACAGTCAATTACACTGGATTTTATTTACATGTATCAGTGTAAAAGGGGCTAAATGCAAATGCATTCCATAGATTATTATTTCTAAAAAGAAATTAAAACATGTATCATTTGTCTTCCATTTAATAATTATGTGCTACACTCTGTTTATCGATCACATAAAAACCCAACGAAACATTAATGTTTGTGGTTGTAACAGGACAAAATGTCAAAATGTTCAATAGGTGTGAAGACTTTTAGAAGACAGTGTAGAGGATGACTAAATGATTTCTTGTTACATCTGCAGCTCATCAGTGGCTTTATGTGAAGATGGAAGGCCACGTTCTATTGCAGTTCCTCTGCTGGACACTATACCCAGCATGCCTCTGCGCGTTTGCATCAACCTTCTCCCACAACATCTGTCCCTTCTCCACAGGTTTGTCCAGAAGCAATTACGATAGCCTTGTTCTGAACAATACATTACCCATATATCTCATGAAACTCTAGGGATTTCTCCATGAACCTATAGTGGAAAGCAGTGATTTATGAACTATAAATACTGTCACCATCAGTATTGTTTTGGAAAACATTAATAGAAGAAAAATAAGTGTATTTTTCCTGTCCTTTGGTTTCTATTAGAAATCTCTATTTCTGATCAAAATAAAATGTCACTGAGAAATAAAATCAAGACGATATCATGATTTTATCAAAATATTTCAAAGCTTCATGTGATCCCAGTTAAATGGCTGTGTTGGTGCTGAAATGTCAGTGTTTATGTTGTTATAGTTTGGCAGGATGAAGTACAGTTTCTTCGTTTTACTTTTGTTAACTTTGCACAACTCACTTTGGAAACACAGACTGTACACCCCCCTCTCTTCCAGTGGAAATCAGCTAACTAAAAATGAAGAAGCTTCTTTACATCAACAGACTTCACAAGCTAAAATTTTAACAAAACTTCAGAGTCAGCTTCTCAGAATATCCTTGACATCCTCCAGAGATCAATGTCTTTCTTAGAATCCCTGTTTAACTACTCCAGGATCAATCATGTTTTTTCTTAGTGGAGATGTTCTGATTTTCTGATTGTTAACCTGTCCTCTGGTTTACATTCCAATATTTTTTTTTTTGCTCAGGCTCTGGTATACCAGAAGTGAGAACCATGCTGGCCGGCATTGAAATGCCTCATTACTTGTCTCTCACTAATATGTTCACTAAGTTTCTGGGTCTTACCTGCACACTTGCAGCAGGCAGCACTGTTTTCCTTGGCAAAGTTGTAAGTAACAACTTGGAGCAACTCTTTTCCATATAGAAATAATATATATGTATTCATGCAGCTAATTCATATTGAAGGTGGTTTTTTTTTTTTTTTTTTTTTTTTTTTTTTTTTTTTTTTTTTTTTTTTTTTTTTTTTTTACAAGTTTCTGCCTCTTAACCTCTTAAATCCAGGGTCCATTTGTGCATCTTTCCACCATGTTAGGAACCTATTTGGACAAGCTTTGCAGTCTCACACAAGGCAAAAAGAAGGTAAAACCAATTATGTGTTCAGATGTTTAAGTCCTATTTTTTCATTGTATTTAAGTCTATGTACACATTGTATAGCCATATGGTTTGGCTATTCACTGTTTTTCAAAGAATCATTTTGGATTTCTCACCTTTCAGTTTGTTTTCTCAATCTTTGAGCAATAAAAGTTATAGTTTTGTGCCTGGCAAAATACTAAAAATCAGCTGCAGTTAGTTTGTGTGAACATGGAGGTCTGAATGAAAACTGTTTGCCACAAGAAGTGCTATATGTTCTTTAGGAGGAGGCAGGAACAGAAATGATGGTTGTTGCTGCTGGAGTTGGAGTAGCGAGCTGCTTTGGAGCGCCCATCAGTGGTGAGAGAAATTGATGTAAAGAATGTTTCTAATACATGTGCTGAATTAGTTTTTTTCATATAAATTTAATGATCTATGCATTTTACATTTGATTTTGTTTATTATGCACAATGTTTTAACCACCCCTACTTTCATTGTTGCTGTGTTTCTATACAGACAGATTTGTTCTCAACAGATATTTATTGTCGGTCAAGCTCGGTCTTTGGCATTTTTCATAGATCAGTAAAGAAATACTGCTTAAGACAGTGCCTAAAGCTCAATTTTAAAACAGATTCTTTGATAAATTGTCTTTTGTCCGCTGAAAGCATTTGCTTATCTATTGTGTCTTTTTGACAAATGTATAGAGTTTAAAATAAAGCAACACATAGAGTATCTATCTGAAACAGTTCCAATTATTTTTTTGTTGGTTGCAGAAATAAATTGTATTTTTTATGTAATCTGTAATCAGTGCAGAAAAATAAGCCCAAGCGTAACTACTCTGTACTGTACTTTGCAGTTTTAAAGCAAGTTTCAATCTAAGGTAATTCCAGTGTCAAAACACAGGGAGAATTTTATTAATTTATTACTAATAAATAATATATATATATATATATATATATATATATTATTATTATTATTATTATTATTATTATTATTATTATTATTGCTTTTTAAGAGATAAAATAAAAGATTTGAAAAGCTTGCAATATGTTTCAATCTTTGTTCATAGTAAATCGACCAGGGTCAGGTCTCACTAGTCAAAGTGTTATTTACTTTGGACAAGAGTTTGTCACATGTTGTGTAGATTCTTTTTTAAAAAAAAGGGAAATCCAACTTTGCCATGTTTTCTCACAGTGCTTACACTGTAACAATACAAGGGGGCACGCATCTCCATTGACACATTCAAGTAATCAATGAAAAACTTTTTTTTTTTTTTTTTTTTGAATGCGTGTGTTTGCTTGTGCAAGCACATGCAAACACACACTGGGTTCTCTGCCCAGGGCCCTGATGGCGCCCTGGGCAGAGAACCATATTGCATATATCAAAAACCAGTGATCTGACAATGGCCAGGCACTGGACTAAGGATGGGGGGTGAGGGGGACAAGCAGCCAAAAGCCAATAAAAAATTTTGAAAGATCACAAAGCTTAGAGAATGATTGATAAAGAAAACTTTGATGCACAACAAGAAAGCCTGACTTTTGGTATAGAATACATTTACAGAAAATGAGGGAAAATGCATTATTTTTAAAAGATATACTTCACTACTTCATTACTCCATTATATCTATTTGTTTCCTTTTGTCCTTCAGACCAATTGTTGTTTGACTTCAGTGTGTGAGACCAACCTTGAAATGTCACAATTACCTTTAAAGAAAACTAGATTGTCCAATAATACCTGAAATGCAATATGCATGATTCCTAACACAGAAAACAACTTATATCAACTATCGGAAGACACCATAAGCTCACACATTTGTAATTGCTTTGTCCTTTTGTGGTGTAGGTGTGCTGTTCAGCGTGGAGGTGATGAGCTCTCACTTTGCCCTGAGGCATTACTGCCCATGTTTCTTCTCAACTGCCTGTGGGGCTTTGACCTTCAACCTGCTATTTGTATGGAGCAGAGATGGAGGTAAAGGGTCTGTCAATTGAAACTCAGTGTCAGTGTTTTCTGGATTTGAGATGATTATAGTTCAGAAAGTTTTGCATGTTGACTAAATTTTATAACAATTTCCTTCCTTTAATGATCCATCAGCTTTCAGTAAGCAATGGATTATACTCCCATCTGAACAAAATACAAGCTAGGATAGTTCTGAGTATTTGAACTGAGGTTCTGTTAAGGTTATAAGTAGTTAATATTTTACCAGCAGTAAACGTGTCTCTGGGTCTTTGTTCAGTATAATAGTTTAGTTGTTCTGGGAAACTGATGGTTTATTCAAATGCTATTTTTTTAACCTTTCAACTCTTATCATATTTGTTTTGGAAAGTTATTTAGAAAGAAGCTGATAATCATTCACATAAGAAAGGGAGGCAGAAGACGGTGCACTGTCAGTGATGTTACACTGTGCTACTGAAGAGCATCCAAGTACAGGTAGAAGACAGGCAGAATCATTGTGAAGGCATATTTAATGAGAAAAATTAACCAATAACAGCTGGAAACAGGATTAGGGAGAACCACAAGAAGAAAACTGGTGAAACTATGGGTGGATCTCACAAAGAATGAATGCAAAGCAGGAGTATAAATACAGAGGGTGGTGATTACTGAAACAGAATAGGTTAGGTTGAATTAAATGATGCATGGCAACTGGTGGAAAATGACCAGTAAATTTTACTGAGGGACCACAAGAAAAATTAATAACAAGGGACCTGCACTACAAGGCAGATTAATGTTTTTTAGAGGTAAATTCAGGTTAATTTTTTTTTCTTTTTTTTTTTTTTTTTTTTAAATTCTTACCTGTGTCATCATGTTAACCGGGAAAGCTACCGTTTGGAGCAGTGTAGCTTTCCAGGTAAGAGATCAAGTCATATACAGCAGAGGTCCCCAACCCTGGTCCTCAGGGCTCACTGTCCTGCATGTTTTAGGCTTTTCCTTGCTGCTGCACACCTGACTTAACTGAATGGGCGAATAACAGGTTTCTGCAGCAATTGGACGCATGCTAAGGAGGTAATGCAATCATTTGAAACAGTTGTGCTGGAGTAGTGAAACATCTAAAACATGGAGTGGGCCCTGAGGACCAGGGTTGGGGATCACTGATATAAAGCACCATCCCTTAACCAATCAATGCCCTGAGGCAATAAAAAAAAGTGAAAAAGACACTTTTTTATTGGTGTGTTAATGCACTGCTCCTTTCTTACTCTCCTCATCAAGTTACACTAGACATGTTAAGCCCACAAAATAATTTTATATATCTATTATTAATGGATCACTGTTTGGTTAAGTGTAGCTCTCACACCTATCACACTATATATTCCACAATGACATCACAAGAGCTACTCGCACTTATTAGACAATCAGATACAGGAAGGAAACTTACAACACTTTTTCTGTTACCATGAAATGAAAAACCAACCCAAAAACCAAAATGAAATTTCCTTGGTCATGTTTTTTATTATAGTGGTTGTTACAGGTTTCCTGCAGTAACAAGACTGTAAAAGACATACATACATACATACCAGCATTTTCATAGAAATTATGTGTGTAGATCTCTAACATATATAATGCATCATAATTTGCAAACTGTTCAATATTGTAATTATATATTTATGTTTATACTCACATCAGTTGTATATTTATAGAAACAGTATTTAAGACAATACCTACTAACAACTTCTCAACAGAACCTCACTTAAAAAATCCTTAACTGTTCTTTTAATGGAGCTCAGAAATATCTTCTATTTCAAAGAGCAAGGTCTAATCTAAAGGTAAAGGTGATGTTTTAACATGTTCACTTGTCAGCAGTGCTGTATGTAATCGAATAACCTACAGTGCCAATGACCTGGAATATTATCGTGGGAAAAACTATCCAAGACACTCGGGCTAACTGTAAATTTCATTAAAGTATCAGTCCAATAACGTGAGTGAATATTAGATCTTTTCCTGGCTGTTAGAAACCGGAGGAATGATTCCAATTTGCTTTGTGTCCACAGAGACTCTTCAGGCATTGTTCAAAACCAATTTCCCCACCGCTTTACCTTTCTTCCCACTGGAGATCCTGCTGTTTGCTTTGCTCGGGTTAGTTGACTATGACAGCTTCTGCTTCGAATAAATAAATCCTCCATTTGTCTTTGGCTGCTTAATAAAAACTGACATTTGGTTTTCATATTAATATCAGTCACACAGAGAATAAGGTCTCCTGTGTTTTATTTCAGTTTTAATTAGCATTTCTAGTTTTTATTTCTCTCTTTTATGTTATTTCCTGGCCTTTTCTGCAACCCTTCTCCAAGTCTAATGACTTCTGATCATCCTCTGGTGCCTGAATGAAAATGACGCCCTGGTTTCTCATTCTGGACTGTCTCACCATCTGAAAACAGGCTGCTGTGTGGGGCTCTGAGCTGCTGCTACCTCTTCTGCCACCGCTGGATCCTAAAGTTCACCAAAACGAACCGGCTCTTCTCTACGACACTGACAACAGAGTGAGACTTCTTTACGATGTGACCGCCAGACTGTAAAGCAGTGATGAGTCACCTTCAGTGCCTTTTAAAGTATCCATATTGATACTATTGATCTATTTTTAATTTACTACCTTCTTTTCTCAAACACACCGAGCATCTAAATGATTCATTCGTGTCCACAGTTGAAACCACCCCCTCCCCTAAATGCCTGTGTTATTTGATAATCTCTCTGCAGGAAGGGTCTGTACTCTGGTCTCGTTGTTTTCTTTCTGGCATCACTGACGTTTCCCCACTCTGCTGGTCAATACATGGCCTCTAAGGTGGGAGTCAAAAGCATTTAAAAGCCCAGTCACACAATCAATAAGCTGAATCCATTGTTTACTATGGGGAAATTGTTTAAAATAGGGATATTCTTTGATTTTTCTATACCTAGAGAAGGATACATGCTTTTTAAGTTTGTTTTACAGATAAAAGTGTGGAGTACATATTTATTCAGCCTTCTAAGTCAATATTTAATGGAACCATAATTTACTATTGTTTAAATCTTCTGAGGTATGTACAGTTTTGTTCTTCTAGAGATGATGTTTTTTTAACCTTAGTCATTCTGGATGAGGAGCTTCTGCCAACATTCATTTTCAAGTCTTGCCTCTGATTCTCAACTGGAGTAAGGTCTGGACTTTGACAAAGCCAACAAAAAGCTGTGTCCTGACCAAAATCCTTCCACTATAGTTCTGGTTGTATGTTTAGAGGCGTTGCTATCCTACCAGAAGGGGAACCCTCACCCCAGTCTTAAATTTTTTGCCTCAGATATTCTTCCAGTGTGGCTTATATTTAACTCTATTCATCCTCTAATAAACTCTGACCAGCTTCTAGCCTGTATCTGCTGAAGAAAAGAATCCCATACAATGATACTACTCCCGTGATTTATAAGGTCTGGTCAGGGTTTGGTCCTGTGCTAATTTTCCGTCACATAAATAGTTTTAGATGTATTGCAGAATGGTAAATGTTGGTCTTATCAGACTAGAGTGCCTTCTTTCACATGTTTGCTATGTTCCCTGTGAATTGTTGCAAACTGCAACAGCTGGGTACGTCATGGTCTTGTTTTTACTTGGGTTTGTTTGCTGCTTCTCAGTTTAAGTAAGCATTTATATTTTGCTACATTTGCAGTTGTGCCAGTGAAGGATTAAACAGTGGGCATGAGATGTTGTTTTAATTTCTCACTTTGCTTCAAATTTCTCCACAACTTTCTTCCTGACCTGTCTGCTGTGCTCCTTGAGCTTCATGATGCTGCTTGTTCTCTCATGTTCTCTAACAAACCTCTGAGGCCTTCAGTGAGCAGCTGGAGTTATACTAAGATTAAAATGCGCACAACCGGACCCCATTTACCAAATAGGTGACTTCTGTTGACAACTGGATGTCCAGGATTTTATTTAGCAGTATCAGCGTAAAGGGGCCTGAATTAATTTGCATGCCACACTTCTCAGCTTTTCATTTGTAAAACATTTTGAAGCCCATGTATCAATAATGGATGAATGTATACTGTGTAAACATTTGAACATGCTGTGGTGACTGAATATTTCAGAAAGTACCCCAAAATAATTTTAGTTTACGGCACAAGAAATCTTGGGAAAAAATAAGCACCACCTTAAAGGTTTGTTTGTTTGTTTCATACCAGCTTTAGTTGTCACCAGACTGTAATCTAAATGTCACTTATCTGTGTATCAGTACACCACAAAGCAGCTCCTCACTTCCCTCCTGGATAGCAGACAATGGAGCTCTCAGCCCCACAATGCATCTGTGCGATTGGAGCTGGAATTGCTGGAGTGGAGCTCGTCAGGCACCCCCATTTTCCTGTCGTTGGCTTTCTTTCTGTTCATGAAGGTACAAATAATTTAAAGGTCAATTAATGAATCTGCTCTTTCTACCAACCTCCTAACTCCTCAAAGGCATAAAGACAATAACATTTTCACAATAGTAAAAGCAAACAAAAGCCCGTTTAACCTTTTAGGCTGAAACGTTGTCTGACACATAATATTTGAACAGCAATACTGTGGATTCAAGGAGTGGTTTTACTGACTATTTTCATGTTGAAATCTCAGCACATTGCAGCAGGATAGCATGGAATTTGTGCAAAGAAATATTTTGAAAGTAGAAATTTATTCTTTTTCGAGCAATTTCAGACACTGTGTCAATCATCGTGAATTCAAAAGACACTTCAGTGCAATTTGTTCAGGATTTATTTACTATAGTTTCCTTCTTCATACTGCATCTAAATGGAAAATGGAAATGAGACTGATTCAGTATTTATAAGTGCAAAACTGTGTGGCACAAACACTTCCCTGCATACAAGTTGCGAATGACTCATCATCAGAGCAGGTGTCAGAAGAGCTGAAAGGATTTAACCGTCTGTTCATCTGTTGTTGATTCTGAGATGTGGATGTTGGTCCTGGCCTGCACGCTGCCTCTGCCAGCGGGATACTTCATGCCTGTGTTTGTCTATGGTGAGTGATGGGACACAACCTAAACAAGATGTTCTAACAGAATGCCAAAAAATGGCTCATGTTTAAATTTAAGTTTGGCAGTTCAAACAAGACTAAGGCCAATGTGAGATTTTCACAGTATGACAACTTTGAGAGAAAATATCAGTTTCCCAGTATCACTGTATTAATATAAAATCATGAATTTGACCCATAAATTAAGCAAAAGTATGGCATAAACAACTGCTAAATTAGCAGTAATTTTCAAATGCTTATTGCACATAATATTAGACCATTTCGCCACTCTGTTTTTATGGAGTAACACTGGGGGTCCAGCAAGTCGTTGTATGTGAACGACAAGCATAGTGGGCTTCATTCAGACAGCTGGCTAAGAGTGTGCAGAAATAGCTGGGGGAGGGATGACACTATCATTTTGTGCTCAATACAGCCAGAGAAAACTTCAGGGACTCCTGCATTCTCCTTTAAATATGACAGAACACCTTTGAAACTGCAATTGGTTTGGGAACTAACTGTAATCTAAGTTAAATTTGAAACAAACTTTTGAAATCCTTGGTATAACTTGATAGCAGTAACTGATAAATGTCCAGTGCAAGCTCATCAGATATTCTGTTCCAGCTCTAAATACTCAGGGAGCTTTTTGTACTTCCTCAGGGGCAACTGTAGGTCGTCTGTTTGGTGAAGGAGTTGCCTACATCTCCTCCGGTAGAGACATTTTAGGACAACAGTGGACATCTGTAAATCCTGGAGGCTATGCTCTTGCAGGTAGAGCAATGTAATCTATATTTCTTTGGTCCTGATATACACACATGGACAAAATTGTTGGTCCCCCTCTGTTTTTCACTGAAAAGCCCACAGTGGTCACTGAAATAACTTGAAACAGACAAAAATAATAATAACTAAGAATTTAGTGAAACTTAACCAATGAAAATCAGACCTTTTCAGCGTCACTAAGAATAAATTAGCATAAAAGCAGAGGAAGAGGAAGAGGAAATAACACTTTGCGTAGGATTTAAAGACTTACTTTTCTTTCTTTATTTTTTGATATGAGATTCTGTGAAATTATCAATAATAGTTCCCTTACCTGCAGAAGAAAGATGTCATATCACTGTGAGCTTTTTCAAAAAGTAAATATATCCTCAGTGAGGTGGAAGCTAACAAGAGGGTTAGATTGTAGACTATATCAATTTGTCACATCAGCTGATTTGGCAGATCAGCCCATTATGAGTCTGACAGAATAACTGCAACAGTCTTGTTAGCTTCCACCACTCTGAGGACTGATGACATTTCTAATGAGTTCATAGTGACATCTCCCTTAACAGGTATGGAAATTATTACCTATAATAAGCTCCCAGAAGCTCAGTTCAAAAAAAAAAAAAAAAAAATCCAAACTAACCAGTTAAGTGGGTAAATTCTTTTAATCCACTATTATTCTGCAAGTGTGGGCACAGCTATAAAAATGTGGTTGTCAGTTTGCTGAAGACAACCAAGGGCACAAGAATTAAAAGCATTAACAAATACCTTTAAGGTGTAATTGGTGTTACTAATTTACCTGGTTGGGATTTTAGATCCATTTCCTAACAATCTGAAGTTCATCATTCTACACTGAGAAGGAGTCCAAGTGGAGTCCAAGAGCGTTAACCCCATCACGCTATTGTGCTTAGGCCTTGTGTTTCAATGATGATCTAACATTAACTTTCTAAGCTTCTGATACGAGTGAATACATTATGTGACCTCTGATTAAGCAACCTTGCAACAGGTTCATTGGGAATGTTGAAGAATTCAGAGGCACAAGTGTCTCAATTTAAAGACATAATAAAATGCATCCCACCGATGTGAAATTCACTCAAATGTTGCAGTACTGACTCAATTACAGTTCTTTATCTCTTGTTATTCAATGGTTTGCTGATCCCTTGGACAAAGTTTTTATCCACATTGCCAAATCTATAGACTGTGTATTGAGTATTGAACTTTCAACCCAAGATGGTCAGTCAATCATTAAGTATGGAAATGAATGCAGCTTTGTCTGGATGCAGTAGAACACTATAAATTTAATAGATGTACCATGTACAACATAATGAACAATTCATATGCTCCATATACTACATGACAGGATTTGATGTTAAGTTCTTCATGCTTTGACCTTTTTAGATATGCTAGCAGCAACTAGCATGTATGTAGTATGTAGTATGTTTTTTTTTTCTTTTTACTAAGTATAACACCTATATTATTGGTCAGAACTGATCTGACTTTGAATGCATTGGTGATGTTGTTCTATGTTAAATATGTTTTACGATTTATCTGCTTTAAGCAAATTTATAAATTAGACTCATAGATTTGAACAGTTCCATTTATCCTCTGGATGTGTATATTTTTAGTCTTATTTAGTTTCTGGATTTTATGTTGGGATGCATAAAATCACATGCATTATTTTATATAGCCAACAGTTAAACAAAAAACACTCAAAATACATGTGCATAAGCTGCTTGCAAACCTTTAATTGAACATTGAGAGGCAGTTAATTTAATTTCCAATCATTGTTTCTGCCTTGCAGGTGCAGCTGCCTTCTCTGGTGCTGTAACCCACACACTGTCCCCAGCTCTCCTGGCTGTAGAGTTAACGGGTCAGTTCACCCATGCTGTGCCTGTCCTCCTGTCCACGCTATTGGCCAATGCCCTGGCACGCTCTGGGAACCGTCCGTCTTTCTATGATGCCCTCTCTATCAGTAAGAAGCTCCCATACCTGCCCTCGCTGAAGAAGGCATGTCCACAGTAAGGAGAAACAGAAAGCAAATTATTCAGTATTGACAAATTTAGCCAGAATTACATCAATTTTATAATTTAAGAGCTCTATTAAAGTAAATTCTAAGCGTTAGAATCTGTATTATTGGCTGAGGAGCAGTTGAGGTGGAGATTTTGTTTTTTTACTTCTTTTACATCATTTTCAGACTATATTCTAAACTAACAGCAAATACTTTCATAATAGGTTTGTTGTTCATCACTGCCTGTGAAAGTATAGGTGAATGGACTTTCAAATAAGGACTTAGTACACTCATGCTTGTGTCTAAATAAACATTTTTATTTCATGACAGGATGATGAATAAAACCCCACAGGCTCAAAAACATAAAAGTTAAGAAAGATGTTTTTTTTTAAAAAAAAATCTCCACTGGGAGATAATTTATTTTAACTGAAGGTTAGATAAATAATAATAGAAAATCCCATCACTTAGACATTATTATTGAATAAAATGTTTCTAAATTTGTGCTTTCAAAGCTCTAATTTGTCTCACAGCAATTAATCAGCAAATGGAAATTTAATATACTAAAACTGTTGTTTTTAGAAACAAAAACAGAAACATCAGAAATTGTTAGAACTAAATTGGTTTTGCAACAATCTACTTTGAAAAAGTACTTGAAGCTTTTGTCTTATTGTCAGCTGCAATTTCCAGACTTAATAGTGTATTCAGATGACAGCAAAAAAAAAAGAAAAAAGAAAACTTCAATTACATGCTGCCTTTTATGAACAGTGTTTGTAAGAGCAAGCCCAAGGTTTAAGCAAACTAAGCATCTGTTTAGGGCCCCATAACCAACAGAGGGGCCCTAAATCCCAAGAATTGACACACAAATTTGTTTTAGACCTAATGTACCTCTGAGTCTGCTCTGCTGTTTGCTTGACTTCGAAAAGCATGTGAAGTAAATTTTATCCTTGGTACCTGCCCTCATGGATCCTCTAGGACTCTTTGGCTGTCCAGGTGCAGCCCAAAGTTCTGTGACCGTACTAACAGCAACAATAACAGCCCCAGACAGATAACAGGTCAGACCATGATCAAAAGAAAAATAGCTTTTCTTACTCTCCCAGTGTGGGTAATTTCCCTCTCAGTGACAACGCGGGTTAAAAAACAACAACATTCATATTCTGCTGAGAAATCACTTCATTCTTTTCAGTTTATTTCTTCTTCACCAACTCTGAATGGAGCTCATATAAACCAGAATGCTATTTCCCCTTAAGAGATTGTGCTGAAAATTGCATATCTGAGTGGCTCAGCTAAGCTAAATTTTGTATGTATGGGGGCGCTTGGTTCTCCTTGAGATCCAAGTGGTGCAGATTCTTGGATGCAGAGAGGCATGTTAAGTCTTCAGTCAGACCCTGGAAACCTTTGTTGAATACGTTAACGTTTTACTAGTAAACCAACAGAATAGCACTGTACACAGTAAAATAACCTGAGCTGAACAATTAGGGCTAAAATAATACACTAATGCAAAAATACTTGAATATGGGCTAAACCAATTAGTTGATTTTAGGGTAATAATAGTAATTAGAAGGCCCTCAAATCCAAATCTGTTCAGGCTCCATGCAGCCGCTCGGGGACTTGTATGATGGTATGTTTTGTAAATATAAAAAGGCCACAGATCATTCTATTGTCTGCTAGCTTTAAAGCACACACAGACACACACACAGACACACACACACACACACACACACACACACACACACACACAAAATCAACTAAATCAACGGTTTTATTTTCCTTTTCAGAGGCAATGAATTGTCTCTAAGCTTGTAAGCTAATAATAGAAAAACGTAGACCTTGAGGTGGCAATATTACTTACACTTAATGCTTTTACAGCTGAATTATGTCAAAATTTGAATTCAGAAAAAAAAAAAAACAAATGTTGAAAAAGAAATTCTGTTTTCCTGTCTGATTATCCATTTGTAATATCTCAATATGGTTTTATTCGAGGTTCATATAATTTGTCTCCTTTTAGGCTTCCCTCCACACCGCTAGGGCAGGTTTTGGGAGTGAAATCAGTGCAGCTTCAGAAAGCAGCTGGGCCAGCAGAGGTTCAGTCTGCTGTCAACGGCAGCAGTGAAGCGCAAATCCCTGTGGTGGACTCACACGGTATGCAAAGAGCTCTAAATATACATACCTGGATGTCACTATACTGATTCAGACCACTCCAAAAAAACAGAGGAGAAGATGTGGATAAAATACATAAAATCTATAGCATTCTTGAGAAAGTGCTGTGAAGCTCGCTGTTACTCTGCAAGATTGACTGAAACAGTTCAACGGTGTGAAAGTACTCACAGAGAAGACAATTTTGTGAAGATACACTTCTGAGCCTTTCAGCAGCAATCATGTGGGCAATTTTTATGTCTGGAACCTTTGACCCACCAAAACCTGATTGCGCTACTTACACCACCTATGGAAAGAATTTCACCTTGTTTTTGCTTTGTTTTTTGTCAGAGTCATCGGTTTTTCTGGG
The DNA here is from genome assembly GCA_014839685.1 of Anableps anableps. Lineage (NCBI taxonomy): Eukaryota > Metazoa > Chordata > Actinopteri > Cyprinodontiformes > Anablepidae > Anableps > Anableps anableps. The sequence continues at coordinate 10,212,040 of CM026071.1, forward strand.
CTTTGTTCTGCGATCGGAGCTGCTGCTGTTCTTGCATCGCTGTCAGAGTCAGGTAAATGGATGCGCACAAATGCAGGAATTGCTGCAAAGCTTAGAGGAACTCCGTTTGAAAAGGAGATGTTTAGAAAACAGTTCTTGTCTTTAAAATCCCCTTGAATGAAAAAATAGAAGATGGAAGCATGATGTGCAGACAGGGCTGCTGAGAGTCTGATGTAAAAGCTTATTTTATGAGAGCTCATGTCCATCTGAAGGCAACAACTATTCACAGACAAATGCTGCTTATCAAGAAATTCACCATAGCTTTGGTCAAGGATTAGGTTTAAAAAATATGAAAAGAGACTTTTAAGAGGGTAGCAACAACAGCTGAGGCTGAGTCCTACTTCATGAATTGAATGCTTATTACTTTTGTGCAGCGTATTGAGGGACGGCTGGATGAGATCTGCAGCATACATCCAAACTCAGTCCTGGTATCACCTCACAACACAGTGGAGGAGGTAAGTAGATGCAGAACATATTCATCAACCTCAGTACACATCTGAGATAGAGCTCAGAATCAGCTTCAGTGACCAAGTTTGTGCACACAAAAAAGGAATTTGACTTCAGTTCCACTTTTAAACTGAACAAAATTTAAAAATGTTCAAACATTTTAAATATAGAGATATAAAATTGTTGAGGTAAAAATGTTTTTTCACAAACACGAATATATTTCATTGGAATTTTATGTGAAAGACCAACATAAAGTGATATACAGTTGTGAAGTAGAAAGAAAATTATACATGATTCAAAACATTTTTTACAAATAAAAAACTGAAAAGTGCAGTGTGCAAAAGTATTCAGACCCCATGAGGCAATACTTTATAAAAAATGTTTTGAATCATGTATAATTTTCTTTCTACTCCACAATTGTAAACCATGTTGTGTTGGTCTTTCACATAAAATTCCAATTAAATATATTTATGTTTGTGGTTGAAATGTAACAAAAAGTAGAAACGTTCAAGGGGTATGAATACTTTTGCAAGCCACTGTTTTTGCGAATGAAGAAGAGTGTTGAGTGTCACAGTATCCATCTGGGTACTATGGGTCTGTTAAGTGCTTATCAGAGAGACAGAGACATCTCTGGGGGGAAAACTGTCTCTGTGGCAATTCGTTTTTGCAAGCAGTGTCTAAAAAATCTAAACAGTTTGTGTCCAGGATGTGTGGGGTCTGCAGAGATTTTAGCTGCCCTTTTCCTGACCCTTGACCCAAGCAAGTCCTGGATGGGGGGATTGTCAACCCAGATGATCGTCTCTCCAGACCTGATTGCTTGTCACAGTCTGGTCTTTTCATATTTTGTTGCTGAACAGAAACACAGTGATGGATGTGCACGGGACAGACTAAATAATGGATGTGTGGAAGATGACCAGCAGTCTATGTTGGGCCTTTTTCCAAACAGTCTCTATGCACCATGAAGTCAGCTGGTGACCAGAATAAGTCAATTTTATCCTTGGCTGGCCCAGATTGGTGATCAGCTGGTCATAAACGACCATGATGCATTTTAAATGGATTCTTCCATTTGTCTTATGATTACAAGTACTCTTCACATTTATCATGCTGAGAAACAAAATGTGTTTGCGTTTCTGGTGTCAAGGTTGCAGCTTGATTGAAATTGTTGGATATGAGTTCACTACATAGAACACATCAACGCTTACTTTACTTTTAAAGAGCCCTAGAAATGGAAAAACTCAGCATAGTAGTATAGAGTATTTGAAGGAAAGGGAGTGGCTGCAGACGCAGCTATAGCCAGTGATCTATGGAGATTCTGAGAGAAAGTATAGATGGAAGCTGCACCTCCCAGTTTTCCTCAAAGCTTTCTTTGTTGGAGCTTACAGTATATTCATGCTTTTGTCCCCAGGCACCCCAACCAAATCTATGAATCTGACTTTGCTTTATAAATCCTGAATTCCAGATCCTTTACAGCTGAGACTAGATTTTTAGATTGGCTAAAAGGAAACAAAACCTTTTTTTCCTCATTGTCTGACATGAAATTAGGATTACCAAAATTATTTTTATTTACTAAATAGCAGTATAACAAGAGAGATTTTATAACGGAACATTGAAATTTTCTTTGAATTCAGAGGTTAACATATGTTTTCTGAGAAGTTGGTATTAGTTCCTTTAAGCTCTGTAATTTGAATAAAACATTTTGGGCAACCTTCTTCACACTTCGAAATAATTTGCTGTAGTTTTGGCCCATTTCACCCAACAGAAGTGCTGCTACTGAGTCAGGTTGTCTGATGTCTTTAGATGTTGCTTCTATGTTTTCACAGGATGTTCTTTCCTCATGATGCCATCTATTTTATAAAGTGCACAACCCTCCCGCAGCAAATGAATCTCAGGGTCTTGGCCTTTTAATGTCAGTCAGTAAGAAAAAAGAACACATGCACTGTATGTAAATATCTGGCATCAACTGTAAGTGTGTTTCCTTCCTCGTCTTAATATAAACCGTTTTGTCTTTAAAGTGGTCTTGATTTAGAGTTACATGAAAATGCTGTGAGTGTGGTACTCAAAGTGAGCCTTTTGAGAATCATTCCCAGAATCTGTGGTTTTTACAGCATTTTATGTTACAGTCATCGCAGGCAGCTGGTTTTAAGCAACAGAAACATCTTTGCAAAGCAGGGCACTAAACAGCAGATTGATAGAGCTCAGCACAGAGCAGCTTTTAGCACATGAGCCACACATTTCCCTCTGGACTCTGAGAGGCAACAGCATGAAACAAAACTGAGTAACTGTATACTCAGAAGTTGGATGAAAACAACATAATTTTAGTCTGAAATCCATAACGATAAAGACGCTCTATTCTTGACATTTTTTACACTGCCTCTTTTTCATCAGAAACACTGTTAAAAGAATTAAACACTAAAGTGTAACAAAACAAAAACAGCATTAAGTCACAGGTTGTCTGCAAGGTTTAGGGCTGAGGACTAAGATGGTCATGGAAGTAGGTTGATATCGTCTCTGGTGAGGGCTTTCTCATTTGATTTATCTTTATATTTTTGGTCCTGTTAAAAGAAAGAATGTTATCTTGGCAGAGTCCATCACATTATTAACGTAAATCTCCTGACATGACAAGGTTTCCAGTGCCTTTGAAGGCCCACAGCATCACAGGTCCTCTATCATCCTTTGTCTTTGCTTCATGGCAGACTCACCTGGAGTGTTTGTTCCTGAAAAGCCCCATATTAGTCTCACCTAAGCAAAGCACACAGTTCCAGTTTAAATCAAAGTAGAGTTTAGCACACTAAATGTTTATGTTTATGATGGTAAGGTAGGAAAGAAAAGGACTTTAACTAACTAGAATGGTTGTTATGGAGACTTGGTGAACTTCAGTTGCAACTCCTTGCTGCAGTTCTCCTGCAGTGAGGTTTGAAGATGTTATTTTTTCCTCCTTTATGTTGTTCTCTTGGGGTGTGGTGGAAAGACAAGCATTGGACCTCATCCAGTCTAATGATCAGAGGCCAAAAGAAACGGGCTGCTGATTAGGGTCATATTTATAGCCCATTTTAACAGAAACTTTAAAACTAAAGGCCAAATGAAAAAATGCTTTAATTATATATACTTTAAAGAAATTGTTATGGGTAACATTGATTAAACCGCCATAAATTTAATGGATTTATTTAAGGGTTTTTTCCTCCCACCAAATATGTACTCAAATTATGAGTTGATTTTTTTTTTCAGTGTGAACCTATACTGCTGTAATAAAAGACTGATCTGTGAGGTTTTTACAGGTTCTTACCGGGAGAGCCAACAAATTTATCTGCATCTGTTGAGTTGTTCTTTTTTCATATCCATAAATTGATGAAGCAAACAAACGTTTTGTTAAAACCTGTAGTTTCAGATCCTTTTCTTTCTCCCCGTTTAGGTCTACAATATGTTGAGCATTGCTGGAGCGCAGACCTTATTTGTGGCTGATAGAGGAAAGCTGGTGGGACATATCACATGGTCAGAGGTATTGACTCCTGAGAATATTATGTGTGGATTTTTACTATTCCCCACAAACAGTCTTTAGTTTCTGTGCATGGCCCCTGACACATTTCTAACCAGGGAGCACGCAGTTGATTAAAGATTTGCAGCTTTTTTTTCTCTGTTTTTTCAGATGAAGCAAATATTGGAGGGGTTGGCTAAGGAGATCTGAGCAGCATTAACATGACATCACCACTTCCTGAGACAATATTTAACCCAGTATGAATGCATCTTTCTCTGATTAGCATGCAACAAAGCCCGTGTCCAGTAATGATATCACTTATTCATTCCCCAAGTGTAACGATGTTTGCACATCAACAAAACTGTAATTAACTGTTGACTCAGATGGTAAATATTCATTAAAGCTTTTTTGTCTTTGCCTTTAATTGTAATTAGTGATGTTGGGTCCAGAAAAGAGATAGTACACTACATCATTCACTGATCTATGCTTTTTGGCATGGTAATGAGATAAGTACTTCTGCCCACAATGATATTTAGCAGGCATGAACACAAAGGACTTATTAGTAGTTTATACACTTGTTGCCATAGTGAAATCTGTGCTATTTTTTCTCCTTTTTATAAGCAAGTAAAGCAGAGCTTTACTTGTAAAGGATAAGAAAAAAAGAAACATGGTTTTCACATTTTTTTTAATTAATACAAATCTGAAAAGTGTGGAATGTATGTGTATTCAGCCACCTTTGCTCTGACAACCCTAAATAAAATACAGTGCAAATAATTTGCGTCAGGAATAACCAAATTTGTAAAAAGAGTTCAGCTATGTGCAATTTAACCTTTAGCATACATACAGCTGTTCTGTGAAGGCCTCAAATGTTCGTTAGAGAACATCAGTGAACAAACTGATCAAGGAACACATCAGACATGCCAGAGAAAACATTGTAGTGAGCTTTAAGGTGCAGTTAGGTTCAGAAACAATAATTCTAGCTATGATCACCTCACAGAAAACTACAATCTATCATCTGAAAATGGAAGGAGTACGGCACAACTGCAAACTGACCAAGACATGGATGCCTACCTAAACTGACAGAACCGAGAAGTATGATTTACCCTGAAACTGAACTCGCTGTCCTCCATGCAAAATATGGGTTAAGCAAAACTAACAATACACATCTCTCTAAATACATTCCCACTGTGGAACATGGTGGTGGCAGCATCATGCCCTTTTCTTCAAAAGGGACAGGAAAACCAGTCAGAGGTGATTAGAAGATTAATGGAGCTAAATACAGAGCACTGCTGGAAGAAAATCTGTTCAAGACTGCAAGAGAGTTGAGAATGGATTATAGTCCAGCCGGACTATAATCCTTAACATACAGGCAGAGCTGTGATAAAATGGTTGACATAAAGCATATTCAGCAGTGAGAAAGATGCAGTAAAAGTCCTGACCAAAATGCAGTAGACAATCAGTGACAAGACTTGAAAATCAGTGTTCACCAAGGATTTCAATCAGATTCAGCTGAGCTTAAGCTTATTTCCAAAAAAGAATAATAAAACTTTTCAGTGCCTCAGTGGGAACTACTGGTAGAGACAAACACATTCTACAAGGCTCTGGGAGGCTGGATAGGAAAATATGACACATAATTCCGATTTTTATTTGTAAACAATGGAAAGCCACGGATTACTTTCCTTCCTTCCCACGATTATGGACTACTTTGTGTTGGTAAAACACATAAAATCCCAATGAAATACACTGAAGGACTTGGTTGTAACATGACAGTGTTGTGAATAATTTTGCAAGGCACTGTGGCTTCATGGCCTTGTGATTTTCTACGATTAGAGCAGGTCAAGACTTGTTTTTCCCCACTTTGCTATTTGTTTTTTTTTTTTTGCACTGTTATCTTTGCTTCCCCTATATTCTTGGTTATATTTAGCCACAAAAAAATTAATTAGTTTGGAGTAACTTAAGGATTTTGGGTTTTTTAACACATATCATAATAAAAAGGAAATATGCTGAAAATGCTGCTGTCCTGTTTCAGATCTGCTATGAAATCTTTCTTCATTGGTCTGTGATATTCTATAGGTGATTTTAATGCACTGAAAAGCAGGACTACCACCTGCTTAATCAAGCCCATTTACAGTATGAGGGCTTTTGCCCTGTTTCTGTGAAGAATTGCAGTTTAAATGCATGCCTTGCCCACTGGGGACTAATTGCATTGAATTCCCTGGAGTAAGGGAGAAAACAAACAAATCTCAATAATACACATACATGGCGACTCCTGAGAGATGGTAGGATGTTGTACGTTCTCCTTGAAGCAAAATATAAAATGTTAGATGATTTTTTTTTTACTGTCAAAGAGAAACCCTGGCATTGTATTGAGGAATGAGGTAGGATGAGGAAGGAGAAGGAAAAACTGTGAGCAGCAGCTGTTGGGATTTATAATATTAAAATACTCGCAGTGTGACTTTCACTGCGTGTTCAACTCAGTGACCTGTGAAAAACAGGTTTTGGATTTTTTTTCTGAATTATTATTTTTGAATACACTTGCGAAGATATGTATCAATGAAGCAAAAGGTCAAACATTTTGAGCAGAATGGTATGCTCTATTGTGGACTGTTACTCTCCGCTGATTTGGTTGAAAGTGACAGTGAGGGTGCAGAAACCTCTTGGATATTTTCAGATGTTTCTCAGATTGTGAGAACATATCATAATGTAGAAGCATCAGGCTTGCATTCACAATAAGATGAGCTTTTCCAACTTTGAAGTGATCCAGTGACATTCAAGCAATTGTGCAGATTTCGGAGTCAGAACACTCAAAATCTGACGTAAAACCTTGAGGACTGTAGATGGGAATTTAACTCTGGATAAATCTGGTGCAGAAAATGTTTTCTTTTTCATTGAAATGAATGTTTTGTACATGCTTGTTTTTATCAAGCTGCAACTAAAACTAATGGAGGTCTTTGCTGGTTTCCCCCAGTACCACTCAAAATGAGGGACAAAGCAGCCAAAGTTCTAAGAAAACTTTGAGAGGTCCTCAAAATGCCTGGAAAGGTATCAGTATAGACTATTTTAAAGATTCCAGGAAATTTCTCATTTGAAGGAAAAAAATTCATAAATTAAAGATGGTTTAAAACTTTTTGTCAATATTTTCTTAAATATTAAGCAAAAACAAGTATATTTGCATTGCGCATCTCTGTAGTTCCAGCTGTCCTTTGTCTTTCAGTGTCACGTCTTCTTCCTAAATAATCCCACGTTATATTTGCAGAGGGGTAATAAACCAATATTACTTCTGTACTCTCCTGAAGGGCTGTGATGAGTCACTGCAAACCATTTGTGCAAGTACATCTACTGTCTGATCTCCTCAAACAAAAGAGGGGAAACAGCCAGGATGCACAGCACTGCATCATTTTGAAAAGACGTCCCTCGAAAGATTACGATGACAGGTCACACCAACAGCTCCATTCAGCGTCCTCTTCTCTCTCTGTAACACGCAGGGTTGATGATGTACATACAGAAACACACATCGACCACACGTGAGCTGCTCCCCTCCTCCATCTCTGTATTTCCTAAACCCATCGTTTCTCCTCGCTGCACCTGGGGCTTTCAGACAGAAAAGTGTGAATTATAGCTAATCATGCTTCTGACTCAGACAGATAATTGGATGGATGACTTTTTTTCTCCAGATTCAGTTGAGAAATCTTAAAGAGGACAAATTTTTCTCTTTTTTCCCTGTTATTCTCAGTTAGTCAATGTCGGTTCTTGAGTCCTTCACTGTGAGAAAAAAACTGATCAATAAAACCAGGCAGCCAGATTCATCACATATATGTTGAAACCAATCCTTTATAACAACATATTTACACCAAAATTATTCAACTCTTTACAGCTCAGCTCCAGTTGTTTTCTACGTAGAATAAAAAACTAAAATGTCACAGTTAAGCTGTACATTCACATGAAGAATAGGCCTATCCCACAGAAGTACAAAACAGTGTTTGCAGTCTCTCAAGGTTGGGCCTTTAGATCCTTCCATTTGATGCATTTTGAAGAGTTTTGCTTTAAAATGTCTTACAGAACAATCATTGCTGGTGGATGAGGCTTGAAATCTCACTGAGTCTTACAGACATTTCCACTGTGATGACCAGCGTCTTTTAGTTCCAAGCCTAGTTGTAAAAAACATCGTCCTCAGACAGAGAGCTGCTGTCGACGTGTCGGACGGTGGCTTCTGCTGTCACCGTGCTTCTGTCCTCAAAGGGATGATCAACGTCCCGCTGGGCGTTACATGTCAGGGGAAGCGTCGAGCCAACCGGTGATGGGTGGATCAGGCTGGTTGCATTGCTGTCACCATAAGTCTGGGTGTGAATGCTGTACAGATGCTGGGGTACACCTACACTTCCTCCATCAAGCAAATACTTGGACAAGAAGTGGCCCTCTGCAGCTGAAAAATGACAGCAGTGTCAGTGAGTTGCTCAAAACAATTTAAATAACTGGTGAAAACAATCACAGCTGGATTTTCTCAGGTTGCTGAAATGACTTGCATTTGCAAACAAATTGCTTGCATTAGAAGCACAGCTTTGAAGCAGCTGTTGCACAGTATGTGGCTGCAATCTTGAACGGCACTTTGACTAATAAGAATAAATACAAACTCAGCACAGCAATCAAACAAATTATTGTTCATATGCCATTTGCTGAATTTCATCATCATTACAGTGCACAGAAAAATGTTTTTGCTTTTTCACACTTCAATGTTTCTAATCAAACACATTTAACAGCAGAGAAAGATAACCTGAGTAAATACAAAATGAAGTTTTTAAAGAATGCAGGGGAGAGTTCTGAGCATAACTTGAGCTGACCAAAACCAACACGAAGCTCATCTCTAGTTTGAAAAAAAAAACAAAAAAAAAAAACATACTTTTTGGAAGATATTCAGTGGATTTGTGAGACAAAAGTGGAACGTTTTGGGAGGAGTATGTCACATTATATCCAGGATGCAGTCAAACAGGGTGGTGGTAGTGGGATTATTTGGGGCTGCTTTGCTGCTTCCTTGAAGCCTTGATGTAACTGATGGAACCATGAACTCTGCTCTCTACCAGAAAATTATAAAAGAGAATGTCTGGAGATCAGCTTGTGACCTTGAGCTCAAGCAAGCTTGAGCTATGCGGCAGGGCAATGACCCAGAGTCTCAGCTTTAGAAATGGCTTCATAACCATTTCCAGACAGATAGGTCTCAATTACTTTGTTTCTCATTCGTTCCTGAACTTCCTTGGATCGCAGCATGACGTCTTCCTTTTGAAGATCTTTTGCTGTACTCCACATTATCAGGCAGGTGTTCTCTTGGTTGAGAACAGGTGTGACAGTAATCAGGCCTGGGTGTGGCTAAAGTAATCTTATAGTGCCTATAAAAAGTATTCACCCCCTTCGATGTGATGTGAAGTTTGGTGTCTACCAAACATAGCGTCTTGTCTGATGGTCAAAAAGCTCCATTTTGGTCTCATAAGACCAACGAACTTTCTTCCACTTGACCGCGGAGTGTCCCACATGCCTTTTGGCAAACTCTAGTTGAACCTTGATCTGAATTTTCTTCAACAGTGGTTTTCTCATTGCTGCTTTCCCATAAAGCTTTGTTTGGTGAAGAATCATGGCCTCTGTCACTAGTCTCCTTCTTGGATGGTCATTCAGTTTGTGAGGACAGTCTGATCTAGGCAGATTTACATGTGCCATATGCCTTCCATTTCTTGATTAATTTTAACTGAACTCCAGGGGACATTCAGTGCCTTAGAGATTTTCTTTATATCCATCCCCTGACTTATACTTTTCATAACCTTTTCTCTGATTTGCTTGGAGTGTTCTTTTGTCTTCATGCTGCAATGGTAGCCAGGAATACTGATTAACCAGTGAATGGACCTTCCAGACACAGGTGTCTTTATACTACTATTACTTGAGACACAGTCACTGCACTCAGGTGATCTCCATTCCATTCATTGTGAGACTACTTGCATCAATTGGCTGGACCTCTGTTGATAAGGTAAGTCACTTCAAAGAGGGTGGATACTTATGCCACTTATTTTATGTTCAATATTTTTTATTTATTTTTCATTATTATGAATAGATCAGTTTTCACTTTGATATTGAAGGGTTTTTTTGTTACAATTTTTCATCAAAAATGACAAATTTTGTTGATCATGACTGATTTATAAAAGCAATACGAAGGGTGAAACACCGAAGGGGGTGAATACTTTTTATAGGCACTTTCCAAACAGGAACAGGGTATAGGGGCGTAACAAACAGCCTAAATTAAACACTGCATTTTGGGCTTACATGTGTTATCTTTGCCTAATATTTAAATTTGTTTAATGATCAGAAACATTTCTATGTGACAAACATACAAAAAATAAGAAATCCCAAAGCGGGCAAACACTTTTTTCACTGTATTTGAGATCACTTCAAATTGGGAGGAGATGTGCATTATTTATGACATTTGGATTTTATTCAAACTTTAAAACCAGTTATGCTTTAAAACACATATTCACTCTCTGATCTCTTTGAATGTCTGTTCTCTCAAAAATCCATTAGAGAAAATGGAAGCCTTCAAATAGTGAGCTTGTGATTGTAATCAGCCAAAGCCATTACAGAAAAATGACCTGTGATGTTGTTTTAATCTTTTGGTTCATTTGTATTCAGTGAACTTTGCAGGATTTCCTGAAACCGTATCAAGGCTAAAAGCTTCAGTGACTCACCAACCTTGTGAGCTGGTGGATGGCTGCTCCAAGTTATCGCTCATGGACCACATGTTCATTGCCGCCTCGGCCAGGGCAAACTGTTCTGCTACACCTGGGAAACAAAACATAAACATGTTTTCTTTCGGTTTTCTCATGAGTCAACCCCTCGTCGTTTCTCAAGAGGTCTAACAGACGTCACAAATTAGAGAAAATCCAATAAGACAAGTAGATTTAAGTCACTGTCCTTGGAAGCCCTTAGGGTTATTCATTTATGCGGCCTAGGGTAATCAAACAGAAACTATGCCAGGGAGATCAGAGCATCTCCCCAACCCTGCTTGACCACCTTTTGTTTTACTTAAATTAAACCCATCCGTTTGACTCACCTGCAGCAAAACGGGCCTCCTTGATTTCATCTGTCATTTGGGAATAGAACTGTTCATCCTCCTGCAGATCTGTCCCCATGCCCCCCCATCCTCCGCCTCCTTTGCTCCAGCCTCCGCTCCATCCAGCCCTGCTCCCCCCACCCTCACCACATCCACCCCATCCTTTCCATTCAATCAGGTGAGCGACTCGCCCTTGGGCCATCGCTGTAGGCTTGGTGATGTGCTCTTTTATCGTGGCCACAAGCCCTAAACAAAGAGAGGAAGAGAAGAAGAAATACATCTTCATAAAATTTATTAGATAAAAGGTAAGCTGGCTGAGAAGAGGAACAAATCAGATAATTGATGAGGAGTTAAAGTAGAATGGGAAGACTTATTCTGCAGCAGTAAGATTAAGCTATGCAATAGAAATCGACTGAAACAAAACAGCATCAATTTTGCTTTTATTTCACAATGCTATCTGACCCTTAAACAGCTTGAAAAAAATGATGGTATAGCATGATATGCATGATAAATATTAACTTAAGACTGACAAAAATCCAATACAGCAGTCAGTTTCCTAAATAAGGTGTGTAAAAGATGCAATAAAGATATTAAAAGTGAAAACAAAGCTTCTTCATTCTGTCCATGTTTTTAAAAGTTAGAATCCATCCTGAATAGGATGATCTTTTGACACATATTCAAACATAACAGGGTTAAACGTAACATGTTGCTATTTTTAAAACGGCATTATGCAATTTTGCAGCAGAGTCTCCTGCTACAGAAAAAGATTTATATATATTTACCTCCATGTAATATGATGAAATTTTTTCTGATCTTATACATCATTTGTGGATGTAGGTGGGTGTGATTGCATGGCACATCTAGCAGAAATGCCATGTTAGTAGAGTTTGAGCTTAACTCATTCACAGATTTTTATTTTTTTTAAAGTTGTCAAACTAACAAAAACAGACTTCTTTTTATGTGTTTTAAGACTTATGTCTTAAAACACATAAAAGGAATTTTTAGTTTTTTTTTTTTTTTTTACCAAATATATCCAAATGTTTACCTAGACATCCAAGAACCATTTAGACATATTTTTAACAAACTGGGGTTAGAGCTAACCTCGACGAAAACGCTAGACCACATATTCTTTCTGTTAATGTTTATCCTCTAGATAACAAGAGGAAGTATTTATAAGTGCCACTGTGCAACTCCAATTGCACTCCAGGGATGAAGAGGCTGCCGCTTTGTTTTTTTGTTTGATTTTTTTATTTTATTTTATTTTTTTATTTATTGCTTGTTTGTTTGTGACCAGCTCAGTAGTAGTGTCTTTAAATCAAGCTGGACGTACCAGAAGTCATGTTGCTAATATGCTGTCATCCTGGTTATCAGTCAACACACATGGTGTTGTGTGCCATACAAAAAGTCTAATCCTGAACTGGTAAAAAAGTGGTGGACACGGCGGCCACCCAAGGCCCAGTGCAGCAGTTAGTTACCATGGATACCCTAAACGCAGGCTAGCTGAGTGATATTGTTGCCCAAAGTGTTGATTTGTTATGCTCCCTTCTCAATGCTTTATGATTTTTCACATCTGAATGAACAGAAACATTCACTGCATCTTATTGTAATAGCAATATCACTGAAAAAGAAAATGGCTGTTTTGTTTATTTGTATCTTTTTGAAATATCTGAAATAGCAAATTAATTACTTGTTACGCATTCAGATAATTTCCTTTCTCTCAAAGGAAATAAATGTAAGGAAATACTTCCAAGAAGAATCATCATTACAAGATTAAAACAAATATAACAACCAAAATGCCATCATTGTTTTTTCAAGGAAATGTCAACATCTATGAGGAATCATCTGATTCAGCTTTGCATTCAAGCTGTGAGTCTCTGTGTTCTTGTAGCGCAAAGATAAATGTGTTATTCATGACCTGGTGAAATTACTGGACAAAACAACAAGAAGCCATCCTTTCATGTAATCATAGGAGACAAGGGTAGAAAGGTATCAGGAAATGAACAACGGAAGTGAAAGTGACAGTACGCCTTGGTTATATTATAGAGCAGAAAATTAAAGCAATATCAAAGAAAAAAATGCAAAGGTTGAAAAGACAAAGGTCAAATAAGAGACAGAACAGATGATGTTAAAAAAAGAATCAATGGGGAAACAGGAGAAAAAAATGTTTGCTGTGTAATGACAGGAAACAGACAACATATAAAAGGCTGTTGGTTACCTCAGTGCTGGGAAACATCACAGACACTTTATTTTCATTTGAACTCAATACCTGCAGATTTCACAACATGCTTTATTGTGTGTTGTGTCACCCACAGCTGTCTCACCCTGCTTTCACACAGTGATGGCTCTGTTAGGGGTGCTGAGTGAAAAATTGACAAAAATATCTGCTTGCATCAGTTCAGGCAACATGAACACCCCAGAAAAGCCTACATTTTCTCTTTTTTTAATTTGTTTTTGTTTGTTTCAAAGACAGAAAAGGGGCTTGATGATGCTCTTCATCTGCTAAAAGGGAAGCAAATACAAATATTTCCACATGTTAAAATGAGGCTTAAACATAATGGTACAAATAGCACACTGTGTTCAGGGGGATGCATGATGATGGCAAACATCTGACGACTGCAAACATCTGAACAAGAAAGACGGCAATCAGCTCACAGGTGTCAAGTACAAACAATTTTCAAAAAGCAATCACTTCATCAACAGCACAGCACAATCAGCCATATTTTTGAACTTTTTCTTAAGAATATGGCTGAAAATTCCTGACAACCGATCTGCTCGTTCCCAAAACTACTCTGACATATCTACCTTCCTTTCACTGGATAAATCAGCATGTAAATCTTTATCTTCTGAGTTCAGATTCAAGCTGCATACTTGGGTGGCTATTCTGTTCTGCATTAACGCCTGAGTTTGGTGGTTTAGTTCCAAACTAAAGTCATCTTTCTTTACCAACTGCCTTGAAATTGAATTGAAATTGATATACTGTTCACACGCTCCATGACTGTTTGCAACTAAAAAGGAAAGGTTGTAAAAAAAATAGGCTGAACTTTTAAAAAAAAAAGTTTATTGTTAAAGCACTTGATATCTAAAGGTTACATATTTGTATCAGCATCCTGCAGCTCAGACACCTCATTCACATATATGACGAACAAAGTGAAATAAGCAAATTTTCTCTCTGTTTTCAGAAAACACACTACACAGCTCAAAAAAAAAAAAAAATACTTGACAGTTTTAGAGCTTTGCCTAAAATGCAGGCAATTTATTGTCACCAATATCCAGTTTACATGCAAAGAAGCTTACAAGTCAGCTAAAACATTTTTAGGAGTGATAACTTGTCCTTTCAGCTAATATCATCCAGAAATCACGGCAGAAAGCTTCAAAGAAGATCAAAGCTATGCAACTTAATGTGTGTGTCTAAGTGTGGGATTGTACATGGTGCACTCGTATTGCAGTCAGAAGCTGTTTTGAATGTCTAAAGAGAATTTAATTTCATTTAGCTGCCATGAGTCAAGTACTGTGAAGGTCATGGTTTTTAATAAGCCTTGATCTAATATGAGGATAATGTGTTCAGCAAATATTATCACTAAGTGGACCCTAAATACCACCTGACACACAGCCCAAGATGCAAACCACCTCAAACATAACAATTACTGAACCATTATATCATGACTTCAGTATATTCCACTAGGACAGCATTTAAGGTCACATTAACAAAAATAATCTTACTGAAGACCCCACCCAGTTATCATTCATAGGTTATTACTGATGTTAATTAATGTTAGTTTCTAGGATGCAGGATGATCAGGGGAAAAAAAACAGCAGAGTAAAAATTTAACTGTAAGGAAACACAACATTAAAACCAATAATAAATTATTGATAATACTGCATTTTGAGGAAAATGTCAACGTGAGAACACTTCTTATCTAAAAATGTGGAGGTGGGACCGTTAACCTGTTTTGGCTGAAGGTAAACAAGCAACAAATATTTGGTAACTAGAAGGTAAATATTATAGTTATGAATAAAAGTGTAGTTTTGACCAAGGCTGGTTATGATCCACATCCAGCTCTGATCCACAACCACACATTAAAGTGTGGTTTTGCTTTATGCTAAAATGTGACTTTCAAAGACAACACCCAATGAAAGCTTGTGCTTTTTTTTTTTTTTTTTTTTAAAGAAATTGGGACATGTAGATATTTAAAATAATTTGTAACAGTTGAATGGGTAGGAATTATTCTTCACATATAAGATGATTCTTTCAATTAGCAAGAAGAATAAAAGCAGAAACATGTATGAAAACATCAGCGTCCCCATTTTGTATTAAAACTGTCTGATGTGATTTTAGCAACTAAGTTGTTTGGCAGCAGTCATCACACCTCACCAGAAATGCAGCAGCAGTTTGTGATGATTGATTATGTCTAAGTAAATGTTAAAAAGCCTTTTAAACGCATCTTATTGGATTGAATCTGTCACCGTCTCAGCCGTGTGCCTGAATATACTCGTCTAACCTATTCATGAGGTTTTTATGCTGCTGATAATTACTCTGTCAGTCTAATAAAGGAGCTTCCATTTGGAAAAGTTCATCAAAGCATAACACATTAACAAAAATAATGAGCCTCCCGCTGTATAGATGGGGGGGTGACACAGGCTGTGGGGTGAGGGGGGTGCAATAAGATGAGATCAGGAAGTGAAACACAAAGGTAAAAAGAGAAGATCAAATTGAAGATGGATATGAGTGTGTGTTTGGGTGAGTAAAAAGATTAAGGAAGGAGGAAAACTGCATTTCCAATCCCTTGTGAATACTTGCAGAACTTGCCCAGTATTGATTTACAATGCAAGGCACAACATGAATCAGACATGTTTGTTTTTGTGTTTCTCACCTATCAGAGAGGATGTAGCCAGCTCTGCAATGTCATAGCGGCTGGACTTATCTGCCACTGTGCCATTGGAAGGATTCAGACCATCCTGCACAACATGATACAAGAGAGAGAGAGGATAAAAAAAAAAGTAAATAAGCTGGCAAAGTATAGGTTACAAACACCAGATGATGACTACATCGATATGCTAATTGTTGAGTGACATTTTATCAAAATATATAAATGATATAATATCATAGACAAATAAGAGCTAGTTGAAACTGGAGCTGTGAGCTTAGTTCAGAATGTTTAGGTGGTGAACTATGAACATTAAGTATTTCATTTCATCCTGGTTGGTCTGAATTTAGAATAAGTTTTTGCTAAGAGAAAATTGCCAAAGTATTGCCAAAGCTCTAGTTGTATTTTTTTTTTTTTTTTTTTTTTTTTTGCTTTGCGTTTGGAAACCAAAACCTCTGACCCAGTCTCAGATGTCTATGGATGTCTGTATCAGGTTTTCCATCCATCTTTCCATCAACTCTGACCAATTTCCCCAAATCATCAGAAAAAAAAATCCATCCCCAAAGCATAATACTTCTAACCCCATGTTTCACTATGAGGGTGGTGTGTTCATGATGAGGTGTTAGTGGAAGTAGTTAGTGAAGCAGCTAAGCAGTTCCTTGCTATAGTTTTCAACATTGAAAATATTTTTTTATTTTCCTTCCATTTCATAATTGCACTACTGTTTGTTGGTGAATATCATACTTTAACAGAAAGCTGTGCACCTGTGAAATGGGTTTCTCACACTGCATGTTGATATGTCTTTGGGCAAGATACTGAACCCTACTTCACCTTTGAATCGTTCATTTTTCTGTGCTTGAGTCATGGATGATGACATCACAACAGAGACTCAAGACACCGTGTTGGTGTGTAAATCTGTGTGTGACTGGATAAATTAGGATTCTGCACAAAACAACAGTAAACTTTGTAATTTATAAAAGATTCACGAGAAGAACATACACATTGCCCCTTTTAACAAATCAACCCACACATTTGCCACTTTATTTTTTGCCAGGCAAACAAGAATGTTAATGAAGTTAACAGCCAGAAGTTCTTCAGCATTCACACTCGGTCTGAATCAGGTGCTAACAACAGAAGGCACGATCTCAACACCCAAGTAGGTGCAATCAGAGCAAAAAGATGAGACACTTTTCCTAAATGATTAATTCTGATTTAGTTTTCTTGAACTGAACGCAAGACTTCACACAAAGACTTCAAGGTTTTTAAGAAAGTGCGAACAAGACTGGAATGCTGGCAGGTGTCTTTTCCTATACCAGAGCAGAGAATAATCCATTGTTTCCATTACGAACTGGATTTTTTTTTCTTTTCTCTTTTAGACAAGAGTCGGGTTTGCCCTTCTCCTCTGATTGGTCGGCAGTCATGCTCATTTTGATGGTAACAGGCAGGGTGCACCCCTAACCTCCTCCCTCTCAAAACAGCCTAATGAATGTCTCTCCTCCTCTCTTCTCTAACAAATGGCCAATCATAGAGACTTTCCTTCATACATTTTAATGAGATCTGGAAAATGAAAATGTGATGCCTGAGGATTGCGTTGAATCCCTACACTACTGATGCTGCTTTTTATTTATTTATTTGTTGAATACTGGTGGCTCTTGAGCTGCCTTGAGTGGTACTCAAAAGAAGGTGGTAAGGTGAATATGCAGCAAAATAACCCTTGTGATGCAAAGCTATTTAGCACAAGCAGCCAAACATGGATTTGTTTGAGAATGTCAATCTTTGTTTAAATTAAAAAGTATACTGGAAATTTAAGCATAGGAAAGCGGACTCTATGGGATTCAGGTCAGGTCAGTTAAATAAATAAATGAAGCCTTACTTTCATCTGAAAAGAGGACTTTGGACCACAGCAGTCCAGTTCTTTTTCTCCTTAGCCACTTCTGACATTGTCTCTGGTTCAGGATTAGTCATCTGTGCGTAGTGGCTCTTGATTCACTAACTTGAGTCTCAGTCCACTCTTTGTGTAGTGTTCCCAAATTCTTCAGTGGGTTTTTCTTGACAATCCTCTCAGGGCTGCAGTTATCGCTGTTGTACATTTTCCTACCACACTTTTTCCTTCCACTCAACTTTCTACAAATATGCTTGGATTCAGGACTCTGTGAAGAACCAGCTTCTTTAGCAAGGATCTTTTGTGGCTTACCCTTCTTGTGGAGAGGGTCAATGACTCTTCTGCTGGACATCTGTCAAGACCACAGTCTATCCCAATGATTGTGTACACCACAATATAGCCATTCCATAACATTTTGATATTACATTTAATTAATGTTATGTCATATGTATTATTTATAAGGCATAGTCATCAAAATTACAAGAAATAAAAACTTGAAATAATTTAACCTAAGTGCAATTAATTTATAGAATACATGAGTTTCGCTCTCTGAAATTAATAACAAGAACTATTCAATTTTTTCATAATATTCAGATTTTTCTTAGATGTATCTGTATAGGTCTATAATGACGAAAATATTTCCAAAGACTGATGAGATTTACTGTATAAACAGTGATTATGGACACAAAGTCTATAGTTTTAATCACATTACAAATGCATTAACTTCAAAAATACTATGTTACAGTTGGGGACATATTGTTTGCTTAGACCACATTTTCTGTGTTTAGTTAATGGAGTTTTTCACCACTGAAATCTGGCGAGCTCAGTTTGACACAGAACTGAACCCAACAAGTCCAAGCTGATGCTTCAAGGACATTTCACACAACTTTATCAGGGGTGACATTGTCTGATCAAGCATACACAGATTTTTCAGGGCTTGGCTCCATTTTGAGAACAGATTTTCAAATTTGAATTAAAAGCTGCTCACAAAATTACACAACAAATGTATCTCTTTTTCTGGTTCTGGCTGATTTACAGACTCATTGCAGGTCTAAAGCATGAATGAAATGCTTTGCCTGAATAACAATAAGGATATCTGCAAAAAATTGTGATGTAAAAATAAGTTATTTCATCAACATAAAGTGTTAAGAAAACCTACTGTAGTGATAATTGATCTAAATATATATTTTATCTAAAAGGTAAAAGATTTACTTGTTAATCTACAGTTGAATTAACTATACAGAATTATGGTAAAAGACAGACTGCTCTGTCTGTCTGTGTCATGTGCCTTGTTTTGCAATCTGCCCTGCAATAACCCAAAACAGCTGTCTTGTGTGCCAGGGAGCTGCACAGAGAGTGTAAGTATTTCAGATTTTATACTAAAGATGCCGATTTCTTCAATATTACCAAATGTTTCTTTATTGAAGCCCCAAATCTGAAGCTTCAAATCTGTTGTATTTTCTCACAGTGCTTGATCTGTGCATAACACGATGCACCAACTCCTCTTCAGGCTACCCCTGAAGCTGTGCTGCCTCGGATAAATGATCAGTATTGCCCACACCAAAAACAGTCTTAGTTAGCCAGTAAAGTGTAGTTTGCACTTTTGTTTTTTTTTGTCTTTTTAATTGTTTGTCTTGGTTATTATTAGTATTTAAGCTTAATTTATTTTATTTTATTTTATTTAGTTTACTAATAGTTATAGGTAGATATTGGTGAATTAATATTAGAACTTGTATTATCTTCATATAATCCATGTTTATTTTGAATATTATAACAGCAAGCTAACTTTGAAAAATATAAACCATTTAAGTGAAAAGAAATATTTTTTGAGTGTAATCCTCATTGGAAAAATATAATTCCTTCTTAAGATGAAATTAATTTCTTTTAGATCTGAGACTGGTACATTTCTGGACATTAAAGCCATTATATTGGCTTACCAGACACAGACAAGACATACCTTGATGGGAGCTGACTGACCTTCCTCGGTCTGGTGCAGCGATGATGATGGTAGGTGGAGGTCTGTGGGGAATCACACACAAATAACTGGTGTTAGATCAACTTATGTGCAGCCAGGGGTCAAGCGAGGCTCATACATAATGGAAGAGGTGATGTGTGTGTGAGAGAGAGAGCTTTAAATCCCGTTAGTGCCATTTACCCGAGACCCCTCTGCATATTTAGCTTTGCATCAGTTCACGCTCTGCCTATTTGCTTCATAATTGATGGTGATGAGGCTCATATGAATGACAAGAGGAAATGAAGTGGAGGCCAGTGCTATGGAGAATTGACATCATTAAAAAGGTCAGCAGACACGCACACACACACACACATACACACACTTTTCACACTTTGAAGAATACAAACACATGCTTGGGGTTTCCCGGGGGGATGGGTGGGGGGGGGATGTCGTCAAGACAATCGGCGGTTACGATGGAAACACCGCAGCAACGGAAGCCAGGTGATACCCTTCCAGTCACAGTGTGTGACACAGACACACACTGATGGAGACACACACTCTCTGCGCACGGAGCTGTATCTGATCTCCAGCCTCATCCTGCAGGTCAAGAATACGCCATCATGATTCTACAACCAACCTTCTGTCTCTGTAGATTTAAATCCCACCCTGACTCACACACAAACACACACACACACACACACACACACACACACACACACACACACACACACACACACACACACACTTTCTCCTGCTCTGCTCTTATCTGTTTGTCTGCTGCCTCACAGCTGCCTGCCTGCAAAGCTCTGCGTTCAATACCTTCCACCTTATTTGAAAGGGGCTCTTTCTGAATAAAACAGACATTTCCTGGTTTCTTTTTTCCAGCTGTCACCACAAAGTCAGTCAGAAAATAATCCCAGAGATTGTACTCTTGAATGTTAAGTAAAAAAAAAATGCAGCATTACTGAAAGAGGGGATACATCAAACCTGAAATCAGTTTTAAATCTTGATCATCTTTGGATGGAACAATTACCTTTCCCCTGTTCTTTCTGAAACATTTTAAACCATTACAGTCCATTACAGCATTTGAGATGCTTCAAACACTCTTTCTGCAAGAGAAAATTGCAACTCAAGTCACATCTTCAAGTCTTGATAAATCTGGGATGACAGTCAGATGAGGCTGTCACATTTCAAACTCACTGTTTTTCTCCTTCAATCATCAACCTCCTGCCCTCAAGTCAGCATCTACAGATTGCTTTGAGAAATAGCTGTTATGGAGAATAATAGGTTTTTCAGATTGCTGGTTATAGAACAGACTTTTCTGATTTCAGAGCAATTGTTCCCATAATAGAGTCAACTCTGATGCGTCAAACTTTAAACTCTCCATCTCAGTCAGGTGTCAGCACTGCAGGAATATCCATCTGCTATATCTGCTTCAGCTACAGACCTCAACTCTCACAAACTTAAAACTTCACATTCAGATCTGATGTTTAGATCCACAAACTTATTCCGCAAATTGAGACAACCCTCAGACATTCAAGCACAAACAGGTGGGCTCTGACACTGACCTTTGTGACCTTTGCAGAGGCAGGCACCCATGGTCTAAGCGCAGCCAACCGGTTATCTGTTCACCATGGTGGAGGAGGAGGAAGAGTGGAAAAGAGGAGGAGGAGAGAAAAGATGCAGCAGAGGCAAGAGAAGTATCACTCGGCTGAGAAGCTGAGTGGGGGGGAGCAAACGCTGGAGAAGCTGGAGACTGATGCACCAGCTGACTGCTCTGTATGGGATAAGAGAGGTGAGAGAGCGACACTAACAGAGTGTGAGGAGAGGAGGAGGGGGCAGAAAGAGAGAGAGAGGGAGGAAATTAGGGAGAAAGCATGACTGGCTGTTTGCTGACGAGTGTGGATCCCCTCCCCTTCTGTGTCTCCCATTCTCCTCCCACTGTATTCTCCCTCTCCATACTACTGTATGCATTACAACCTTACTGGGGACAGAGGGCATGTTAATGGCCAAATGATGGACTCTAATCTCAGCAATCAAAAAGACATTTACTAGATCCCATTCATCATCTTAAGGTTTGCCTTTTATTTACAGTCTTTGGTCATTTTCGAACACTCAATTTGTCTTGGTTTCTAGACCACATCTTTAACTTCTTGGTCTAATATTCATTTTTATTCATTGTTGCTCTTTTCAGCAGGAGCAGTAAAAATCCAAGCTGAAATAATTATTTTGTTTTGTTTTACTGAAACTGTCAGTGAAACTACTGGCTTAATTCAAATGCAACAAAAAGGTTTTTTTTTATTATTATGCATCTTTCTGCTAATTGAAAAAGTTAGGTGCACCTGTACAAAGAGCTTGGAGTTGTGTTACAGCTTAGCATCGTCATGAACTGCCATTAATGTTTCTGTCTCACCTCCCCCCAATGTCTTCTGTCTTGTCTTGGTCTTAGGTGGTCTTTTCTACAACACAGTTCTTTTGTACTGCTCAAAAAGTATTTTAGGTCTTGAAAGTCTCTAACTTTTTTTTTTTTTTTTCTAAGAATGCCCTGTATTTAGCTCCATCTATCAACTCTGATCAGCTGCAGTAGTTAAAGAAAATCACCCAACAGCATGATGCTATCACCACCATGCTTCACCCTGGAGGTGTTGTGTTGAAGGTGATGTGCTAAGTGAGTGTTCCTAGCTGCATAGCTTTAGAGCTTTCAACCTGAAGAAAAGCATCTCCTTTTTCCTTTAGTTTTCAGAATGATTCATTTTGATAATCACTTTACATAAATATGTTATTTCACTGCTCTGTTTTAGCCATTGGATCCATTGTGATATAATGTGCTAAGATTTGAATAAGTGAAGAATAAAATGCATATTTTGTTGAATAATTTAGAAGCATTTCTAGTTTTAGTGCTGCAGACTCACAGCTTAGGTCCTTGCATAATTGTAGCACTAATGTCTTCTTAGTCCTTACAGATTTATCATTGAACTTTTTAAAATGCAGTCAGAGAAAACAACTTAGAAAAACACAAACAGAGGTACATTTCTATTCACAATCTGCCTGTTTTTCAGTTTTGTCATTCAGTACACCAGAGGTGCCTCCTTGCACTTCTTCATTTTTCATCAGCAGCATTAGAAACACTTCTCATATTATAAAGCAGAAGGACTCACGCTGTGAACAAAAGGTTTCACATAAATGTTTCTGGATCTGTCTCTCCTTGAACCCTGCTGTTCTTCCTTGATCTATGACTTCTTGTGTTCCATTCTGTTCTGTGTTCTTGCAGTATTTGTTAAAGTCTGGTTACTCGTCTCAAAAATTGCTTCCTACTTTCTGGTTAAGCTAGTCTTACGTTGCTAATTAGCACACTTCTGCTCTGTGCTGCTCATTATCTTCTTAGCAAATATACTCCTGGGATTTTATTTGTTCTTTGCAACATCTTTGTTTCTTTTCTCTGTGTTGGTCATCCTCTGAACTACGTTTTTTGTTTTGGTCCAGGTTTGCCTCAACTGGTTTGTATTTTCAATATTAGCTTATTGTTTGCTTGCTGTTTCTGCATATGGTTTTTGTTTGAATTTATTCATTTTTGCCGCCTGTCTGCCCCTGGAGACATTTGCTTCTAGGTTCTCCAGACTATTGGAAAAAAGATCCAATGTGTTCACCATACAAGTGTGCTATTAACTTATTCAGCAAGGTCAAAAGCTGTCCTCAACAGTCTGGTGACAGTCAACAATGGGGTCCACAAAGCAATTGATCTGAAAGTGAAGATAATTTATGTCTTGGGAGCAGAGGAAGAATATAAAACATGTCCTATTTTCTTCCAAACACCATGAAAAAAAAATAATAGTTCAGTGGGATCTTGAAATTTAGAAAACATTTAAGACTATGTGGCTAATAATGTAAAGAAAAATTCAAAGTGTTTAAAGCAAAAGCTAAAATGAATGTCCCACTGATAAGTAAGTCACTGATAAAACATGTATGTTTTCTCACTATTGTTAGAGTTGTTTGAGCTTTCTTTGCATTTTAGCTTGTTATTGTGATCATAATAGTTAAAATAGAAGCTGAACAATGCCCAGATGAGGAAATGCATTTTTTATTTTATTTTCTAATGTGGTATTAAACCTTAAACATTCGAAGTTTGCAGAACAATTTGAATTTCCAGCAATAAACCAAATTGCAGAGGTAAACAGCTGTAAGAGCAGAAATTATGGATATCACCAAACTATTGTTTGGCACAATAACTTTTATCACAGAATACATCCTGTGTATTTATGTCCAGCAGGAGTAAATCAATAAAGACATCATACTTAACTTCCTTAACTTCTCAGTAATAGTGCTATATGCAAATCCCATATTGTAAGCATCTCTGATTATGGAAAATTTGTTTTTATTTTAGTAGAACATGATTTTTCAGTCTTTACTTAACCATTTAGGCATAATATTAATATGTCCACACCAAGGCAAGGCAGGTTTATGTGTATAGCACCATCCATATAGGCAACAGGGTAATTCAAATTCCTTTACAATAAGATGAAGAAGCAGAAAGAACAAAATCACAACACATTAATAAAAAATATATATACAGCTTTAAAACACAAAGCATCTCTTAAAAGTATAAAACATGAAACAAATTCATGTAAAAGTAAATGTTAAAGCCACAAGTTTAATCAAATAAAAACCCTCAACATAATAAAATGACACGACAATGCCATTGTCCACCATTGTGGGCAAAGCTGTAATAAACAGTAATATTTTTAGCTCTGATTTCTAAAGTCAACAGTTTCTGCACTTCACAGCTTTTCAGGGAGTTTGTTTCAGAGCTGAGGAGCTTAGAAATTAAATACTGCCTTCAATGGAGTGATTCTTCTGAACATACTTATTACAATTGTCAATCTTACTTGTTGAGTGTTAAATTGCTACTTTACAAACTTCCTGCAGTAGCTAGCTGTGCTACAGTTTGTACACTGTACGTAAACAAAAACAAGTGTGAACTCAGTTCCTATAGAATTAATTTCATTTATTTTTTGTTCTTATCATCATCACTGCTAAAGATAATATGTTAACATCTCTGTCTATGTCAAATGATGTTGCTAGCTGTTGGATGGGTAACATCACTGTGCAATTGTTATTTCATTTAGCTTGAAAACTGGGGGGGGCTGTAATCTTGACAGTTTTACCTTCAAAACAGATTTTCTATGAATTTTCTAGATATCAGATGCTAGGGGAGATGTGTATGTTCTTCTCGTGAATCTTTTATAAATTACAAAGTTTGCTGTTGTTTTGTGCAGAGGCCCTGCCTCCTTAGATTTGGACAGTGATGTCATCCGCCGTGCTCTGCTGTGATTGGTGAAGCAGTGTTGGTTCCTGGTGGTGGGCGGAGCTCCAGAGTTTCTATTGTTCATCCATCGAGTTCATAGACTCTGTGACCTTAGCACAAGTCACAGAGTCAGCTGTGACCTGTGACCAATGTCTTAGCATTGCTCTGAAGACAGAAGTGGATCTCCACAACTTTTGACTTAAATCTGGACCAAAGACATTCTAACACAAATAACGCTAATACAAACACAAATGACACAAATGCCACAAGCTGTATACCTTTCCCAGCTCTGGTGGTCCCTATCCTGGCATTGTAAATGATGCTGACATCACACTGAGCAACAGCACTTTTTTCTCCATGGTGGAGGAAAATCTTGTTGCCGTAGCAACCACATCCATGCTTCTGCAGCTTGTTTCAAAAGTAACTGACCAGAGAGAGAGGAAAGAAGACACAGATTTTATTGGATATTGAAGGTCTGGGTTGATAAAGTTAGCAAACATTCAGACATTGACTTTCTTTATTTAAAGGAATTTACTGAAAAGAAATGAGTGATGTGTTTAATTATCCTTTCTAAGTGGGCTCAGAGACCATTTCTCAGTTTTACAGTCAGCCAAAGTAGAAATTATCAGAGGAAACTTGTAAATTCTCACAGAAGGAGATGATGATAAAAAGGGCCTTGGAAAAACTAATAGTGATTACAGAGATTAGATCTTATTTAATTATTCCCACGCCTCATCTCTGCGATGGATCATAACTGATCCACAGGAAACATTAATAAATGTCCAAATTCTCTACAGTTAATTTTGTTTATCTGATGGTAACCTGCTTGATATTTTTGTTGATTTACACAGATTAATCTGAGCTCTCAGTTTCCTGTGACCAAAGTAAAAGATGAAATGATTTCTTGGTTTTGCTGAGATCACAAGTCTTCAAGAGTCCCCTTTGCAACAGTAAACACAGCTTTGAACTTGACGCTATGTCGGTTCCCTTCTCAATGAACCCTACAACCTCATGAGGACATTGTGGAAGTCTCTCAGAAAATGTGCAGTCCTCTGGGACTCTTTGAAGACATTATGGGAAAGAGTAAACAGATCTAAAAGCTTTATGGTGGACTACCAATAATCCCCTGAGTGTTTCTGAAACCTCTTTGAGGCACACAGTGGAGAAACACTAGAGCATCTTCAAGAAAAGCAGAGCCCCTCAGTGATTTGTTGTGCTCCTTTGGGAAAACCTTTGAAAAGACAAAAAAAAGGAGAATCCAATAATCCTTAGAATATCATAACCTAGGAAAACCATCAAAGAATTCTGGAAAGCTCTCTTTGGACTAATGGAAAAACCTTCCAGAACATGCTTAGGGACCCCTGTACCCCCGCTTGTTAAGCATGAAACCAGAGAACCTTCCCAATTATGACGGAACTCCAAAGCTACTCAGAAACATTCCAGTGAAGTCCCTTCTTTGAGTCTCAGAGGCTGTTTATTGTCTCAGCGATTAATGCTGAAGCACCTCTCATAGACAGAACAGGACAGGTTCGTCATCTGTCTGACCTCTGGTGGTAGAAAGGTAAAAATGCATAACATCCAGTTGTATTCGGAGGCCTTCCAAACTCTGTTAAAATGCCTTTTTTTTTTTTTTTTTTTGTCATGGAGAAAATGTGACAATGATAAATAATTTTGAAATGTTTTCCAAAACTCTAATTCAAGTCAATAACAAACAAATCTGTTTGATGAGAAATGTAAAAATAATTTTTAAAAAGTTCCAGTAACCTGGCTGGCTTCATAAGTATGCACACTTTTAAACTAATTTTCTGAAACACCGTTTTGATTCATTTTCAGGATTCAGTCTGTTTGAGTTCACACCTTCCATTAATTTGAGGGAATCTGATGAACCAGAAATACAGTTCTATTCTCCTGGCAGGATTTTCTTTAAATAGACTCATTTGCATCCTTTGGCAAAAGCTACAGTTGAAAAAACCTGTTAAAAATGATCACATTACACTAAAGTATCAGTTAGCAGAAGAGTGCAAAAAAAATCCACAGTATTATGGTGCAGTGACAACAATGGATAATTACTGTTAAAGGTACTGAACGGTGGCATTGTAAAATGTAAACATTTTTTTCAATATTAATAAAAAGACAGAAGGAGGAGGCAAAAATGCAGGAATTTCAGCCAAATGCTGGCTGCTATATTCTTCACATTTTCAGATTAAAGAGCCAGGCTGTGCGACAGAAGATTAGTATTTCATATACAACATCCTGGCCAGGCTAACGTCTTGAAGTACATTCTATGGTATGGTTTGATGAGATTCTGAAAGCTAGGTCTGACCCAAAAACAACACTGCACATCACCAAAATAACACCAAACCCACAGTGAAAGATGGAGGTGGCAGTATCATGATCTGGGTTTGCTTTCTTCAGGGTAATCCGGTGTTTTTGTCAAGGTGGATGACATTTTGAACAGTTTCAAATACCAGTCAGTTTAGACCGAAAACCTTTAGGTTTCTGGTGAAAGCTGGGGTGAAGATAGGCTTCGTTCACATTTACAATAGCAAAGGCAAACGAGAGCAAAAGGAATGTGTTGCATTAGAGTAGCTAGAGTTTAGCACAAAATCTGACTAAACCTGTGGGGTCAACTAGAGAGGGTTGAAGACAGTCTGATCAAGTTTTGCAAGACAGAGTTGACAAATCTTGCCAAGTCCAGACTCCTACCAAAGAAGGATGGAATATAGAAATTGATTCCAGAGGTGTTCCAACAAAGCATTTGTTTAACGATATCTTCACACAACCAAGTTGTTGCACTTTTTTATTAGTTTTACATTTATCCTTCTGGTAGATTCTTTTGTTTTCAGCTTAACTGCAGAATAAATGTGCCTTTATTTATTGGAACAAGCTTTAACATGAGCTGTCGTTACAGCTCTCTTAAACATACTTTTAAAGATGTTTGGGAGCCGCTGTACCTTTGAAAGCATGAGTTGTTAAACTGATTTTCTATAAATGTACTGTTGAAACAAACATTTCTGAAGGAGTGCAGTGCAGTGTTTAAATTTTTTGGGAAGAAAAGCAACTTTGCAAAGAATAAACTGCTTTGAAAATTGTTTCATGAATAATTCAGGCCAGACAGAATGGAGTGTTCACAGCCCCCTCTGGGTTTACTACTGCTTCTCATATTGCATGAACCAGAACAATCCATCACTGCACTGGCAGGAAATCATAAAGCGTCCATGTGTCCCTGTTCTGTCTTATGGACACACTGTCCTATTACCCTGTGCATTTTTGAAAGGCCATTTGCAAAATGGCCCCTAATTTGTTCTGTGTGACTCAGTCTCCGGTCATTTTAGAGCCCCCATCATGTATAATAAACTTTAAGATTGATCAGATGGCCGCACTGGGTTTTGCGTCAGTTAATGATTGTATTTTTTGTCAAGAACTAAAAAGGGAGCAAGAGGAATGTTCAACATCCTCATTTGTCTGTGATGCTTCTCAGTGGGAAGCCGCAACCATTCAGCAACAATCATCTCTGTGGTCCTCTGAGGCAGAAAGAGAGCTGGAAGCTTCTTGGTGAGAAAGACACCCATTTTGCCTCAGTGAGGTAAAATGGGTTCTGGAACGTCAAAAGCCTCAGGAGTGCCTCCTCTTCCAGACTCTTCAATATATAAAACAATGAGAGAAAAAGATGGAGATGATTGTGTTGAATGTGTCTTAATTTGGGAAGTTTAAGTGTAAATCAGTCAAATAAAGTAAGTGGATCATTGATCAATATTTTTGAACTATATTTGCTTGAAGATATTTGTTTGATGATCCTGAAGATTTTGTTGATTTTCATGTGTGTTTGCTTGATGATTTTGGTGATTTTGCTGTATATTTGATTGATGTTTTTATGATGTGAAGCACTTTGAACTGCTTTGCTGCTGAAATGTGCTATACAAATTAATTTAACTTAACTTAACTTAACTTGGTGCTGGATCACTCTAAAATCCTACAACGTTTTCATGAGGCAGCGTTTTTCTGCTTCACTGTCAAGTTTTGATGGAAATCAAACGTGATTAGCTTCATTTTCTTATCACAAACAAAATTTACTCTGGCTACTTTGGAACTTTAGTTTTTCCCACTCTATGTTTGTGTAGGGATTACCAAATCTAAACAAAATATGGAAACTAATATTCTGGAAGGGAGAAACTTTATGTTGTTAACAAGGTCAAGCTGACAGACCACCATGCTTTTTATAGACCCAACCCATGCATTAAATTTCCTACTTGAAGTTTCCCTGTGCAGTCTTGCCACCTTTGGTGAGTGGGAGCTGAGAAAAATGTACTTACTCAAGGAGAATCATTATTTACTTCAACAGGGTCTGGCTGCACTGAAGCTGCTGAATGTACAGTCAGCAGGAATCAGCTTTGGGAACATGGGTGATTAAGAATAGTGCGTAGCCAAGTCTTAATCAGTTGCTATTTCTCTTTTAGTTTTTTATTGTTGCTCTTGTTGTGTTGTGAAAGTCAGTATCAGCTCAAGCTCTAAAAAAAAAAAACATAATGACAGAATTTTGTTCCTAAACTGCTTTTTATTTATTTGTTTAGGGTAACTGTCATTCTCTGTATGTATTTGAGGATTTATCTTCAAGATTACCCTTCATTTAGCTCTATCCATCTTCCCATTAGCTCTGACCAGCTTCCCTGAAGAAAAGCATCCTCACATCAGGATTGTGTGCATGATCTTTTGCATGTGAGCCACAACATTTAATTTTGTTACTCCTTGCATTCTCTTGACAGCAGTTATTTTCTTGCCACTCATCAATTTAAGGCGAGATTTGTGGAGTGCATGATGAATAGTATGTGTGTTGTTGTTTTTTAATTTTTTTTGTTTGGTAATTAGGTTATTAGAATATAGTGAATATACAGGTCTCTGTAAAAATCAACTGCCGTACTCATCCAAAATGCTGACGCCAGAATCCTGGGAAAAACAAAGGAAATTAATCACATCACACCAGCCTTTAAATCACTGCAATGGCTCTCTGTTTGCAAAAGCAGATATTTTAAAATCTTGTTGATGGTCCATAAAGTCCTGAATGGCCATGGCCCTAAATACAATTCAGAAAGGCTGGTCAGGTGTCTAAAACTTTTGTTCCCCTGAGCTCATCAAAGTCCTCTTGACTTTGTGTTCCCAGAACCAGAACTTAAACAAGTTTCTATGTTCCTCAGCTCTCAAACGAATACCCTGAAAACCTTAGATGTGCAGAAAAAGTTGGCTTAAATCAAGACTGGAAACATTACTGTTCACTACAGCTCTCCTACTAAGGTCAAATATTACTTTATCAGTTCATTTTTATCATGTACTAGCTGTTCTTCCTTTTATTGCTTCCTTTTCAGGGTCATTGAGGGGCTGGTGTCTATCTCCAGCATTCACTGGGCGAGAGGCAGGGTACACCCTGGGGAGGTTCATCAAAAGACACAGGACAAACAACCATGCCTCCACATTTAACTTAAAAGTTTAACATGTGTGTTTTGTTGTTTTTATTTTTAACTGTAGAAGGAAGCCAGAGTACCTGGAAAGAATCCACGCGATCAGTGGGAGAACATACAAACTCCATGCTGACAGCACCATCTACTGCTCCACCGTCCAGCTCCTTTTAGCTTTTTATGTTTTAAATTTGTGTTTCATTCTTACTTTTTTTCTTTTGACATATTCATTTAGATTCTCCTATGCCTGTTCCTCTACTTTCCTGAAAAGTACTTTAAATGACATGTATGCCTTTTGCAATGCAAATAAACTTGCTTTTCTGATTGTTTGATATAAAAAAAAAGATAATTAAAGTGTGGATTCTTTCTCTTCCACACCACAGTTATCCAAGAGTTTGTTTGTCTATCAAATAAAATCCGTTCAATCCGTTTTAGTTGTAATGTGAAAAAATGTGAAAAAAGTGAAGTGGTATGAAGACTATGCAAGACAC
The DNA here is from genome assembly GCA_014839685.1 of Anableps anableps. NCBI lineage: Eukaryota > Metazoa > Chordata > Actinopteri > Cyprinodontiformes > Anablepidae > Anableps > Anableps anableps. Next base: position 10,243,029 of record CM026071.1, read on the forward strand.
TGTAACAAAAGTTTGCTTGCATAAAGTTTCAGAAACGGTTGATATGCAGACACTTGTCTCCAAAGCAAACATGATGCTTTTGTTTCTTTATCTAGGGAGATTTAATCCCGGCTCAGCCTAACTACTTGGAAAATATTTTGTGATGAAAGGCCATTAAACAGCCACTAAAGCCACAGAAATGTAATTTCTATATTTCTTTTGTCTGTGGATTAGATTGACAAGGCTTAACCTGTCAGTAAGCTTTAGAGAATGTTGCTTCCTAATTTAATTGAGGAGAAGCTCAAACTTTACCTCCCCATAGCCTGAGTTAAAGGGTAACCTTTGTGGCTAAGCACGTATCACATTTCATATCCATTTTCTAAAATCACATATCGACAAGGTCAAAAGTGCTGGGTGGGCCCCACTCGGCTCATATATCTCATGATCTAACCCTTAGCGTGAAGTATTTAATATGTTTTTCTTTCTGTTTGCATTCCACTTTTACGTGCCATCAGTAAGTCAGGAGAGAACACCTGTATGGCTCTCGCTGTTTCAGGCTAGAATTCAGCCTTGCTCTCTTTACAGAGGTCAGAAGATCACATGTGCCAGCATCAAGTCCTGACACATTCCACAGCGATCCAACAGAAAACTGTTTCATCAAACTTTCTCTGGAAATGAGAAACCTGTGGCTTGACTGCACATGTGGAGGATGACTGGAAGTCTCACTTTTATCTGTCTGCACCACTAAGGAATCACGATCGCATGTACATGGTGGAACGGTCCTGAGCTGCCAGAACTCCCACTGTGTCAGGCACAATGAAACCATAATATTAGCTTTGAATCACATGACAGACTGGCTGTGCTGAAAACCACTGTCTGCAGATTGACCACTTTTCCCTCCCTTTCCTGCCACTTCGGATCTCTTTTTTTGTTTTGTTTTTTGACGCAGGAGCCCCAAAATATTCTCCTTAACTTTTAGAAGAGCATATTTTGATGACACCAACCTCAGTGGCTGCTACACCCCAGAAAAAAAAAAATCTTAAAATGGGACAGAATTTTTGCTTCCCTAAGGCTCTGGTTACTTGGCCTGCAGCAAAGTTGGCAAGGTCTTTCAAGGCTACACCAACAGGAAATTGCATTAATACAAAGCTGGGCTGAAGTAATTCACTCCCTTCTCTTTTTTGAAGGGTTTGCCAGAGTTTCAGCGGACCACCTCGGCTGTCCTGTTCAAGAAGAACAGGAGTGTGAGGCCTCAGGGCCTCCTCTCCATGTGCTCCCTAATTGTTTTAATGACTGTAATTATCTGCTGGGGTGCATGTTGTGCAGGGGACGATTAATGGCCTCCAAAACATATGCAGGCAGGCGGAAACTAAGGGCGGGGGCTGAAACAAAGCATAGCTGTGCAGAAGAAAGGAGCTGTAAAGAAGCAGAGAAAGAGCCATGGCCTGGTGTGGGAGAGAGATAAGTAAAGGGGGATTTTTGTTGTTGTTGTTTTCTTTCCTTTTTGTGCAGTGGAATTGTTTGTTAGTAGGGTGTTAAAATGCAGCTCTGACTTCTAGATCTTCTTTGGAATTTAAGGAAAACATTTATGCTGTGCATGAGAAGCCAAACAGGATGTGCCACCCATGTAGTTGTAGGATAAATTTGAACTTTATAATTGTAATTATCCACTGTATCAACAAAAAGCTGTATCACTGACACAAAGCTGTATCTTCAATAATGTCCAGTCAGTGATTCTTTAAAGTCTGAACAATTTTAGTGCATTAACAGTGAAGTAGAGGCATGGTTTAAAAGTAAATGAAATGTTCTGTGTCTGTTTGGGGTCACCATAAAACTCTCAAACGTTACATTCAAAGGTCTGAATCTGATTTTGTGTCAAGCAAATCTCTTTCTTAAATTTCCTCACAAATTACAAAAAATAATAATAAAAAAGGCCCTTTATGTCTACAGCAGTTTGTGAAACTATGCTGCTCTAGTTTCTGATATAAAACAGAGCTCTTTAATTTTACAAGGAATTTTTACTTTAATTTGATCAATTTAATAACTTTTCATGCTTCCACAAGCAATGCTCCCATTCTTAGACTTAAGAATAAAATAAATGAAATGTATAACCTGAACTTAAACTGCAACAAGACACTGTGACATCAAAACAGCTGAGGTATACAGTTAAAACCACCCAGATACAAAATACACAGCAAGCTATGGTAAAAAAAAAAAAAAAAAAAGAAAGCACCGTCTGTCCTTAATCAGCTACCTAAACCTTCAAATTTTATTTAATTTTGTTACAAATTTCATTTTTATTTTCAGGATTCTTTGTTCTACAAAGTAAACACATTCTTTAAGCTTCAAAAAGTATCTAATAACACGATTATTGATTAAAACTCTAATACAGGGTTGTCAGATGTAACTGCAGTATTTATTTTTGAAGCACTATCTGGCATAAAGTCTTGGGGAAACCGGCATCTGTCTCTGTGAGGATCTTTGACTTCCTCTGGTTGAGAAGTTGTTCTCTCCAATTTCTGTTATTCATATTAGAACAAATGTTACAGATTGAGCTGTTGCTGTGCTTTATTAACTATGAGCTTTACTTTGGATGCTGTAGATCTTAATGAATCCTGTTCTGCTGCATTGTGTTCAGGTTTTCCCACATGACTTTAGGTTCTGAAGGAGAGCTGAGTGTTCAAATACATCTCAGCAAATAATAATTATCTCTGATTCCTTTCAAGCTCAGCCAGTCAAACTTGGCCCTCTCTCCCAGATTCCACCTGATTTGTATTAGAATGCTGTTAGTGGTGATGATGTTCTTGACAAGAAGAGATGCCCCAAATCAAGTTCTGCTTAAGACCTCATGAAACCTTGGCCCAGCCATGTGAAGCACAACAGTTATGAAAAGGGACAGTTCATTAGTGCAGAAAAAATGAACCAAGCAAAATTCTGAAACAAATATTGTTGATATTGATGTTTGATGCATACAAATATGGCACAGTCAAAGTTTTAAGTACAATTAGGTTAATTTTCAAATAATCAATCAGTTTGAGAGATTTGGAAAAAAAAAAAACTATTTCATTTTACAATACACTTTGCTTAACTGTACTAGTTAAAAAAGTAAGGCAAAGGATAAAGCAAGATAAACATGACCAATTAAAATATAAAAAAAACTTTTGAAAAGAATAGACATGGTTCATAGGGAAGGTAGTAGGAAAAACAGAAAATTAATTTGCAGTTAATTTATTAATTTGATTATTCATTCATCACTGTTTCACAACATGTGTGGATGATGTAAGTCGCTTAGTTTAATTTTTTTTTAAAATGAAAATGGTAGAAAAGAAGGGCCCATGACAGTGTTTGCCCCAGGCCCCAAATAGACTAACTCTGCCCCTGCATATGCATATATATATATATATATATATATATATATATATATATATATATATATGCATATGCATAGATAGATAGATAGATAGATAGATAGATAGATAGATAGATAGATAGATAGATAGATAGATAGATAGATAGATAGATAGATAAAACCATGCAAAGACATCGTCTAGAATTACAGGTTCATACTTGCAGAGTTACAAGTTCATACAAGCGCCATACAGGAGGATCATCTTAGAATAAAATGTGTTTTCACTACTGGATTTACTTGCAGTGGAAATCAGAGTTTTGTTTACAGTACACTGAGCCTGGAGGTGGAGGCCGCCCAGTTCATCTATGATGATCACTGTTACTCTCTTTGTACATGTTTACAGTTCCCTGACAAACAAAGTGGAAAGTAAAACAAAGGCAGACGGTAAATAACTTCATCATCAGAAGGTTCATTCTTTTTTCTGTCAGCTGTCCAAAGAACGACCTGCTCTACTTACACAATGGACTATTCGCACATTTCCTGGACTTAATTCCTGACCAGCTTGCCAGGTAGCGTCTGCAGAAAGTCATTCTCTGCTGCAGGCATTTGTGGTGACACGTGCAGAAAGTGAAACGTCTAAAAAAAAAAAAAAAAAAAAAAAAAAAAAGGAAGAAATAAGTCAAGGCTGCAGTGGATTTATGTTTTATGTGAGTAACAAACAAAATCAAAAAACCCCAAGAGAACTAAATCACACAAATGCTCATGTGAGCAATTATTTTAGCTATTTTCTTTCTCAAAGACTTCTAATACTCGAGGAGTACACTTCTCACTGGAACAGAGTTTTATTTAGCTGTTTATACAGCAGACAGAAAGTTGTCTCTCAACCATCTCATCTAACAAGCCTGTACAGACATTTAAGCATTCCTATACAGAATAGTGATATGTTTGTTTTTCTTATCTTTGTAATATTTGTTCTGCTCTACCTTCTTCTTTTGATTTCAGTCCTGTATATTTTGACACATTTTTGGCTAGCTGCTGCTGTCCTAGATTATGTCTCAGGCTTTCAGGCCTCTCAATGCGTGTCATTTACCCACACATCGTCCTCAAAAAAAGATGGGTTAGAAAATCTAATGAAGACATCCTATGGTCAAGTGTTTTTCTTTTTCATCTTTTCCCCCTTTTTTTATCATCTTTCTTTCCTTTTTTTCTCTTTTCCCTTTGTTCTATTTTTTCTCGTTCCCTTTCCTTTTTTCTTGTCTTATTACTTTTGAACCATGGTCCAAATCTATGTTTACATAAAATGTTCAAAGTAAAAGAAAATACAAAATCAATGTGCATAATTTTTCATTTTTCTTTTTTTGCTGACGAAAACTACATGTAGTCTGTTTACAAAGGATTAAAAAAGGGAAACAGCATTTTGAATCTAATTAAATAAATATTTTTAAAAATGTTGGTTAAAAAATCAGATTCTGCCATGCAAAAAGCCCGTCGGGTACCCAACAACTTCCAATCTTTTTTCAATTTTTCCTCTTTTGTCTTCTTTTAATTTTTGAAAGAAAAATTAAAAATGTTTTTTTTTTTCTTTTTCTTTTTCCCATTTTCTTTTTTTCTCTTGTCTTTTTGATTTTTTTCTGTAATTTACCTTTTTTTCCCATCTTTTCTAGTTTTTCTTTTTTATGTTTGTTTTCTTTTTGCTATTTTTTCCCCTTTTTTCTGTTTTCCTTTTATTCTCTTTTGTCTTTTTTCTACTTTTTAACCATAATCTGAATCTGTGTTTACATAAAATTTATAAAAGGAAAGGAGGTGCATATTCTTTCATCTTAAAAAAAAAAAAACTCTGTGGGCTTTATTTACAAAGGTATTAAAACAAGAACATGTAATTTTGAAACTAATTTATTACATATTTACCCTAAAATTATTGTTCTGACAGTAAATCTGGGCATCTTTAGATAAGCAGGTATTTTCTTGATCCTCCAATATTTACTTCACTTGAATTGCACGTTCTCTTATCTTTTCCATTTTGAAAACTGAGCATCTCTGTCCTGACTTAAGGTGCCTTCTTTTTGCTCTCAGAAGTTGCATTTTCTGAGCTCCCAGCCAGAAATACAACAAGAGCGCCCCCTGAAGTTAAAGACCTGGCTTCTAAAGTTGGAGTTCACCAAGCAGCCTTCAGATAAGCATCTAATATATCTTCACTTAACATGCTTAATATGCATATTTGGATTTCATATTGCATCCATATTGCAAATATTTTGTCTTATCAAACAGTTTAATTTAATCTGTAATTAAACTGTGTTGCATATGTATTTCTTCAACATAGCATTCCTAATGATTTGTGAAGGAGTGCAGCTTTTTGATCATTTAACGAAGATAATTCTAGCAGAAACCTCTGATAATCTTCTTGTCCAAAGTCTTCAGAGAACCTGAGCCTTATTGTGAGCAGTCTCCTGTGAGGCAGGTCTGTGGCACTTTTAAAGCGTTGGGTGACATCAGCAATAATATGGAGCGAGTTAGGCGGACGTTTTTAAAATATACAAACTGTCTGCAGGGAGACAAAGCTTGAGTCAACAGCAGCTTGTGTTACGGCTCTCCGCTCCCCCTCCTGTCATCTGTGGTGACATCAAACAGCTCTCAGCAGCACACTGAGGGAAGTTCCTGATGCTGGAAATGATTATTTTCTCCCTATTATATTATTAAAGAAGTTTATTACAGTTCAGGCTGTATGGTTTGTTTTTTCACAAATCAGGCCTTGAGAGGAGCTTTTAGTCACCTCTCAGGTTTTTAGATCAGGACATAAAAGGCCTTTATGTTGAGAATGTGGTGAAATTTGGAAAATGAAGAGGCTCGGAGGAGAATGAGCTTGCAAAATAATCTGCAAAAAGCCTCAGGCTGCTTTTGAGAGAAACAGGAACGGAAAGACGCATGCAGGAGGACCGATATAGACAGAAATTGGAGGATGTGTTTTCTGGTCAGGAACCCAACGCTAAAATTAGCGAGGATGTAAATTCCTGAGTGTTGCCAGTTCGTAGACCCGCGCATGACACCGAGGGTTGCCAGAAGGACATTACATAGAAAAGAATAAAACATGTTAAAAACACAAGGGCAGGGGTGTAGGGAGAGGTCATATACGAGTGGTGCTGTGGTAATGTTTTCCCTCGTCCTTATTTCTTCTTTCAATTGGCCTCCGCCTGGGGAACAAAGACATCTAACAGGCCACAAGAAGGAGGGAAAAGCCGCGGCCCCCACATACAACAGTCCACAGAGGGGGAAGCTCGGGCCCCGGACGCCAAGCCTTCAACACAATCATCACACATGCTATTGTGGCCTGCAGTAAAGCTCTGGGATGGCTCAAATCTCCGGCTAACCCCCTCTACTCCCACCATCATCACAAGGCCTCCATCTCCCTCCTGCTCTTTCTCTGCCTCCCCGTGTTCCTCTGTCATTTACAGTACTAATGACAAGACGCAAACTTCCACACATTGAGCCTCTGTGGAGCGAGGATAATCCCATTACAGGGCGAAGACACAGACGTAAACCAAACTCTGCTTTGATGCACTCGGATGGGGATTTGCATGAATCCTAACAGGGCAATAATCAGTTAAACTGTGCTGCTCTGCTCCTGTTTTTCCATTGTGGATGGAAGTGGAGGGTAAAAAAACCCCCCAAAAAAACTTCACGTGCTGTGAAACATTAAGAGCAATGGATGGTTGGAGATGGAAAATAGTGGAAGGCTTTCTCAGTTTACAGTTGCCACATAAAGCCAGGACTATTTCTGGGCATCCTATTGGTTTCACAGAGGCAAGAACACACAGCCAGCTGGAAGTCAAGGACAAAGGCTCATGAGACATTTAGTGGCAAATCCAAGCTCCCATGCTTAGGCTGTGTTTTCTTGCAGCATGGCTAATTAGCTCAATCTTTACATATTGACATTCCTCCTTGTAGTGTCCGACTCTTATCTGAAGGAGTTCATTAAAGGCTGTGTAAGTTGCACCAATCAGTCAAAGCTGATCATTTTCAGAATGCGAGGCACCAGAGATTTCCCTGTCAGAGGTCAGAGGGAGGGAGATAAGGTGAGCTGACTAAGTCAAGGTAAAGAAGGGAGGGAACACAGGGCACGTACAAACCTGCTGGATTTCTGTGCAGTTATACTTTATCTGCGCTACCCGCAGGTGTGATTCTTGAAATATGAAATGAAACCAATTCAAGTTGGTGCCACTGAAACAGCTGAAACTAACATGTAGGTTGACATGCCGCATTCCCACCAGGTGTTCAGCATTAAACCTGTGACCTCCATGTGTTTCAGTGGTTTAGTGATATGAGAAAAATATCCACCTTGTGATATGATTTCCCTGTTCCTGCCATGCTTCATGCTTCCTTTGCTCTGCCCCTCCAACTCCTGCTGGCTGCTGATTGCTCCCTTCCGTGCTGCTGCCTATATAAACTCCTGCTTTGCACTCACTCAGTGCTGTTGTCATCCATGTCACAGACTTTACGTCATTGTTTTAATTTTCCTGTGTATAGGGTCTTCCCGTCTATGCGGTCCAGTGGGTGAAGCAATCCCTGGTAAATGGACAATCTTTCTTTCCTCTGCAGTTAGATCTCTTAAGATACAGGTTTCCTGTGGTCCGAGTCACTGTGGAGGAGTTACAGGGAAACTACCTCTGCCGGGGTTATCTCAAGCCACTCAACTTCTTTTTTCTCTGCAGAGCCTGACCAGAAAGCAGTCCCAAAGGAGTAGATGCCAATCATCTTGCAAATTCTATAGCTTGTCAATAAATTTCTTTGAACCATTCCTAGGTGTTGGTCTGGGTTTTGGGTCCAATTTGTACTTGAATCATTACACCCTAGACATGATCAATATCCTGGACAAGAGGGAACAGAGTAGACTTTACTTCTTGAGTAAGCTTAGGCGTTTTAGTCTTTGCAGCACAAGGCTGCAGATCTTCTATGAGTCTGTGGTGGAGAGTGCAATCTCTTCTGCCATCATCTGTTGGGGTAGCAGCATCAGAGCCAGAAACTTAAAAACAAATCAACAAGCTGATAAAGAAGGCTGGTTCTGTTCTGGGAACTGAACCACAGGAGATAATTCTGAGAAGAAGGCTCTTCATAAAATGAAGAACATTACGGACTTCATCAGACTGTCATACTACAACAGTCTCTTCAGTGAGAGGCTTCATCAGAGACACTGTAGTACAGACCACTACTGGAGATCCATGTCCACAGCCATTAGCATCTACAACAACTCTTTGAAGAAAATTGCATAATATGAGTTAAAACAACATTTAATTTGTCTTTGAGATTAATAAAATACTTTTGAATTGAACTAAAATTGAATTTAATTAAAAACAATAACAACATGATGTAGTAACATCTTGCTTACACAAAAATAAAATCATGCCATTAAAATCTGATGCCTCTCAATGCAAAATAAAAATCTAACCACATTTGTATCTTTCGTCTTCTTTACATCTCCTTGCATAGTCCTGCATATGCTTAACTTCTACAAGTTTTTCCTTTTCCTTTTTATTGCCTATTGTTAGAATGCTCCCATGTAGAAAATGGAAAATAGTTTTTGTTGTGTATTCAGCAGTTTCCAACATTCACGCTTCTGACTTGCTGTATTGATGATTATTGGTTAGCAGTAAAAAGAAGTTCATCCAACAGTGAGCCATTTGCTGGAAGCGTTCATAGGGCTGTGAAAAGATAAAGCAGCAACACTCTGCTAGTGATATATAGAAAAAAATGGCATTAGTATAGATATGTGACAATAGTTTGAAACTGTCCACAGATCCCATGTATGAGTTGTTCTCCTGCACGCCTGAGAGCAATGCACATCTAACTGATAAAAAATAGTTTTTTGTGGATTATTTGGAGGATTTAAATTAATCTTTACAGTCAGTATGTGAATTGATTAAGTTGCTTCATGGCCATTTTAACAAAAAGTGAAGAAAACAGCGGTCATTCATTTGAAAGGAACTCATCTTACAGGAAGGGAAAGTCAGCACAAGACACAAAAATGTAATCCTCTTTCAAAACCTTCCGTTTTCTATTCACATACATTCAAACAGATGCATTCCTCTTGGATTATTTAGAAAATAAATGCCTTATATCCTCATATAACCGCTACAAGAGCAAACATAATCTTACATAAGGATAAATAGCTGTGATGTGTTCTGGCATGACTTGTTACCCCTTAAATTAACAGAAGTATTAGTCACAGCAGACCATCAGGTTTTATGTTTCATGACTCACTCGTACCTGACAACAACACCTTACATAAATACTGTTTATATGCCAGGTTTACCATTGAATTTTCCATTCATTTCAGTCACCAGTTCTGCAGATCTGCCTATCCTGAAAGGGGCTTCTCACCAAACAGTTTTAAAAGGCCTGGGAAAACCGGTCACAAAGTTAAAGAAATACTGACAAGACAAGAAACACGAGTTCAGTGAACGAAGACAAGGATGAGTCACAGAGTTTGACAAGCCCATCATTAGATCCGATTCTCTGGATCTCTGCACTTAGGAGGCTAAACTTATCTCTGATTTCATGAGAAACTGTTAAAGTATTGTAGGAAGGTGGAGCTGACATGTGAAGGGTTTTTACATCAAACATATTAAACTTCAAAATGCTCTTCCTTGTTACCTTCTTTCCTGTGTGCCTGAATTTCACACTTTTGTGTGAACTCAAGGATAATTTACCAATAATTTATTATAAATGGCAAAAGTTATAAATTTCCAAGTGGTCTCCACCAGTGACCTTCAGAGGATTCATTTGGACTTTATGGATCTTAACCTTTCAATGCTTAGGTTAGAGTAGGAGCCACGTCATTTATTATTATTAAAAAAGTTAGTTCCACATTACGAATGCAAGTATACCAGTCATAAAAAAAGGACTTATGTTGCTCTTTCAGAATAAAGCTTGAAGATATTTTTCAAAATAAAAGCCACAATATTTCACAGAGTATGTTGTTTTAAAAAGTAAACTGCACATGATTGATAGAACGAAACCAGTCATGAAAAATGGCTTTTGCTGGTCTTTCAAAATAAAGCTTATTTTTAAAATATTGTTTTAAAAGCAGACTACACAATACTGATGGAACAGTAAAGGGGAGGATATTTCTCTAATAAAATAAAACTAATATTTTCAAAATAATTTTTTAAGTGCTAATTTAAGGAATAAGTTTGTTCCAGACTTCTTTAAGGACTTTTAAGAGCAAATCTCTTTTTTTCCCCCCATTTTCAAAGTAAAATGACTAATTACTTAGCAAATACACACTAATCACTGACCCAAAAATTCATATATTCCTGAACTGAAATGTTGCACTTCCTCTAATATTAGGTGTTGCACACTAGATTGGGATATATGTTTTTGAGTTAAAAACAATTATAGTTATTTAAATATTTTGCTATTATGATCAGACCATTTAAATTGGTTGCAACAATATCAACAACAGCTGCTGTCAAAGCCACTGGATATGTCTTCTGTATGGATACTTGTGTGTTTTTGCATGCTGGGATTGTTTAATTTCCAGGATATAACGAAGCACTTGTATGTTTATTTCAGATTCCGTCTTCCGAATTAAAGTCACTCAGCTATGTTATACGCAAGTCTTGGTGGAAGTATAAACATCCTGGCACCATGAATATAATAAACAAGCTTTTAGTCTGCCCTGGAGTGAAACAATTCTACAATAGTCTTTGATGAATTCAGCTTAAGACTTCATTTATTTGCCAAGAATGCAATCACAGGCAAGAACAGACCAGAAATAAAAAAGAGGGAAATGGCTTTGTTTGTGTTTATTTCTTTTAATTAAGGTTTAATGAGCAACCTCCAATTACAAACCCAGCTCAGTGTTTATCAGGATAAATAAATAACATTTCAAAAATAAATACACTATTAAATACAGTATAAAATAGCAGACAAAAAAGAAGAATTTGCAAAGGAAAGAGGCGTTTGCTCATAGATGAAAGAAGTTTTAGGAAGTCATGAGCTTAGAACAAAAACACAGAAAAAGGCATTTTGGAAATATGATTAATACTGGATATTATACAAAATTTACAAAATGCAACTCCCACCAATAAACCCAGATATTAACAAAAAATAAATCCCTTTTTTTAAACACATTGGTTTCTGAGCTACAACAGAATCACACGTTTAACAACAAAGTAAAAATTCAAGTAAAAGAAGGTGTACATCAGTAACACACAAAATTTGCAGTCATGGATTAAGAGCACTGGGGTTTCAATTACAAACTACTCGCCACACAGAAGAGCCACTTTATTTCTAGAGAAATAGGCAAACTCACGTTTATCTTCCACAAAGTGGCACTTAAAATGTCTGCAATAAGTCAAGCAGCTCATTCTTAAAGCATTTCATTTCAATCTGTCAATAACTCACTCAAATTATTATTGAATGCTCATAAAGATACTGGCAAAATGCTCAATGGTAAAACTGCAAGCACAGTTAAGCAATAGTTAAGATGTCTCAGCAGTGAGGATTTTTTTTTCTTTTGGAAAGTTTGTGTATTTTTCTTGGATCACACTTCTGTTTGACAAGTTTTGCAGAATTCCAACCTTAACTCATCTGAATTAAAAAATTCTGACTTTCATATACAGTGCCTTGCAATAAATACCCTTGGACTTTTTCACATTTTTACAAATTACAAACACAAACTTGTGTTTTATTGGGATGTTATGTGACAGACCAACACAAAGTAGTGAATTACTGCAAAGTGGAAGAACAAGAAAAAGTTTTCAAATTTTTCAGCTCCCTTTTACTCTGATGTATTAAAATAAAATCTAGTCAATGGCATCACAAAGACAATGGAACAAACCAAACAGGTCTGGTGTAAAGTTACAGCCAAGTCTAAAGCAGGGTTAGGTTATAAAACAAAATGGAATGGAAGCCTAGCAGCAGAGATCTACTTCCCAGATGGGAGAATCTGCTGACATGACAGCTTTTTAGCCATACACTTAAAAATATTGCTTTAATGGAAGTCTGGCAAGACCAGATAGTCATAAAAAGTACCATTTGCAGTTTACTCCAAACAATGTAGGGAACTCAGTATACAGGTCAAAGAAGGCACTATTGGGTCACATAACAGCAAAGATAAAATTTCTAGCCTACATGCAAAACTTTGTGAGGTGGGAAGCTAATAATGCACACCACTCGAAACACACATTTCCCACTGTGAAACATAGAGGTGGCAGTATCATGGTATGGGAATGCTTTTTCTTGAAAGAAATATTTGTGTTCCACCTCAAATGTATAATTTTAGACACTGTCTTGGTCTGTTGCATGAAATCCCAAAAAAAGTGACAAAATGCGAAATGGTTCAGAGGATATAAGCACTTAGCCTATTTTTGGTTGTAAATGCCCTTTTTTGTTTACAATCATGTGACAAAACTGAACATGAGTCTTGCTCCAAGTGCTACATTATCAGATCAAAATGGTTTTTTGTTATTGATTTTTGTAACAGTTAATTGCAAAAAAGAAATAAAAAACATTTAAAAAGTACCTAATCATCCTGTTTTTTATGTATATAAACATCACCCATAGGATCATACCTTAATTTCTGCACAGGACTAGCAGAAGGCCAGTCACAACACAGGTCCTGTTTTTTCATGTAAATCTGGACCAGCTCAAGCTCATTTCAGCCTCTTCCATCTTGCTAGAAGACAGAGGAAAGTGCCAATCAGCGAGCCTTTCAGAGACATCGGCACTAACCACGATCGGATCCATGACTGGACTCTGCTGCTCTTATAAAAGTTCGCCCAGTTTGTTTGTAACAAACTCTGGGTGCAGTTTTATAAAGCTGAAGCAGGAATGGAAAATGGACACAAATTATCGAGCAATAAATTGTTTCTGTACAGAAGACAAGTATAGTACAAAAATAGCTATTTATCAAAAGTCTACTTGACACATCTGTTGTAGGTATGTGCTCCATTTCCCTGTGGAAATAAATGAAGAAATCTATAACGTACAGTAAATCGGTCTGATTGATTTGGCCCATAGGTTGGCACATTTTCTCTTGGTTCTGCGGATCCAGTGCCATCCCTGCAGAATGCTCCAGCTCAGCTTGGAGTTCAAAGGGCTGCCTGTGTCCAATTTGACATCCCTTTCATTCGGAGGATCACACAGCAAACACGCTCAGGGTGCTGGTCTGGTCCTTTAAGCCCAAGATGCTGTAAGCTATCCTCTTCAAATGGCCTGGCAATCTCACCCCAATGTTCTTAATATCCCTGTTAAGGAGAGACAGTACAGTGTTGATGAAGAGCTGCACACAGATTTTCACTTTGGTCTTGTTCCAACAGTTTCCACATGCATCCTTCTTGCCTGCTTGGAGTAATCACTGACTTATTTAAAGGGATGAAATGCCAGCCTGGAGTTGAATACATTCAGGTCTAGCTTTAAATCAGTTTGACTAGGTGGGGTGCATTCCAAGTTTACTCTCTGCCAAAGTTTAACTCATCTTCCACAATAAAGGGTATTACTGGGGGCTTCACTTTGCAAAAACACATGCAAAACCTGTAAAAGCCCTGCATAAACACCAGCCCAGAGTCAAAGTCTTAATTACAGCTTTAATTACTTAACGAGGATTCTCTCTGTTGACCATGAATCACTTTGTTTGGGAAGCACAGGGTGGATCGTAAATGACTGGTGGTTTCCAGAGAGTGCTACCAGATGCCCTGGGATGGAAACAAAAATCACACTATGCTGCATGACAAGCACTTCAAAAGGTTTCGTCTCGGCTTTGTGGTGCAGCCATCTTCCCGAGGATCAGGAGTTAGTTGCATATATGTTCAGATTATAATAAAATCGCGTGGCACAAGATTTTTCGACATTAACATTTTTATATTTCTTGTCATTTTTTTGTTTGTATCGCAAAGCATTATCCAGTCAGTTATTATGAGCCCTGCATATGAGGTCAAGTGTTTTAAGCTTGACACGCGACACTATATCTGAAACTTTTATAGTGAAACACAAAAAGAAGTAATTCATGAGTTAAGTCTGATTTTTAACTTTAACTGCTAAGGTTAAAAATCGAGCCAAGGCAGGATCAGTCAGGGGTGGCTTCTCGCATGTGTGATTCATTCGAAGTCTGGTAGTGAAGGGGTGAACATCTTCTACTCTGTATGCAGCTGGGGGTGATGGGTGCGAGAGGACTGGGCTGCCTACAAGTCCTTTGGGAGGGTAGAAGGATAAGAGGCAGTACCTGTTGCTCATTGAGAAGAGTAAGAATGACACAGGTTTTCATATCAGAGTGGCCAAAAGCCTCCAGCAACACCAGAAAAAGTCTCTAGATTAGTTTCTAGTCACATTTTTCATGTCTAGATACTTACTAAAATAATGAATTGCTAAGCTAAACCGACTTGATTACATTTGTACTGAAGAAACGACCACTCTTAAATGTCAGCATAAGGGTTTTCAATACAAAGAGAAATGGTGACAAAGTGACAGACAAGATATGAATAATTTGTACACACTGTGAGAACACAAGCGACTAACCATTAGCTGCTAATGAATGCAGAGTTAGTATCTGTTTCACATTTTTGCCCTAAAACTAAAAAGCCCTAAACTACAGGAGTATTTCACCATTGTTTTGAGAGTTTAGACTGCATTTCATCTCCAGTTCAAAAATACAATACGGACCTGAACTTGAACTGGATAATCAAAACACAGTTCGAGACTTATGACCCCATCATTCATTTCTGAAAACACAAGAAGTTTTGTGGCACAAGATCTTCCAATGTTAAAACACCACAATATTTATTCATCAAAGTGGTGTCTATTTTTCATGATGCTGTCCAGTACCTGTCAGCAAGTTTTCATCTTGTGAAGTAAAAGTATGATATTCTCGAGTCCCAGATGTGGTGGTGTGTGTTTTAAGCTTGACAGCTGTCAAATATGTAACTGAGACTCTTATTTTGAAGCAATAAAGGAAGCAGTTGTTGTAATTGCTAATTGAAACAATGATTTCTCATTCAGTTGACTGACAACACTTCACCATTTTTAAATGTGTGGCAGCATTTTCAGAAAAATAAACATTGACCTCATGACAAAATGATTTGTAAGCACTGTGAGAATACCGCTACTAGCTAACTGCTAACAACAGGAAAGTTAGCATTAGCACTAAGCTAAAGGGCCATGTTACTATTTTTTTGTTTTGTTTTTTTGTGAACCAGTACTCTGTTTATCTCCAGTGCAAAATCTAAAATTCTTGGAGTGTTCAAACCTGGGCTGGATTTTTTTTAATTTATGAACTCTTTATTGCATTTATGAAAACAAAAAAGGAGCACTTTCATTGCTTTTATTGGGATTAGGACTGCTTAAGAGTAAGACAAGTATTAAAATTAAAATTATAAACTAGCCAAACCTGTGCTGGAATATTCTAAACTGGTCATACATTCTTTAAAACGCAGTTTGAGATTTTTTTTTTTAACCCTCATCTTGTCTTGTTCTCATGGTTACACACCTAAACACGTGCAATGACAGAAAAAGGTGGCTTCTTTTTAGCCGTGTGGTTAGAAAGTTCTCCGGCCTTCATTATTCCTCAAAAGGAACCTTAAATTATGTTTTACCAAGGCTTTTTTTCCCCAAACGGTTACGCCTGTTTGGGTAAATTGCCTCCTGCAGGACTCCTACACATCAGGGAAGGTGTAATTGACTTAAAGTGTACTGTGAAAACTAAAGGGGGCACACAAGCCCACCTCTTCAGTCTTTTAGGTTTTCAGATAATGTCCATCTATTTTAGTTTCAAGTCCATCTTTTTCTATTTGGCGGTACTCTATGTTGCTCTCTTTTAATGTTGGAGAAGCCACAAAAGGCTTTTGACCTAAACAAGCAAAACTGGTGGTTTTTTTGGGCTCCAGCAAAAGTGCTGGCCTATGTGTGTCTGGGTTGAGGGCAGGATGAGAATGGAGAGAGCACAGCTGAATAAGAGCAACAGAAACCACAAGCCCACCACAAATGTGCCCACCGCTCATTCTCTCCATTAAATTTTCCATTTGAAAATTTTCTCAAGCTACAAACAAGGTTAAAAAATAGACACAAAGCTACTCAGTTGGATGTGATTCCTTAACTAAAGAAAACAAATATATCAAGTGCCTAAGAATATGCATACAATCAAATTAAAATTCTGTTTAATGTGTTGTCATCAAAACTTGCACTCACTCGTTCTTCATCTGCAGGACTTGGTCCATAGTGACGACCCCAGCACGAGTGAAGTTTTCGCTGTACTGGCTCATCTTGATGGACTCGAGCCACTCGGACACCGACCTGAAGGGAGAGCCATCCGAGCCGCTAGTGCTGGGCAAGCGGATGGAAACGCTGGGAAAGAAGAAGCAGATCTGAACGTTAATAATTATTATTTACACACATTCGCACAAGAAGAGACTGATTACTGAGGTCTGTAATTACTGTGCAGGAAACCAGTTGGTGATTAAAAAAAAAAAAAAAAAAAACAAAAACGGTTAGTTGAGTCAGAGTGAGAGATAATTCAGATATGAGGAAGACATCTCTTTTTTTTTCTCAATGTCTTTGGTGTTTGTGCTCTTTCTCAAAACGAAAGAATATGTTTTCATTCACTGAATCAGAAATAAAAGAGTCTTGTGTAGTGTGTACAAATGCTTTCATCCTGCAGCCTCACTCAACCTGAACTACTTCACTAATATTTTTTTTATTCATAATTCCTTAAATACCCTGGTTTCTTTATTTATTGGCAGAGTTTTTATAGAGCATAAACTAAACTTCAGACAAAAACTTGATTTATAGCTGTACCCAAAAGGTTTTTGAAGGAAATTGGTCTCAAAGGACTTCATACAGTCAGTTATTTAAGGATTGAGTTGGCACCAGAAAAAGATTTGCATTTCTTACAGGCCTGGTACAAAAATAAATCTTACCGTGGATCAAAATCTGCAATGGTTTTTAGTGAGTCTGGGCTGCGCAGGAGCTTGTCCAGCAGACTGACAATGTCTCCAAAACGCGGCCTCTTTGAGCGATCCTGAAGCCAGCACTGAAGCATCAGCTGGTAGACGGCCGATGGACAGTCCATGGGTGCTGGCAGCCTGAAAGCCTCATTGATGGCCTTCATCACCTGCAGATAGTTTTTTAGTTAAATTGGTAAATCTTTCCTTACTGGTAATCTTTTTAAAGAACATCCTAGGATGTCTTCTGACCGAAAGATTTGAGAAATATAGGCTTACCTCGTGGTTAGACATATCCCAGTAAGGCCGTTCCCCGAATGCCATGACCTCCCACATAACTATGCCGAAACTCCACACATCACTAGCCGAGGTAAACTTCCTGTAGGCTATTGCCTCCGGTGCTGTCCAGCGGATGGGGATCTTACCTCCCTGTTCAAGAAAACCACTGAGTCAGAGAAGCTAATAATAAAATTAAAAAGCCATATAAAAGCTTGCAAAAACCATAATTCAGTGCTTTGCAAAACTATTCATCCCTCTTTAACTTTTTTACATTTTATCATGTCATAACAACTGATTTGTGGTTGGACAAGCCCGATCTGTTCTGATTGGATACTGATGTCATTCTTGGATTGGATGTTGTGCTGAGTACTATTGTCCTCATTTTACATATGAAGTTTAAGATTATAGCCAAAAAGTTATTGTGCAATTAAACAATAAAATATACATAGAAATGACATGATTTGTACACTAACAGATGTTTAAACTATCTAATCGATAGATATTTAAATAGTGATATCAGGATGAGAACACAAAAATCCTGGGATGGAGATGTTCTGTGAATTGAGCAACCAATTGCTCTCAGAAGTCAACTAATTTATTATTTATCTCCCTAATCTCATTATAAATCCAACTGTTCTATGAGACCTCAGAGATTTATTAGAAAACAGTCAACAAACGCCATCATGAAGACCAATGCATCTACTCACACTGGTGGTGTAGGTACCCTCAGGATCATCCTCGAGCACCCGGGACAGGCCAAAGTCTGAAACTTTACACTCCAGGGCCGTGTTGACCAGGATGTTGCGGGCAGCCAGGTCACGGTGAACATAGCTCATTTCAGATAGGTACTTCATGCCTGCAGCGATGCCACGCAGCATTCCCACCAGCTGGTGAGATGAGAACTCTCCATC
The DNA here is from genome assembly GCA_014839685.1 of Anableps anableps. Classification (NCBI taxonomy): domain Eukaryota; kingdom Metazoa; phylum Chordata; class Actinopteri; order Cyprinodontiformes; family Anablepidae; genus Anableps; species Anableps anableps. Next base: position 10,261,475 of record CM026071.1, read on the forward strand.
ATGGTCCTAATGCGAGAATATGTACAGATTTGTTTTTTGTTTTGATTTTTTTGTGACTATGCATAACTATTATAAATACTTGAAGAAAACTTGAGAGAAAAAAATCACGATTTGTCAAAAAAGAACTTGTATCAGGACAAATATATTGGTCTTACTCTCAGGTATCTATCCAGTGCTCCGTTCTCCATGAATTCAGTCACGATCATTGCATGTTTAACTGTGCAAAAGTAGAACAAAATATAAGCTCAATCTGACCTATAACAGATATGCAGAAATAAGGGGAGAAAAACTTTACTGTGCCCTCACATTTGGTGACCACTCCCTCAAGACGAATGATGTTCTGATGGGAAAACTGTCCCATGATGGAGGCCTCGCTCAGAAAATCCTGCCTCTGCTTCTCTGTGTAGCCAGGCTTCAGCGTCTTTATAGCCACTGCTACCTCCTTCCTCCCAGGCGCTTTCAGGATGCCTCTGTAAACCTCACCGAATTCGCCTGTAGGTAAAAATCATCATTTGGACAGTTGATTAAGGAAACTGATCTGAAATGAATTTGTGTGTATATACTGGTGTGATGAGTCCTCTTAAGTTTCTAGCCACAGGGCTTGGCAGAGCAACAAAAAGAAATGAGGAAGTCTCTGTGGCTGTTTTGCCCAAGGCGCTCCCACAGAGGTGTGCTCTGGCTCGGTGTTGAGAGAGAGAGAAAGAAGTAACATTGTGTAAATAGTTGACGACCTGTTGTGTGGGAGCATGGGAATCAGCTGTCACACGAGAAGGAAAGGGGACATTTGGTCGTGGGAGCTGGGGAGGAGATTCAAATGGACTATTGGTTCAAAGGCTAAAGGTGGTCGCACTTGAATGAACGTATCCTCAATGGGAACATTGAGCAAGCCCCAGGAAGGTGCTGTGATGTTCTTCCAAAACAGTGTGTCTGCAGCCATTTCTGTTGTGCAATGTTCATGTCATCATCCAAAACATAAAGATGTCACCGCCAAGAGTTACCACAGAACAAAAAAATCTTTCAGCTTGTCGGCTGAAAAAAAAAGCCAGATAGATGCTAATCTCAGCAAAGTAAAAACTGCCCATTGGCCTGTTAAGCTGTGGAAAATGTGCAGTATAAACAGTGAATATTTTGGGGGGGTAGAGCTAAGCCCCACAGCAGATTAACTCAGCAGGGTTGTCACTCACCAGCTCCAATGACTTTCTGTTTGCTTATGTGGCTCGGGTGGATTTCAGTGGCAAACTTGAGGACAGCTACGTTGGGGTCCTCGTATGTATGTGGATCCACATAGGTCTTTAGTGGTTTTAATTGCTCTGCAAGCAAAAGAAATATGGTTGCATGTTAACAAATGAGGAAGACAAACACAATTAGATGAAAAAAGAGAGTGCTAAGATTTATTTTTTTTACCGGGGCTTGAAAAGTAGGTGTCCTCTGGTCCTTGCCTAGTATGTGTGTTTCTTTTTCTGAATAAAAAGATAACACATCTTAGTCTTTAAATTATTTCACTGTTCTTTTATTATTTACCATTTACATTGCCTTACAGAAGTATTTATGATCCTTGAACTTTTCTACATTTTGTCATGTTACAACCGCATGTCAAAATAGTTGTGGGGTTTTATTTGATTGACCAACATAGATAAGTATAAAGTAAAAGGAAAATGATGTAAGATTAAATCTTACACCAGACAGGTAAGATATAAAGTTGCAGAACAGTTTAAAGCTGTGTTCGCCATGTAGGGGATGCAGCACACATCTGGAATAAGGTATTTTTATCAGATGAGAAATTAAAGTTAAACAATTTGTCCTCCATACACATTACTATGTTAATCAGAAAACTGACAGTGCACATCACTATGAACACACGATCCCTAGTATGAAACATGGTGGTAGCTGCATCATGCTGTGGGAATGCTATTTTTCAGTAGAGACAGGAAAGCTGCACTGGGCAGTACTTGATGCAAACCTGTCAGAGTTTGGAAAAGACTTGAGGATGAGACTTGAGATTCACCTTCCAGCAGGATAATTACCCTAAACATACAACCACAATCATAGTGGAAGGGTTTAGAGCAAGCCATGTTCATGTGTTAGAATGGCCCAGTCAAAGTCCAGACCTATCCGATCGAGAATCTGTGGCAAGACTTAAAAACTGATGTTCACAGATGCTTTCCATCCAATCAGACTGAGTTGGAGTCATTTTGCAAAGAAGAATGGCAAAAACTCTCAGTCTGTAGATGTGCACAAAGTATTGACTCAGGTGGGGTGAAAATAAATGCACACCAAACTTTTAAGGGTTTCAATGAAAACCGTGCCACAAATCATTATAACTTTATAAATATGCTCTACTTTGTACTGGTCTATCGCATAAATGATGAACTCTGTGGTTGTAACCTGACAAAATGTGGGATTGTTTAACAGTTAACACTTTTGTAATACCTACACCTTTGTTAAGGTTTTGCGGTGCTGTAGGCCTTTTACTCATTAGTAGGAAATGATGATCAGAATAGCAGAGAGAGAGAAGGAGAAAAATAAAGAAACAAATACTGAACCCGGGACAACTATGAAGAGGGTTATAGCCTTTAAATTTGGTCCTCCTGCTCTACTACTGAGTCATGCAGCACCCAACTTCAGCAACCTTTTCAAGAATTTTCCAGATTTTTTTTTTTTTTTTTTTTTTTTTTTTTTTTTTCAAACCTGGTGCAATGCATTCATTCAGACAAAAGCGTTTCTTTGATAAAGCCTGACGATAGGCTGTATTTGCTGAGCCAATTCAAAGGCTGAAAGCCAGCAGGCGGGAAGGAGGTGGTTACAATCTGCTACAGTACAGGCCCAGGTCACCCTCACAAAGCGCCCACGGCCTCGTACAAAAAGAAGCAAGCGGCTCTTATCAACAACAATGTGCCACTCATGTCTAATTTCCTTTCAAAGGCTCCAACACTCAGTAGATTGCAACCATTGCGCGATGACAAGACACATTCAGCAGAAATTCCTCCCCAGTGAGTGCTGGCACACAGATCCAGATAAAGAGAAAAAGACAGTTTGCTAAAGGAAGATGGAAAGAAAGAGGTGAGGAGAGAGTGAATGCAAAGGCCATTTGGAGGCCCCACAGAGGAAAAGCAGAAGAATGAGAGAGGAAGGCAGCGAAGGATGTCATGTTGTACAGATTATCGGGACAGAATAAGGAGGAGGGAGGGCAGCAGACTGGGCCGCTTACTCACCGTCTGCGCAGGAAAAGGAAGACGATCAGTATGAACAGCGTGATTGCTCCTGCAACCACTGGAGCAAGGATAACAGCCATCTTGTTAAGGTATCCTGCAAGAAAAATAAACCATACTTTACAGTGAGACGATTCCTAAACAAAGCTTGTAAGTTTTTCCCTGAGTGGTTTTTCTCTGTACCTTCAGACAGCGTCTCAAATTGTTCCTCCAAGCTGGACACTCCGTGGCTGCCATCAGTGCCCAATGCCTGGACCTTGACTAGGTAAGCTGTGCCTGGGGACAGATTGTTGATCTGCACAGAGTTTTTCTCCAGTTTCAGCACCACATATGTAGTTACATCGGGTTTATTGTCCTAAGAAAAAGAGAAAAAGTCAACCAATCAATCCAGTGTTACTGCAGTAGGTAATAAAAAGCCTCTCTTTTTAAGTAGTCATCTGATCAAAACATGAGAAAAATTCCAGTTACAGTCATTGAAAAAACACAAAATGTTTTAATCATGCTGTTTGGATTAAATATAAACATGAAGTTAAGCTCTTTAATCTTGAGGTGCTGTCATGGACTAATAAAAACTTTGCACACCTTTTTGCGATAGGCGAGTTCATAGGAGATAGGCTGAGATTGGACCCGTAGACGAGGGAAAACATCCCAGGACAGAGACAAACTGGTGGAATCCCGTTCAACCAGACGCATCGAGGTAATTTTGGGTGGATCTGAGGACAATACATGAAGAAGAGAGCACTTGAGTACTGATCTTTATGATTTTAAAACGCTGAAATGGAAAATATGTTTGTAATTCCCTCCCCTCCTGAGGCCTCATTGGGTTTGCAGAGCTGTCCCTACCTCGCAGATAGCATCAGCCATTACTGCAGCAGATAGCATCATAACTCTGTTTCATATCACCAGCACTCACCTGTGTAGTGAAATGATGTATGCAGTGTGGCGGAGGGCGGTGGCCTCAAAATGTGCGGCGTTGCCTGATTAACAAACATGGACACACCACTGTGCACCTCCACGGTGAAGGTGTAGTTGAAGTAGGGGTCCAGCTCGCTTACTGACACCTTTGGGTAAGTCAGGCCCATGTTAGCTGGGTCATAACGAATTTTCTCTCCACAGGGTTGGCAGAATGAGCCCTCACAACGCTGGCACTCAACGCTGTAGGTGATATCGTTCCGACCTCCAGTATCTTCAGGGGGCTGCCAGGAAAGTTGGAGTTTTCCTGGAGTAGTAGGGCTGGGGGTGGCCACTAGATCTCGAGGAGCAGAAGGGAGGCCTGACAAGGACAGATTAGGAAAAATAGAATATATAGTAGGTATAAGACTAAAGACCCTTTCTGAATAGTACTTGTTTCTCAAAGGTTAAAAATGTAAATGCTGTTTCAAATGAACTCGTAAATATAAGATAATATTAATAAGAGCAGCATCATATTCATAAAAAACGGTAATTTTATTTATTTTTTTTATTTATTTTTTAAATTTATAAAAAGTTGATTTTATATTATTGTGTACAAATTCAATAACAAAAGAAAAGTTTGTCAAAAGAAAATTCTTTTTCTTAGAGATGCATCTTTTCTCTCTTGTTGTTTCACTCAAAATCAATTCAATCTATTATGGTGAAAATGGCTAACTGAGCTCATTTCTCCTTCAGTATCAGCATCTACATTGAAGAGTGTTGTGGCAAATGCAACCAGTAATCACTAAGCTATTGTGTGCAACCGGAGTTTATTTCTGGCTGGCATAAACCGCTTAAAATTACAATCAACAGGTTTTTTTGTGTTTCTCTACTTTTTAGTACAACTCATAATTTATAGAAGTTAACGTTCATTTCTGTGAAATTCTCACCTGAGCAAGGTCCATTGGAGGGGTCTATCTCAGCCCGATAGAAGCCATCCATGCAGGGACAGGAAAAAGCCCCCGAGTCCTGGCCATGGGTGTTGGCAGGGCATGGTTCACACTTGTCACTGGATGCCTCAGCTTTGAAGAAGCCTGGCTGACACTCTGCAAGAACAAAAAGACATTCACAGCAGATGATCAGCCAAAGAAGACAATAGGGACTTCTGGCAGCATCCTAAATGACACAGAGCAAAGCAAGTTTCGCCAAATCCTTCAAGCGTCTTTGAAATGCTTTGAACTTTTCACCTCTGAGAGCAACATGTAGAGGTCGAGGGGACACAGTATTGTCATGGCTAAAGACCACATTTAGGCAGTTGATGGAGAGATGAGAGGAAAAATCCCAAGGGAGGAGGAGTCTACACAGTGTTTTGTTCACTCATTACAAATAAAATGCTGCACATTTGAGCCAAGCCCTGAAACAAAACCACACCATTCCTACCATGCTGCTACTCCTATTCTTAACTTTTTCACACACTTCCCTCTCTGCTGTTGCTGCTTTCTTACTGTCTCTGTCTCAAGAAATACAACCAGTATTCCAACATTCCACAACTCCAAGTCAGTTTTCTCTGATACAGAAGAAAACACCCAAGAGCAACCAGCAAAGCACTCAAGCAGCAGTATTTGGTACCCAACAATCTATTATATTTCTTTCTCTCAGAGACCCACATGGATTCTTTGAAATGGCATCGCTGAGATAAGATGACATCTAATTTCACACTTTGAATTCTAAATAAAGAAATGCAGGTAGGATGCCCAGCTGTGTATAGAAATGTTGAAATATGAACTTAATACAGTGTGAAATTTGGTTTGAGAGCGCACCGTCAAGGAGAGCGAAATTGAGACGGCTGCTCTTTAAATCTGTGAGAGCATTCCAGAGGCTGCTGCTCACGCCATAGGATGTTCATAAACACATGCGCGCACACACGCCAGTGTATGCATTGCTCACTTGAACCCACAGCCATGTGCATGCACAAAATACACAGACATGTATGCAAAGCACACTAGTGGACACATTGTGGCATCAGGAGGGGAATTATGTTTACTGCCTGTCACCTGTTCATGTCCCTCTGCTCATTCAGCTGAGCTACACACATAAGCATATGTGCACACACACACACACACACACACACACACACACACACACACACACACATATTTCATTTTCTTCTTATTCATTTGTTTGAAGAGTTTAAGTTGTTTGTGAAGGATGTTCGAAGAGCTTGACAATTTTGATGAGTGCCGATATCTAGGCCATGGAACAGCATAGATAAATGAACATCTATTAGAGAAAACAGACATTGGAAATGAGGAAAACTGTGGTAAAAGAGAGATTAGGTACTGTAGAAACATATTGTGTTAGCCAAATGAAATGAGGCATTCACAGTGAAAGACTCAAGTTACAGCATTGACACTGACTGGGAAAAGTATTGAAACAGTTTGCACTGTTTGCAAGGTCAGATTCCTAAAGAGACTAATTTAAAAAAGCAGTGCCAAGACAAAGACAATATCAGACTCGTGCTGAGATACCGTCTAGCTTGCCCTTCAGCTCGTCTTGCTTGTGGGAATATCATTTGGAAGCCACAAGTGACCACATGGAAGACAGAAAGCACGTGGCTGCAGCTCCATTTGAGTCATATCAAGGGGATTTAGCTGATTGACCATGAGCCTTGCTTCAACTTTGCTCGGCTTTTTATAAACTTGTGGTTCACCGAGCTGACACAGAGCATATGGAAGGAGGTGTGTTATCTAAAGAGCCTGACAACAATTGGCAAGAAAAATCACTCAGCACAAAAAGGGTATGGATGTTTGGCCAATAGTACTGCACTGAGTTTAGTCCTCCCTCACGACAGCATCTCTGTTCTATCTCGGGCAGCTGTTTCACTTATAAATACAACTACTCATTAACGCAGACAGGACAGAAGACAAGGAAGGCAGGAGAGAGGCAGGATGGAGTAACAGAAGGGTTAAGAAAAGAAAAGAGGGATACTGTATCCTGCTGAGGACTGAAGAAAGAAAGGAGACATGCCGGGGCGAACTCTTGGTCTGAGGAGGGGGAACAGCTGTTGCCTAAAACCCTGATTCATTCCCTTACCTCTCCTTCCTTGTAATCCCCAAATTCCTTGCTTCCCGGCTTTCTCTCCTCCCAGCTAACCCATTAACATTGCTATTCACCACTGACCAGCAGGCAAGGACAATGCCATGCCATTCAAACGCTGAACGGAAAAAACATACATACACAGGCGTTGCAGATGGGAATAGCTGAAATGCCACATGGCATCTGAATAGAGGAGGAATAGCCTCTTTTTGGTGTTACAGTGCAAGCTGCAATGCATCGTGGTCAGGCCTGTGGAGATGATGTCCTTACACTGTGTGTCAACTCTATAATCAAGATGCATTCCAGTGCACACCACCCAACAGGAGGCCCAGAACTGCATAGCTTAAGTTCTAGCCAAACTTTTGGTTGTAAAGGTGAATGGGTTTGTGTACCTCAAATATTCCAAATATGAGTCACAGCAACAGTACAGCTGGGGTATTTAACAAGAGGATTCCTCGACAAAAAAGAAAAGTCCGGGGAAAGCAAGCTTCCTTGTTCCATGGAGAAGGTGGAGAGGGACTTTGGATTGTTGCTGGACACAACAGGAAACAGGAAGCATGCGGCTGATGCTGCCTTCCTTCCTAAAGCAGCCAATCAAAGCAGGGAGGCACGAGGTAGCACGAGCAACAGAATAACCTGAGCTGAGGCTAAGAGTCGTGAGACAGAATAAAAACCAAAAAGGAACCTGAAATGTGTTGACACAACATGAACATAGGCACAAATCCCATAAAAGGGTTCCTGAGATGATGGATCTCATAAACAAATGAGTCTGGGCTTCTTTGGAGTTGAGACATTTAACAAAGTAAGAGAGGCCATTTTTTTCCTTCCCACTTGCTATAAACAAGGAACTGTTTGTCATGTTAGGTGCCCGTGCGCCTTGAGTGGCCCTGTGTTTGTTTATAGAGAATGAGTGCAGGGGCCTGTTACATTCAGGGAGCCGGAGTGGCTCGAGAGCCTCTGAGGGCTCACCGGTGTGTTGGTAGAACTTAAGATGGATGAGATGCTGACAGTGACGAATGCCCAGTTGTATAGACGGATGAATGGGTAACATGGTGGCTTGACAACAGAAATCGGCTCCAGGATGTGATGAAAAAGTAGAATGGGTGGTGGGGGTGCTGACTATTGAGCAAGGCACTGGGCTTTTTAGAAGGCAGAAAGGTTGTGTCTGCCTCAGGGTGAGTTAAACTGTGCATGGCTTTACGCAGAGTCATTGGCCAAGTAAAACAAACACATGCTCGGCCTGACGAGGAGGAAAGGGAGAAAGGTTAGATTCAGAGGAATAGCCGGCGAGCAAAGGAGAGCTTGTAAAAATAAAGCCAAGTGAGAAATAAACAGTGTCAGATCTGTATCAGAGCAGCTCTCTTGTCATTTCTGGGGCAAGAGAGCCTGGCTTTGTCTTTGCCCTCATTTATTTCACTTCCCCTCTTTTCATCTCTGAACTCCACAAACCCTGCATGAAATGGCAATATGTCATGTCAGTGTGTTTATAAGCAGGGTGACAACAAGTAATTAGCAATCCGAGGGTACCTGGATTGGGGGAACAGAGGGGGTCTCTGATGGGGGAGGAGATCTGGGTAACATGAGCCAGAGGTCACAGAGGTAGGAAGGGGAGGGGGGGAACAAGGAGCCATAAAGGTGTAGGGGCTGATGGAAGTGTGGGCATATGGCTCAGGAGGGGGTTGGGGACATTAGTGAAAAAGATTAGCTGACCAATGGAGCAGCTGTGAAGGCATTACATCTGTTTTACAATTGCACCTAGGCTTTCATCTGGGGTTGTTAACAAACACAATAAATTCCCTGATCCCCTTTCACCTCTTACTCTCCATGTTCCCTTGCACTCAGCAACAGGAAGAGGGATAAACAGAGTGAAGACTGGAGAAAAGGAGATTGAAATCGTGACTGGAAGGGTCTGAGAAAACCAACGCTGGTTGACACAAAGCTTCAAGACACCAGAGTTGGGCTCGTTTCCATCATTTCTAGACAACCAGGTGGAAAAAGCAACACCATTTCACCATACCAAGCCAACAGGCTGAATGCTGATGGCCATCGACTTCCTGGCCAGTGGAAGTGACCAGAACAGGACCAAATGCACCAATAAACAAAACGACTTATCAGGCAGGACAACAAAATGAAAAGCAGCTGAGTGAGGCCGCGCAGTGATGACCAACAATGAAAAACCCTGAGCCAACGGGTCAGGGAGTCACTGAGGGATTAGGTGACCTCCGGTTTCCGCTGAGGGCTCGTCCTGTTAGCAGTGAACGGTGGGTGGGTGCTGGGCTTGGGGGCATGACTGACTGATTGCGGGGAAGGAAAGTGCTGACCTCACACACCAGCAGTACAATACAAAGCGCTTCACATTGCTCTGCACTCCCCCCACCAAAACAGTCACACACATACATAAACACAGCCTTCAGGCTCAGGAATGTCACCAAGAGGAAATATGTCCCGACTTCCACGACACAACCAACACATACATACACGCTTGATGGCTAAAAATGGTTAACACTTGATTTTTAAAGTAAGGTCAAAATGTGGAGACTGCAACTTCAACTAAGCAGTAGATGAAATACATTTTAATCAAATTACAATCTGAATTTATAATAAACTAGCATTAAAATTGTGTCACTAATAATTTTCATTGATATCTTTAACAATACAACATCATTTTAAGTTACAGATTCAACAAGTTTTTTGTCATCCATTACTGCAATCATGACAGTCAAGTAACCAGAAAAGAGTAATGCTGCCTCACCCCCATTTATAGCACCATACTGCCAGTCAGCAGGCTGAAGCAAGACAAGAGCAAAACTTTTCCTCCACTGACAAGAAAGAAAACTTTGGCCTCAAACTGTTAAAATGCTGAGCGGTAAAAATGTGGCCTAACAAGACAGAGCCTGTCATGTCATCACTTGAAAGACCCCCCCATTAATCTAACCAACTCCCACAAGATCAGCTCACCAGGCAGACATTACCTTGGCACAACATCTGAGAAATACAATCATTCAAAGTAATCACTGTGGTTTTTAAGAGGCAATGTAAAAAAAAAGCCTGTCCATTGAAAATGTGTTGCAGAGTCTAATATGACAGTGACTCAGCTTTTCTGTGACCAGTTATTGAGGCTGAGAATCAAGGGAAGATTGGTGGAGCAGAAAATTTTGAGTGTGGGAGGGATTATGCAGGTGGAGTGAGATGATTCCATTCTGTGAAATCCACCTTAAGCCTCCTAAATCGAATCACTTGAAAGACCCCCCCCCTCACCAGGACTCACCAGGAGTGCTGTTGTATCTCTTTGTACACACAACATCAGATAAGCTGAAATTGCACAAGATGTTGCTTCAATTATCCTGAACTCACAGGCTTCAGATATAAGCTGAATTCAAACCTCTATTCTTGCCATAAAAGACTCCAGATTTCTGCTGTCTTTTCCAAGTGGTCCAAATCCTAGGCTCAATTGTCAAGTTCATCAACAAAAACACAAACAGATGGCTCAAGTTACATTTGTACCTCCAACTAAATGTTTATGCCTTGGCCACCATGTGAATGCGACCGGCTGTTTTTCCTCGATTGGCAGCATTGTTCAGATTTAGCCCTTATTTATTTTTACGAGTCACTTAGTGAGACATGTTTTTATCAGGGAGAAATACTGAGTGTACACAGTCTAAATAGTCCCATCAGGCCTATGTGAAACGGGATGTTTAAAGTCTTTTGGTGTCATATTCATGACCTGCGCATCAGCCAAAAACAACAGCCACTGTGTGATTTCATGGGCAATGTGAACACGAAACAAGAAGGGAAAAGCTTTTTGTTTGCGTCTTAGCTTGTTGTACTTGGGGCTGCTTGCACAACAGTGTGTGCCTCTGGAGTAAACTGCATATGGCGCTGCAAAATAATCATGGGAATAATGTGTTGAGATAAGAAACTACTAAATAAATACAAGATGAGAGGCAGAAAATTGAAGCTAAAATAGTCAGAGTCCTCTGAGACAGGGAGGATGTGGGGTGAGGGGCAGAGGATGGCAGGAGAGATTACACAAAGGCAAAAAAAGCCAGCAGAACCAGTATTTACTCCACTGAAAAAGACCAAACACACCCAAGTCAATTACTACCCATACAAATCACTCACCACAGCGTGCAGCTACGCTACAGCTTAGTCACCAACTGTTCCTTACATCAGCCGAGGATGAGTTTGGAGACATGGACATGGAGGAAAAGAGTGGGAGAGGAGAAAATTGTTTACTGGAAGCTCCTTGGCGAGCTGAAACCTTACTGGAATTCAGAGGACGGTTGTTCCACCGACACGCCATTCTAACCCGAGCACCAAAACAGGCGCTCCACGCTCCCACACCATGTCTCCGTTTATATACAGAGCCTTGTGCAACCATTGTGTTGGATTATGGCCTGTTTGCCGAGGCTTCAGGGGGAGCTGGAGAGGTGTGGGCCGAGACAGTTAAACAAAAAGAAAGCCGAGGATCAGCTGGTGCAGATCCAGATGAGGGGTGACACGCAGTCATTACATTGTGCCAGGCTGGATTAAGAGTAAGGAAGGGCATGGAGTGAGTCACAAGTGGAAATTATTTAAAGTTAAACACCATTTAGCTAGCTGTTTATTTTGCTCTGTGAAAACAGATTTTTATTTGGACAACAGATTTTAAAGTAGATGCCAAGTTCACATGACTAAAATATGTTACAGCAAGACAGATGACAAAATGACATTTAAACATGTCAATCCAGTAGTAATTGACTGCCCCGAATCCATACCATTTACGCTTTTCACAAACTTCAGTGTGTTTTGGACGGATTTTAGGTGACCAACACAAAGCATTTAATTATATTGTGAATTTCAAAGGCTATTTGGTTTGGAATTTTTCTTATTTAAAAAAATCTGAAAAGTGTGGTTTGCATTTCTATCCAGTTATTCAGCTGTACTAAACTATTCTATTGCAGCTCTGGCTGTATGTCCTGCAAGACGGTGAATCTCTGCCTTAGTCTCAGGTCTTTTGCAGCCTTTAACAGGCTTCGTTCCAGGATTGCCCTGTTTTAGTTCCATCCATCTACTCAAACAAGCTTTCCTGTCCCTGCTGAAAAAAAGCATCCACATAGCATGATGGTGCCACCACCACCATACTCATGGTGCTCATGGCATTGTTGTTATTCCAAGTTTTACATCCAGGCCGAAAACTAAAATTTTAGTCTCATCTGACCAGATTACCATCTTCCATTTGTTTGCCATGTACGTGAACAATGGTGTTCTTCTTACAACTCTTTAATAAGGGCATTAAAAGACCAATTTGCATAACTAAGAGTTGCCCTGACAACAAATACTCCCACCTGAACTTTGGAGCTCTTTAGCTCCTCCACAGTTACCACAAGCCTCTCTGCAATGTCTCTGATGAATGCTCCTTTTGCGCAATCTGTCGGTTTAGGTAGACAACCATGTCTTGCTAAGTGCGCGGTTGTACCATACTCTATTTTTGATATGATTGATTTGAACAGTTCTCTGAACACTAAGACATGAGAGACCCAAAGTTTGACATATTGTTTTTTATCCAAACCCTGCTTTAGACTTCTTTATACCTTTCTCCCTGACCTGTCTTCTATGGTTCTTGGTCTTCATGATGCTGTTTGTTCACTGATGTTCTTTTACAAACATCTGAGGCCTTCATAGAACAGCTGGATTTACAGTGTTATTAACCCACTTATGTGCCTTCTGAAGGCAGTTGATTGCATTAGATTTTGTTTATGGTTTTGGATACATCTGCACACCATGTTTTCTGTAAATTTTTTAAAAAATATTCTACTTAATAACGCAGTGTTTTGTATTGGTCTAGCACAGGGGTATCCAAGCTAAAGCTCTAGAGCCACAGGGGCTCTTCCTAAACAAAAATATTAGAGACCTTAGAAATGTTTTTGAATATAAAAGTAAAAAAGGATGGTTCTAACATTTTTTCTGTTTTTTATTATATATTTGCGTAGAATTGATGATAAAAAAACACTTTCTGTTCAGTTCTTTTTGTCATTAGGCTGCAAACTACATGTTCTTTCTTCCTTTTCCATACATTTTTAATGTGATGCATTGTGATGTGACAAAATATGTAAATGTTCAAGGGGTATAAATACTTTTGCAATGCACTGTAATTACAATCTTTTTAAGTTTCTCCATCAATCATGTGAGAATTGTGACAGTGTATAAACATGAATAAAACACCATCTGTAATACTGTCACAGAGAACAAAAGGCCCAGTTTGTGGCCTGCTACTTCCACTTGTTATGATTTACAACCTGCAAAACTCTTACACGTCTTCACAGTGCAGCAACTGTTTTATCTTCTTTGACTTTTTGCCCAATAATAACAGTGTGTGTGAACACCAGGGACCACTGAGAGAAGACAGTTTCAAACAACAATCTTCCCTTACACAAAACATTTGAGGGGAACAAGAAAGAAAATAATATCCTAGAAAGAAACTTTGAGAGACAAGCAATCCTTCTGCCAGAACTACCACCACACTGAGAGGCAAAGAGGAGACGGAGACAGAAACCAGATGAAGTCACAGATCTTTACTTTAACAGGTCCCACGGGGAAGACGAGTTATAAAACTGAGTGAAAACATGGCTGAACATGGAAAATTTCAACCTAAATATGGAGAAAAAACACCACCATGGAAGTTTTTGTGGTTGTTTTACCCCAGAGCAGCAATCCATTCAGGAAAGAAGCGGGGAGAATGATTAACTACGTGTCTGTAGGATATTCCTCTTTAAGCCCTAGGAACCATTCATCCTGGCTCCGCGCTGCAGCTCTGTGATTCATTTCCATCTAAATCTATACATGTCCTCATGCATCTCGGACCTGTCATTGAGGTTCTTCCTGGTAGTTTTTTTTTTTTTTTTTTTTTTTTTTTTTGAAGGGGTGGGATTCTGTTTGTTTAGTTGTTTTAATGTGAGGGCTTGACCCGGACCTGTTCTTCCTCACCCCTCTCCCATCACCGCCACCAATGTTCCTGGGAATTCCACAGGTCTGGAGTAATGTTGGGAGGCTCCTTCTCAGCAAACTGATCAGGAATGTACCAGTAAAGTGGGGGAGAGTAGGTGTCGGAGGTGGACTCTGTCGGCCTCGCAGGGAAACACAGCACTTCATTGTTCTCCTACCTTTGCATTCCACTCCTCACCTCTCTCCGCTTAAAAAAAAAAAGATCACACCCCTCCTCTAAACACAAGCCCTCGCTTTTTTTCCTCTCATTCCTTCCTGCCGCCTCCCTAATCATCTCACTTGGCTGTTTTCCCCAGCAAACCTCAGCTTTTCTATCAAGCTTTTCCCACTCAGAGGGAAATCTAAGTGGGAGTGCAGATACATCAGCAGCAGACCCAAAGGGGATTTTATACCTGCTATCAAACGTGTGTGTGTTTTCTACGATTATGATTAAAGATATTTCTGTTTTCCAGTTGTGCAAGTGTGTGCAATAAACAAAATGAACTGAAGGAGGAACATCACAGTGAGCTGATGGCAGGCTTTGTGTGCTTTGTCACGGAGCAGATCTCAACAGGCCCTCACACGCCGCTCTCATGCAGACACACACCCCAAAGCTGCAGCTCTGGTACGTTTGAGAAAACAAAGGGGGAGCAATGATGGGTTGGGGGGATAAAGCGATAGAAGCAGCCGGCATGCCCCGTTCACAGGGGCTCGGGTGGGGGCTGCTACTGCTTTCTGTGATGCATGTTATGAACAAAGTCAGAGAGGCTCGGAAACTTCACCCTATCTCCTCCCTTTTCCTCCCATCCGCCTTGAAGATGCTAATCCATCACTGTACAGTAGCCCCCTTTGCTTCTTTGATCAGCCATATTCCCCCTCACTACAATAAAGGCCTTCTTTACAGTCAGTTAAAACACAACTCTGACAAGAGAACAAAGTCAAAGGCGTGAGTTATGGCTGGTCTGCTAAGCCAGCTCATATTGAGATAAGAGAGCAGACGATATCGAGAGAACAGGAAATCACCTGATGCAATAAGCTCTAAATTATGTACTGGGAGAGGTGTTGTCAAGCGAAAATGTTAGAGTAAGACACTTATTTACCAGCATTCAGGATATATAACAGATAAGCTGATCAAAGCTCTGAGTAAAATAAAATTCTACAGACCATTTTATGCTCTTACACCCAAGATCACATAAAGTATAGTTTTTTTTTGTTTCAGAATGAATTTAAGCCACCTGAAAGCAAATTTAATTACTTTTCTTAGTGCTCAACTATTCTGACATATGCTAAAAACACAAACTGTAAGAAATCTCCCAAAACAGAAGGATATTTAGAATCCATTTTATAAGGAATTACACTGAAAGAAAGATTTTCAAATTCAAATAGAACAAAATAACGCAAAATACAGCAAAGTCCAATATTATTCGTAACCCCGGAAGATTAAGGAGGGAGGTAAAGATGATGGAAAAGAGGCCTTCCAAACCCAAAGATAATTTGTTCAAATACCAGTGGAAACATGCTGAAATCTGGTCAGCAATTATAAAAAGGGTTTGATTACTAAAAATGATTATTCTAGTATTTATTCGGGGGAACAAAATTTTTTTTTGATTAAAATCAAAACCAAAAACTTTCTTTTTTCAAAACCGACACCCCTTTTACATTGTTTGAGTAGATTTTAAGATGATGCCTCTCTTATATTCTATCCAAAACGAACTTCTTGTTTGAATGGAAATTATTTCACATCCAAATCTGCCAGATGTAAGAATAATTTTAGTGTTAACTGTATGTCAGAAAAACAAAAACAGAATAAGACTGTTTTCTAATGATAATATATTACCAATAATAATCTGTCATTTTCCTTTTCTGTTCCCTCAGACATATGTCATTTTCGAGCATATGAAGTTCAGTATCTTTTGTAAAACCAAAGGCCAACTTTTACAATTTGCTTCTACAGTCTGTTAACAGAGAACTGCTAATTGGAGCCAAAGCTGAAAGTTAAATGCACATTTCCTACTTGTATCAGTTTCAGGTCAAGGATTATGTCAGTACATGTAGAAGAAGGGCTCAGCATTCTTCCCACTGTGGGGGAAGTTTGTGTTAGCCAAAGGCAGAATTCCACTGAGCTATGATAATAACACCTATGATAAATATTTGTCATACAGTTCTGTTTTATAACCCCAGGTAATTAAAGCAAAGATAAATTGGGCTTTTAAAAAAAACACAGTAAAATGGAAGCGCATTGCATTTGCCTGGACAAGATAGCATGCAGTACAGATCAAAGTCCTGTGTCATTCTTCCTCTCTTTAAATATCTCCTCCAAAAAAACTATGCATTCTTGTAATCTATTCAGATGATCTTGATAAACAGTTCTTGAGTCTTTCTTAAGTATTTCAGAATTGTACATTGGACTTGAGCATTTTTTTCTTAGTTTATTTCAAGTCCAGTGCCAGTCAGTTTTCAAAGAAAAGTTTTTAATAACTTTACTGTAATGTGTGAATTATTTTGGCATAAAAAGCTCCTAAAGTCAAAAAAAGCAGATATTTTAACAGAGAAATTGGGTATTTAACTAAGCAACTTTAATATCAACCTTCCAAATACTGGATGTCCATGGACTTCTCTTGGTTGCCAATTCAAACCCAGAAAAATACGCTGAAAATTCGACAATTTCAGTCCATTGGTCCAATCCAAATTTGGCCTTTAACCTTTTAACCACATTTTCACACTGTATAGATGGAAGGCAGTAGATTTTTCTGTCTATTCAGCAACAAGGGAATGGCCAGTCCCAAAGACACAGTTTATTCTCATTTCTTTCAGTTGAATTTGACAAGAATTACCAAAGCTAGCACAGACTTACAGACGTTGTTTTAGTGGCAGGAATTTTTTTCCCCAAATAGCTATGAGCAGAGAACTAAAGAATGATGCATGTTTTAGGTCTTAATTGGTTTGCCTATTTTTTTTATTTTATTTTTTTAAGAAATGACTTTCAGACTTTCAAATTGCAGTAAAAATATTTTTTCAGACATGACACTTTTTTTTATCCTCCACTGTCCACTGCACAAGGATGTTTGGTCAGGTCTAGACCAAAAATACTAAAAAAGCAGGAAAATTCAAAAGACCCTCAAAAAGTCTGGGGAACAATTGATCCAAAAGACAATAAAAGATTACCAGAATGTCTGTGTTCATGGAAATGAAAAGGAAAGAAATTGGGGGTGATTTAAAGCATTTCCACATAAGAAACTTCAAGGCCATTGGCCATTGGCTTACCCTGACAGGAGTCTTCAACCTCTTCAAAACCAGGATTACACTGGCACTGTCCAACTGGAACCACCCAGTCCCCATCCACAGTGCAGTAGATGCGAGGTAAATCTTCACTGTAAGCATTGTCCACGCACTTCCCAGTCACTTCCTTGAGCCCCTGGCTCTCACCTCCAGCTACAGTCTCAGGGAACAAAGCAAGACTCTTCGTTGTGGCTGGGCAAGTCTTGTAGTACACCCGGACAGAGAGGAGAGCGACGCAGGCTCCGATGTCTTGGAAGGCCAAGTAGAAACCCTTCTGAGATAAGTTTTCCACAACTTTCATTTCCTTGTTAATGTTCATTTCATTTTTGTTAGTTATCTCATCTGGAGCTATCGTGGCAATCTTCTTGAACTGGCCCTTGCGGAAGGTCGTGCCCACATCAGCGTCCGCCTCAGATGCGTAGAGGTTAAAGGTCTCCTTGCAGGTTAATGAGGCTCCATCAAACGAGTTGCAGTCGCGCACAATAAAATGAAGCTCCACAAAAACCCGAGAGACAGAAGGACGCCTCTGGACGAAGGTGGTGCGCAGCCAGTTGTCCTGCTCACGCTCCCCTACATTGCATATGGAGTAGGTATACAACTGAGTGCCATTCAGGGTTTTCTGGGTGACCTCCCACTGAAACAGAACCACACAAACCAAAAAGGTTAGAGGTAGAAAAGCTAGATTGCTTCTAACCATGTGGGGCTGAACCAAAACTAAGGGGATAGCTAAATAAAGGAGCGACCATTTAACCATGAGGGTTCGGCCACTGTAATCTGAAACAGGAAACAAAAACAGAGTATGTGCAGAGAAGTTCATGGCTCTTCACAAGGGTAAATACAGACCTTTACATCAATACAGCATTTCTTTTAGATATAGACATCTATTTTCTAAATCTCTAAAGCCTAAAAGTATCACAGATAATACGGACCTTGGTTGACAATGCATTTCTGACATTGCAAAGAGACAAAATTATTTCCCATTCAGTCTCTCACACTTGTTGGTACTCTTCCCAGACAGCATTGCTGCATGAAAACTGATTGTTGCCACAAATATGTTTGAGAAAAAGTGACAGCAACTTCTGACTTTGGCTCATGAGGAACAACTGGCCCCCACGGAGGCAGAAGCTGCGGTTGGCTCTCTGTATGCAGCCACTGTGCTATTAATTAAAGGAATGTGCTTTGCTGGCGAAGTGTGTGGGTCTGCATATAAACTTGATGAACAACAACAGAATGTACACCTCTACTAACAACCTGGTGGAACATTTTTCCCTCCCTTTTTTATAACCAGACCATAAAGCTATAAGAAACGCTAAATAATCCAGCAAACATCTGAAACATATTAGTGAGAAAAAAGTGAAACTAAAGTGTCAGAGGGATCATTCATGCTGTTACACATCTCTGAGAAAGCTGAGTGAACCACTGAGCAGCATGCCTGCACATGCTTTTGAGTCATCAGCACATGAAATGAAGCTATTTACAGTGAATCTTCATGTGCCTGACTGGTCAATTACTCCCTAACCACATGATGGAGGAAGGCACACATGTCTCTGCTCTGCTCTTGGTAAAGAGACAACCACAGCATTTGAGATTCATCCTTAAATGTAGACATTTTCCCCTACTTTAAGGAAAAAGGTAGCCCTGGCTCTCTGGCTCCGTCTGAGGCCCCTCCTCTCTGCAAAGAGGTACCACATGCTGCAAACTTTAAAACTTAATTGCTCTCTAACATACAATTCTGAAGCTGGAGCCTCGAAACCGCAAGAAGCCACAAGTATTCCCAGTTCAGAGGGAGCAGCTATTCTATCCGCCTATATGTGATTTGGAGCAGCCCAGACATGCTCTGAAGGCAGCTCCTGATAGGTTACCTTGACTGCTTCTTCTATCCCAGCTCAAGCAGGCTTACACTGCCAGATTTTATAGAAAACCCACATATGTACATATACACAGGGAGCAATCTGAAGAGAATTACGCAAATGTTCTCTGTACAGCTTGGTGAGTTCCTTCCTGCAAGTTTTCTCCACGCTGATCTATCCTCGGGCAAATTCCTTCTGGAAACATGGGAGCTGGAGGAGAAGCAAAGAGCAATATACTCACCCCAGATTTGTCTCCCTGGTTCGAGGGCCAAGTCAGCCAGCCCAGCTCTCCTCCTGCTGCCTTCATATCCAAAAGCACCTCTGTGGAGACACAACAATGCAATCAATAATCAAAAACTTTTGTAAACTTACAACATAACTCAGTTTTTGCTTGAACCTGAATAAAATCTGTGTTCTGTGTTGTTAACCAGCTTTGATCCTCATTATAAAGGTACAGAAATATGTCAAACAAAACAAACATTTGATACATTTAAAAGGGACAATTTGAAAGAGAAAAAACAAGATCAGGAAAATATACAGTTTAGCGAGCTCTGCAGTAGAAACTCTCCACCTGCTGCTGTTACAAAGTTATAGAAGCGCACAAGCAGAGTCGCAATTCACTTTGGGATAATAGGTTACAGATTGATACATTACAGGCTATAAATTGAACTAATCAACACTTGTCTGGCTTTTTTTTCAAAGTTAAAATCAAAGTTTTGGACACTTTCTGGCAGTTGCTAAAGTAAAAGAAAATGTTTCCTGCTTTTTAGGGTTCTTAGAAGAAGGCTCCCCGCATGGCACGCGTGCTTTCCTTCAGCGCAACGAAGTTTAGAAAGCCTGTTTTTAAACACTCACCTTCTTTAGCCTGTAAGGTAACTAATATCCCGTTAATGAGTACATATGAG
Organism: Anableps anableps; assembly: GCA_014839685.1. NCBI lineage: Eukaryota > Metazoa > Chordata > Actinopteri > Cyprinodontiformes > Anablepidae > Anableps > Anableps anableps. Next base: position 10,281,668 of record CM026071.1, read on the forward strand.
AATAGCAAATGTCTGATTCCACCAGAGAAATCCATTTGGAAAAACTTTTCTTTCCCCTCTCTGAACTGCTCCCGTTGCTTGGCTGGGACTCTGCTCTGAGAGGTGCTGCGCTCTGCAACTCATTCACAAACGGCCTCTGCGCGCGTCACCGACTCCGCCTGCTGGAATGTGTGCGCGCGTGTACGTGTGACTGTCCTTTTGAGTGTATATGTATGTGCGCGCGCCGGTGTGATTGAGCCAGTGAGTTAGGAGGTGTTGTGGTGATGGGGAGTTCTTGTGTTTTCGGTGGCTGGAAGGCGCCGCCTGAGAAACTTTTGAAGGACTGTTGAACATTTCATGCTTTGCAGCAACAACAACATGCGGCTCTCTCGCTGAACATGATGGTAAATATTGCCACAGGATAAATCCCGCATAATTCAGCCATGCGATGTAAAATAAAATTGCTTGAATTATGATTATCTGCAAATGTTGATAAAGGATGCAAAGACGTGCAACCAACAGTAAATGAAGAGGCACACAGTGTCTTGGAAAACTATTCATAGCCTCAAACTTTTTCACATGCCACAGCTTCAGTCTATTATAGGGACTGCATCTGATAGACGGTCACAAAGAATAAAAATCTGAAAATATGGCGTGTATATGTATTCAAAACCTTTGAGTCAATATTTTTAGAACCACCTTTAACTGCAAGGGGAGATACAATACCTGCTAATTTTGCACATTTGAAATCTTAGCCTATTTTTCTTTGGAAAATAATTAACGTTCAGTCAAGTTCAATGGAGAGCTTTGGTGACTGGGTATGGACTTTGGGCCATTCTAAAACATGCATAGGCATTGTAGCTCTTGCTGTATGTCTCGGGTCCTCAAGCTATTGGGAGGAGCCTCTGCCCCAAGTCTCAACTCAGGTCTTCTTCTATAGGGTTCTACTATATTTAGCTCCATCCATCTTTGCATCAACTCTGACCAGCTTCATGCCCCTGTTAAAGAAAAGCATCCCTGCAGCATGATGATGCAAACAGTGTATTTCACTATAATTGTGTGTTCAGTGTGATATGCAGCTTCGGTTTCCTTTTACTCATAGTGTATTGTATACAAACCAAGAAGTCAAATTTTGCTCTCATCTGATCTAAAAATAATTTTTCCATATGTTTGCTGTTTCCCCTCCATAGTTTGTGACTGGTTTTAAAGTGGGGTATTATATTTTTTCCTGGCATATAGTGCCATTTTATACTACAATCAAGTAACTATGTTACCTTCATTTGTTATGAAAATGCTGCATATTATCAACAACAACTTAAAAGAAAGTTGACTTCACATCATAGCCATATCTGATGCCTTGAAATTGGCCTCTGTCTTTTTAATAGCTTCCTACCCTTTCCGACACTCCCCCTTCAGTCATAACAACAATGCCTCTGCATGCTGTCCATTGCTGCTGTTTACAACCACTCTCAGGAATGGTGTAGCTTGCATAATAAGCTCAGCAGACATGCAGTTCCACCAGATGTTTGCTAATTGCTGCAGCTGCTAGTCTGGTGGAGCTGTGTGGGGAAGGCGCAGGGGAGGGGTCTTTTAACTTATGTAAAACTTTCTTCCTCACCTGTCTGTTGTGTTCCTTGTCTTCATGATGCTGTCTGTTCATGAAAGCTCTCCAGCAAACCTGTTTGAAAACAGCTGGATTTAAACTGAAATTAAATTAGACACAAGTGGTTGGATGCACTTTGTTATTTGGAGGTATAAGAGTAAAAGTGTCTGGATGCAAATGCACACCTTCAGTTTTTATTCATAAAATTCTGTACGCATGCTGTAACAAGACAAAATATATTAATGTTAACAGCACATATTTTTTCATGTTAGCGTAGATTATCGTAGAGTCATTTTATGTTGGATGTCCAGATTTCCTAAATCTCTCTGTATGACTTTATATCTGACTGAACCTGTAGGAGAATGAGCTGATCTGACTTTATACTGTGTCTTGGACAGAGCAAGAGGGATTTTCTCTGTAAACTTTTGCCATTCACAAACTTTTCAGGATCAGTTCAAAGACATTTTTAGCTTTTATGTAAATTTACTATCGAGCCTGGTAGCAGACATACACCACTGTAGATGGGCCTGACCAAGATACACAAAGTAGTAGTAGTAATAGTAGATCATTCTTTCAAAGACCAAAGTTGTCCACCACTTCCTTGTACTCTGGCTATGGTGTACTACAGCCCACCACTGCAAAAACACCACTTTTGGATGTGACAGGATTCTTGAATGTAATAACTGTCTGACTTATTGTGATCAATTAGAAGTGGAGATAGGACAATCCCCTTTGATGTCCCTATGTTACTAGCTAGGCCACAAAAAAAAAAATCATCAGCCTAAGAAAGAGAATGTCTGTGCAGCAGAAGATAATGACACAACTCCCTACCCACTTGACACTGATCACCAAACTGAAGATGGTCAAGAGACGGCTTTACATGTGGTCAAAAGTAGGTCAACTCATCGAGCCACTGAACAAGCCAGCTGTTTTACCAATCACAAGACTTTAGAAATGAGTTCACATTTAAATGCATCTCCATTATGGCAATTAACTTTTTTCCCTGCACTTATTTAGGAAATCTGAATCAGTCCAAAGCAGGTCTGGCTCTCACACAACCATCTAGGTTATACACCTTGCCAATATTCAAATTGGTCAGTGGTCAAATTATCTTACGATAATGATTCTAAAATAGGGACTGAAACTTTGGATGCAAAATATCCTTGATGTAAGAATATGGTCTTTTGTACAACTTTAAAAAAACAAACCCTTTTCTCTTCCAGGTCTGTAGAAATGATTTGTTCGTCAATGTTTATTAACTCATAAAGAGGCCTTTTCATGATGGGGAAACACAAAGTATCAATTAACTTTGAACTAGAGCTGGAAAGAAATAAAAGTGAGTGGCTTATTTCTTTTCACAGACATTGTTGTAAAAAACATATATTTATGTGAGCTTTTCATGTATAGTTTTTGATTGTTATATTTTTTCAATCCCAAATTTTGTGTCTAAACTTGGGCTCTATAGTGGTTACAATCATCTTCATGGCAGTGGCCAGGAGTGATTAAGGCTAGAAGGAACAGCTTTATTTAATCCAGATAGGATATTTTCCAGGCCTCGTTTAAATTTCCCGCAACAAGCTCTAGTTGCTATGGAAACTGATGTTTTGGAGGCTTTGGACACACGCAGAGGGGCTGGGGGCCAAGCATTGGATGATCTAATGACAGAGAAGGTGATGAAACTGGTGGAATGTGGGGAGGCCCATCAGGTTGTACTGGACCTGTCGAAGGACAGCTTTGTTTATGTAAATGCTTGATTTCCCAGAAACTAGAAATTTGTTGCATCTTAATTCAGACAAACACTGACATTATGCCAAAGTATACTATTATAATCACGAGCTATACGATTGGATCAAACTGATTATGTTCATGTATATATGTTGGATCTCTTTGTTTTGTAAAGTGCCTGGAGACAATTTACTATGAATTAAAAATAACTGAACTGAACTGTATTTCGTCTTTCTGCATGGAGTTTGCATGCTCTTCCTGCATGCATTGGTTGTTTCCAGATACTTTGGCTTCTTCTCACAGTCCAAAAACCTCACTGTCAGGTTGATTGGTCTCTTTAAGTTGTCCTTAGAAGGGTATAGACAATTTGTATTTTCTGGAAATTATATTATGCTTCCATAGATCCATCTATCTATCCATCCACCTCACCTCTAACGCTGAGTCCAGCCCCATTAGGAGGAAGCTCCTCTCAGTGTCTTGTGTCCGGGATTCGTGAAATTTGCTCATGATCCAAATTAACTATCAATTTCTTATTTGTTCAAACATACTACACACTAAGGCAGAACATATCCAGATTCTGACTTCAAAGCATCTTCTGAAATGTGCTAAAAGACCTTGTGTGAAGAAACTCATGCCCATCTCTATTCTGCTTCTGGACATAGGCTCTTAAATGGTTCCTATGTTTCATCCACAAAAAGTCTGAGGTATAATTGTAGTGTTTTAAAGGTACTGCTTTTCACCTTTTGTCAAATTGAAAAAGAACATTTAAGTTTTAGACAATAAAAAGATGATTGAACCAACCAATAGACAAACAGAACACCAAACATATTACTCTTTCACAGTAAGAAAAAAATGATCATATCCTCTACTCTAGTGTTTCTCTGCCCAGCTTTTTGATTTAAAGAGGAGCAACAAAAGCAAATGAGATGCACGAGCAGCGCTTGCCAGCAGCTGATGGTGTCATCCAGGACATGTTACTGTGAAATATTATCTTTGTTAGCTTTGTCAGCAACAGTGTTCAGTCAGAGGCTTCTTCAGGTTTTGTTACCAAGCTGACTGCTACTGGAGATCCTTCATGCCCAGAGCATCACCATCCACAACAACTCTTTCAAGATGACATCAACTGTGACAACAATTAATTTCCCTTTGGGTTAAATAAAGTATTTTTGAATTGAACTGAAACTTTTTACTCCAAGGTTTGAGAAAATAATTAACAGTGAAGTATTAGCAAGTAAGTATTATTTAAACACCTTATTTGCACCACCCTTGTTGTTCACATGAGGCAACTGAGGGCACTTGAAAGCACAAGTGGACTGGTTAGAGGGTTGCCCACCAGTCAGGAAGCCTGTGTGGCACCAGATACATTTGCATGGGGTTGTTGATTTAGACTATTTCAGCACATTGAATGGGTTTGTAGAGGGAAAAGGGGGCAGGGGCTGCTTTATATGATGCCCCTTTGTTCTGAGCATCTACACATACAGAAGTAAAATAATTGTGACAACTGGAGAGAGATGTATTCATATAAGAATAATAGCATCTCTGAATACTAAAATTCCACAGTACAGCTGGCGCACTGATAGCCTGGTCATAATTCATGGGAAATATCCCAAAAATGTAGCGCCCTGCAAGGCCTGTTGATTAACTGTGGTCAAGTTATGAACCGAAAAAAAAAAAAAAAGATTTAATCTACATTTTTTTTCAGTCTCAGGAGGCTATATGGGAGTGAAAATGGAGGAGTCCAGCGTGAACATGGATAAGGAGGGAAGTCCTTTACCTAGCAACAGTGGTGGGGAGGAATTGATGCCAAGATTTCTCCAGCTAATTTTTTCATTGTTGTTTTTTTGCACATAGTTACTATGGGAAAACGATTGAGCAATACCCCCAAAAAGAATAGGGGGATGCCATGTTTCACATCTTGCCTCCAACTCTTTTCCTCCTCATTGCTCAGTACCACATCTCTAACTAAACTGTCTTCTGTGGTTACCAGCAATTTATTCCTGGTTGTGTTTACCTTTGAGTGCCAGCCTCGCCCCCACAATAGATGATCACAATACAGGGTGTCATTGATTGGACACGGCTCGCTCGCTCTCAAACACACACATGCATTGTTGCTCAGTAACACCTGTGATGCTGACTCCATGAGAAAAGAGAAGTGGGCTTCTGCTGGTCAGGGCTGCGTCTCGACACCCCCTTCATCTAGCCTGACCCTCATGCTCCCCCAATGCCTTTTGGGGGGGTCCAGTTTTACAAAGGGGGATTTCCACTAAAGCAACAACAGTATTGTGCAAAAGTCTAAATTCTTTCCTCATTTCTTTGCTTTCTGCCAAACTTCTTTAAAACTTTTTATATCCATTTGAGCAGTGTTTCAATGCTTTGTCAAAAATTGTTTTTGGACTTTGACTGCTTTTGCAGTAATTTATAATCCATTAAATATTTTTATGCCACTTTAATCATATACAAGAATCATTCAGAAGAAAAAAGAGTGTCCTAATCTCAATGTTTTGTCTTTACACAACAGACAACTTTGCAAGTGAACAAACCAAATGAAAACTGGATCATTAGGCACTTTGCTACCAGCAGCTTGTCACAAAGACACAGTCTGTTCTTCTTTCTTTCATTTAATCAATACTAAATATCAAAATATTTTTGCCGGATATTTCTTCTGTTTCCTAGAAACATGACCTTCAAATACTGGCAGTTTCATGTAAATAGGTTTTTAAGTTTTTCTCACTACACAGTATACAGTCTGGGTTATTGGACCTTGAAGTTTTTCCCATTTTGTCATGTTACAATTAAGCTATACATTCTCACTGTATTTTTATTGGCATGTTTTGTGGTAGACTAACTCAAAGTAGTAAATTATTGAAAAAGAGAACAACACATACTTTTCAAAATATTCTACAGTTAAAATATGAATGGTGTGGCATTGCATTGGTGTTTAGTTCCCTTGAATCACAGCTTTGTAGAACCATTTTCGCTTCTTTTAGGGTGTGTCTATTGTGGCTTTACATATCCTGAACACATGCTTCTTTACAAAATAGCTCAAGCTCAGTCAAATTGGAGGGGGAGTATGTCTGTGATTTTCAGTTTTCGATTCTTGGCACACATTCTCAGTGGTATTTAGGTCTGGACTTTGACTAGGCTATTTGAATACATGTATATGTTTTGATCTAAACTACTCCACTGTGGCTCTGGCTGTATGTTTAGAGTGGCTGTCGTGATGGAACATGAGCCTTCAATCCAGCCACAAGTCTGACAAGTTTTCTTCCAGGATTTCCTGTTTTTAGTTTTATCCATCTTCCTGTCAACTCTGACCAGCTTCCCCAACATGATGCTGCCACCACCATATTTCACCAAGGGAGTGGTGTTTCCATTGTAATGTGCATTGTTTGTTTCCTCCCACACATAGGGTTTTCCATGTGAGCCAATTAATTTTGGTCTCATCTGACCAAAGAATCCCATGTTTGCTGTGTCCCTTGAAGTTTCTATTCAGTACAGCATTAAAAGGAGATGAGATGAATACAAACACATGCCACGCTTTTCAAAATTTATTTGCTGAAAGTTTGGGTAACCATCTTCCACTTTCTCACCTATGCACTAATTTGTAAATGCAAAGCTCTTTAAAGAAAAGCAGTGTAAGAACTTGCAAAGAAAGACCAGGCGGAAGACAGAAAAAAAGCATCATTATCTAATTTCCATATCGATATAAGTGATAAGATATGCCCCAGGGGGCACATGTGCACTATCCAACCTGATACTGCTGTTGAATATGTATTGTTCTTTGTAGAGCAGACCTAAAAGCTAATGCAGGATGTAAACTGAGCTCTAAAGTGGACTGGGTTTTGTGGTTGAGGATGGAAGGGGGGTAGAGTGGAGCAATGTGCGTGTGTTGTAGGGGTGGGGGTGCTGGGAGAGTTGCCAAGCACAGGTGTAAAGCAACCACAGTGGCCCTGCTTGACGGGCAAATAGCAGGGCCTTTGTTCCCACAAACACACACACACACACACACACACACAGAGAGTAAGGCCAGAACATGTGAGACTACAACATAGGCTCATCTGTGAGTCTGATTAGATAGATACCCTGGTTCCTACATCTCCTGGAAATAAATACCTCCACCCACCCCCACAATCCTCATCTCCACCCCTACACCAGCACCTGAACCTCCTCATGGCACACCGGTCAGTATGGCATGAGAAAGCGGCTCCATCTGCCTCGTCAGAGATTTATTGCTACCTGATAAGCTAGCCGGTGAGGCTGGAATTAAGAAGTGGGGTCAAAGTACATCAGGCTGTTTGCACAGATGAATTGCAAATGACTAAGAAGCTGTGTGTGCTTGTGTTCAGCATGGACTGCTCACAGCTTACCTAGAGATACTGATCAGTTTGGGTTTTCACCTCATTCTCAACAGCCTGCAACCGAGGCTCTGATCACTCATTGTAAGCCTTAGTTTTACAAATCCACAAACAAGTCAGACATCTGTTAGCTGTATATATATTTGGTAATGAACAAATGCTGGCGATAATGCACTCCTGCTGTGTATGTGTACTGAGGTGAGAAGCTGGGAAGCTGTGGGGCATGCATGGAGCTACGTGTCGACTTGTAATGTAAACCATGCGTGTGCGGCAGGCTTCAGTGTGGTCATTTGTATTTCACGCAGCTAAAGAGGCCAACGCTGAAGGGCAACATCCAGAGACAGCTGATGGTGACCCTAATCTCCTGTTTTGTTATTCTTCTCAGATTTGTATATCTTTTGTCAGTAAAGCTAATCCAGAACACATTTAATGCTGTTTATGCTGAAACCAACCTGGTAGTCCAGCAGTTATTGCTTTTGGTAGATCTCCAACTCTCGATAAGGCCACTCAGGGGTTAGATTTCTATAAAGTAGGTGGTCCTACAAGATGCTGTTTAAAAAAGCAACAGATAAAATTAAAGTTGTAGAGGCCAAGATATACTGACACTGGGTAGAGCTTGTGAAAGAACTTAGCTAAAACATTTCCACCATTCAGACGTAACTTCTCGCTTTATAAACTTTAAGTTAAAGCATACACTGATCGAAAATAATGTTCTCATTCATAATGATTGAGATGAAAAGTTAAAGCTCAGTTGGAAAAGTCTCAAAGCTTGCCGTGCAACATTGCTATTCATGAATCTCGACAAGCAACCTTTACATCAGAAGTGGATCAGAGAACGATCAAGGATTGTTGTCTGGCCTGAGGAGTCCTGTTTTCCATTTCCTCGAGTAGGAAAGAGAGTACCCAAGAGAGTATGGTGGATAAGAATCAGTTGCTTGGGGAGAACTCAGCACCAACATGAGTGAGCGAACACTTGGATTCTGTCTTTCATTTGGTTGGTACTTCATTACAGTTATAAAACAATATCCTATGATTTGAATATCTGATGCAGCACTGCTCAATCCTTTATCTTAAAAAGGAAATATAATAGCACAACTGTAAATCTACCAAAACTTGGCTGTTCACCTATACCCAGAGGCTGGACAAAGAGAGCATTAATCAGAAAAGCAGACAAGAAGCCCATTGTAACTTTGGAGGAGCAGCATAAATCCACAGCTCAGGTAGGAGAATCTGTAATTAGTACAACTATTAGTTGTGCTCTCCCCAAAGCTGGTGCTTATGAACGCAGACCAAGAGAAAAGACGTTCTTGAATGTGAAGCATGTGAAGGAAATGTGAATAACTAATACCAGTTGTGCCAATAAACTTCTAAGACTTTAAAAAAGTGATACTAATGGGGTGACAGCATATCAGAAATACAGATCTGTCCTGGAGGAAAGTCAGTGAAAATCCAGTGCAGTCAACTGCCTTTAGAACTCTAGGAAACACTTTTGGTTTTTACACTGCATTACTTTCAGTTTCAGGACCTTGATACGCTATGGAGGATCTTTTTTTCTCCATTTTTTTTCAGCGAGCATGCTGTAGAATTCAAATGTCAAAACTGTAATACCAGTACTGTGCCAGTAGGTAGATGGTATAACCAAATTCAACATTTGGATTTGAGCTTTGCTAAGCCAATAATTTTACCAAAATGGTAATAATTGTAGCTCTCTTTTAACTTTTAAATCATATAGGTGAAGTTTGATGGTAACAGAGTCAGGACAGAAGGAAACAACAGTTGATAAACCCATAAAAATATCACTGATGTTGAGATTTTTAATAATATCTGTAATTGTAGTTTATGTAGATACACTGCCATTGAATTTTTTTTAATATTATTGTAACTTTACTTTTGAAGGTGGTTTAACAAACTGTTGTTTTTTTCTTAAACTTTTTGCCACTGATTGCCTGTGGAAGGAAAATCCAAGTAAACACAAGTTTGTTATTATACCACCATCAGTACCGGAGGTAAGTCAACATGCTTTACAGCAAAATAAAAGAAAATGTTGATCTGAAGGAGCCAGCAGTTTCTGCAATTGAACTGAGGAGCATAGAAACTAAACAATGCTTCCTATTGTTTACTACCTCAGGGGTCTTCATTGTTCATGCCCAACCAGCAAGTCTGAAATGTATTTAGGCCCAAAAGAATTTGTTTCTTTATAGACCATCAACAGGTTTTTAAATTCTATCTTCTGCCAATTAATTTTACAAACAGGAAGCCAGTGCAGTGATTTAAGGACTGGTATGATATGATCCAATGTCCCTGGTGTTGGTCAGGACTGTGCCAGTAGCTTTTTGGAATAGCTGAGGCTCCCTGAAAGTTATTACAGAGTTCTTTAGTAATACAATTATTTATTCTACTAAAACTAAAAGCATGAACTAGTTTTTCTTTGCTTCATTTTGACAAGTATCCTTGTATTTGTGCAAAGATTTTAAGATGCTATAGGTTTAATAATATACTATGATGCTGTTGAAACTGAAGTTTGAGTCCATAATGAAACTTAGGTTTCTTGCTTGACATGTGGTACAGCTCATAGAGTACAGCTGAACGCCATCTGTAACCTTCTATTTGTGAGACTAAAATGTCCGCCATTTTGGGGTTGTCTGCACTGAAGGATATTTGAACATATGAGTGACTGTAGTGGAATATTGTTAAATGGTGACACGGAAATATAAATTTGTATATAATCAGTATAGATATTGTAAGAGATGTTGTAGTACTCCATAATCTGAAGCTAGTGGTATCATAAAGATCTTAAATAAAAGTATCCCAAAAACTGAGTCTTGAGGAACCCCGCATGTTGTCTTTGTTTACTTCATTTTCAAATGACACAAAGTTGTCTCAATCTGCCAAAAATGTGCTAACGCAGTTTAGTACAGTACCAGACAATCCTACCCACTTTTCGAAACTATCAATCAGGATGTTATGATCAAGGTGCAAGCACAACAGAAAATCTTTTTCTAGTTTGTCTGTATTAGTGTGGAGAGGTCCTCAAAGTTAGATATTTTAACACTCCAAAGGATTTAGCCTGGAACTTTTAATGCTAAAACACAACACTTATAACCTGACAACTGCACAGTCAGTAATACTAGACCTTCTTGTTGAAATGCAATATTTTTCAGTTAAACCTGTTACCTGGTATATTCAAAACCTTGTTGGTAATTATAAAAGGTATGCTGACCAGTCACACAAATGGAGGTCTGTTATCTCACAAGTCTAAAGTTACTTTTTCAAGAGGCACTGTGATAGTTTTGGATTTCTCAGTCTATCTGTTACATTTTCTGTGTTCATATTTTATTTATGATTTGATTGGCTTCATCTTTTCAGTTGGATTATCTGTATCTCCTGTTTCTTTACTCAGCTTGCTCCCTGATTGTCTCAGTTTGACTTGTCTTCAGCTTTCCTCACATCTGGTCCTTATTTGCGAGTCATCACACTTGTCTTGTGTGCATAATTTACTCCTCAGAATATTCTATTAGCCCCTAGCTTTCAGTTAGTAAAGGATCACTGTGTGTTTATGTACCTTTGTTTGATCATGTTATCTATGGGTTTAGTTCACAATGACTTTATTTTTATCTGTAAAAGCCTTTCCGTCTCTGGATCTGAGCTAGTGTTTGGATCCTTCATTCTCTCAACTGTCGTCTATTCACAACAGCCTCATGTTACTAAAATAAAGAACTGGGAATCTCTAGCTGAAATATTCAATAAAAGCTAAATAGCTATAATATGTTCAGGCATTCTGTCAGGGAGAAATACTGAGAATATTTTTTTTTTCCCGGTTAAGTAAGGCCACTCTTGGTTTTAATCAGACTAAACTCATAACTTATGCTTTATCATATGGTTACTTGCACAGTAAATTAAGAACTTCCTTTAAGAACATCTCCTTGATCCAGAAGCCTACCTCATCATCAAGTGATGACCCTGACAAAAAACATTTTGTGAAATCTCCTCATCCTCCTCTTCCTTCCTGCCCCCACTCTCCTTCCCATTAGATCTGACTGTCCTTGGAAAATCCTAATGTAGCCTGCGGGGGGGAGAGAGGGGGCAGAGCAGTTACATGGTGCCTTTCATTCAACTCTTTATCACAACATTATCTCAGCATTCCAATGCCTTGAGCTGGAACATGCTCATATTCTGAGATGACGCCTCCAGTGTTTGTTTCGTTCTTTCTTCCTTTTTTCTGTTTTTATTGGAGACATGGGTCAAAACTGGAGTGGCAGATGTTCCCATTTGCTCACTGAAGTAGAATGACCTGCTCCTTATGGCACCCGGTTCCTTCTTCCTTCTTTCCTTCCTTCATATCGAGTGACTTCAAACCCAAAGGCCACTGTGGAGGTTTGAGGAAGCTCAGAGGGTAGACACTTCTTAGATCATAAGTTCCGGGGGTGGTGGAAAACAGGGGGGAAGACATCCTTCAGTCTCTGAAAAGGGGCCCCCGGGCGCCTGAGAGCCTCCATTGAAAGCCACCTGTTGACTCAGTTCCACATGACCCCACTGAGCCCCTGATATCAGATAGGATGAAGAGTGGGGATAAAGAAAGAGAGAGGTCCTCATGAAAGTCTGAGAAAATTTGGAAAAATTATTCATGTCCTCATATTTATAATGCTAGTTAAAAATAAAAAGCTAGACAAATGTATGTGAACCTTCCTTTTTGAAATGTGTACACTTCATAAATTTTCCCATTTCTCCATGAGTTTGACATTTAGGTTAAGAATAGAGCAAGAGCATTAAACAGATTAGACAGAATGATTTTACCCAAGATATACAAATAATACTGGAAGAAATGTGGTTACATGATTCTATAAATATCATCTACCAGAACTTGAAGGTAGTTTGCCTTGATTTCCATAGCAATTTGTGAGAATATCTTTTTTTAACATTTAAATCATCATCAAGCACACATCATGTGGTAACAGACAAGCCAACAGTTCTTTACAGAGGTTGGAGGAGGTGCGCCACCATTCATAGTCCTGCATGAAACACATACCAAGAACTGAAAAATAAGTGTTTCCACTTAAGAGTTACCACCCACAAAAGTAAGGAAAAGTAAAAAACAAAGACTGTTCAGTTAATCTGCTATAATATTTTAGCTTTTTACATAATTTTAATTTTATATCAGATAAGGATTCTTACAGGAAATCTTCTAAGGCCCATACCTCTCCACCTCCATAAATGCAAACCACTTGGACTTTGTAGATAAGCACATGACTGTTTCATAGCATTTTTACCTAAATTGAACCACAGCATCCCATTCAGATAGATGCAGTTTTCACTGTAGACTCACAGGGATCAACAACGTGCTGGTTTTATACTCTGTCTAATCAGATGAGAAGAAGGAAAAAAGAACAGAAAGAAAGAAATAATGGATTTCTCACCAGAATATGATTGGAGTTTTTGTGTCCTTGTCGTCACTGAAGAATTAATTATTCAAATGGAGAAAACAGCAGACCTGTGCCTCCTGATTTTTTATCTTGCTCATCATCTCACCTGTAATTTTCTTTCTCTGCTGTGCGTTTGTTGTCATCCTCTGAATGGGAGTATTATTGCTCATCGGCGTGCACAAGTAGCAAGGTCTTAAAAACATGGGCTGCACTTGGAAGTTCACGGAACGTCTTAGAGCTCCCTAGTGAGCATACACAGATGACAAAATTTATGCCATGTAGATAATGTGGTTGAGCAGGCAGTAGTGCATACTCGAAGGTAAGAATTAGGCCTTACACATTCACACTACATTACATCCACTTCCTGCATAAAATAATCACTGGCTTCTGTGTTAATAATTCTCCAGTGCAAATGTGGCTTAAAGATTCATGAATATTGTTTGCATAACATTTTTGAGACTAGAGCTGTTTTAACACTCTAGAAATCTGCTTTGGTCTCAGCTCATCTCAGAGTAGCTGGTAGCGTCAGCCTTTGGGAAAAGCTAATTTAGATTTACACGAAATGAACACTGCATGAAATCTATCTACCCCAAGTAAGACATTAACTGCTTATGACCTTTTAACAGAGCCTCTCTTTCAAAATCCAGACATCTCTTTAGGTCTCCAAAGCAGGGCAACTCTGGGTGAATCAACCTTTACATTTAGCTCACTGGTTAGCTGCCAACATGTCAGATGTTACGTTGCCTCAGGATGTCCTCCAAACTCCCTGTTTCTAGAACCCGTTTTACTTTAATCATTCTGAAAGGAAAACTAAAAAACGTCACTTGTTTTTAGTTTTAAATTGAAGCTTTAACTTGCTGATACACTGAGAGCATTGTTTTCAGCCCCAGTACAAAATCGTATTCAGATCCGCCGGTCTGCCCAGTCCTCCCCTGCTGGCAGCGGACAATAAATAAACTTCCAATGTCAGCCCAGCGGAGTCCAAATACGCTAACATTCTATGAGCCCTTTCACTCTCAGCTGGATCTGTCAAAACCTAAAATTACTTGTCTCAGCGTGGCTGAGTACGAACTCGCTCCAAAAGGTGCCTCGGATGTTAAAGCTGCGGTAGGTAAGTTTAAAGATCAACAGCAAGATAAACATTTTCAGTTTCCGCTCCTCCCCTCGCTGCCAGTGGCAATTAGTAACAGGTGAGTGGCAAAACAGTGCACAGCTTTCATGCTTCGCTGTTGATCACATACGAGCAAATTGCACAACTTGATCCAAAAGCAAACAGAGCTGCCAACTCTCTCACGATTATGACAAATTAAACTGATTTACATCTGTTCATACAAGCTGTGAGTGAGTTTTCATGAGCTAGAAGAAAGCTTGTAAACCCTCCATACAAGTAATTGCAGAGAATTGAAATTAAATCAGAACAGAGTAAAGCTATTGCAGGTTTCAGTTGATTTCCTTTCCCATGAAGAATATTTGAGATACTTAAATCTTTCAATAGTTTGTCTCAAGTCTGTTGCTGAAGAGTTAATGTTACTCGTAGGTCCTATTATTAAATCTCCATTATCACTAAGTCTTATTTGTCATCACTTCTTGGCCGTGGAAATGTGAGAGGCTTTTTGAGCAGCAGTGATGTCATAGCAGCAACTGCAGCACCTGTCCTTGTGGTTTCATCCCACCTCCCCTCTGTGGGTTTTATTCTGCAGAGGTAGGTATGTCCGGCATGTCTCAGTCTGAGGAATTGCAATGCCAATGAAAGTGTTGGGACAGCTGTGTGCGTTTCCTGATACTCAGTCAAGGACAGCATAGACTGGATGTATATTTATTTGAGATTTAGAGGCTTAAACTCCCAAATTAAAAAGATGTTAAAAGAAAGGAGACATTTGCTGCCTTATTATTTCAACCTAACGTTATTTTCTAATGCCCTGATAGAAAATGTATGGCAGTTGATTTGCTCAAAATACAAGGGTAGCTTACAAAAACCCACCAACATTCAGCAATCTGTCTTTTTCAGCTCTGTTTTATTTGCAGTTTATTTCAGGGGAGTAGCAAGAAATCTAAAATTTTAAATCAAGCCTTCCAACTTTCACTGCCCAAAAATAAATAAGAAAAACTGAGATTTAACCTAGAAACAAAGTATTATTTTAATTCAGTTTTCTGGGTTTGCAGAAAATGATTTCTTTTTTTTTTTAGGGAAGAATTTTATTTATGCAGTTTGGGAACATCTCAATACAGATACAGATAGAACAGCTCCCTTGTCTCGCTGCATGTCTCTCTTATGCTACAAGGCTGGTTACTGATATTAAGCTGCTAGTTTTAAAAAGTAATGGTTTTAAAACACTAAAATGTTGTCATACTATGTCTCTGATTTTAAAGTCTTTTTAAGGAGATACTAGAGAAAGGGCTAGAGTGGCCAGAATAGAACAGTGCAGGTCTGCCCCTCCCCCGCTTGTTTCTACACATTGACAGAGAGCTGAGTTAAAAGAGGGTTACTATACTAAGAAGGATATATGTTTAACTGTCCAATTCATCACTACCATTCCCATACAAATGCATTACAATATGAGATGTTCTGTTTTGTTCTAGTTGTCTCAGTAGAAGGAATTTAAATCAAATGTTGCATATAACTAAACCGTGTTCCAGTTTCAAGTAAAAAAAAAACTACAAGTACTTTAAACAGAGGCTTTCAAAAGATAAAAAAAAGAGGATTAAGATCTTTTATGCAGGTAAGGAGTTCAAACATGCAATTAATACTGATAATGAGTGGAGGACAGGAGGGCTTCATAAAGATGAACAAACAGATCTGTGAGAGCCTGCTGATTGGTAGGTGATCACATACTTATTTCCTGTAATAAAATGCAAATTAAATATTTAAAAATCATACAATGTGATTTCCTAGATTTTTATTTTTACTTTTTTAGATTCTGTCTCTCACAGTTGAGGTGTACCTACAATGAAAATTACAGATCTCTCTGTTCTATGTAAGTGAGAAAGTTTGAAAAATCGACTTATTTTCCCCATGGTATTGAATATAACTGTATATACAACATGGCACCAAAGATGGTCACTGATAACTGGAGAAAACATCAGCGATATCACAAAAACCGTGCGTTTGTCCAAAATGAATGAAAAGACAAGACAGAAACTGTTCAGGGAGGCTACCAAGAACCTAACAGCAACACTGAAGGAGCTACAGGGATTTCTGCCAAGCACTGGTTATGTTCTACATGTGAACATTACCTGAGATATTCTTCATGTAGAACCAGCAGGATGGCCAACAGTTTGTATCCTCAGGCCATAAGACTGCTAAATAATCATTGCCCCCTTCTTTCCCCTCCATTCATATAAGTATATGGAACTTTGGTCAGCTTCTGAATTTTGGTATTATTGTACTTTATGGGATTGTACCTGTACAATCTGCACTGTTGGAACTTTATCCACTATGTCTATGTTGGATGCTGCCCCAAGTGCAACTTTAACGTTACCATAACAATGACAGCAATGACTGATTGATTGATTGATTGATTGATATATCTAGACTGAGGAGTAGTCAGTTTTATTGCAAATCATTCCCCCCCTCTCCGACCTGGTTAAAATGTCTCATAAACCATGTGGCAGAATGTGTTATGGTCTGATACAGCCAAACTTAAAACTTTGGGGCTACTTTCCATAAACAAGACTGAATAGCTTCTATCCTGATCAAGGCCATTGGTTGAAGGTGGTCTTTCATATTTATGCCTTAAATAGCCTGCATTATGAATACACCAGCTGTAATCATGTTTTAATTTCTGTGACCGACATGAATAAACCTTCATTTAGGGATTTAGTTTTTTTTTTCTTTCAAAGCTGTTCTTTCAATTGGTTAATTTTAAAGCATATTAACATATTTCCTTTCATGATTTTTAATAATGCAGGATTTCATGATAATCAGTTTCCAGCTGAGAGAAAGTAAAAGGCAACAATTATAAGTCAAAGACAAGACAGTGGACCTTAGTTCAGCTGTGTTTATAATTTGCTGCTAGCAGTGAAGTAGTAAAAAATGTCAGAAATCCAGTCCTGCAAGATTTGAAGTAAAAGGTGTTCAAAGATAAAGAAGAGAGGAGAGAGATATTTCGACCAATCACAGACGGAGATCTTCTGATCTACAGTAGCAGAGCTGTGATTTAACAATATGTTTCTGGAGGTGAGTTTAAATACATGAGATAAGCAAAAAACATTTTTTATGTGCCTCCTTTAAAGATGGCATTTTTGAAAATAAAAGACAAATAGAATACGATAAAAGATTCTGAGTCGAAATTCAGTGCAAGAGAAAGGTTGTGGGTTCTTTCACACAGAACTGAGAAAACTTGATCCAGCAATAAAGCAGTATTGAGAAACCACGAGATCTCAATTAAACTTAAGTGTTGAAACATGATGCTTACAGAAATATTTCTTCATTGTAATGATCTAAAGCCCCCAGCTAAAATCAGTACAGAGCTTCTGCTGTTAAGTCGAAAAAGGAGAACCATGTTGCCAGACTTAAACACATTTTGGGAAAAGAGACAAGCACAACCCAGCTCTGCTTGAAAGCTGCAGAAAACGAGACTCTGCAGAAAATCGTACACTGATATCCTCTATGCAGGGGAGGATGGAGTTCATCACAAAAAACCCCCCAAAAAACATTTCAGCTATTTTAAAAATCTCAGCAATGAAAGAGACTCTCAGTGTACACTGTACACTGTATGTACAATTATTAGGCAAGTCTTAGTTTTGAGAATTGCTTTTATAAATCAACAACTACAGAGCTCCAGGTTAATCCAAAATGTTAATAAACCTCAATCATGAATGTTCCATAAAGTACAAGTGAGGTTTTAGTTTTCTTAGGATGTGCACAGTTATTGGGTTACAATTGTGTAAAATAGTGACGCAACTAAATGAAAAACATATTTTCCTGTTTCTAGATCTGTTGACGATCAACTTTCTGTCCAGCAGCAACCACAGCCTGCCAGACACTGTTCAGAGACCTGGACTGGTTTCCTTCACTGGAAATCTCCAGTTTAAGACCTGCCCACAAGTTCTCAACTGGGTTCAGGTCAGGTGAGGCACAGAGCCATGTCATCAGTGTTTCATCTTTAATGCCTTTACAGGTTGGTCATGCAGAGGAGTATTTGGATGCATGTGATGGCGTGTTGTCCTACATAAAAATCATTGTCTTTTTTAAAGATATAGATTTCTTCCTCTAGCACTGCTTGAAACAAGTGTCTTCTGAAAACTAGCAGTAGGTTTGGGATTTGATTTTGAGCCCATCTTCAGCCCAAAAATGGTCCAACCAGCTCA
Organism: Anableps anableps; assembly: GCA_014839685.1. Taxonomy (NCBI): domain Eukaryota; kingdom Metazoa; phylum Chordata; class Actinopteri; order Cyprinodontiformes; family Anablepidae; genus Anableps; species Anableps anableps. Next base: position 10,300,060 of record CM026071.1, read on the forward strand.
TCTTTAATAATACCAGCCCATACCAGTAACCCACCTCCACTTTGCTGGCATCTGACTTGAAGTGGAGCTCTGTGCCCGTCATTGATACAGCCACAGGCCCATCCATTTGGTCCATCAAGAGTCACTCTCATCTCATCAGTCCATAAAATCTTTGAAAAATCTGTCTTCAGATATTTCTTGGCCCAGTCTTGATGCTTCCGCTTATGTGTCTTGTTCAGTGGTGGTCGGAGTTCATCCCTCCTTACCTTGGCCATGTCTCTGAGCTCTGAACATCTTGTACTTTTAGGTTCTCCAAGTAGGTTGCAGTTATTGAGTATGGCAGAACTGGAAGATAATGGGATCCTGGTAGCTTTGCACTTGATTCTTCTCAAATCCTTGGCAGTCTGTTTGCGTCTTTTTTTCTTAACACGTTTCTTTCGACTCTGTTGACTATTTGCCACAAAACATTTCATGGTTCTGTGATCACACCCCAATATATTAGCAATTTCAAGAGTGCTGCATTCCTCTAAGAGACTTTTGATAATTTTTGACTTTTCAGAGTCAGCTAGATCTCTTTTTTGGCCCAATTTGCCAAAAGAAAAGAAACTGCCTAATGACTATGCACACCCTGATATAGGTTGTTGACCTCTTCAGGCCACACCTCCTTCATTACACAGCAATATATAATATGCTATGCTTAAATCTATTAAGCATAGAAGTTTATTCAGCTTGGAGTAAGAAAATATGCCAAAAACATGATGATATGGTCAAAATACTCACTTACCTAATAATTGTGCACTCTGTAAATTTAGTGTGTTGAATCCAAACAGGCGTTGGTATTTACACAAGAGCAGATGCACAGTTGTTCAACCCTGAGACAGGTCTGAAAGGTAAGACCAGTTTAAGTGATCTGAGTCATCATTAATTTATTCAGGCAATTGGCAAGATGATAACCTTTGTGTTTTCAAAACAGGGTCAGACTTAATTTATTTCATTGTTATTGACAACATTAAGAGATGGCATAATAACTGTAATTATTTTTATTTGGCTTTGTTTGTCAAAGTTGTTGTTGTCTTTTCCTCGCAACCCTTATTTTCTTTCTCTCCTGCCCAGTCTGCTGCCTAAACCAGGTTATGGCCCGTTGTGGCATTAATGTCATAAAGTCAGCTGTGGAACAGGTTTAATTCCTCAGCTGGATTGATTTCCTGTTCAAAAGGAACAATCTAGCTGAAAGCTGCTGTCAGTTTTTGCAGTGACCAGGCTCTAACCAATCAAACTGGTTTCATTTTCAAGCTTTTCATTAATTATCAAAAATTCTAATTGTAAATCATGTAATTATTTCTGATTTTAAAAACAGCAGCTGCATCTTCCTCAGAAAGGAAAACGTTAGTAAAAATATATACAGTAATTTCCCCATTCTGTCAGAACTAACACAAAAAACAAACACATGCAGTCCCAGACACATCTGTTGGCACCCCTGGTGAAGATGTCTTCACATCCTTAAAACTGATGTTAAGTAATAATAGTTTTTTACAAAGTCACTGGTACCACAATGATTGGCACCCCTTCTGGTAATACCTTGTAGAACCTCCTTCAGTCAGGTGGACAGCACTTGGTATTCTTTGATAAAATACATAAGGTTGATGCATATATAGACCATTCTTCTTTGCAGAATCGATCACCCAGAGTTTCTGGTCCTATTTATGCTCGTGTTTTCTATAGGATTTAGATCTGGGGACTGAGACTGTCATTGAAGAAGGTTGACTTTGTGGCTGTTGTAGGATTTCTCAGTTTCTCAGCCCATACAGTTTGGATCATTAACCCGATTAAAATGAAAATTTCCATGAAAAATATATCTAAGTATTGTGGCGAATCTGTTGTGCTGATGACGCCTGTTCCCCAGAGGGACACAGCATCACAGACTGAGGCCCACAGCGTCTACCATACATAACATTGGAGTGTTTGTTGATGAAAAGCTCAGTGTTAGTCACATATGACCAAAGGACATGGTTATAATTAAAATCTGATTAGTGTTTAGCAACCTTTTCCATTTGTGATGGCAGGTAAGAAAAAGGTTTTTCTTCCTGGTATTTTTTTATCATAAACTTTATTTACTGAATAAACACTGCCATTTAAACAATGTTGTACATCGTGAAAAAAAATACACTTGGTTTTACTGAAGATATTTAAATATTTTATCACATGCATGTTGAAAACTGCTGGAGAAGCTTTATCTTTTTTTCGTGGTTTTTTTTTTTTTTTTTTTTTTAATTTTTCAGTTTTTTTCTTTTCTGATCAAAATCTTGTGCAACAACAAATCAGCACTATTAGATTTATAATGTGATATAAAGTAACAGTAAGGCATGTAGTTTACTAGGAATGAACATACTGTTGTTTTCTTTCTGCATGCTCAAATATTGGCAGAGTGAACTTCCTGTGGTTAAAATTACGTACTTGACACATCATTTCAGTTTTATTTCAGACATAAAATCTGTGACAACCTTACAAAGTAATTTTCTAAAGTAGCCAAGTAAGTATCATAACAAGCTGTCACAACTGCATGTAGGTGTGCCAGAAGAATGACAAAAACCTGCAAACCTGAAAATAAAGAACAGTAAATGGGGTGATCTTACATGATACAGCACGTTTGTGTGTGGGCAGATGAGAGACTCCAATAAAAGCAATGATACGGTTTTATTTCCTTGTTCTTTGATCAACCCCGACATGTTTGTCAGAAAAGTGTGAAACTTCCAGTCTTTTAATCTTTTGCCACCATGAACACACTGAAAATGGTCCTCCAGATGGCAAATGACTATAAACACACATAGGCTCACTTTCACTTAGTGAGCAGAGCTGGGTGTTGCATGACTGTGTTTAGACAGGCTGCAAGCAGCTGTCACATCTACAGATTGAAGTGTGGGAGAGTGCACTGCGAGCCTGTGCACTTTGCACATGTGTAGTCAAGTGGAGTCGTGTACCGTCTTGCCTCTCTTGCAGCATTAAAGAGTCAGTGGGCACCGACGATGGGGGAGCTGCTGGAGTTGGTGACAGTGATTAGGGTGACTCAGCAGAGCGATACTTCTGACAGCTGTTTGTGGAATGACATATCGTTTCAATGCCTGTCTGTCAAGGTATCCTCACAGGGAGCTTGTTCTTGCTTGTGGAGTTCTTTCAACAATCAGAACCAAATACCACGACAAGTCTGTCTCTGCACCTGTGTAGGCTGAGGAAGGTTCATGATCACGTGATAGCGAATAACAGAGAAAATGAGCTTTGGACCAACTGGGAGATTTTTAAACTGTATATTTTACCTGTTTGGATCACCTGAACACACTGTTTTGTGTTTTTCCTACCAGACTAAGTCAACATGTGGGCCACCGACAGAGATAATTACCAACACAACCCAGTACCTTGTCTACAGCCAAAGCCCCTATACTTGGACTGTAGATCCAGTTAATCTGACATGAAAGAAAAAAATATTTCCATTTCTGTAGTTAAATCTACGAAAAGTAACACAGCAGCTGGTATGAAGGTATAACAGCTAGTGGTGTTACTGCTATGTTTTTACTATCAACCAGTTGTTCATCATCACGGCTCTCAAAAAAACAGCTAAATACTGAAAATTAACAACTAGATGTCATTCACACTATGTCCGCTAAATGACACCAAAGTGCTTCTAATACCATCCTTGGCATATGAAGAATATTCATCAACAGACACCTGGAAGACTGGAAGCAGTTTTGTGCAATTTCATGGCAATAAAGTAAGAGGTTAATCCTGTTGTCAGGTAATATTTGGGAGTGCAGCGATACATGTAAGAGGCACAACAACAGGAAGATACCTGCCTGTTTAGCAATCAATCCTACATTGCAGACAGGCCATGCCAGAGCAACCAATATGGGTATGTTGTGTGCAATTTGTTGCAATCTAGTTACAATATAGTGTGTGGCAGGTTTGTTGATGCTGAGGAAATAGTCAATTGTTTGATGGCTTTATGTTTTGACAGACTTGATTTAGATTTTGACTGATCATTTAAAAAAAGTAATTTAGGAATATTAGCGTATTTAGTACTTTATTAGTTAAATAATATGACTTAATCATTTTTCTGTAAACAATCTGCATAGGTTGGCCATCACATTGGTAACATTTACAGCATTCTCCCAAATTCTGCTCTTAATGACTACAAATCGAATAAGTCCAGTGATAACAGGACAAATTGCTTGAATTTGTAAGTATGCTTGCAGCATGTTTATCTGTGTAATACAGATTTCTGGTGTATTTTTGAGTTAGAACCGGACTCAATGCTGAAGGAGGAATTAGGAGATGTAGCATATATAGCTTGGTTCATTTGGTCCCATACCTTGAACCCATTTTCTCTGGAGCACACACATTAACTTGTGGTAGCAAAGACTGTTCATCTCAAAACATCAATGTCTAAGTGGGAAAGGGAATGTTTCAACATCCAGTTTAAAGTGTGATGAAATGATAAACTTTGCCCAAAAAGACAGGAAATGTGTCTGTCTTAGTTGTAACAATGCTTCTTAGCAACAAATCCCACACTGGAATACTTTGAAAGGCAACTTATTCCCCTTCATATGGGGCCACATTTGTCAGGAAAGTGTATATGTGGGTTGAGCAACTGTATCCATGAAAAATTCCCTATGCCACTTAAAAAGAAGAGGTGGTTTAAAAGCTTTCCCAGTGCTGTAAATCTCATCCTCTATTCTCAATTCCAACTTGATGATCACATAAGGTTTTAAGACAGAAGTCAACATGGTTAACATTGACTTTGAGCTTTATCAAAACATGTTTAATCAACATTCTTCTCTAAGAGGTTCGAAATCAACTTAGGTACTCAAAAACAAACACCCGACATGTGTTTCATTTCATCCTTATCTCAACTTCCATCAAATATCAAGTCTTATCCTGTCTGCTGAAACCCCTGAAAGCTGACCCTTGAACTGATTTTCAGGTTTTTGTTTAGAGTGGCAGCAAGATATTATGTTAGCACAAATGGATCTGGGGAGTCCATTGGTGGAAAAGAAGAAGAAGTCAGGGAGGTGGGGGAGATTTGATGCATCTAAATAGGTAAAAAAAAAAAAAAAAAAAAAAAAAAAAAAAAAGACCTGGCCAACATAGGACCTCTGGAAAAAAGTGAAAAGTAGAACCTATTCTGTCAAATAGAGCAGAACCTACTTATTGCCACAAGTACATCTTGTTCTGACCAATGGCACAACTAGCTAATTGATGCTTCCTAAAAACTCACTCTAATAGGACCACTCTCCTATTACCCTGTGGGACAATAAAGGGTATTTCTATTCTATTCAAAAAACATTGCCAATACTCAAAACACTACAAATTCTTTAAGTTACTCCTCTCACCATCCCTCTCCAGCTCAGCAGAGGTGCAGTGCAGAAAACTGCCGCTTGCTTGTTACAGCTCACCTTAAATTGCAAAAGAACTGCTGGGAAGAGGGGGGGAAAGAGGAACTGTGTAGCCAAGAGGGATGAGGAGGCTATGTGATATCAGAAGGAGGGGGATAAAGATGTGAGTGGGAGGAAAGTGGGTCATGAACAGGGACGATTAAAATGATGGTCATAAAAATGTTTCTGAGCAAAGATGAGATGGATAAAAGAAATGAAAATATATGGGGAAGAGGAATTAGGGCGATCATTAAATGGAAATGAGTGAAAGAAAGTGGAATGAGGAGGATTAATGGGATTTCTTCAGACTGTCCAAACATCCTGATGCAGCCAGTCAGTTAGGTAGACCACACACATGTCTTGAAGACTTAGCACCTGGATTACTTTTAATTTTCTGCTATTAAAGTCACAGACAGACAGAGGTTTGTTTTTGGACCACAACCTCTGAAAAACAAATGGCTTAGTCAGCCTCTTACTCTGGATTGCATTAAATTGGCCCCCAGTTTTAATTTAAAAATCCCTTGGTGTCATCTCTGTCTGAATGTGCTTGATGTTGAATCTGTCTGTATGTCTATAAACTTGATCTGTTTGTCTTGTAAAGTGTCTTGAAATGACAGTTGTTGTGAATCTGCACAATTTCAATAGACTGATTTGAACTGAATTTTAGGATAAAAAGGTAATATTCATCAAAAGGAAAATGGGGGGATTTATCCATCCATCCAGCCAGCCAGCCAGCCAGCCATATAGCATACAGGATTAGCATACATAGTAAGAGCAGCTGAATGTTGTTTCAACACCATATATCCATAAAGAAACAGCCAAAAAACGATAACATTATAAATCCCCACACTCAGAAACTCTTCACCCAAAATTTAAACCAGCAGCCTTCTCATCGGGGATAATCACTGCACCACCTCATCTCCAAAGCTGTTTCTGTTTCCCTTCTGTTGAGAATTTCTGTGAGTCATCACTTCCTCTTATCACATGCAACCAAGCAGAAAGTTCAGCTTTTATCTACTGATGATATCCACCTGTGACATTTAGCCCACACAGCAACATATTAGAGTTAAGCCAACGATGTCCATTTATTGTGATCCGAGCATTGAAAAGAGAAAGATGACGTCTTTTCCTAGGACTGTGTTTTGAGTAATCACAGTGATTTGCTGATCCTGCTTTGAGTTTTCTCTGTAGAGCATGACTTACAATGCACAAATAATTTGCAGGAAAATGCAACCATGAGCAACCAGCAACTGAGATGAACTGGGATTTCTCTTTTACGTAAAACACCAATGGTTTTAGATTTCTAGAACTAATGGTGGTATATTTAAAGCAGAATAAATTTTGATGGTGAGGAGCTCCAAAAGTCAACATCTGGTAACCATTAGTGATAGCACGCCTTCAGGCAGCTTACCCTGATTTTCATGGTGGCTGCTTGATTGGCTCAGATCTCAATCTGGAGTCAGGTATGATCAGCCCCTCCCTGCTGAAAACTGGGGGGAAAAAATCCTTCGCTATGCTTTGTTATAGTGACTTGCTAAAGTGTTTTTACCCTTTTGAACTTTTGTTTTTCACATTTTGTCACATCACAACCAAGAAAATCTCTGTGTATTTTACTGGGATTTTATATGGTGGACCAAGACAAAGTAGTCCACAAATGTGAAGTGGAAGGAAGAGAACATAAAGTTTTCAGTTTTCTTTTACAAAATGTTTCTCAAACATCTGCAGTCTTTTTGTAATCAGTCCCATATGCTCTATTGTCCCTAAATAAACCAGTGCAAAAACTTGCATTCAGAAGTTCACTATTAAGTCAATCTCTCAGTGTGTAATTTAATCTCAGGAGAAATGCAGCTGTTCTGCGAAGGCCTCAGAGGTTTGTTAAAATGGACAGAATTTCTAACGCATTTCTCTAGTCACACTGACCAAAGCCCTCAAAGCCTTTACTCTAGAGCCACATCAACTCAGTCACACCCACTAACTGATACACAAAGCAGTAGGCAATCTGGGGTTAGGTGCCTTGCTAAGCAGCAGAAGGAAGCTTAAATTGAACCCACAACTTTTGGACTGCAATACTCATGTGCAGAATGAGGCAGTGACACAAAGTTTTGACTCAGGGATCTGAATACTAGTGCACATCACAGCCTTGAGAAGTTGATTTGTTTACAATTGTGCAATACTTTGTGCTGGTCTATCACATTGTGGCTGTAATGTGACAAAATGTGAAAGCGTTCAGTTGGTTTGGATAATTTTGATAGGAGCTCTGTCCGTTTCCTTCCTTCATAGCTGCAACTTTTTAGCAAGCTCTGCGTTTCATATCATATTAAAGGATCGGCTTGTGTTGACATTTAAACTTTTCACCTTGCATTGGCTTCAGCTTCCACTGCTCCAAAGATTTCTTGCAAATGATTAAAAATACAACAAAGACACTCCTTCATGTTCCTGAGTTTACGCGGGAATTTCCATCCAACTTTTACTATAAATATCTAAAGCCACAAAAGAGGGCTGATGTCCTTCAAAAGTGTGGGATGAGATGAAACAAGGTTCTAACAAATGAAAAGCTCTGCTGTGCTATTTGTTAAGGCAAAAGAAAAGAGAAAAAAAGGTTTACAAGAGGAAAATAAGTTCTGCCTGCATAACTTTAACCATCTCCGTATGCAAACTGGCCAAATATCACTAATGTCGGAGAAGCATCGTTCCAGTTTACACAACTTAAAAGGCTCTAGAGTCCCATAATAAATCAGTGTGGAACTAGACTTTGGTAATTGCCCAAATCTCTGGTGAGACCACAGCTTTCCATAAATCATAACATGGTTGAGGTTTGAGGGCAGCAGTGATATTCTTGTAAACAGCTTATTGCTTGTTGGTGTGCTGGACACATAGCAAAGGAGACTCACAAAGCAGCAAACAGTACGAGGACAATTAGCAGTCCAACAAACACAAACAGATGCACAATGGAAAATAATCCTGCAGAGGAATCCGGACTACTAAATGCCTTCCTTTGTGCGTTATCTCCTCCATAATTACACATTTGTAATTTCCACTCTTAGAAAAATCCCAACCCCATCATTTTCATTGCCAACATGCTCAGCGCTAAGCAGGGAGACAATCAACACGTCCTGCCTGCCATAATAGCTCTTTGTGCTCCCTCGCCCCAAAGCTGGAAACCCATTTAGGGAGGCCACTTGCAAAGTTTTCAAACCTACACCCACTTCAAGTGACCCGTGTCCGGCTCTGCCACCCGAGGCTCAGTCTGAAGTCTCCCACACTCATTCATTCTGGCTGACAGATTGGGTTCTGGAGGCGGGGAGCAGTTAAATTCAGAATAGATGGACGATGGAGGGGAAAAAAGGCACCAAAACACAAGCCTGTCTTTGATTTTCCCTAAAAAGTGAAAGAATTGTAAATCAACTCAACATGTCCCTGGACCCAAATCAAGACTCGGATTGAGATACACAGACAAACACACATCCTGCTCACTGCAGGATGTTTAATTGCAGCTACTTTTATCTAGTGGCAAACACATCTCTATTTAACATATTTTATGCTTGCTCCACATGTGCAAGCATAAAATACTTGCACATGTTCCCTTTTAGACAGTAGAGTGGTGTGTGAACATGAAAGTATGCATTTGTTGTTGTTTTCTAATGTTGTGATATATTGTTTATGCTTCCACTGGTATTTTGATTATTTATCCTTTGTGATGGGCTCATAGTCCTTGAGGTTGGAAGGCCTCCGTGTCATCACCCTAATCTTTAGGTCCTTCCACAGGTTCCCTATCAGATGGAAGTCAGGAGTCTGGCTGGGCCCCTCCAAAACTTATATATATATATATATCCCTTCAAGTCAGAAGAAACATGTTTGTCATAGTCAATGTGTTGCAGCATGATTGTTTTTGGAATATTTCTGTTTAATTATATTAACCCCCCCTCACCCCTCCAAAAAAAATAGTACTGAGATTTGTATGTATTATACAGAGAGTAGTAGCATTTTTGTCAAAGATAGGAACCATATCCTCACCTTTGCAATGACCTGAGTCCTGCTTATCTTGTCTGTTTTCTGATTGCTCATCATATCAGATTTGAAGTCAGTTCTTAGTTATTCTTGGATAATCAAGAACCAATCAAAGAAAGACATTATTTAAATAAAATAACAGATTTTTTTTTTATTTATTTTCTGGTTCAGACACAGAAATATGTAATGTTCATTCCAGAGGACGCAGTGTCAGAAAAACTTAAGAAGTCAGTGGAAATAAAAATCAAGTAAACAAGTTAAATAACTGCATATTTCAAACTGATAGCTATGTTTTCACGTAACAACAGCAAAATGTACAGCTTGTTTAACTTTTTTATGTTTTTATGTGTAAACTAAAAACTTTCAGAATGGAAAGATATGGACTTTCTTTGCAGTCTGGCCACACCGAACAAGGAGGAGGGATGAGACATGCTGGATATGCACCCAGCTATAGCCATGTGATGTAAAAAAAAAAAAAAAAAAAAAAAAAAAAAAAAAAAGAATCATCAGACAAGACCACCTTCTTCTATGGGTCTGTGCTTTAGTTCTGATGCTAATGCTCCTCATTGCTTTCTGCAGTGGATGACCCCCATCCACTGCTTTCTGCAGTGGATGGGGGTCAACATGAGCACTCTGGCTGTGCAGCAGCTAAGGAGCCAAATATGCAACAAACTGCTATATACTATACAACAGCTCTCTATCAGAACCAGCAACTTATGCCCCAGTACCACAGGCCAGTCTTTGGTCCCCATGTGTCAACATCACCAGATTGACAACAAAGTTGTTTTTTTTAATCATGCTTCTTGTATAATAGTAATCTCCTGACTTGGTCCTGTGTACTGTCATAGCTTAGAGATTTAAAAACACGTAAGATCCTCAGTGGAGTCTGAAAAAAGTGACCAAAAGCAGCTCACTCTGGACTAGATTACAGTACTGCATCTACAAATAAATCACTGTCATCTGCTGACTGAGCTGACTCTTGTCTGGCCATAACATTCCACATAAGATAAAAACAGTAACTCTGGATGTTTGGGCTCACTTATAGAGCAGAGGAGGAGCAGCGCCGCTTCCAGAAGCTCCATGTCTTGTTTGCACTGACAGCTGAGACGACCCAGACATGAGTGTGTTACAAGTAAGGCTCAATAATTCGCATACTGACAGTTGATAATGTCAGTTGCATGAAACAGTAAAGAAATGGACCAGCAAAGAGTATGAGTGAGAAGATTCATTACTAACTTGTAAGCCGTCATTTGTTGGTGACATAAAACTGCTCTGTTGTAAATGTTCTTTTACCACCAACTCGTTTTCTCCTTTTGTGCACAGAAATGTTTCTTTCACTTTTTTCTTTTGGAGCCACAATGCATTTCTCAAATCTCTCACTCGTTCCCCAGTAGCCCAGTGATGGTATCTGGACTTCTTCCACACGTCGCTCTTGTCTGGACACTTCCATATTTCACCGCAAAAAAGTTTAATAAGTCCAAAAATTACATTTGAATTGCCATTTAACATAGATTGTGGCTGTAAAAGGTTGAACTTTACCACAAACCGTCTTAGAGTTTGGCAGAATTCAGCTGTAAAGGAATAAAGTGTGCTAATAGCTGGGTTTGGCCTCTTTCAGAATGGCTGTTGTAGACTGGAAGTTGAGGAGGGGAAAAACCATTCAGCTGCTAAACTGCATTCATTTAAAAACAACCCAATTCTTTTTATTGCTGTGTTCTGTATGTCTTTAACCATTCTGGCTCTGACAAGCATTATTTTTGTCAAAAACTGGTATGCTCTTTTCTTTCTGATGTTAGTACCTAATGTTGCTGTGCATGACCAGATAATGTGCAATAAAAACATGCTGAAGTATTTATAGCCCTTTTTCACATCTTGTCATATTGAAACCACAAAATTCACTGTATTTCATTGGGGGTTTTATGCATTCTTTGTTGCAAAACAAGTCAAGCTCACTTAAACTGGATGGATAACATTGATGAAGCAAGTCTCAAACACATGAAATGTGCTTTTTACCAAACACCAGGGTTTCCAATTTCAATCCTCGAGTGCCACTGTCCTGTATCTTTGGATGCATCCCTGCTCCAACACACCTGAATCAAATGGATTAATAACCAGGCCTTTCAAAAATATGCTGATATGCCAAGAACATAATTCATCCTGAACCACATCACTGTAGCTCTGCCTGTATGTTCAGGGTCATTGTCCTGCTTCCATCTTCCCATTGACTCTGATCAGCTTCCCTATCTCTGCTAAAGCAAATGATCCTCACAGCATGATGCTGCCACCACTATGTTTCACCATGGAGATGATGATTTCTGAAGCATGTTTTCTGGATACTCTACATGGTTTGTGGCAAACTACTAATGAGATTTGTTATGAACAGATCTCTGCGACACTTTTAAAGCATGGAAAATTGTTCGAAAATGATGCTCTGCTTAAAAGCTCTCTCCCTGTCTGCTGTGTTTCTTGGTCTTCATGATGCTGTTCGTTCACTAATGTTCTCTAACAAACCTTCATAGGGTTTAACAAGGCCCTCACAGAATAGCTGGATTAGATCAAACAAAAAGGAACATTGTTTACTGATTAGGTTACTTGTACATTTTAATTGTTTCCTGTGTTTCCTGCTTTGGAAACCGTTTGTCTCTATGTGTTTGACTGAGCGTTCAATGAAACTAAAAGGGGAACTCTGTCATGTTTTATATTGTGGACATCAGATTACAAGCTGCACACTGAGGCCTGACGTCAGAACACAATGAGGCTTGACCGACCAGGGTGAGACAAGGCCACTTAGCTCTGCTTCTCTGTATCCACACCTCATATGTACTGTGACCCCATCCATCTCTAGATCTATTCCTAACTGCTGCCAATTGTAAAGTGGAACCGTTGCATCATGGCGTTTCATTCATAGTTATCTGCCTGGCATTAACCTTTCCCATTCAGCCTGGAGAGGCTTTCTCACTTTACATAGACCCAAAACATAAATCAACAGTGAATTATTTTTGTTTGTCTGACTAGCATTTTACGAGGTAACAGGATAAAGAAAAATTTAAAGGTCATTTAGTTTTACTATCAGAAATTTACTGTCATAATCTTGTTTTCTAAATTACTGAACAGGGTCTTTGTGTGTGTATCAACATGACCTATGCCCCGTTAAGGCTGTAATGCTCTGGAGGGCTCTTTAAAACACTAAAACAGCAACTTATCTGTAACATTCCAGGCTGTTTCTGCAGCCTATGTTCACATTATATCTCTCAGATTACAGCATTTAAATAAAGACTCCAGATACTGTTTATCTCCCAAATGTTCCACATGAAATTATTTTAGAATATGCAAACAGAAATACAAACATTAATATGGTGTTTAAATTACTTATCAAGTTAACATGGAAATCAGCCATGGCCTCTTAGAGAAAGAGGCTCCTTCATTATGTTTCTTTTTCCCACAATCTAACCAGTCCTTCTCTGGAGTCCAGCGTCTTTCTGAGTCACTGTTTGGAAAGAGGATATCTGTTTAAACTGCTTTCTTTGTTCAATTTGTGATCTGAGGTCAATCCAAACATTAAGTAAAATACATTCATATTTATTCCATTTATATCAAAATTACTTCCAGACCAAGTGATAAAATGTAGACATGAAAAGGGCCCTTCAGGACAGATCTGTCTGGTGCTGAGGAGTCCTGAAACTAACAGTAAATGCATATCTTGAATCGACAAGGATTTTATTGTATTGATGCTTCAATGTGTGATCAGCTTTCTTGGTTTTAGTGTAAAAATGTGTACCAGCAGTTTTTATATGAAAGAAAAAGCCAAGAAATAAAACATGTGGTGAGACATTCAGAGTATGTATGAAGTTCCTCTCAGAAAATTACACGTAGTCATCGTGATGAACATTATGATTTTTGAGTTTTAGGGGGTAACTTAAACTGGACTGAAAAGATTAGACAACATACAAGTTTAATGATTCTTCAATACTAAAACTGAAAGCACAAGTTTAAGCAGCACTGATAAACAGACCCAAGGTTTGCTTGACAGCTGGTACAGTATTTCTAGGATTAAAAGCCTCACTTTGACTCCTGCATACATACAATTTGCAATTGTGGCTAAATAGCTCAAACTTTGCCTACTCTGACCACTTTTCGTCAGAAGGTATTTGGCTTGTCAATGTGGGCCAGCTGCTAATTTCAGGTGTCACATTTGGAGGAGGGGGCTTCTTTCTTGGTCTGTAAATGTCTCTTAGTTAGTCCATTTTGATGTTTTAAAAGTGCTTCACCCTGGGCAACAATATTTGTGTTCCAGTAGTTCCCAGTTCTTGATAAACTTGAGCCCCAGTGGTTCCTGGACTATTTCTGACCTTCTTCATTTAACCTGAGGGTGAGCGCTTAGGTCAGATAATTGAAGCTTTTTCATCATCACAATGATATTATTCACATATCACATTAAGAATTCACATTTAATGGATAATGCAGGCTAAAGTCAAACTTTTGGGATATCACCAAACTCAATCCGATTAAGCTATGTGGACTTTGCTGAAAAGCTGGATCTGTGCCAGCAAACCAAGCAATTTAATTAAACTCTGTCAAAAGAATGATTAAAATAAACCATAAAAGGCCCAGAATTAATGTAACATTTGTGCCCATGATGAGTGAATGTTAACATCTTTCCAACACTGCACACTGGGAGAGGAAGCAGGTGAACTGACTGAAGAGAAATGGAACAGATGTTGAAACAAGGAGCAGAAAATAAGGAGATCCATGAGGTTGCAGTGTAAATGATTTAAAATGCAACATAATCAGAGCAACCTAAATGGAAATACACATGGAAAACACAACCCTGAGAGCAATCAAAGGCCAACCAGAACACCAACCATTGTCACAAAACTTTCCCAATTTTAGAAAAATGGCAAAATTTAGACCTCTAAAAACACAAGCAAAGAAAAAAGATGGCAAAAATGTGATGTAAGACAGTAATACAACACAATGACTGAACAGAGGGGCATACTTTTATTACCAATTTCAAAACATCAGGAAACCAAAGTCTTTGGGTTCCGGGGGGAGTATGGTTGCAAAGCTGAAACTTAAAGGAATTGACGGAAGGGCACCACCAGGAGTGGAGCCTGCGGCTTAATTTGACTCAACACGGGAAACCTCACCCGGCCCGGACACGGAAAGGATTGACAGATTGATAGTTATAACAATTATAAACATCCCTAATATATGAGAAAATTACTCTTTTTAGGTATTTTGAATAGAAATTAACTGCTTGCAAAAAGTCCAATTTATTCATTTATTTGTTTGTTTGTTTGTTTATTGTTTTATTGGTTTATGTATTTTAGTATTACAGATACACACATATTATGCAACAACTTTTTCTAATTTATTTTCATTCACTCATATGTATCAATCATCGATTTTACAAAATATTTACTGTATTACAATAATGTAAAAGTAGTTTTAAAATAATAATTTTTTTCATACAATAATATTAACTGAATAGTTAATAACTACTGACTATTGTAAACTGTAGGTTTTTTCAACATTATTGTTGTTTAAATTAATAATGTATTTCACATTTCTCATACTCCTATTATGCAGCTCTACACACCGATATATATGCAAAAAAAATTACACAATGGATAACATCAAACACAAACAACCTGACACCTCAGCAACATATAAATGAATGCAGAAGAAGAAGAACTGAATGAAGAACAGGGAATGGCCACGCATCCTTTATGTATTACTAATAATTAATTTCAAATATGATTTTTTTTTATTTGTTTTCCAAGTATTTGTGAAATCTAAAGTTTGATGTGAAGAAAATATTCTAAGAATACCCAACGTTTATAAGTCTGGTTCAAAGTCTATTAGCAATACAGCAAAGACAGTACATATTGAACACATAATATTTTACAGCTGAAATTAAATTTTTCTCTTTAAAGTCTAACTGCACTCATCAGGTTTTCCTTTGGGCTTTATGTGAGATGAAGAATATAATTTGATGGGGGATTTTAATGTCGTGTGAGAAATAAGATAACCAAAAACACAAAAATCCACCATCTATGAAGAATGTCTGTTTTATATTCCCACGACTTAGCAACAGCTATAAAACACCCAAACCCTGTTTCCTCTTTAAATGAGTGAGCCAGTGCCCACAAAGGAGACAAATTCAAAAACCTTCCGAATGTTATGACTTGCAACAAATCACAACACTGCTGCATCGTAACTCTCCCATGCAGCTGTAGGGAGAATGGTCCGAGCTGGAGCGTTTCATTCAACCACAAATCAGAATTTAGCCTCACATCTTAATGGAAAACAAGTTCCTTTTTAGAAGATGATGTGCTGTTAAGGTTTACAGTGCTTTGCTAACATATTCATTGCCATTTAACCTTTTTACATTTTAAAACCACACATTAATGTTTTTTATTGGTATTTAATGTGACAGACCAGCACACAATAGTGCATTGTTTTTAATATTTTAACCTCTTTTACTCCAATACCACGAACTGCAATGCAGTGGAAGCAACTGCATTTAGAAGTCCCTAAATTAGTAAATATAGTCCACTTGTGTAATTTAGTATGTTTAAATCCAGCTGAAGGCTTTTAAGGTTTGTTAGTGAACAAATAGCATCATGAAGACCAAAAAACACAGCCGACAGGTTAGAGAGAAAGTTCTGGAAATGTTTGAAGCAGGATTTAGGGTAAAAAACAATATTCCAAGCTTTGAACAGCTCAAAGAGCCCTGAACACAACTACAAACCTACGAAGAAATGGCTGTTCAACTAAACTGACCAGCAGGGCAAGGGTGGGAACTTATCAAAGAAGGGGTCAAGAGGCCTGTGTAACTCTGGAGCAGGTGCTCAGATCAACACTGCCTGCAACAAAAAACTTAGTGGTGGCAGTATCATTTTGTGGGGATGCTTTTCTTCTTCATGGATGGAGCTAAAGACAGAGAAATACTGCTAGTAACTGCAAAAGATTTGAGACTGGGGTAGAGGTTCAACCTCCAGCAGATAAACTCTAAACATTTGGATCAAAGCAATATAAATGGGCTGGGATGGTCCAGTCAATGTCCAGGGAAAATGATCCAATTGACATTCAGGGGACCTCCGCCTATAGCGGTTCAGTATTCGCAGATTCACCTGTTCACGGATTTTTCTGTGGAAAGTAACTCCAAAATACTCAAGGAAAATCCGTCTATTTGCAGAATCTTTTGTTAAGTATATCTGAAATATTTGAAAGAAAATGCAGTTTGGGAAGCTAAAATACCTTGGTGCGTAGCTACTTGACACTATTGACTGGTGTTTGTAAAGCAACCAGTAGTAGAGCACCATCTATTTCTTTGGCACTGATGAGCTGTACCCCCAAGAGTGGAGATAAAGACTGCAGATATTATCTTTTTGCTGTAGTGCCAAGATGATTTCATCTGTGTGTGTTCACGTGTATATTTGGTGTTTGAATTATTAAAATAGAAAGCTACAAGTGTTTGCAGAGGGGCTGAAATATTACAACATCTCTATTTCAACAAAAAAAATGCACAAATGTTGACTTTTCTTCTAGTTTTTACCCAGACTTACAGACTGATCCTTATTGTTCAGTCTTGGAATGATAATGGATTGTAAATTTGCATATAAGTTCCACCCAATGGGTAACAAAATAACACAACTTGAAAAACCTTGACTGAGCAAGATTTCTGTGAAGATCTCTGTGATTCACTGAAAAGAAGTCTTTTCTAATTTATTGGGTGATCATTACAATGTCTAGAAAATGTGTACATATGTAATTTTTGTGCAACACTTGTACAAAGTGCAAAATAACGTTTTACTAGGATTCAAATAAAATTTTCATAAAACCTTACAAAAACAAAGAAAATCTGACACACTCCTTTAAAACCATTTACAAGGCTGAACTTTTTTTTTTCATGTTTTTCTTTGTCCAGGTCTTGCAGAATTAAAACACTGGCAGCTATATTTGATTGACTTGGCAGAGGGGTCTACTTTTCAGACTTATTTGTCAAACATTTTGTAAATCTTGGATCAATTTCCTTCCATTTCTGAATTATGTACTACTTTGTGTTGGTTTAGCCAAAAAATCCCCCTCACAAACACTGAAGCTTGTGGTCATGACATGACAAATGTACAAAAAATTCCAAAAGTTACAATTAGTTAGACTCTCACAATTCTTCACATCACCAAATCTTCTTCAACTTGATTTGAGGCCATCTGTTCCAAATCTTTTAGCAGGGCATTACTTGTGTGTACACAAGGTCTCACAGATGATACTGAATGTCAGGGACAGTGGCATCAGAATTCTCAATAAACTTGTGAGACAAGATCGTGTGAATAAACAGACAGGGGGATCAATGCCAGTCTGGTCACCACACACCATTCAGCTCAGTAAACATGCATGAAGGGAGTTGGTCAGGCCAATATCCAGCAAGTTAATGGTTCCAATAAATTTGACTCTTTGTGTTAAGGACAGAAAACATACAAGCATCAGTGGAAGCACTCCATCGTCACTCTTTGTGTGATCGAGCATCCAGACAGAAGCTGTTCTTCATTAAAGAGAAATCGCTTGTCCACTAAACTGACTGAGCCTAATTATTTCTGCCACATAATAAGAAGAGCTTCAGGAAGAAAATGTGAAACCCTTGAAAGTTTATTCCCATGACAACTTGAGGATTTTTTGCTGTTTTATGAAGGATAACATGCAAAATGGTGGAAAAAAAGGACTTGAACTCATTTCAATAGGACATGAAACATGGTAAAATGTGGAAAACATTAAAGGCCCTGGAAAGTTCAGCACATTCTTTCAATTGGCCTGAATACTCAAACAAATGCATGCATGTGTTCTTGGGTTCTTTTCATCACTATGCAAATGAGCAACAAAACTGCATACAATTTTCTGCATCAGTAACTGCAAGATTAAGTCACAAGATGGATGCATCAGAACTTTTCCAGTTTTGCTTAAATGCTTTCAAAAGGTGTGGAGAGAGTTTTTATTATTATTTCATCGGTCACTGGTTTTCTTTGCATTCTCTTCTGAGGACAAATGTCTAAACACCAGTATGGAATGTAGTACGTTCATTGCCAGAAGGACACAAGAAAACAAGCACTTATCAATGTCTAAAAAAAACCTCTCCAAATTTTCAGCATTTTTCTTGCTTTCTGGCTAAAAGAGAATTTTAAAAATGTTATCTGGCTATGAATTCAGGGAGCAAGGAAATATGGATAAGGTCAAAGCATGAGTCGTCTTTTGCACCAAATTAAATGAAGTATAAATTCTCAGACAAACAGCCAGTCAAGGAAGGGAGTGGGAAAGCAGATGAACGATGTGTTCCTTCTTTGCGTTTTACTGCCATGTACCAGTCTGATCTGCTTCTTCTCACACTGGGAACCGGGTGTCATTTAACATTCCACAACCCGGCCTGACAGGGAGCTACAAATCACTCACTTTTTACGGTCGTTCTACTTTATGTCTACAGTGCAGGGATGATGGCAAGATCTAGAAACGGACCACAGCTCAGCCTTGACCCTATCTCTACACTTTCCTGAAGCTTAGGTACTCATAATTGTTTGAGACTTTTTGACCTAATCCATCAGATCTGATGAAAAGAGGTAAAAACTATAAACTCTGAGTCAGACTGCCCTTACGTTGCAGACAAATGACAAAAATCTGGATTTTTAGCTTTAATTTGAGCAATAAAAAAGTGTTTGTTTACAGTACATTAAAGTGTGACATTTCTCCCAAAGACGAAAGAAAATATTTAATCAAAAAATAGCAAAGACATTACTAAATCAAGACAAATACTCTGTTACTTAAAATTAAAAATTACATAATTAAATCACAATTAAGATGCCTTTCAGAAGTATTTATACATTTTCACTATTTTTATACACCTTGAACTATTTAATATTTCAAACCTTAATGTTTTTTATGGAAATATTATGTAACAGACCACCACAAAGCAGTACATTATTGTGAAGTAGAAGGAATGTGACTCATGCTTTTTAAATTTTTTGGTTTTGTTTTTACAAACAGAAATCTGAAAAGTGAATTTATATTCAGCCCTTCTAACTCAATACTTCTATTGCTGCAAACGCAGCTGCAAGTATTTTGAATGCCTCTACCAGCTTTGTAGTTTTAGAGATAGAAACCTTTGCCCATCTCCTACTAAACAGCTCCATAAAATAGGATTGGGGAGCATCCGCAGACAGCTACTTTTAAAGTTCTGCCACATATTCTTAATTGGATATAGGTCTGAACTTTGACTGGGTCAGTCCATCACATACATTTGCTTCAATTTAAATAATGTAGACCTAACATTTGTCCCACTCTCTTGCAGCCTCTGATTATTGATTTATTTCTTTTATTTTATTTTTTTGCAGGACTGCCCTGTACTTAGTTCCATTCATTTTCCCATCAACTCTCACCAGCTTCACTGTCTACGCTGAAGAAAGGCATCCACACAGGATGATGCTGCCACCACCATGTTTCACTGTAGGGATGGTATGTTCAGAAATATGTGCAGAGTCTGCTTTCCGCCACTCATGCCATTTTGTATATAAGCCAAACCAGGGGCAGAGCTGAGCCAGGATTAGACATGACGACAACAGAGGCACAACTAAAGTTCAGCTGTTTGGAGACAAAGTTATGGGACCTAGGCTTGCTGGATGTCTACAGAGGAGGGATAGAGGGTATACTGGAAATTCTTCTTGAAAATGGAGAAGGAAAAACGAAAGACCACAGAGAATGTTTGTGGATGTAGTAAAGGAGGATATTTAGAGCCCTGGTGATGGTTGGGACTGAGGCAGATTGTCCACCTAGGCGACTCTTAAAGTAAACACCTGAAAAACAAAGAAAAAGAAATTAGTTGGGTTGTATCTTGTCAAGAACTGTAGAATGCAAACAACTGACACTAATATCTTACTTATTATCCTACTGACTGTCTTCTTATAAATGCTGAGAAATACCATCACAAATACTACAAGTCAGTATCAGTCAAATTATTAACAGGTATTTTGTCACAATTGACTCAGTACAGATATGAATGTGAGGGAAAAATGATAATAAACAAGTTTCTTTTAACTGGGAAATAATTACTCAAGCTGTCTCAGGATCATATATTAATTAAAATGGTTTAATTGTCCCTTTTTGTGTAGGAGATTGTAACTACAGTGTCATGGAAAGAAAGAATGCACATTTAGGTACTTATTTTCTGCTGATTTTATATATATATATATATATATATATATATATATATATATATATATATATATATATATATATATATATATATATATATATATTTTTTTTTTTTTTTTTTTTTTTTTTTTTTTTTTTTTTTTTTTTTTTGCACATGAAAGGGTACAGCTAAAAATAAGGACAAATACTGCAGCATGAACCACCAAATGTTCCCAGTTAGAAGTCCAATTGCTACTACTAAATTCCCACAGGCCTCCCTTTGGGGAATCTGTCAGCTTGGATACTGCGACTTGGAAGGGTGAAGCCGGAAACCCTAATGATTCAAACCACAGTCATAAAATTCCCCAAACCATCAAGCCGTTTTCCTGTGAGGATGAGTCTCTAACTGTTGCTTTTCACAGCCACGGTGCTCATTTGTCTTGCTTCATTTGAGTCCAGAGAAATGCAACTCTAAAAACTAAGAACAGGGCCGGGTTTCAGAGCCAGTCAGCTACATTTTATCTTTTTTTCCCCTTGATTTTTAGCTTTACTTGGCCTGATGGGGAACAGAAGGTGCCATGTTTTTTTTTTGCAAAAACAACATTTCATGGGAATCTTTTAATGGGAAAACCATTATTTGTGCACACTAGAAATCTGGTTTTTATGGAAGAAAGTCTTAAAGGATTAGGCAAGAGCAGAAAGAAGAAAGTCATCGTTGGAAAAAAGACTGCGTTGGAGTTTGCAGCAGGCCTTGTTGGGGACACAGCAAACATGTAGGGGAAGATGCTCTGGTCAAATAAAACCAAAGTTGAATTGTTTTGGTCAACATGCACAATGCTATGTGTAGCAGAAAAACTAACACTGCACTTCACCCTGAACACACAATCCCTACAAAGAAATGTGGTGGTGGTAGCATGATACTGTGGGGTTATTTCTGTTTTTAGTAGAGTAGTGAAGCTGGTCAGAGTTGATAGGAACATGGATGGAGTTAGATACATGGAAATCCTGGTAGAAAACCTGTAAGAGGCAGCAAAAGATTTGAGACTGGAGTGGAGGGTCGCCTTCCAACAGGACAACATCCCTGAACATATGTCCAGAGTAACAGTGGAATGATTTGGACTGAATCAAAAGAATGAGTTAGAATGGTCCAGTTAAAGTCCAGACCTAAATCCCATTTAAAATCTAACCTGAAAATTATCTTCAAAACTATCCTCTTAATCAAATCTGAAAGACCTTGAGCTATTTTCCAAAGAAGAATGAGGCAAAATTTCTGACTCAGTATATGTTCTACAAAGTATTGACTCACAGGGAGGACTGAATACAAATGCATACCACACTTTTCAGATTTCTATTTGTAAAAAAAAAAAAAAAAAAAAAAATGTCAAAACCTTGGGGCATTTTCCTTCTACATTACAAATATGCATTACTTTGTGTGCTACAGCAAAATCCACTGAAGTTTGTAGTGAATAAAATATGAAAAAAGTTAAATGGGTATGAGTACTTTCACAAGACCTGTACAGTTTTTTATTGCTGTTGTTGTTGTTTTTTATTTTATTCTAGTACCTACTGAATACTTAAGGTTTTATAAGCTATGAACAAAATAAATAGTGCCCAAAGTTTCAAATTTACCACAAGTTCTCCATTGGCTGTTGCTTTGTTGAGATGTTGCTATGTAACAGAAAATAAAGACTCACTTAAGTTCAGGAGAAAAAAAATGAGCCAGATATTACACAAAAATCAAGCCTGACTTCTCAATACATGATGGAACATAATTTTGCAAGTTACAACAGCAGGTATTTTGGGGAATGTTTCTACTACTGAAACATTTGCTGATTCCTCTTTGCTCAATACCACAAGCTCAGTCATACTTGATAAATAGTGTCTCATGAACAGCATGCATGGTGTACAAAACTAATAGGTGTCAATTAAGAGGTGTCAATATACATTTTTTATTTATTTATTTTTACATTCCATAGTACACAAGTTCATAATTAATTGAATTATTTCAAGTAAGAATCAGGTCTATTGTTTTCAAAAACTTTGAAACTGAGATGGCACTTCTTTCACAGCCTTAGGAAGCTTTAAAACTGTCCCCAATTTGGAAAAGTAACTGTTCAGTCACATACTGACATCTTCTGACAGATGGAGAAACTGCAGTTCTGACTGTGACGTACCTGTCAGGTAATATTAACCAATAAAATTGATGTTACTTGGGACCAGTGTTGCAAGTACATGAGAGGCATGAAGTTTAAGTTTTAGATAGATGTAGTATGCAGTGGTGTGAAAAAGTATTTGCTCCCTTACAGATTTTTTTCGTTTTTGCCTTTTTTGGTTTTTGTTTTTGCCAAACTTAGATGTTTCAGATCATCAAACAAATGTGAATATCAGACAAACATAAGCTGAGTAAATATAGCATTTATTTTTAAATAACAATTTAATTTAATACTATCCAGAAAAAAACAGGCCCTTTGAGAAAATAAAATTGCCCCACCCTTGTTAAATCATGAGTTAACTGTCCTTAACCACATTTTTTGGAGATCACTCACCAACCCAAGCCCAAATTACTGTCTGACCTGTAAAACAAGATAAAATCACTTTAACAGAACTTGTCAGACAAGATGAAGTAGGCTAAAAGATCTCGAAAAACAAACACTCCATGTCCCAATCAAAAGAAACCTCAGAACAGATTAGAAAGTAGGTGATTGACATCTCAGTACGGAAAAATGGATTTCTAAGAGTTTGGGATGCCAGTGAATCAGCAAATGGAGAAAACATGGAACAGTAGTAAACCTTCCCAGGAGTGACCAGACTCCCAAAATTACTCCAAGACTACATCAATAACTCATGCAGAAGGTCACAAAAGAACCCAGAAAAATACTTAAAGAACTGCAGGCCTCACTTGTCTTGACTAGACACATTGTTGAAGATGCAACAATGAGAAAGAGACAGGGTAAAAATGGCATCCATAGAGGAGTTTCAAGGTGAACGCAACTGCTGATTAAAAGAAACACAAATGCCCATCTATTTGCAACACACATCTTGATGATCCACAAAACATTTGTGAAAATACATTAAATCTAACACAGCTTTTCAGAAAAAGAACATCATTGTGATGGTCAAACATGGTGGCGGTAGTGTGATGGTCTGAGGGCTGCTTTCCAACAACTTTTAGATGTATCCATGATCCATCACATCTGAATTAAATGAATGTATTACCTCCTCAGCATATAGTCAAGTTCTAGAGAACCGTGTTTACCCAAGTATTTGATTCAGTTGTGTTGAAGCAGAGAGACTTTTGAAAGTACCAGCACCCAAGGAACTGGAGTTTAAAAACCTCTCGTCCAGGACTGCCTTGCGGTAGCTGGACCTGGACAACTTACCGTAATTATTACAACTTACCGGAACCATGAATTCTGCTGTCTGCAAGAAAATCTAGGAGAACATCCGGCAATCTGTTAGTGACCTTAAGCCTATTTGGTTTATATAGCAGGACGATAATCCAAAGAACACCAGCAAGTCTACTTCTAAATGTCTCCAAAAAAAAAAAAAGGTTTAAGAGCAGCCTAGTCGAAGTCCAAGCTTAAATCCAATTGATGTGGTTTGGCATTACCTTAAACTGGCCATTTATGGTTAAAACTGTCCAAAACAGCAAAATTAAAACTATTCTGCAAAGTGAGGGATAATCGCCACTTATCAAAGGACACATAAAGGAAGTTGTTGCCACAAAGAGTGGCACTAGGTAAAACGTTTAGGAGGCAATTACTTTTTCACAAAGGTCAGGTTGGTTTGAATAGCTTTTTGTTCTTACTAAATGAAACATCAATTAAAAAATTCACATCATAGTTACTCTGGTTATTTTTGTCTGATCTAAAAATGTTTTGATGATCTGACAAAATCAAAACAAGGGAAAAATGTAAGAGAGCTAATGCTTTTTTTTAAAGTACTGTACATCGTAGGTTGCAGAAAGGAACATTTTTTAGGATCAAACAGTTTGAAACATCTAATTCCAAAGAAAAATCACAAAAAGCCAAAATGCAGAGTCATGGACCATTTAATGATCTTCAGAAGTAAGTTAAACAACCATTTATGTTACAGTTTAAAATGTCCTCATGGAGGAACAGCAAAATACACTCAAAATGAAGGTTGATCAAAAGACGTTTTTTCATATTAATCACTGTTTTAAGACTGTTTTTTTTTTCTTTCTTTCATTTGTATATCAAAAATTATAAGTGCCTTCAACATAACCATGAGAGTTTTCAGCTTGCAGTCATAGAAATATTTACACCACAAAACTGACAAGCATGGTTTTACTTTCAGCATCGGTTTCACACTCTTCATCTCCCGTCTCTTTTAGACTGCTTTGTTTTGTTGCACAAAACAAAAATAAAGACCCTGAATAAAGACAACTGTAAAGTGTGTGTGTGTGTTTGGGGGGAGGGGAGAGGGGATAGCTACACAGAAGCACAGATTAGAGACATGGGTATTTACAGCTTGGCTCTAGGAGACAGACAGGAGGAAGGGTGGAGACAGATGATCAACACATCCATTAGCGGCATAATGTCAAGTTTAAGTCACATTCTTTGCCTTTTGCCTATCTTACAATTTAAGATTTGAAAATAAAGCATGCTATACAACAGGTGACGCAAAGTAGTGGCATGAATAAATTTAGTATGCAGACTTCAATATATGAAGGGAATGGGTTTCAGACAGCAGGGGGCAGTACAGGTCAACATGGGGAATAACAAAAGATAAACAGCAACCTCTACAGTACAAAAAGTTCCTTCAAATGAAAATGCAGCTTCATTGTGTAAAAAGCACTGCAGTAATAGAATTATGTCAATAAACAAAACGTTAAAAAAAATGAATCAATGTGCCCTCTGAACAGCAAAATACAAATTTAAATATGAAAATAGGTTCAGATCACATTTTTTTTTAACACACGTGCACGTGATGAGCATTTGCAAAAGACAGTTTGGCACAAACTTTTTTTTTTTCTGCAAACCACCCTGCCCCCCCAATTCACATTTTTCCCCAGCCAAAACAATAAATGATTAAAAAATAAATAGGAAAAATGAAACAGAAACCGCAAATTTAAAGAAACACTGAATACACGTTCTGTCTCGTAAAATAATTTTCTTGGTCTCTTCATTTTTGCTTCAGTCTTCAAATATTTACAATATCTACAGTTTCACAACTGTCCACAATACCCTTAGGTTTACAGAAGATGCAAATGAAAAGGAACAAATTAAATAAGTCTTTTTACTGTCCCCTATTGAGGCATTGCGTGTAAAATATACAACTCTACGGGTCCCATCATGAGTTCCTTGGGGCAGGGAACACGTTGCGATGGAAAAATTAGATCAGAAATGTCACCGAAACTTGCAGATGGTGTGGAGGAAAAGCTTTATGATTGATGAAGCCGAGAAGATTCTCCATCTTTCTGTAGGCAATAGCTTTCTTTGCTCTAGCACAAGCATGACTGATCACTAGAATAAATTCATAACATGTATCAATTTATGCACAAATATGTACAGAGTTCATAAAGTTTTGTCAACATAGTGCAATGAATTCTCAAGTTTAAAAAAAGAAACAAAAACAATCACAATCACTTTTATGAAGGTAAAAAACATCCTATTTGTAGGTCTCCATCCACAGCTTTATGAATGTTACGAAATACAAAAGGCAATGCAGAACACCTCCAAAAATGGCAGAAAGAAAAAGGAAAACAGTAATCCAAAATGATCATCAAAAATCCCCGCTCGACCCTTTGCGTCCTATTTAAAAAAGGTCTAGTTTTTGGAATTCATCATCACCGGGTGATTTAAGGACTTGGTGAAGTGACGGAGAAAACTTCTGTCCAAAAAAAAAAAAAAAAGATTTCTTTTTGTTGTTGTTTTTTTTTTTAAGTTAAACACATAAAGATGAGACATTTCCAGTTTCCAAACTGGTTCAATCCAAAAGGGCTGGTGTTGGCATTGTTCAGGAAAAAAATGGAGGTAATTAAACAGAGGCTATAACAATCATGAGGTGAGGGGAAATGCTGGAGATGCTGTTGAGAAGGTCGGGAGCCAGGCGCGAAAGATGGCTCTCCGAGAATTCACAAGGTGGGAATATTTGCACCACATAAGCTGCCTGTAGTTGCAGAGATGAACATAGTATGAGTGAAAAAGTGACATCAACAAAAATGACAGGAAAGCTGAAATGAAAACAAACCTGATTAGAGCCAGGGTTGGGGACATTGATTATGCCAGCTGCCTGTTTGGCTTGCAGGTAGGTGATGAAGCCACTTTTCAAAGCTTGGGTTTGACCAAGGACGTCTTCTTGGTCTCGACCACAAGGTAGTGCCAGGAGCAAACAGTAGTCATTTTCCATCTGCCATAAATAAGAAGTTTACATTAGTCAGTTAAACATAAAAAGAAATATTACAACAGACTAACAGAATTTATGTTCTATGACTTGATGTGATCCATGTATTTTTTTCAGTTACTGACTCTCAGGCTAAAGCAACAAAGTACTCACAGTCATTCTGCGTGCCACACTGTCCAACTGGGAAGTCTCAAGCCTCATCCTCTGGACAATACGGAGAAGAGATCCTCCCTCTGGGGGCGGAAGGGAGCGCTGGGCCAGCATGGTGTTTCCAGACACAAAGTGTAACTGGACAGCAGCCTGGTCATTCTTCAGCGCCAAGAGGCCTTGCCAAACTATAGGATACTTCTGCAGAAAAAAATATAGGAAGTTATTGTAAGCACAGTGTTGCCTTTGCTACAGACTTAAAATCATTTTTGTCATGTATGATAACCACAGATGCACCGTTAGAAACTAAAATCTTATCAAGATATGTGAACGCAGCATACACAAGTTCTACCAGGTCCACATTCTTCAGTGTGGTTGTTGTTAATGAGGGAAGAAGACTCAAAGTTAGCTATTTTCAATATCTGTGAGGTGTTTATAAAGGAAATTAGGAGGAGCACAAAGATGATAAAAAGCTATTTAAAAGGAAACTGTATTTTGTACAACTTGTTGAGACATGTCTGAAGTTAATTTAAGCTGTAAGAGAGAGCGTGACTTTTAGCAGATAAGAAAGTTGAATGGACTACAGTAAATTTGCTCCATTTTATTCTTTTGGGAGATCAACCTTAGTCTGCAAAGAAACATGCATAATTTGCAAATGTTGGTAGCCATTGGAAAATATCAGAGCTAATGTAAAGAGACTGCTGTTTTAGCAATACTAGGCTGTGCTAACCATGTTAACCGCTAATGTCAGGTAATGAATTCAAAATTTAAATTCTGTATTCATTTCCTCCTTGTTCTAAAATGGTAAAATTCTGTTGATTCAGATGCTCTCTCCCACACATGGTTTGGTGTTACCTCTGCTCCTACTGTTGAAATTGATGACCGCTAACAGCAGGAAATATAAAAAAGAAATTTTTGAGTGCTCTTCTTATAACTTCGTATATTATATATCTCTCTAATGGATATGATGATGGTTCATAAAATTCTAAAATTCTCTTACTTTCAATAGCTGCACCATGTCAATTGACCGATGTCCGGAATGTTCCAGCTTGGTATCATGTCGTGGCTGTTGTGAACTTGATGGGGGTGCTGTTGGTGGAGGAGTCAGAAGGAAGGTACGAGGACCTTTCTGTACAGACAGGTCTTGCTTATGAGTAAGACCCATAGGTGACATCAAGGGGGACTGGTATGATGGAGAGATCGTTTCTCCTGATATTCGGGAAATGTGTGAAGGTTCAGAAGAGGTAGTGTGACGAAGATGAGGGCTTTCAGGTGTGGAATCATGTCCTCCTCCGTGTGACTGAGACATTTTGCCTCGGTTTCCCAACTCATGCTCTGGCGGGATCTAATTAAAAAAAATTAATATCACATTCAGAGATCAGTACACAATAGCTGTAACAATATCCTCAGAAAGTACCACATGATAAAAACATAGTATGTTACCTGTGTAGATGAAATCCCTTGGCTGGCCAGATTGTGTCCTGCAAACTGGGAAGGGAAGCCCCGGATGTCTCGATATACTGGAAAGGAGCTTGCGCCTCCTGGATGCATTAGTTGAACTCCATGAGGGTGAGAAGACATCAAAACAGGACTGGATGCATGGACTCCTCTAATTCTACTTTCATTGGGGCTCAAATGCATTAGCTTTCCTTCTGGTGATTTGAGAGGCTCTTTTGATGAAAATTCAATGCTCTTTACCAGTATAGGACTTCGTGAAGGTCCAGAGATGTTGCTTGAAGATGTTATTGCAGTCTCTGAGTTGCGGGACTGCCTTACTTCAACAGATGCCTGTTCTCCAAGTTGCTGGTGCAGGAGTATGCGTTGGTGAATTTCTCTGTACTGGTCCATGCGGATGCTTGGGTGTAGCCCTCTGTGGTCACTGTGAACCACCATTACATCTGACTGTAGATGGGGAACCGAAGGTCTACTAAGAGCTTGGTTAAAGTGTCTGGGTTCTTCTTCACTGCCACCACCACTGCTGCCACCACCACCTGACATTGATCTTTGGGGACTTGAATGAGACTGCAAAACCATATCTCGAATAACATTAGGTTGTGGTGCATTTGAGCTCTTTGTAGACCCTGGATGTGGAGAAGGCAGGCAGTCTCCTCGCCTTCCATAGTTTATCCCTGACATAGGTGGGTTGTTTATTCTGGCTTCATGAGCTAAAGACTGAGTGACACTGTGAGGCTGCATTATGACAGAGGACTGTTCTGGGTGGGTGTGATGAATGCTAGAAGGGTATGTAGACAGCGTTGGCATACCGTGACTTAAAACCACTGAAGTTCCAATGGGAGAGCTGCTTAGTGGACAGGTTTTGACAAAAGGTGAAGGGGAATGACCAGCTGTTCGTGGAGACTGGGGTTCTTGTTTGAGGTGTAAAGCAGACCGATCATTTGTGTTGCCGGGGCTAGGACTCATGCGTGTTCCAGGGATAGATGGGTGGTGTGGACTCATGACTGGGCTTAAGTTAGATTGCTGAACAGCTTTGCTAATGTCCATCTTTTTTGTTAATGCATCTGTCACTAGTCCTCTTTTGCCATGCTGCTGCTGAATTACAGCTTGATTGTATATCAAAACTTGAGAGGAACTAACCGGTGGCTGGAACATCTTCACCACACCTTGTGATGTTGTATGATAGGGAGCTTCAGATTTGTCACATCCAAGACCCTCTTGCTTGACACTGGAAATGACAGGTTGAGAATTGTAGGATTGATTGGTTAAAAGGACTCCTGCGTGCCCGTAACCAGTTGGAGCTGAAGGAACCTTGGGGTTTGGTGACTGAGATGATGTTATGATGGTATCTTGCTTTATCTGTGATTTGGACACAGATTGTTGAAACTCTATATCACCAGCACTGGCTTCAGGAATTTGACTAATTTTGGCTCTCATCCTGTGTGGTCCCTCTGTTTTTTGACCAGAATAACTTAGAACAACAACACCCTCTGATGTGTTCACCCTTAAGCCAGGACTAGAACCTGTATGGTAGGGAGTAGACTCAACAACAGAGCGCCCTCTAGAAACATCTTCTGCTATCTCCACACTATGGCAGCGGTTATTCTCATTGGAGTTTGATCTAAATTTTTGTTTAGGAATGGTCAAGCCAATGTTTCGATTGCTTAGGGAAATTCGTGGGGTTTCTTCTGTATCATAAGGCATTGGAATTCTACTTATGACTGAGGTAGTAGGAGACATAATTGTATGTGATTTCTTTTCCCCACAGTTCTGTTGGGATTCTGTCAGTGGGGATGGCTTATGGTGCAATGACTTGGGTGGTAGTGGTGGCCTTTGTTCAGGATTTAAATGTCTTGAACCAAGTGTATCACTGGGATTTTCATTTTCTGACATCCTTGAATGATCCGATAGTGCAGATGATACCATAGTGGTAGTTATAGAATTGCTGTTTGATGCAGACACATATTTGGGTTCCATTAATATTTTTCTCAAGGTACTGGAACTTGGATCAATGTCAGAGGCCTTGGTGTCAGGGGGCATTGGGGGATTTGCTGTAGGTGTTCCAAGTGCAGTTGATGGAGGTATAGTGGGAGTTACTACTGTGACATGACAGGAAGGATTAACATAGATTCTGCTTTCCTCTGATCGCTGAGGCCAGTCAGGAGAAAGTGGCATTTTGCCAGGTCGCAATAGGGGTACACTAAGCTGGGAAACTGGTGATGAATTAGCAGGGCTGAAGGTAGGAGTACTTGCTTCTGCTGTTTGGGGAGGCTTTTTAGAAGCAGAACTGTTGCTTGTGCCTAAATGAAAGGCAGATTCTTTGGGAACAGGCTGTTCCACTTCGGGCTGTTCTGCCTCTTTGGGGTTGTCTACAGTTATAGCACTTGTAACATCACGTCTACAAGTTGCAACAGCAGTTACCACAGAGGTCACTGCAGAGACTCCAGCTGTAACAGTCACTGCTTTTGAGTCAGTTGTTTCTGGATCTTCTGGGATTGACTCAGGTAACTTTAATGGTGAGGGCTCTGACTGAGAGACTTCATCAGCAGCATCCCCCTTTCTGCTAGCCGAACCTTTACGATTTCTTGACTTCTTTGGGGTTCTGGCTCTAGCTTTACTTGTCTTCTTGGGTGTATCAAGAAGAATGGGTTCATCAGGTGTCTTCAATTCTGTCATTGATGCTTTTGGGCTTGAGGTTTGAGAGTCATCATCTAAGTCTCCAGCAAGAATATTATTGATTGCCATATGTGTTTCCGGTTCCATGATGTCATTGGAGGAGGACGAGGTTGAGATTACAGATTCAGGGGTAGGAATAAGAGCAGAGTAAGTAGGAGCAGCTGTGAAGCCATCTGCATCCCCACAGGTTTCTTCAGCTGTAATAGAATCAATAGCAGCGGCAAGTTCTGTTTCACTTGCAGGATTTTCTCGCTTCTCCTCTTCAACTTCAATTTCTGGTTCTACTATGACAGGGGGCAATGCAGTAGGTTGACCAGGAGGTGGTTCTTTATAAGGTCTCGGAGGCTGGTCAGCTGTAAGTTTGGCAATATTTTCAACTGCCTGCTCCAGTTCCATCTGTCGGGCTAAAAGAACAGCAGCTGGATCAGCAGGAGGTTCAGATTCTGATAGTGTGTCTTCATTTTCTTGTGTACTAACCTCTTTGGTATCTTTTGCAAAGTCTGTCATCTGTGTTTCCTCACTCTCTTTTACTACAGCTTTGCCCTTTGTAATATTAGCTGCAAAGGTATCTGACTCAAGATCCTCAGAGCGAAGTAAACCTTTTACATCACCAACGCTTACACGGATTTCTAGATTTTTCAGAGTGTGTGATTTGTCTTCAATTAACTGTTTAGTATTTCGTTTTAACCTTGGGGTTTTAACTTTTAGATTTTTTTCTGGTTGTTTTCCCCTCTCGGAGGAGCTGGTGTCTTTTTTCTCAACATCCAGATCTACAGGTACTTTTTCAACAGAATCTTTTGTATCTTTTTCTTTTCTGAGCACTGGCGAGCTTGCATTTTCTGCCCTGTCTGATGATTTGCTAATCGGTTCTGAGCTGGATTTGGGCTTAAGCTCAAATTCATCATTGCTTGATGGATCAGCTTGTTCTGCTGCTGACACAAATTTGTTCCCAGATGACTTGTCTATTTTACTTCCTTTTTTATTTGAAGTAGAGGAAGTTAGTGAAGTTTGTTGAACTTTTTGTGTGCGAGGTGAACGCCATCCCTCAGAGGCTTTCACCGCTTCTGCAGTATTCGATGCTTCTCTGGCCTCTGTGTCTGCTTCATTTGTTTTCTTCTGATCCCCTTTTACTGGTGATATATCTGCAACTCGTTTGACACCTCTCTTAGGAGGGCGTCCCCGCCTAGTGTTGGTAGAAATTTGAACCTCTTGGTGTATTTGGTCTTTGTCAGCCCCTCGTTTCCGCATGCAGCGTGGTGACTCTGTTACTTCTTTTCCAGCTTGTTCATCATCATGTAGAGTGGCATAGACTGACCTCACATTCCTCCGTCGTGTTCTTCCAACAATTAAACTCGATTCAAGGTTTTGTTCTGAATCTGATGCATGTATGGGAGACTTGGATGTGGTTTTAGATTCATACGATAATTTAGGTGCTTCTGCTCTAGGAGATGATGCCCTTTTGAGTTTCTCTCGGTCAATACGTTCACTTTTCCGTGTTGCGGGTTTTTCCTTGTTGATAATATTGGTTGGCTGTGTCGTACGTAATACAGCTAGAGGTTTGGCCCTTTTACCCTTGGGTTGTCTGCGAGTAGGTAATGGTTTCACTTCAGCTTCTAGCTCTGGCATACATGGCTCACTATCTGTCTCAGCTTTTTGAGATTCCTCAAAGCTTTCCATGGCCTGGTTTTCAATTTCAGGCTCTGACTTATTCACTTCAGAGGTTTTTTCTATCTTTGAACAATCAGAATAGGCAAATTCCATTGTCTCTTTTTCACAGGCACTTGAGGAAACAATAGGTGTGTGAGGCTTATCTTCCACAACATGTTTAACTACCAAACTATTATCCCCTGCTGTTTTGGGTTCAACTGATTCTACTTCTGTTTCAGTTTCTGGTTCAGAAATTAAATGCTTAGGGGTTATGGTTACCTCGGGAGCAGCTAATTTGATTATTTCTGCAGGAGAATGAGATGGGCATATCTCAAGAGCTGGCTCAACCTTTTCCTCTTTGACAATTGGCATTGATTGATCTGTGGATGTAACTGAAACTTCCTTCTCTGTTAGACATGTTTCTTTGGGAGAAGGGAGGAATGATGACATTTTTACAGTTATTGGGGGGCTCGGTGAGTTGTCACGAGCCTTTAGAAGTGGCTCAGGTTCCTTGTCAGACATCACAATATCACAGCTCAGAGTTTCATCTCTTTTCATCTCCATCACTACTGGGTCACTTTCAGAGTCAGGTGTGGTGTGATCCTTATCTTTTCGTTGCTGAAGCTCCAAAAATCGACTATGGAAAAGCACTGTAGGCTCTGTTGGAACATCACCTCCTCCAGATTCTGAATGTGTCTCTATAGCACCGGCTTTGGTAAAAGGCCTACCACTTCCAGTTTCTAAGTCTTGGTCTTTACGTTCAAGGCGTTGCAGTCGGCGTGAATCCTGTTCAAAGATGGAGCTGTGCAAGAAACGAGAGGCAAATAATTCCTGACGTTCTTGGTCCTGTGGCTTGAGCTCTTCCTTTTTATCATGCAACTTTTCCACAGAATCTGTACGGATCTTCTTCTTTTTCATGTACCAAGAAGGAATAGGGCGTGGTGCTAGCACTGCCTTGTCTTTTTCAGAACAACTATGAGACACTGGAAAGCGTGAGGGGAGAAAAGACCAATTATCTTCTCTTGAGGAATACAAAGTCTTGGCTCTTTCAAGGAGTGCTTTTGTGTCAGGAGTTATTGTTTTGTCTAATGCAAATGAGTAAAACTTATTTTTCTCCAAAGAGCCTGAGAGCTTGAGGTCTGTCATTCTCTCATCACGATCCCCAAGGATATAAGACAAAGAACTGCTTGGTTTGTGAGAACTCTGTTTATTGTCTCCATCGTCATCTGAATCAGACTGCAACTCTCCTGGTTCCAAATCCTGGCTAAGGCGTTTGCGAATATTTTCCCGTTTTAGAGTATCATTTGGGAATGCCATTTCCATTCTAAGAGAATCCGACTTTATTCTCCTTTCCCAATGTTGCATTACCTCATCATCAAATCCAAGTAAGGATGTTTTAAGCTTTGGGTGTGCATTGTTAGAAGATTGGAAATTTCTGGCTGTCAAGCTGAAATGATTTTTTAATGATTCTGTACATGAATAGCTTTCATCAGTCAGAGAGGATTTTTGTTCCTTTTTCGTAACTGACAAAGAAATGCGGGCAGTCTCATCATCCTCATTTTCTGAAGACTGACCAGCTCCTATGGAAGTTGACATACCATAGGTGTCTTTATTAAATTCCTGGGAATTTGTAAAGTTATGCTCTCGTTTTACTTTCAGAACTTCAAGGTCAAAATTCTCCAATTTCTTTCGTTTACTAGAAGAGAAGTCATCAATGGCAACATCCTGATTTAATTTCCCAACATCATGCAGAATATAATCTTTTTCCGAATCACAAGCCTCATTGTTTGGTGACTTTCCAAACTTGGCCATTTTATCAGGATCCCTAAGCTTGGATTGGAGCCATCGACTTTGCTCAATTTGTTTTGCACAAACAGTCTGGTTAATGTTCACACAATGTTCATCTCCATCATAGTCTCTGCACTTTGCACTTCCCTCTTCATTTTCAGACAAAACCTGTTTCTGTTCCTTTAATTCATCCATATCAAAGTTGCTGTCATCTGATATCTTTGTGATACTAGAGCCGTTTTGCCTTTTTAAAGCCTCCAAATCCATTCTAAGGAAGGGAGAGTTCTGTTGGGATGTAGAATCTTCAAGCAGTTCTCCAAAATGGGATTGCCCCTCCAGAGGCGGACCAAGAGATTTGCCTTCACAGTCCCGTCCATCTTTAGGACTGCTTACTGAAACCACACGGACGGATTTATCCTTGTGTTCTTTTTTATGCACCCCTCTTATCAAAAGGACTTTCTCCAATCCTGTCTCCTTTGTGTTGTTCCACAGTTTGTAAAGTCCAGCTCTACCAGTCTCTTCTTCGTTAGATCTCCTTTGACGATCAGTTCTCACAGATTCTTCAAATCGCCTTTTTCTTGCAGCTAAACGGTCAACATCCAGAGAAACGTTGTTATCAAATCCAAACTCAGATTTTCCATGTTTTTTGGATTTGATTTTACCATCCTTTTCAGCAACCTCTATTAAGCTGTGTATATTTTTTTCTCTAGGCATCTTCCCATGCTTGTCACCTTTGGATGATTCTGAGCGGAATGTAGGACTTCTCTGGTCAGCTCCAGGCGATGCCAATTTAGGACTGTCACTGCCAGCCCTCAATGTTTGCTTTTCTTGGACAGCATGACCAATCAATTTTCCTTCTTTTTCTTTGACACGTGTTAACTGCACCACACAAGGCAGAAGATCTAACCTTGCTTTGCTGGAGCTTTCCTTTGAAGTTTTACTGGTTTTACTCCGTAGTCCAGACTCAGGGCTAATATCTTTTTCAAGTTCTGGTTCTATTTCCAATGTCTGGATGGTAGGCGATGTGACTTTAAGTTTCTTAAGCCTTTGCTTCTCGCTCTTTTCTTTATCTCCTCGCTCTTTTCGCCCTGTTCTCTTCTCCTTTTCAACCAGATTCGCTCTTTCGATTTCAAAAACACGGTCCTTCTCAAGTTTATCAGTTTTATTATATCTTTCAACTCGTGCCTTTTCCAGTTTTTCAAATCTGGGTGGGGAAACTGAACTGCAGCTGCCACTTCTGTCAGATGATCGACAACAAATTCGCCGATCTGAGTCACTTGGTATTCTCTCAGAGAGCGAGGGCGATGTGGTTGGGCTGACAGGACGTCGAGTGGAAATGTGAGAGGGGCTTTGGCTACGCTCTATGGTCCTTCTTCCATGATCACGACCACGATCCGTTTCAAAGCGCTCCCTCTCTCTTTCTCGCTCTCGTTGCAAGTAGCTGTATTTGCGAATGTCCTGCTCATAAGGATCAGCTCTGTATTCCCGATACTCTCTTGGGTCCTCAAAGTACTGTGGATCATAGTAATCTCCTTGATATGGGTCCCATTCAGTGTAGAACTCTCGACTTCTGGCAGGGTATTTCCGCCGTGGATCATCACTATAAGTTCCAGGTGTTCGAACATTCTCATAATACTGTCTTTCTGTTTGAAACTCATATTGGCTTCTTCGGTCATCTCTGTTCAAGAAAAACCACAAACCTGTTTTAGTTTTGAGGGTGAAACAGTTCTGGAGTCAAACTGTCTAAAGAAAAAAAGATACAAACCTTCTTTCGGAAAGAAACTCGTAAAAGTCTCGAATATCTTGCCCAGATGCCTGCATTGCACGATAAAAAGCCATCTGACTTTCCTGATTTGCAAAGTCCACCTGAAGACAAAAAAGAAAATGCAGATGCAACATTAGTCAATAAAGCACCAAGGTTGCAGGAGATAACTTCAGGAGAGGATTTTTGAACATGGCTATTCTTCCACTTGCCTTAATTTTATTTCCCCCTATCTTCCAACCTTTTGTGTCTTTGACTGCTGCTTGGGCATATTCAATGTTGTTGTACAGGATAAGGGCCATTCCTTTCATCCTATCAAGTACTACCTGTCAGCCACAGGGGAAACAGACCGGAGACTGGTTAGATCTACAAAAGCACAAATGGATCAGTAAGGTACAAAAATAAAAATGCTTACCTTGACAACATGCCCATAGCGGCAAAAATGGCGAGTGAGAAACTGCTCTGTTGTGTTTGAAGCCAGTCCATCCAGCCAAACACAAGTCGTGGGCATGCTCTTTCCAAACCCCAACTGGAAAAAAAAAAGATGATATATACTAGACTGGAATGTAATCAGGAATGTACTAAAATTGTAAAATGAAATCATCATATGCCTTACCTTTAGTCTGTTATTGCCAAGATACTCGCCATCCATCTTTTTCATAGCCTTGCAAACACTTGCAATGTCGCAGTATTGCAGAAAAGCATACTGTGGAGCTCCATTCACCTTCTTAATGTCAATATCCTAGGAAAAAAACACAAGACTTTTCAGTAAACACAACTATTTTCCTAAGCTTCTTACTGCAAAAAGCCTAAAACAAAACAAAAATAAACTTGCCACTATTTCTCCAAAACGTTGAAAGATATTTAGCAGGTCATGGTAAGTGGTAGTCTTCTCCAGGTTTCCAATAAATAATGTCCGTGTGGCCTTTGGATGAAACTCATCAATCCTCTCATCCAGTGGTCGAAATTCGTTTTCACTTTCTGTCTCTGAAAGGTGAAGGTGTGATGAGTTTCTTTTATTTATTTATTTATTTATTTATTTATTTTTTTAGTATTTTGCAGAGCAGGTCAAAATGAAAACTCACCAGGGCCATTCCAGGCTGTGACGTCAATTTGCATTCCAAAAAAAAGCTTCCCCTTGGAGGCGCCAAGCGCTTTCTCTTGATCTTCTGGTTGGCGGAAAAAGACAAGTCCATAACGCTCCTCTGAAGCTCCGTGGATTTGCACAGATGTAACTTTTCCATGTTTTTTGAACTCATGGAATAAACCATCCTTGAGGCTTGTATCTGTAGCAAGCAAATTTAAATGTGGCTCCAGTTAAAATTGTCTTATTAATTTTTGCAAATAAATATGTTTTCTAAATATAAAACTATGTCTTAACCATCATTCTACATAGAAGAGGTTTTATTTATTTTGGCAACACAACGTTACCTACCTGTAGAGCGCACAGGAAGATTTTGGACCTTGATGCCAAAGCTTTTACGTGGTTCGTCCTTGTCAAGGGAGGATAAAGGAAGAGCTGAGGGTGCAGGGACAGCAGCAGACTGCACTGAACGGGCTGGAGAGTCATCACTTGAGCTACTGCTAGAATCACTGCAGTAAAGCAAGAACATGAAGTAAAATGACTCAATGCAATCTGCTGGTTTCACTGGACAGACAAAATCACACTTTATACAACTTGAAACAGAATAGAATTATAACAGGACCTAAATTAAAGTGAGTTTGATTCAGAATCTGACTTAGCTGGATTAACCTGAAACAGGGTTGAATAAAAATGAACAGGATTTGATTTAAGTTGATTTGATTTGTATGTTGACATTTTTTAAGAATTAGGGTTTTACAAATAAACCAAATTGTATTGATTTTTTTTTCCTGAACAGGAATAAAAAGGCTTATTGTCATGTTTTTGGCTTCATTTATTGAGGCAACACCTAATAAGAATACACAATGAGAACACCACTGTCAATTTCTATTAGTCAACTCGTGCCTTTATCACATACTGGACTGGTCGCGCTGAATATTAATGAAATTCAACTATAGACGGTTTTATCAGAGGGATCAACGGCTTTGAATTGAACATGTTCAAAAAGGAACAAAGGCACCAAGCCTTGAACTGCTAGATTGTGTCATAAAAAATAAAAGAATCTTTGTTTCGGTTTTTATACCTCAGTAATGTCAGAATGGCATGACAGAATTTTGTAAAATTGACTCAAAGACAAAAAAAATTGTTGTAAAAAGGATGTAAAAAAAAAAAAAAAAAAAGGTAGCATAGTAATTTCTGATTAAATGTATAGATGGTGAAAAGTTCTTGAAATGCTGAAGATACTGACAATTTCCAATAAACAAAGCATCATCTACTGAAGGGGAGATGTACACCTTTTTCTTCTTTATTTCATGCTTATATGGAGCATCTGGTAATCTGTGAAGGGAAAAAAATGCACAGTTGCAAATTTCTGCCTGCCTCATGCACCTACTCAGACAATTCCCATGTCTGTCTCAGCTTTCTAGGCCCTCTGCTGTTTGTTTCCTTCTCACTTTCTCCTCCTGCGCTCAGACACTCCCGGAAGTGCTGCTGACGGAGCCTGGCCTGTGGGAGTGGGCAGGCAGCCAGCACTGGCCAGAAATTTCCAGTTCCAACTGGATCTCACGGAGGGGGTGGGGGGTGGTTGCAATTACCCATACACAGAGGTAGGCAGTGCGAAAAATACAGCTGCCATCTCCAGATATTCTCCCCATAGCACTTCCTGGCCAAACCACACGTGTCGCTACATGCCGTTCAAAGCCATGTCCAAAGGTGATCCAGTCAAAGAAAAAAACAAACAGCTGGAGAGGAGCTAAATAGAGTCATTTCCCATGAATCAGTGTTACTCCGATTTTAATCTTTATATTTGTGTAAAAGAACCTAAATTAAAATATATTAACAGCATAATAATAACAGTGAAAGCAACAGAACTGAATGCAAACGCTCAAATTAAAAATTTAAATTCACAAGATTGAAAATAATTACTCACTGTGATGCAAGACATTTTAATTGCAGCACTAAAATAATATTCAAGAAAACAACTTTCATTTATTTCTATTGTAATCTATTGCAATGTTTGCCACATGAATACTAATTTACTAGTTGTCAAGTGTAGGAAGAAAAATCATTTGCTGCAATAACCTCTGTCATATTTCTTCACGAAGAAAGAGCTTCAGCAATTGACAAGAAACATGTAGTGGATTTACCGCAAAGTATTAGAAAGGGGTTATTGTGGGTCATCATTTATAGTGGTTTAAAAATGTCGTGGTCTATTGCTCTACACAACGAAACCAGAGGCACACTCAAAGCTTGCCCTCAAACACCACCCCCATGAGGCAAGTTAAGTAAAAGCATAAACCAACCTTGGCTAATCTAAGTGGACTTTAGCAGTATGGAAATATTTATGATACAGAGAGTGCACCATTAAAGCAATTACAAAGATCCTTTTCCCTGGTTTAAAACCGACAAACACTTCACAACTCCAGCAACAATCTAGATTCAAAGAAGAATTTAAAAACTGAAGTTTGAATACATGTAAAAGTAACAAAAAGGGTGTGTACGCTGTGATAGGCAGTATCTTTTCTTGGCATGGTGCGCCTTCAAAAAAATTTTCGAACATGCAGATACAGTGCCTGAAGTGAGGTATTACTCAAGGAGAAAAACCTTAGGGAACCTTTTTGTTTTCTTGTATAACCTCATTTGAAATAAAACTGCCAGAGTGATGAGTCAGTGTCACCAACTGTTCACTTCTGCTGATTGATATAAACTGCATTACCAACAAGACATTGGTATGTAATATTTGTATGAGTGCTCCACAGAAATGATTGAATACAGGAAATGGGAATGTTGCTATGGTTGTTAAGTCTGTTTTGGTTGGACGCATGACTCATGATGAACAAACTGTAAAACTTGGGCACAAGGAGTGAATCAGAGGCCCATTTGGCTAAGTTTAACCTTTGTCTGCAATCATTGATCAGATATAACCAGCATAATCACAAGTAAAGCAGCTAATCTGCTGTTTTGGATTTTAGTTTTCATCATATAACGTGTGGATGCCTAAATACATGGTAACCACATGTTATACATTAAATTTTAAGCCTGGTAAGTGGCCAAAAAATACATTTAAAAAATACAAAAAAATGTAAACCCTAACTGTGTATCCCCCACTAAATACAATTTTATGTTTTATAGAACCATTTCCAACTGAAGGATAACAACAAGAGCGATACAGCCCAGGAGACGAGAGGTTCATGATAGTGAGACATGATTTTGGCATAATCTTTGAGAAATCTAAGAATCCCTTGTTTTCTTCACACAAATACAGGTTTCAGAAATCCCAAACTGTGTTTTGAATCTATAGAATCTAAAAACAGAATAGAATAATCCAATCTGTGTTTGATGGGCCAATACATAAGGCTCTACATACTCTGTAGGAACCAAGAAATTTGTTTTTATGTGTGTCAGAAAAGAATGACATTTTTCTCACAGCACTGGTTTGGGAGTTTTTGTTGCTTGTTTTCAAAGCGAAATCTGAGCAAAACCTTGTTCTAGTGTGGTATCCAACAACTATTATCTGATTCATCCAAAATTCTTAGTGGCAACGGTTAATGCGGATATATGGCAATGTTGTCATTCCTGCCTTTCTGCCCTATGAAGACTTCCCAGCAGTTCTGCACTTGAGTTTCTCGAGAAGTTCAAAATGTCCTGACTAGAACTAACTTTGTTCAGACAGCTTTCCAGGTTTTTGCTGAGTATATAAAGCCCATGTGTTTTATAAAAAGTGTAAAATTATCCAGTTCAGGTTGGATCAGATTTTATAAAAGCAATTTAGATTTTGAACTTGTGCTGATCAACAAAATCCAAAGTCCAAAATCATATTTAGAAAATATGGAATAGCAATTTAATTTACCACAGATGGATTGGTGGGAAGTGAATGCCAAATTAAGAGTTAGCAGCTAATGGTTAGCATTAGTTAGTTACCATTCTCTTCATGCTTACAAATCGTTTGCCACCCTGTTGCCATTTTCTTCTTTTTTTTAAGTAGTACCTAAAATGCTGCCACACAAACAATTTAAAAGCT
Source organism: Anableps anableps (assembly GCA_014839685.1). Classification (NCBI taxonomy): domain Eukaryota; kingdom Metazoa; phylum Chordata; class Actinopteri; order Cyprinodontiformes; family Anablepidae; genus Anableps; species Anableps anableps. Next base: position 10,341,591 of record CM026071.1, read on the forward strand.
GCAGAGGCTTCTTTAGTTCTTTTATAGCTAAGAGTTGTCAGCCAAGTATAACTGACAGTCTTTCCTAATTGGTCCCTGTAAACCAAAAAAAGAGCAATTCAAGAAAGTCATCCTTTCTTACTTTAAAATAATGCTCTTAAACATAGATCAGGGTACAGATTTCAAAGCACTCATGGTCATAGCCAGGGAACATACAAATCGCTTATCAAACAAAGTCTTATGTTGACAGTAACTGGATAACACTTCATGAGACATAAGCGTTATCATATGCCATTATTGTCTAAATGTTGGTATTACAACGCTGCTATGGTTACAAAATTGCTAACTGCTGATAATGCAGTAAATAACATAAGGTAATGGGGATAGGGAAATGTGGGCGATTGGAGACCATGAGTACCAGCATTTATGCACTTCAGGCACTGTGACAAATCATGTATAATCTGTTACTGGGAGTATTAAGTCTTATGAAATGTAACCTCTTGATAAGAGTAACCAAAAAAATCATATTCTGAATGTGGCCATGTTAGTCAATACTTTCTTTCTACTTTTTCAAACCAATATACCACAAAAAAAATGTCACTTCACCTAATAGTTCTTAACCAGAATATTAAGGTTTTGATTTTATGTCACAAAAATGAGTAAAAGCAATGCCAAAGTATTAGTTTTGAATGAAACAAACACCAGTTTTTAACGTTAATGAATCTTAAGCAACATTCTGTTATAGATGAGTCTCCACCACTGACAGGAATTATATTTTTAGATATCTTGCACAAGCCTTGTTTTAAAATGTGGTGTAGACCTAAAAAAGATGTTGCATAATTTCTTGAGGTCAGTATAGCTGATTAAAGCATTTGATGAGGAAATAGCACTTTCATATAGTCACGATAAAACACTTAATAGAATATATTGGTTTCCTTCCATGCAAAGAACTTAATATCACAAGACACAAAAAACCTGACTTCATATTTCACTCACCTGCCACTTGTACTGCTGCTGGTACTGCTGACCGAGTCTGAGCTGGATGAGCGGCTGCGTGAACCTGACCCACTGTGGGAACGTGGAGGACGGGTACTCTGAGTCACCAGTCTCTGAGGTGAGGGATTTCGCGAATGTGTTGAGTGTGGAGACCGGCTGCGACTGTGGCGGTATGACCTCTCCACACGCCGTCCCCGGTCCTCCCGGTAAAGGTCCCTGTGAACCACACTGGCCAAAGTAAACGGTTCCCTGGAACGAGACTCATAGCGAGGCTCTGGTGCCTCAAATCGACAAGGACTCCTGCTGTGAGAGCGGTAGAAACCAACCCCACTGGAAGTAGATCCTCCGCTTCCTCCTGTTGATGCCCCTGCTGATCCACTAGCTCCCGTATTTCCAGAAACGGGACCAACTATAGTTCCACTGACACCTGACGACACAGTTGTACCACTTCCACCAGCAGTCCCAGACCCATTTCCAGGATTGCTAAGAGTCCTCTCTCTTGCGTCACGGTAATAGTCTGTTTCATAGTGCCGTTGACGGTCGAAGCTGCTACCAGGACGCTCGTGATGTCCGTAGGTGGTGTGATCGTATGCCCGATCCCGACCTTCTGCAGTCCTAACAAACACGAAGAGAAACTAAGTTACTTTGCAGTTTTATCATTCAAGATCGATGGACAATCAGTATTATCAGTTATATACAATAAGGGGGTTGTCATAATTAGACACAGGGAAAGACAGAGCAAAATGTTTGAGAAAGTTTGAGAAAGACTTTTGCATTTCAAAGGGAAATGAATTACTAATCTATCAACAACACTAAAAGAAAGGTTAAATAAGTGCCTGATAAGACAAGTGAGCATCAGGTCTTTTCTTTTTTTCCATTTATGACTTGAAGATTGAATATAACAATTCCCTTTATCATCTACAAATAAGTCATTTGGACATGTTTTATCATTTTGTTGGGGATTTTTTTTAGACCACTACACATAGGTTGTTCAGTCATAATGTTACACAATCTGATACCTTTAGTTCCTCAAAACAAACAAAACTCTTCAACCCATCGTTTGTTGACATTTACAAATAAAAAATGGTTTTAATGATGACATTCTGTTCAAACTTGAAACGTCTTCCTTCTAAATCCAGCAATCAGAATTTAAATTGGTATTACAAGTGCTCTGTCATTACGAGAGTCATATTACAAAACTCACCATAATGAGCGGGACAGGACAGCAATTACTGCTGTTTGAAATCAGATCGAATTATAAGCAGCAAATTAGCCACGCTGTTCCAACACAAGGCTGAATGTGGTTTCATCCAAAGACAGTTAAGATCCTCATTATAGCGGGACTTTACAAAACAGACTTATGAGTTCTAGATTTAGTTAAAACAGAAAAATGGAAAAAAAAAAATTACACGATAAAGAAGGGTTTCATTTTCAGAACAAAACGACCGACAATTTCTTTTGAAGGCCAATTTTTTGTAATTTTTAAAGAAAGAGCAGCAACAGTGAGTTGTTTAAAATAGTATCTGCCAACCCGACAAAAATACAAATAAATTATGAAGGCATAAAAGATGAAAAAACCCAACAAGGTACTAACACATAATAATAATGTAGGGGCAAACCTTCAACATGTCACACTATGTGTAAATGTAGTACTGCAAACAGAAATTGCATTTGCATTTTGTTTGTATTTTTATTTAACATTTATTTTAATGTTTTAATCTAAATTTCATCCTTTACAGAGATAATTCAAATGTTCTGGTGCAGGACTATTTTCAGAATGTACCATTTTTTTGTATTTGTCCAGAAAAGATGAGTCTTCACAAATCAAATAAGTCACTGACCATTTAACATCTGTGACTGGGCATCACAACATATACTTTTACTGGTAATGCTAACCCTAGCCCTATGGTTTTGTTTTGAGCTTTGCATGAATCTTAAGTTTTCAAACCTATCACATAAATATGTCTTGAAGTCACTTGTTTGCGTAAGATCTGTACGTTAGCCAGAAGCAAATTTCAGTAAGGTATGAAAATGATCAATATTAGTTAATAACCAGCAGCAAGAATAAAATAATAAATGAATGGCCTACGTGGTGAGCATTTTATATATATATATATATATATATATATATATATATATATATATATATATATATATATATATATATATATATATATATATATATAATAACAAATAATAATAATATATAAATAAAAATTCAGCCCTGGTCTATTTCATGCAAAATTTGTGTAAAAAATACAGATAGAAGACTGGCCTATTTTTACATTGGCAGAGTGGATGACTGTCACACTTATGGACCGCTCTCACGCCTGCTGTAGTCAGTTGTATTGATCGGAATAGAAGTGTCATGTTGTGGCAGCCGCTCCACATGTTACACATTTAGTGTAATTCCAGCATTTAAAAAGGATTACATTTCTTAGGCCTTTCCATAGTAACAACTGTGATAACAAATATGAGAAAAGTTATGCCTTTCATCAGTTTCCCATGATGGCTCCATCTTACTATGTTCTCCACCTAATTTATCCTGTCCAAGGCTGCAGTGAGCTGGAAATGAATTCCCTGGATAGAATGTGCTGTTATTGTTGTTTTCTAATTCCTCACTACAATTTTCATCTAACTGCTGTATTTTTTTTTTTTAAAGGTTTGTACAGACAGATATTTTCTGATAAACAAAAACAAACCGAAGGCTTTTACGACAAAAAAAATTCTAAATTTGCTTTTGTTGTGCCATAAAGTTTTAAATGTGATGTCTCACCTTGAAATTTCTGCTACATGAGGGATTTCTTTCAACGAGACGAAAACATGAAAATGTTTAAGGATTTTTCCAGATGGATTTAAATCAAACAATTATTTTACCACATAAGCACATTTATTTGTAAATCTCTCTGCTTGCATCCTTTGAAAATCCATATGTGTGGTATCAAAGGCTGCTGATATATTTCTCTAATGATATTCTTACACAAGCATCTTCCTCTGCGTCACCAGGTGCCATGTGATGTCCTGAAGGGGGATTTTGGTAAATGATTAGTGAGGGCTCAACCTGGCCAACCTGCATCTAACGCCTACAGTTTACTGCCATTGATGAGAGGACTTTGGTAGAATCCTTTGTTCTAAAAACATAAATCTCTTCATGACAAGTCTTTGTGCTGATATGGGCAAATTGAAAACAAAATATTTTGGATCATAAATATAAGCCTTGCATAAAAGAACAGAACACTGTGTGAGCTTTATACAGTGCCCTGGATGTTCCGAGTAATTTGCTTTAGGAGACCATCACCAAGTCTTTTCAATGCACCATACATAAAAAGTACAAGGGGTCGTGGCAAGCTCTGTTTCAGCCTACTTGATTTGATCGTCTACGTTCTGGATTCATGAATAACATGTATGGCACAAGGATGTCTGCTGTGAAATTGATGGATTAGCTTGACCCCCAGATGCTCTCCAAAATGGTAATTTTAGTGGCGTTGGCCAAGTGCTCAACAGATACCCTTCCTTTTCACGTCATAAAAGGAAAAAGAAAAAAAACAGGTTTTACATTATTCATAGAGCTTAAAAATAATTAAGTTCAATTTTTTTTTTTCTTTTTCACCTTCGGACAGAATTTCCATCAGCGTGTGATTATTAGTCCACTCGGGTGCATGCTAAGCACATCAACTGTTTTGGTTCTACGTGAGCAGCATATTCATGAGGATTAATTCCTGCTGCATGATAAGGAGGCTTATATATGTGGTCTCAGTCATATAGAAACAATGCATTTAGAATAATTTGAAATGCCTATACCTAGTTACTGGCTAAACATAATTTTAACAAAAAAGAATTGACAGGATCTCTACCCTGTTGTTCTTACATGCTAAATAATGATCTATGGTAAGATGATTTTATGATATGAGTACTGAAGTAAAGCCTGTTGTAGTATTCTCTCAGGAAACATACCTGGAATTGAATTTGGAAATAAACCAGCTGAAACGAGAGTGTGCCTTTTGTGCTCATCCAAGCTACAAATCAGAGTAATCCATCAAACTGACAATTTGGTGAGCTCAATACTGAAATGAATGTTGTGCTCGATGACTTGTAACATTACCTTATGCTACACAATAAAATCTGCAATAAAGGGGAAAACAACTGGAGAAAATTTAGAAAAATAATATGAGTGAAACGCAATAAAACTCATTTCAAAAGAATGATTTTCAACAATATGTATATGGTAACCCATTTTCAAACAATTCTTAATAGCAGGATTCAAACAGTATCTTTAGTTAACTCTTATAGAATCAAATGTAAAAAAAACAAAACAAAAAAAAAATTATAAAAATATCTATGACCAATTATAGGACTCAATTAAATCATTATTTTTTTGTGGATCACAGTTTTTGCCAAGATCTTAAATTTACTAGTTTGATTTTTTTTCTGCAACAAAGAGAGACAGAAAGACACAAGAAATTGAATTCTTGAATAATTCAGCATTTTTTAAGAATTAATTAATATGCTTGTATTTTGTTATTATATAAATATTAGCTTAAATATTATAAGACTATTTTTTTAAATATTAACTGTCGTACATTTGGTTAAACATTGAGACACCACTGCAGTTTCTGTTATTTCGATTATGCCCTTTGACATCTTGATTTTAATATATAGAAACTCAAAAGCAATCCTCATTTAGGACAGATTTGAATCACTGGAAAGTGTTTGCCTAAAGAAGGTTCTGGGATTGGTCCAATGTTCCAATATATATATATATATATATATATATATATATATATATATATATATATATATATATATATATATATATATAAATGAATGTTGTGCTCGATGACTTGTAACATTACCTTATGCTACGCAATAAAATCTGCAATAAAGATTTCATTATTTAAAAAAAAAAAAAAAAAAAAAAAAAATATATATATATATATATATATATATATATATATATATATATATATATATATTTTTTTTTTTTTTTTTTTTTTTTTTTTTTCTTCTTTTCTTTTCTTTACTGAATGCCTGTCAAAACCTGCATTGATTAAGAATCCATCAAAGACAAGAGAGCTGGGGGAGGGGGCCAGGAGCTAAGGGTGGGGTAAAGTGAGAACAGGAAGAAAAGGAAAACAATACAAGGTAAAGTAACATATTTCAAAAAGCAGTAAATCTATGAACCAGCTACTTTGGTTAGTGAGGAAAATGGAGAGAGACAGGGGTTCAAACTAGGGGGTTAGAGAGGACAGCTAAAATACACAGGGCAGGGCATACCAACCTTTTGAGAGAGTGGTAACTTGACCTATAATTCCAAATACAATTTAGGGAGATAGAACTTTGTGAGCAAAAACATGGCAAAAATTGTTGAGTGGAGGTGGAACAAAAAAAAAAAAAGTCTGAAGCACAAATGTTCACATTTCAAAACGTAATCCTCAATTTCAGGCCAGCCGGACTTTTCAGTTTTATTCAAATATTCCTTCAGTGATCCAATTTAGGGTTTCCTTTTTTATGCTGGAAAATGTCTGAGTTCACATATCCGCTGGAGAAAAAAAAAACGCATTTCACTTAAGTCCAGTTAAATCCAGAAGCCCATCTTCAGAAAGTTGACCGATGAGTCTGTCCTGATGATCGCCCTCCATTTTTTGCAAGTCCTAACATCCACTGTGGTAGTAATGCCCAGATCCATAAAGCAGTCAAACTCCTTTTGCACATCAGGAAAATTTGACAGGGGCAGATTAGGAGTAAAGAAGACGTAATCCAGATTAATGTACTGTCATTCCACAGGTAGAGAGTACTAATAACAAGTCACAATCTCCTTGATGTTTATGTCTCTTGACTATCTGTCACTTATTTCACAATTAAGTTTGTGTGCTGTCCAAACTTGAACTTAGTCCTTTGTGAGTGTGGTCCACATGTAAAACTTAGTCCTCTAGTTTTGTCCGATTCTTTAATTGTATCCATGGTTTAGTTATAGTTCCACAGTTAGAAGAGGAGGCGTTAATCCACAAAGGCAGGGTAGGTTTCCTCCATTAGAAACATTATTTAAATGCTCCAGTCAAAACTTCCAGCATGTCTCTTTATTTATATGATCCAAATGTAGTCCAAGCTGATCCTCAACTTTTGAAATATAAAAATAAACTCCACAAAAAAAATCTGGGGGGAAAAAAAAAGTCTTTTGCTCACTTGTTTTTGTTGTCTCTACTGTGCTGACTCATCAGTAGAGGTCTCCCAATGCTCAATTTGTAATGCCCTGATTAGATATAATCCCAAAATTAAACGAACAAAAAAAGTACACAAATAAATGAAAAAAAAGGAGAACGCAAACCATACCTTTAGTATGAAGGCATATTCTTCATGTGTCATGCCATTGTTAATCCAACAGTAGGGAATAAATATCCTGTGTAGGGTATCCACATAATTCCAACCCACGAGAGAAGTGAGCACCTCCATGAGGTGAGAAACCAAATCAGACTAATCCAGACAATGGGGTCTTATACATGTAATGTGTGCTGGTGTCTTGGTTGATTTGTTACATGAAGAAAAGATGGGTGAAATTAATCCATCGAACAGGGCAGGTAACTCCACATTTAGAGGAATCCCAGGGATGGCCGCAGGACCACTCTCTCTCTTTCTTTAACTCCCTCTCTCCCTCTTTTTTTCTCTCTCCAGTAACTTCCAATAATCCTGGGAAATTTTGCGGTTTCCAATCTTTGCCCCGTGTTTTCCACAATTGATCATTCCACCTCACAGAGATGACCAAGATAACAAACCTGATCCCCAACAGCTGTTTACACTCCTATCTGCTCATAACAGCAACAGATGCCCTCATGTACAAACATGTTTTCGTTTAGGAAACAGATCTGTGTCTACCACTGGGTGTAAATCCAGGAGCTCTGACTACACTTTGGGAACCTTAGAGATGATCCTCATAGGTTTTCATTCTTGAGCATGATTTCTACTCTTTACCCCTAAATAAGTAAATGAATAGATGGTGGAAAGATGCTTGGAGGAAAGGCGTTTACCACAAACCACGGTTCGCTCTGTCTTCAGAGGACGAACTTTCTCCACTTACCCGTCTAGCCTGCGTTCATAGCGTCCATCTCTGCTGTGAAGCGACGTGGGGGGCCCATACACAGCCCCCCCTGTCGCCCTTGTGAACCCTGACACATCCCGGCCACGTGAGCCTAAGGACAGACTATCGTCCAGCCCCCTCGCTGCACTAGGAATTGTTCCTGGTTCATTGTAATCTGTGCGCAGGTCTCTGTCCCCCATCTTGTTGATTGCATTGTGAGCCTTCTGAGCACTTTTAATGTCCACAAAATCCACAAATGCTGCAACTCCACCCTCTGAACCTCGCTTGGGCAGGACCTTGACGCTTTCCACTCGTCCATATCTGAGGGGGGGGTGAATAAAACACATCAGTAATCAAGGATACAAATGTAAATTTATTACTGTGTACAGTTTAAAAATATTCAGTAATATTTATTGCAATAACAGTTTATTTGCAATTTTCCAAATGCGTGCGCGTGTGTGTAAAAGAGACACTGTGGGAGGTACAGTGGTTTGGTTACTCTTGCTTTCAACTCAGTCCTTAGTTCTAACAACAGTAACCCAGCAACTACACTTGAACCTTGGAACACTGCATGTTAATAAACACATAGGCATAAAAAAAAAATATGAAGGAACATGTTAGACAGACAACAATGGGGAAAAATTACAATTCCTTAACATAAAATATACTATAGTAATGTTTGGTAATCTACTGATTTTAAGAAACCTAAATGTCATATTTATTATAAGCACAAGTAAATCATTTTACCTCAGTCTAACATGCAAAGTTGTTATTTTGCATTACAATTAATTATTGTGTAGGGTGTTCTTAGCTGAAAAATACAGAGGTCTGAGCTGTTTACAGATATTTCTGTCATTGCACAAATGATAAGAATCAAGATTTGCTAATTTTGGTGTGATGTAACATCTTAAAGGTATAGTTCAGACCTCCTAAAAGGTTATAAGTAGTAGACTTCTACCACCTTAAAACAACTCCTATCTCAAAACGTCATACTGATTTTTACAAACACTGTTTTCTGAACCTTTAAGCCACTCTCACACCTACATTGGGATGTTATTTTCAAAAAAGCTGACAATTATTTACACAGGAAATGAACGTTGGAGGTGGTGCCCCACCAATATTCTTCCTGTGTAAAATATATGGTCTAATAACGGAACATGTTAAGTGTTTCCAGAGTAAATGTCTAATAAAAAGGGTTTTTTTTAAATATCCATGCAATAAACTCCTATATTTTACCTTTTTTTTTTTTTTTACACCACTCTGTTTTATATCAGAGTGCTACTCTGAACAGAAACACCAAGTTGCATCTCTACATGTGTTTCACACAGGAAGATTATTAGTAGAACATCATTTCCTGCCTCCTTTTCCAGAGTAAATAATCACCAGCTTCTGTGTAAATGAGTACCCAATGCAAATGTATTAATATTTTGAATGTTCATAAAATACACTTCACATAAACCACTATAATGCTTTTGAGACTGGAGTTGTTTTAAGATGGGAGAAGTCCGCTTTGGTCCTGGCCTCTCTCTAACTAGCCATTATCTTAAGTCTCCAAGACTAAATAATGTGTACTTCTACAAATGGAAGATGCCAAGAAAGATATTAACTTGAAAAATCAAAAATTATCTCTTTACAGTCAATTTTAATCCACTCCTGATAAATAAAGCTAAAGCTACATTTAGAGCTACAGATATGAGGCATTAGTCGGAGAATATCACTGTATTAAAAGCTTCAGTAAAATCCCATATCTCAATTTTATTTACAAAACAATTTAAAACAAAAAGATGACAGCATAATGTAATTGCTTTCATTCCTACTGGTTCTAGCTGTATAATTATCGCTACTTGGGTAGGGAGCCTGCAGTCGACTGCATGTGGAATGCCACTCACTCCTTACCAATTAACTTTAAAACCACGCTACCTTAAAAGGTCAGTATTATGTATTTTCCAGGCACATAGTGCTATTTTATAGCACAATCAAGTAACTATGTTACCTTCAGTTGTTATAAAAATGCTGTATATATCAAATATTGCTAAAAAGACATTTGATTTTGCAATGTGGCGCCTTGAAATTGGCCTGTCTCTTTAAGAAGCTCCTACTCTTTCTGACACTCTGGGTTCAGCATGTCATCACAACATTTCTCCATTAGGCCATGCACAACAGTTCTTAGGAAGGTTAACAGACATGCATGAACAGATCAAAGCAACACTCCAGGTATGTTTTCGATGAGGGAATAACATTATAACATGATACAGAGTTCAAAAAAGTCGATTCATAAGCAACATTTTCCAAACATCTAGAGTTCTCTTTCTAGTGAGAGAAAAAGTATGTCTTCTTTCAGCCAGCTGACCGGCAATATGCAGCAAGAGGTTGGGAGAGAGATAGCACAGCTTTACGTTATACCCCATAAAGTCAGAGAAAATTCTGGGCACTGTTTTTCTGGCTTCTTAAAAAAAAGACTTTATAAAGGGTGTAATTTATTTATTTTATTTTATTTTTGCAGTTTTGCAACCATAACTTTTTACAACCGTGGTATATCTTGACACCAGTATCCAGCCCATACCTAATATAAATGCATGCAGAACAGCATCCAGTCCATGACTTGCCTTTAATTAAACTGTAAATGACAACTTAACTCTGTAAGGAGCTCCAACAGAGATAGCAAACCTATTAAATTTACAAGTCCGTGCAGTTACAAAGCTTGGTATCTCTTCCCTGGACTGGCTCCCGTTCAGGAGCAATCATAAATCCGTTTTTTGCTATTTGACACAGTCAATAGAGTACCTATAAATTTATTGGCATCCCGGTTCCCAAACACTGAACAGCCCCCGACGCCATTTTAGAAAAGCTGTTCACACTGCTTACTCATTCTGCCGTCCCCCATCTTCAATGACTTCTATCACACACTGGGCTGTCATGCACCTGCATACCCCGACTACCTCTGGGTTAAACGCAGGGGCTGAGGTAGGCTTGCTGAAAATGACTCGCCAGCACCGTTTCCCCCACTCTGCTGCTGCAATACCAGGCTGCCAGTCACCACCTTCCCCCTCAAAAAAAAAAACATATCATTACGCACATCATATCAAGGGATTATGTAAATAAAACGGCATATAGAGAGGAAGCCCATTACTGCGCGTTCTGCGGAGCAGCATGAATCAGACATAGAGCTTCTCTTTTCTGTGGTCCCCCTCACTGCATCAAATCCGCACGAAAACAAAAGCCTTCGACAGCAGCAAGATTATTGCATTGTTTTGATAGGAATCCATGCTATGTTTTGGTACATTATATACATTTCCGTTTCTTTCTTCTTCTTTTTTTTTTTTTTTTTTTTTTTTTTTTTTTTTTTTTTTTTTTTTTTTTTTTTTTCTAGGTTAGCCCAAAAGTCGGCATTTTTTAAGGCTTTCATCCTATATGGCGGCGTCTGTGAAGTAAAAACAAAACATGACGTTTAGGTAGAGAACAGTAGTTTTTGAGCTGTCTGATTTCCAACACATATGCACGAAGGCGCGGGCTATTTCCTTGACAGCCCAGAACAGAGAAGCGAGAGCGCACAGACAGACCGTGATAGCCCACAGACACACACAGACGCAAATTTACATGTTTTTCCTCTCTCTTTCTCTTTCTCTTTCTCTCTCTCTCTCTGTCCAGTCCAGAAAAACACAGCAAAAAGCTAAATACCGAGAAATGCCTGATAAGTGTTTGTCATGCTCCTGGAATTAACGAGCCGAGCTTACAGTGAGGAGTATAACGGGCTAATTTAAGAAAACACGGATCTGATTTGGCTTGAATCGCAACACCCTGCGGGCTGTGCAAGTCAGCAGCAGCAGCGGCGGCGGGGAAGCAGCGCGGTTTTCATGTGGGAGAGACGACCATTTTTCTGCGCACCAAAGTAAACACAAGTAGCCAGCCACAGACTGTGCTCCGGCGCTGCACATCAGCGGCACGGCATCACCGCTCGGTCACAGCCGGGGAGGGTGCAACAAAGCTGCGGCGTGAACGGCGCGTCACTTCTGGGGGTTTGTTGTACACAGACACTGTGGTCTCCAACAGATATATGTGCTAATCAAGCGCACTTTGTGCAGAGATCTGGTTGGAAGCTGTGTCTGACATAGTCACGGAGTCAAGCCAAAACATCAGAACCGCAAGATCCAGGCTGTAAAAAAAAAACAAACAAAAAAAAAAACATTGCTTTTACAATGCTTTCCAGCCCCCCCAACCTCCCCCCTCCCCCAGGAAGGCTGGAGTTTGTTTACATTGTCTGCTGTTCGCCTTTACTGTGTCTTCCTTTGCAGCGATCCGGACCAAAGGTGGGCTGCGCTGAAGTCAGTCTGTAACCTGGTGGAAATGTGCACCCACCCAACATGAAGGGGGGCGAGTTACAGCAGGCAATAAGTGGAGTGGCTGTGGCCATATGTCTGCGAGCCGAGTGGATGAGTCTCCGCTCAAAATGCAGGGAGCTGACAGCACAGTTGCCAAATGGGACTTCGCTACAGGGGGAAACCTCCTGCTTCATCCCGACTTCACTACAAAAATCTCACAGCACAGACGAAGAGATGCTGCCCGTGAGAAAAATCAAATATACACACTCAAACACACCTCCTAATAATATTCGTACTCACCGCTTGAAGTGCTCAATAATTTTCTCCTCTCGTACATTTTCGGGTAAATTTCCCACCCATAAATGTCTGGTTTCCCGGACCATACTGTGTGCTCCTGCTCCCCGATCATACAGATGAGTTTGCTGTGTCAGTTTCTCCCCGTGCAAAATACAAAAGATCTGCAGAATAAAAGCCGGGCGAGAAAAGGACCGTAGCCTGCTTGACGCAAATCATTGACTGGTCGTTGTGACCCAATGTAAACCATTAGGCTGGATCCCCCCCTGCACGCTGTTTGATACTCTTCGCTGTTAGAGGCGCGAGCTTGCACTCTCCTCGCGAACGCGCTCTGGTTCTGTTCCCGTGACTAGGCGCGTCCCTGACACCACGCGACCTTTGGGTGTCGAAAGAAAGCATGTAGCTTCCTAAAAAGATGCAGCAACTTCGCTTGTAAATGAGAGGCACACCGCGCAGGCGTGGCTTTGTGTGTGAACTTCTTTTCTGTTTTCCTTCTTCCCGATGAGATAGTGCTATGCCCGTGCGCATGCGTGAGAAAACCCCTGGTTGAGCGATGGTGCTTTGACATCTGAGAAGCTTACAGGAGGATCCCATCACTCCCTGTTAAATACAGTAAGGCGAGGCTGTTTGAATACAAAGTAAATGAGCCTATGTTTGAAATTTGTAGGACGATTCATATTTTTTATGGAGCTCTTTTTATGCTTATCGTTGCACTAAACATACCTGTAGAATTTCTGATTGAGAAATGTGCGCACATTTTAAAACGCCAACAGGGAGTTAGATTGAAGGTGTCTGTCATTTGCCATTCAAAGCAAAGACAATGAATCTCTTGTTTAAGCTGGGATGAGCTCCAACTTTTAACAGAATCCGAGGGCTGAAAAATAGATGGGTGGACCTGCAGCTGATGAGCACAAACCAAAGCTTTACATGTTTGGGTAATCTGAATTATCATTTTTGAGATAAGGCACAGACAGTTCTCAAAAGTTTATCTACGTGTTTTTATTAATTTATTTTACATTTCCTTTCCTGACAACTTAGCAAAACAGTATGAACGGTCTGGTTGCCCTACAGTGTTGGTGCAGATATGCTGTACAACAGGGGAACAATGTGATATTACGCCTGAATTGGCAACATGAGAAGTATCTGATTTAGGCAACACAGAGGACAGGACACTTGACCATTGTTTCATGAGAGCATTTGTGAGGTCGGTGACTGATGTTGGATGAGATGGCCTGGCTCGCTCCCTCCAATCTAATTGGTGTCTATGGTGCTCTATCGGGTTGAGGTCAGAGCTCTGTGTAGACCAGTCAAGTTCCTCAACATCAGATTCCAAACATTTACTGATATGTTAAAGCATCAAGAATCACTAAAACTATTGAGGCACCATAACCCATCCTGTACCAAACATTCCTGACTGCACTGTTTCAAGTGTTGTTTTCCAGCCAACTCCCAAACCCAAACCCATCGACTGGATTGCCAGACAGAGAAGCATGCTTTGTCACTCCAGAAAACATGTCTGCACTCCAGTACTCTTAAGGTAACTTAAAGTTTTAAGGACTGTAGCTATTAGCCCTTCAGAAAGTTGTTCCTCAGCATCTATCAACTGCTTTTATCTGGCCTTGCACCTCATTGCTGAGTTGTCATCGTTCCTAATGGCTTCCGGTTGACTGTGGAATATTAAGTTAGGAGAAAATTTCACAATTGAACTTATTGCACAGATGGTATCCTATCATGTTACAAAGCTGGAATTTCACTGAGTCTCAGAGCATTTTTTTCAGAGATTTGTCTTCATTAATTAGGACACAAAAGGCTCTGATCGCTAGTAATCAGAGCATGTTGAAAGCTTCTAATTTGTTGAAGCACATTAACTTATGTCTGCAACAAGTTATGAATCTAATTTATTCTCAGCAGATAAGCTTTTAAAAGGTATTTGGCTCAGATTTTTGTAAATCACAATGTTGTTTCCAAGGTGGTTGTCAAGGCCCCATCGTAGGTTTAGAGACTCTAAGATGTGGGTCTGAAGATTCTACCCAAAAATCAAAGTAAACAAAAAATAAATCCAATTATCTTTTTTAGCTTTTGAAATTGGTAAAAACGAAGTTTTCAGATGGAAAATGTATTTGTCTTTCCATCAATTTTTACCCTCATTTTGAACCCATCTGTTTCATCAGTTCCTGCTTCCATTTTGCACTGATAAACAATCTATTTGTTCCAGTATAGCAGTTTGTTTTGTTCATTTTCAAATATTTTTATGAATTATGAAGATGCATTACTATTTTCAGTTTACTTTGGTTCTGATCTCCATTTGAAATAGTCAATTTTGACAGATATGACAGATTATGACTCCTGATTAAATCAAGCAAATTCTTTAACCCACCATGGTGAAGGATAATTACTGAAGTCATAAAATCACATTTCCTTAGAGTAGACTATAAATATAAAACAGAAAAATTACTTGCATATACCAAAGGTGATGAATTGATGCGCATTTGGGATGAGACTAGCTACAGACCATGCCCAGAGAAGTTATGTATGAGACAACCAGATCTGCAAAGGGGGCAAATAACAAGCATCCACTGCGATTATAACCCTTTTTTTAATGTCATTGGCAGATTGCGAATACTTCCACAAGCTACGTTGGAGATCAAAAGTCTCTATTATTTTGTTTTGGTTTCAAAAAAAGAGGTTTTGGACTGTTTAGATTATAACTAAACCTAAGCTGGTATTGGCAGAAACCTTCAGCATCACAGGGGCAAAAATGTCATTATAAAAATACCCCCCTATCCCAGTGATTGACGAACTGTTTTCATGCTTTATCCCCTGACCCAACCCCTCCTTTGCCAGGCTCAGGTAATTTTTTTCCAAAAGAAAACGTTTGCTTTGGCTCTTTTAAAAATGTTGGAATGGGTGCTGTCTGTTGTCCTACATTACCATTTGAATTTTTTTCATTTTTTTTCCAGTTTGGACCTAATTGTTTTACAACTTAAATGGAGCCTATCAGCTATGATTTAGCAGCCGGTTTGATAATAAATATCATCTACTGGCAAAAGGTTCCTCATTAGTATTTTGGTTTGATTAGGGGCCATAGTGATATTTTATAAGAGTCAATTAAATTAAAAAATACTTCATTACTGCCACAAGGAAATGAACTGGCCCAAACAGAACCACAGTAGGTGAAAAAAAGGTGTAACATAACATTCTCAGAAATGAAATTAATTTATAAGTGAGATTTGAGCATTTCTGACACCCAATCAACCATAATGCATCAAAAATAATTAATTATAAAGAAAAATAAACTGCTAGTCAGTGGTTGGGTACATTTTTTTTACATTTTCAACACAATAGTAGGTTTGGGCAAAATGGTGTAGGGGTGAACTAATCCAGAGCCGAATGAACATTATAAACAACTGTATTTACTGTAGGACAATAAGGACAAACATCTCCCCAAGAAACTCTGGGTATTGAAAAATTAATCCCCCTTTTACCAACTTTGTTCCATTGTTGCTTGCTTGTCTTCTTTTCAAATAGTATGTGTGAGCTAATTAACAATGTGTTGCAAAATAAGTGAGATGGCAATAGGCTGGTTTTTTGGTGTAGCATTTCTGATGCTTTGACAGTTGACCTGTTATTGCTGTACCTTTGATGCATTGTACAGGTTCAGAGTAGTCATAATATTGAGTAATGTTTAAGCTCATCTGACCTGCAAGTGAAGGCAGTCACAGAACAGAGTTCACATACATTTATAGGAGAAGCAAAGGAAACAGAACATGTTGTTCTCATCCACCATATTGTTGCCTCTCTTCTGACCTCTGCAACAGAAGGAGGTTTTTTTGAAAGCGCTTACCTGGAAGGCATTTTGCTGCCTCTGTTTGGTCAGTGCAAACGAAGAAAGGCAGGCAGCTTCCTTATTACATAGGGGTCTTTTTCAACATTAGTGCCAAAAACCTTTTAATGCCTGTGAGACTACCTCTACTGCACATTCAGAGGGTACAACACCTTTGTCCCAGAATTCATCTCCATGCGCCTATAAAGATAGCAGTGAAGCAAAGGTACAACATTTATGTCTGTAATAGTTTGTGTAAAATCAAATGATCACGGTAAAGGGCATATCCAGAAATGATTTGAAATAGAGTCATTACTAAGTTCTGAATCTGTAATATCTAAATGTCCAGTATTATACTTTTGAGGTGGATGGATGGATGGACGGACGAACGGACGGACGGACGGATGGATGGATGCTGTTAAACAATGAGGCAGGGTAATAATGTAGCTATAGAAATCTATTTCATCATCTCCTTTCTTTTTTTGTACTTTTCCAGACATGGCCTATTTTCCAGGCTACATAGGCACGCTGCAAGACTGATTTGTGGGAATTACCACTTTCTGTACACTGACAGAGTAATTTCAGAGGCAGGTGTTCATACTAGATTTTGTACATTGCATAAAATTAAATGATTTGTAACAGATCAGTCCTAAGAACTGGTGCATACAATTAACAAAGGAGTTGATATTTATGAAGACATAAACGAGACAAATTTATTACCACCGTGGCAGAGGTTCTAATAAAAAGATGCTGTGGAGCAGTTTGTAGGATGAGCTGTTGACCAAGTGTTTTGTATAGATATTTAATATGTGATGTGTGAGAAATGCCTCTCTTTAAAAAAAAATATTACTGTAAAAAAAATCATATTGTGATCATGTGTAAAACACAACAAAGTTGATTAAATTGATTATAATCAGGATTTTTTTGTTTCGTTTTTGTTACACAATACAAGGTGCACTGCAAGACAAATAAAGCTTGGAGGGGGTTATTAAATAAAGGACTTTGATCAGGTCCGAGCTGTTTTAAGCTAATAAGTAACATAGAATAATCTCCATGTCCAAAGGTCTAAGGCAGTAGAGGTCAGACCCTCGAATAATGTATTTTCCTTTAAACACAAACAATAGTGTTTATAATATTTTCTCAATAGATTTTTTACATTTTAAACCAAAAATCCCCCCATTTTTCCAAATCATCACTTTACTGTCACGTAAGTGCATCATGCCTAGAGCGCAGTCCAGAGCTGCATGAAACATCTTTATACAGAGGTGTTTTGAAAAAGCTCTGTCTCCATGGCACCACATCTTTCTGCTTTTGTTACTATATTAAGCCGCTGAAAGCGTTGTGCGCATGCGCCCCGCGTGCCTATCAGAGGCCTCCAGAATAGTCTGGAACTCTCCGGGGGAGGCGTCAAGAATCTCGCAGTCACTCCAGCACCTTCACTGCAGTCGGTTGCGTTTGGATACCGTCTTTCTCAAACCTACTGAATCCGTCCTGACGTGGAACTTTATATCATTATAAATCCATTAAACCCATGGGAGTACAATTTACTATTTTGGTGGATCGACCAGACACCAAAAAGCAAATGTCGTCATCTGTGGTTTTCACACTTGGATTACTATGGATACTGGACCGTCAGGCTCATATTGTTCCCTATGTAATTTTTTTGAAAAGGAACTGGAGTGATATATCAGAAACCCTCTCTTGGAATATGTCTCTGTCTGTCCTCAGCTGTAAATAAAGAAGTCTTCATACCGACGTCAAAATGTGGATTTCATTCGATGTGGGTGTCAGAACATAAATCACGAAAAGACGACAAGCTTTGAAATGTCTTGCAAAGACGAGAACGAAATCTTAATGTGTTGGGTGTTAATACAATGTTTTAGCCTAACAAAATGTGGATTCATTACTTTGAAAAAAAACTTTAAAACTCCACACTAAAAATCAACAACGCCTCTAGGGGCCTAGGTCTTTGTTCTACGCCATTTTGTGAGACTAACAGCAGTAATGGTTTCGTCAGCCATTTTGCCTTTACGTTTCAATAAAATAATGTGAAGGAACCAGTAAAATAACGTAGTTTACACGTAATGCTAAAAAACTGTTGATAGATACATAGGAATAAGATTAAATGATATGTTAAATTAGGTTAGCTTCTGCCTAAAACGATTAATTTAAACGTAATCGATGTTTGTACCCAAATGAGGTGTCCGGTTACTTCTTTATGTTAGGTTAATTTGATAGTTAAACGGACAGGTTACCATGACAGCGAAGGTGAAATAAAAGATGAGTCCAGGAGGGGGTTTATTCAGTGTATATGTTCTCAGTCTCTTAGTAAATGTTATTGGAAGGTGCAATTTTAAAAGTTTTCTTTTCTGAACCCTTTTGTTATCTTACGTTTTAAAAATCAAGCCATTTTTTCACTAGTGAAAAATAATGGGAAAAAAGAACAGTAGTGGCTTTTTGTCCTTATATAAATTATTATATTTTTACACAAGCCAAAATACAGTTCAGAGTAATTCTGAAGCAAAAAAAGAAAAAGGAGAAAACAGCAAAAACAACAACAAGAAAATCAAATTTATACTACAAATATCGACAGGGCTCTTTAGTCACAAGCTCAGTCATATTCCAAGAGCTGTACGTTTTGTTTCTGTCAATTAACCATAGATTCAAGAACACAAGTATGTTCATGTGTGAAATTCCTGTCTGCAGTAATAAAAACTAAAGTACAGTAGGTAGCAGTGATCTATTGTTAGCTGCAAAGCAACTGTATGAAATAACATAAGAACAATTTTATGACAAGATCTAACAGTACAGGTCTAAATAAACAGGATAAAAATCTGATGTTTACATAATATGACCTCCACAGAATAGTCCATGCTAACTCTGATGCTGCTTTACGGGTGTTCGTGGTGTTTGTCGACGATTTCTTCTTGCATAGTTTGTAAAATCTTCTTCATCCTGTGTACAGAGACCACATGATAGAAGAAATACATGAATATCTTCCAGAGATATAGAATATTTACCAATAAGCCATGAAAATATGACCATTGACAGGTAATGTGACTTACAGCACTCAGGTTTTACAACACAATGTTTACACAGAAAAATGTGTCACTATCATTACAAAGTTGATACTTTGACACCTGTGAAAACATGAATGCAAAAAAAAAAAAAAAAAAAAAAAAAAAAAAATACAGTCACAGTTGATATGACATCAGCAATCTCCTAGAATACCAACTAGGTATGGACCAGTGTAAGATTCTAATAAACTGGAGTACAAATACCATTGTTTCAGAATATAAGGGTAATTAAAAAAAAAAAAAAAAAATTCACGTTACAATTTAAAACACAAAACAAAACAAAAAAAAAAAAAAAAAATATATATATATATATATATATATATATATATATATATATATATATATATATTCAAAGTTATACTGAAATATTATAATTAGGAGTGGATCAAAGAACACAATACAGAGCCAGAGGCCTGCTCCAGTCTCTGCCCCTGTAGAAAGCAAGGTCAGCCACCCATGCCAGTGGAATCCCCACCCTACATATCAATTCATTCTAGTACACCTTAAGATGCTAATTTACCACACTTTTACAGGTGAAAGCAGTATTTGGCAGCTGATCATAATGTCATTGCTTATCAGTGTTTGAATGGCTTTGCTCCTCTAGCTTTAAATTTAATATGCTAGATATTTTAATATTAATATTTAAAGCACAATTGATATTTGAACTTAACTAGTTACTGAAATTCAGTTATTCCACTTTTAATTGTCCCAATAGATTCTACTTCTTTTTCAAGTTAGTATGTTAAATAGTTCAAGTGAAAAATTAACTATTAAATATGCTAAGTTAAGTGGAAGTGCTTTAAAACCCCAGCTATTAGATACAGAAAGACTAGATCTGTGAAAAGATAAGTAGGCTTGTTTTTCCACAAGTTAGAAACTACTCTGACCTAAATCTGTCGTGGGTTCCTAAACACTTCCTCTCCTGGGATAAAAGTTTGAGAAGTTCTTTTTCGTCCTGAGACGTAGTGTGATAAACACATTGGTATTCTGTCCCAGTTTAGTGGTCTCCAGAGAAACTGACTGACCTGTGAGGATGCTGCATCCAGCAGATCCATGTTTGGGATGAGACAGCTGGCCTCGCCGAGGAAACATATTAGGATGTGGAACACGTCGGCCCAGCGTCCCACAGTCAGCATCAAGACCGTCAAACCCCCGAGACGCACGGCAACTGCATTGAGGACAGCTTGGCTGCTCGGCAGACGATGCTGCTCTTCTGTACGATCAAGATTTCAAAAGAGGAAAATGAACAGGGATGGGTGGGTGTACTCAGCTGCCGAAACATCAAATTGCTTCAATTAATTACATATAAGTAATTAACAACCCAACAAATTAATACATAAATGATGGGTGTTTTTTCATTATGTTCAAAGACATGTTTGTTATGTTAAACAAGGAGGAAGAATTGGATGCAGAGTTTGAATTGTTTGACATGACCCTCACCCTGCATGTACACCACCAACAACGTGTAGCAGATAGTCAGTGGTGTCCAGAACCTCAAGGCCTCGGTTGCAGAGAGAAACTGTTGGTTGATGATTGATACAGCTGCCAGCACAGCCACAAAGAAGGCAATGATCATAGTCCTACAAAGCATGGGTAGCAGATAGCAGCCTGATGTGAGCAGGCTGATACAAATGCCGCAGTAGCGCTGGGAGCTGTGGAGTTTATACAGAGCGATGACATGATGCAGAAGGGCTTCTGCCTTCTTTGCCAGATACCAGCTGAGAGCTGCTGCCAGGAGAAGGCTTAGCCAGCGCTGGGACGCCCCCTCATGGAGAAAGTGCAAACTACAGCTGATGGCGCAGCCCAAGCAGAATTGGCTCTGCACTAACAGCTGCTGCAGAAACTTCTTGCTGTCCTTGGAGGGGAAAAGAGGATATGATGGATCAATTACACCTCACGATAGGCAGTAATGTTGCACGTCATAAGTAGGTCTGAAATTATAAAACACTGAAATCAACTCATCAAAAGACATCACTGGAATATTGGTATATATTGCTTAGTTTAAATATATCAAATTCAACAATTAAGTAGCTCATACAATGGTATGTTTCACTACTGGTTGACAAAATGTTTCATCCTGTCTTAAAAATACACTTATGTGTGATATTAACTATATACAAAAATTTGGTCACCATCCTTGTAGCTCTAGTGTGCACTAAATCTTTTCCGATGTGTAACCTGTGGATGATGTAAGAAAAAAGTGCATCAAAAACAAATCAATGCACATTTATTCTCAGCGTTAGCTTTAGCTACGCTCATTCACATTTAGTAGGCATGTAGCCTAAAAATATCATTCAAAGGAGACACTTCTAAGACATGTAGGACAGTGTGTTCTGAGCTTTATGGTTGGGAAACACTCCATCCCATGTCGAAAAAGCAAAGTGACAAATTAATTCACATTTAGCAAATATATTCGGAAGATACCACCACACACACCTTAGTATGTTTTACTGAGATTTTAAATGATAGACCAACACAAAGTAGTTCATGTGAACTACTTTCAGTAATTGACCTTACTGTACTGTTTGATAACTAGGATCAATTGGAATGTATGTATGATTGAATTGAAATTATTATTATTTTGTAAAGTGCCTCAGGATGACATTTGTTGTGAATTGGTGCTATATAAATAAACTGAATTGAACTGAAATGCTGTCCTTCCAGTCTGTTAGTTAGAGCTATTTTGCAAAGAAACAAACATAAGTAATGGTTCACTCTCTAGATGTGCAAACCTGTTTGGAACATACTCCAAAAGCCTCCAGCACAAGGTGTAAAGTAGTGACACATGGGGGCTGAATACAAAATCTACAACGGACATTTCAGATTTTTATTTGTAAAAAGAAGTTAAAACCTTGCATCATATTCCTTACACTTTAGCAGCTATGCACAATTTTGTGTTGGTCTATCTCATAAAACCTTAACAAAATACACTCCATCTGTCGCACGAAAAAAATGAAAGTTAAAAAGTAGTTTTTTTTCTTTAAAATGCCACAAGAACTAATAAGAATGGCATGAAGCTATAGAGTATAACTGCAGAAGTCAGTCTCTCTGAACCTGAACATCAGATCACTCTATTAGATGTGTGCGTGCTCCAACAGGCCTGATTTAAGGGAATTAATCCTCTCAACAGCTTGTCATCAACCACAACTTAAACCTGGTTTTAAACCAGGGAAGGGTGTATAACATGCAGCGCAGTGTGACCCAAAGAGCAGAGCTGGGAAAACTGATATGAGTAAGACGGTTTGGACCGCTCATGAGGCATACCAATGATCCCAAAACACTGAGCCAAGCAAAGCTAATGAAGTGCTACATCTTTGTGGGATTTCAGAACAGGACCTAACATAATCCAGGTTTGATAGACATCACTTGGTTCCGTCACTATACCACTGTTACCTTACCGGTCCAGCTGTAAGCAGTCCAGAGACGGCTCGCAGGCAAAATTCCAGTACCACCAGTGACGACACACGGGACCCAACAATGGCCAGTATCCCAGTCACAAAGAAAAATTGGAGTATTCCAAAAAGTCCATGTTTAGCCCTCATTGAGGTTCTGCTTGACCTCACATCTGATGTGCCTTCATTATATTTTTCTTTCCAGCTACAAATTATAGGGAAGATCAAACAAGGGATAAAGACAATCTGTAGAAAATGTAAATTTAAACCATCACTAAACTATAAATACTGGATTGAAAAACTCTTGCATATGCTTCAAAAGATTTTCTCACCTCTCCTCTATCAATAGATGCACCCTCAACAGGGAGCACAGCACAGAGATCCCACATGCCCCCACCAGCCCTGCAAGACACCCAACAATGTCTTTAAATCACAAATGTTGATAAGCTTCTCAGAACAGATTTAGATATATTTTGGGCTCAAGGCAAAGCAGGCATGGGTCAGGCCTTCAGTTTTCTTATTCATCACTGTGATCCAACTTCTAACCAATAGTTTTTGGGGTTTTTAAAAAAAAAAAAAAAAAAAAAAAAAAAAAAATCCAAGACCTACAATGCTGCGTTTGCCTCCGTACAGATTTCAAGTTCACTAGCCACACCCATGCCTCATTACTGCCTGACCTGTGGGATGAAGAAATACCCTAATTAGAACCTGTCTGACAAGACCTGTCCCAAGACTTTGAGGAAAACATGGTGTGAAGAAAAACAAAAGTAGAACCTTTTGGAATGTGTGCATCCTGTTACATCAAGCGTAAAACTGAAAGTATTTTAGATGATGAACGTCATACTGACAGTTATATATGATGGCGGTAGTGTGATGGTTTGGTGTTTCTTTACTTCAGAACCTGGATGGCTTGTTGTAATTTATGGAACCACAAATTCTGCTATACCAGAAAGAATGTCAGTTCATGACCTTCAGATTAAACAGTCTTCTGTTATGTAGCAGGTCAGTAGACCAAAGCACACCATCCATTTTAGTTCAGTTTATTTATGTAGCGGCAATTCAGAGCAAATGTCACAACTAAGTACACCTCTGAATGGCTTAAAAAAAAAAAGAAGGCGGCTTGAGAGTGGCTTAGTCAAAGTCTGGACTTGAATCTGTCATAACTTCAAAACAGGTAGTTAACGCTCAAAACTTCCAATACAATTCTATCAAGAGAAGTAGATCAAAATTCCTCCACAGTGATGTGAAAGACTAATTACCAGTTATCAAGAACACTTGACAGTTGTTGCTGTTAATGGTGACATAACCAGTTTTTTAAGTTTGGGGAGCAACTACTTTTTTCACATAAGGCCAGGTTGGTTGGAATGGGGTTTTTCCCCCCTTAATGAATGAAATTGCCATGTAAAAACTGCTCTTTGGTCTAACAACATTTTACATTTAATGATATGAAAAATTTCAGTGTGATAAAAAAAAAAAAAAAAAAAAAAAAAAAAAAAAAAAAAAAAAAAAAAAACACCCACAACCCTACAGAGCACAAACACTTCACAGCACCTGTAGTTTAGTGACACTATTTTAGTCCTGCTGTGTTGCTAATATAAAAACATTTGTAGTGCACAGTGCTCTTAAAAAGGTACAGAAGAATGCTTTTGTAAAACCTAATAAAATGTCAAAGTCAGCTGCAATTTAAATTCATTTACAGGTTCTGGCCATAAAATTAGAATATCATGAAAAAGTTGATTTCAGTAATTCCATTCAAAAAGTGAAACTTGTATATTATATTCACTCATTACACACAGACTGATATTTCAAATGTTTATTTTAATGTTGATGATTATAACTGGCAATTAATGAAAACCCCAAATTCAGTATCTCTGAAAATTAGATTACTGAAGACCAATATAAAAAAAAAAAATTTTTTTAGAAATGTTGGCCAACTGAAAAAGTATGAACATGAAAAGTATGAGCATGTACAGTGCTCAATACTTAGTTGGGGCTCCTTTTGACAGGATTACTGCAGCAATGTGGTGTGGCATGGAGTCGATCAGTCTGTGGCACTGCTCAGGTGTTATGAGAGCCCAGGTTTCTCTGATAGTGGCCATCAGATCTTCTGAATTGTTGGGTCTGGCGTATTGCATCTTCCTCTTCACAATGCCCCATAGATTTTCTATGGGGCTAAGGTCAGGCAAGTTTGCTAGCCAATTAAGAACAGGGATACCATGGTCCTTAAACCAGGTGCTGGTAGCTTTGGCACTGTATGCAGGTGCCAAGTCCTGTTGGAAAATAAAATCTGCATCTCCATAAAGTTAGTCAGCAGCAGGGAGCATGAAGTGCTCTAAAACTTCCTGGTTGACGGTTGCGTTGACCTTGGACCTTAGAAAACACAGTGGCCCAACACCAGCAGATGACATGGCACTCCAAACAAACACTGACTCTGGAAACTTTACATTGGACCTCAAGCAACGTGGATTCTGTGCCTCTCCTCTCTTCCTCCAGACTCTAGGACCTTGATTTCCAAAGGAAATGCAAAATTTACTTTCATCAGAGAACATAACTTTGGACCACTCAGCAGCAGTCCAGTCCTTTTTGTCTTGAGCCCAGGCGAGACGCATCTGTTGCAGTCCCTGGTTCAAGAGTGGCTTGAAACGAGGAATGCGATAGCTGAAACCCATGTCTTGCATACATCTGTGCGCAGTGGTTCTTGAAGCACTGACTCCAGCTGCAGTCCACCTTTTGTGAGTCTCCCCCACATTTTTTTGAATTGGTTTTGTTTCATAATCCTCTCCAGGGTGCGGTTATCCCTATTGCTTGTACACTTTTTCTACCACATATTTTCCTTCCCTTTGCCTCTCTATGACTGTGCTTGGACGCAGAGCTCTATGAACAGCCAGCCTCTTTAGCAATTACCTGTTCTGTCTTGCCCTCCTGGTGCAAGGTGTCAATGGTTGTCTTTTGGACAACTGTCAAGTCAACAGTCTTCCCCATGATTGTGTAGCCTACAGAAATAGACTGAGAGACCATTTAAAAGCCTTTGCAGGTGTTTTGAGTTAATTAGCTGATTAGAGTGTGGCATCAGGTGTTTCAATATTGAACCTTTTCACAATATTCTAATTTTGACACTGAATTTGGGGTTTTCATTAGTTATCAGTTATAATCATCAACATTAAAAGAAATAAACATTTGAAATATATCAGTCTGTGTGTAATGAATGAACATAATATACAAGTTTCACTTTTTGAATGGAATTACTGAAATAAATAAACTTCTTCATGATGATGAGGCTTAGGCATAAATTCAAACTGAAAGACTCTTCCCAGCTTCATCTGGATCATCCAGTCGCTGCGTAATGCGCCTCAGCTGCAGCCCATCAGCTTTGGACCACGCCTCGTCGTAGCCAATCATCGTGCAAGTCTCTGTTTATAAAGCCCTCCATCCATGGCTCTATCTGCTCCCAGTTGAGCTACAACCCACCTCTGCCCCTTCTCCACTCTCAGTATTAAAGTAGAAAAAAAAAAATAAATAAAATAATAAAAAATAAAAAATGTCATCCTTACTACGACACTGAAGTTAAAGATATCTAAAATGATATTCATACAAGAAATTAAGATCTTCTCAACAGTGTGTGTTTGAAAAACAAAAACTAGGTTAAGATTTCTAATAATTCTCAAAACATTCAACTGTCTATTTTAACATTAATGGGCTTGAATGAATATTTGTTGGCAATATCCAGAATTCAATTCTTCCCAGATAAATGAACAGTCTGGACAGATGGAAAGCTAAATGTTTGTTTTGACTTGGATAATCAACTGATCATTTTATGATAAATTGTCTTGCCATACATTTACCACAGCATGGCTTTTACTTTGAATGCATTTTTGTCTGCCTCTTATGTGTCACTGAAAGCAACAGTTAGTCTATTATTTAGTTCTTAAAGTACACATATTTATTACATTCAACACAAAATTCACCAAATACTCAAATAATTACATCTGTTATGTAAGTATATAAGTTATTTAATTGTGCACCTTGTTTCTTGGGTCCCAATTAATGGCAAAGGTAAGTAATCTGTTGCTCAAACCTTCAGTCATTTACACAAACCAGTGACAACCTCTCAAATATTCTGATATTCAAAAAAAAAAAAAAAAAAAAAAAAAAAAAAAAAAAAAAAAAAAAAAAAAATCAATGTATGAGGAGCTTACCTTGAAGAAAACCAATCAGAGGGTTTGTGTCCAGAATCAGCCACCCTGCTAGGAGGTCGGAAGTCGGCAAAAATTTGGTGAGAAAGGAAAACATTTTTTTAAAGTCTTACAGAAACACATGGAGGATAAGCTTAATAAATCATTGCACGCTCTTGAGACATGTATTTGGCTTCTCAGATCGGATTTCAAAAATGTTGGAGCAGCTGCTTTTTATTTCCTGTTGCCTCCACGTTGATCTTTGCTCAACTCAAACCCTGTTCTGTGTCTCGTACCAAAGGTCATCTGAGTGCTGCTGGAGCTGTTTTACTCAGAACAAGATAATAGAGGTTATTGCACCGTGAGAAAGACTTTCAATTCTCATTAATTCTTCTGTGTAGCACTCTAAAAATTAGTCTGACAAAGTTATGCAATAAACCTATTTACATGTTAAGCTTATTCAGACGCACTACATTTGAATGAATCTAACATCCTGTAAATAACCCCCAGTTATCCATACTTTACTCACCCTAAATTTAAAACAAGCATTCTTTGGACCTGTGATGGTTGAGTCTAGTAATCTGTGATTGCTGGCGCAGACTTTAGCCACCCTTCAACCGTAAACAGGACTAATCAGGTATGGAAAATGGATAGACAGTCATTTGAGAGTGTGTAGTACATGGAATAGATAAGAAAAACTATGAGGGTGGGGTGTATGAAGACATTTTAATGAATTACAACAGTGTAAACACAACATTAAGGGAAAATACTGCTTGCAAGAATAGAGTAGTTACCTCAGAGGTGAAATTGCCAGACAGCAGCAAAAATACAAAAATAATAAAAACTATAAACTTAGAAAGAAAAAAAAACAGCCTAAAATACAAATGTTTAAACCTCAGACATTTAGTTTGGTGTTCTCTTACTGCCAACATGCTTAGGTCTGGTCGTCCACCTACATATTTGATTAAGTAAATGTCTTTGATTTGCCTCTCACTATACAGGAGAATAGAGGATTTTTCTTTGCTATTTTGTATCGTCATTTATTTAAAACAGTCAGTCCACTTTTCAGAGATCATACTGTCAGTGGTGTCTGTTAAGAGATGTTTTGTCCCACTCAGGTGAATATTTGCTTCATGTCCTAGTAAAAGTTGATAGATGACTGAGAAACGGATTGTTTGCATAACTTATTTTAAGCTTATCTTTTAAGTGGCATTCAAACTCAGTCTCTAGACCTGTGTTTCCCAACCCTGGCCCTCAAGGTACACTGCCTTGCATGTTTTCGGTGTTTCCCTCCTTCAGCACACCTGATTTTAATTGATGGCTGATTAAAGGACTTTCACTGAACTGCAGTGGTCTGAATCAGGCATGTTAAAGCAGGGAAGCATAAAGCATGCAGGGCAGTGTGCCTTGAGGGCCAGGGGTTGGCTCTAAAACTTATGCTCTCCTTTGTCTCATCCTTTTTAAATATGACTGTGAAATTCAGAAAAGTGGCTGTTTAAATCAAATCATTTATCCAAAGGTTTTTGCAGTGACAAAAATCTGTTTTGCAAACCTTGCAGCTATAGGTTTAGATCTGACAATTCACATTGTTGTTAGATTGTTGTGCAAAAGGCTCAGATTCTTAGACAAAAGTTTTGATATCTTAAAATGTTTCATGACAAAAAGAAGTGAGAATATAATAGAAATTAGTCTATTTTTGTTTTTTTTTTTTAACAGTTACCACCAGAGTTGCATCAAAATAGCCTCACATGCAAGTAAATCACTCACCCTAAGAATACTGCAGCTGCAAGAAGTTTTCTAGAGCTTCAACAAGTTCAAGGTGAGAAGCTCAGTTCCAGTGAAGCAGTTTTTAGTGGCGTCCAATCGTTTGCAGCAAATGTTCCTCCTGAGAGGTACGCTGCAAAATGCTGCTGCCACCACTGCAGAGCTTACACAGCACTGGCAGCAGGTGAGTGTGTTTGCATCAACATGCACATGAAAAAAATAAAGAAGCCACCTCAGCCTAGTAAAATCCTTAAGCACAGACTCATATTATGCAGGAACAGTCCTTACCACAAATGATTTGTTTTGGAAAATTAGGGGTCAGTTCCACTATGAGTCGCGTTAGCTGTGAAGCTTCCTGTACTGGGGTTTGAGCTCATCCAAGAGCTTGGTGACAAATCTGTCCAAGAACATTGCCATAAATAAAGGACGGGATTCTTTTTTTTTTATTGCAAATATTTTTTTTTAGGTTACTCAGAACAATGAAGTTTCAACAGGTCATGATTTGGCAACATATGAATACATAGGCAGTTCTTGAAGCCAAATAATATAAGCTCTGGCTTTGATACGGCAATCACAATAAATGCATTATGTCAATCTTTTAATGTACAATAAGTAGTTTAAAAAGTGTACATTAAACAGTCGGACATGATGAAACAGTATTTATATTTTTACAAAAAACAATAAACGCATCTTGAATTGAATTCATAGTACACACACTGGAGTTACTATTTCACACAAAAAACACTTTTCCAAACACTATACTTAATTTATGACTTCTCAAACAGCATCCCAATGTTTTGGTCTGACTCACAATGCAAAATGCAGCAAAAGGAAAGCACCTCAGATATATTTCATGAGGTGTACTTCACATTTCCTGATTTCACATTTTCGTAAGAACTCATCTTGCACCAACAGGCTGTGACAAATATTCTGTTTATGATGTGCAGCTGTCAGCTATGAGCTTGCCCAGTGCGATCTGTCGTTTCTCACTACGTTTTCTGGGCTCTCTCCTCCACATAGAGCTGCATCTGTGAAAGCCAAGCAAACAAATATGAATAACAGTAAACAGAGGCACTTAAACACATGACAGGAAAAACATTTTGGCAAAGAGCATCACAGGAAGCCTTTAAACATTTGACACGTTTAAACATCACAGTGATTTTGAGGTTTTTTGTTTTGTTTTTTTTTCCTTTCAGCTGACCTTTACTATGTCGGAGGTCATGGACTTCAGTGGAATGAGTCTTGGCTCCTTCATGTGAACTTCCTGCTCGTCAGCGACGATCCATGGGAAATCCTACAGATTCAAATGTGCATAAGCGACTAAACTCGTGCAAATGGTTGTTTTGTGTTTACATATTATAGCAGGTGACTTCCAAGTGACCACTCGACACTCTCAGAGCCTTAATGGCTTGCAAAATCAACCTTTTCACTTTCACTTTCCAGTTACAATGTATTTTAACTGGGATTTCATGTGATAGACCAGAAAGTCACAAACTTCATGCTCAAAGGTCCAAATCTAATTTCTAGCTAAGGTTAAAGGTCAGGAAGAGCTAGCAATGAACAGATCCCTTGTATTGCATTTTGTTACAACTACAAGCAAAAGAAATGGCACTTAAAACTCAATAAACTGAATTAGATTTAATGCTGAAAAATTAATTAGCATTTCTTTACACGCAAGGATAAAGGAAATAAGTTAAACTGAACCTGAAAAGCAAGAAAACCCTGAAACATTAAAACTGAGAGAAAAAGTAAAAGATAAACTAGCACTGTTCCCCAAATTCCAATTAGTTATCTAAATTTAGCATTTTTCTATTTTTAATTTTCGAATTCGATTTTTAACAAAGTAAACACATTTTTATCTCACTATACTAACATCAAATGTGTAGTAGTACAACAAAATTGATCTAATGATCCATGTAAGATGCATAGAGGAATGCTGTGACAACAAGTAAAGGAGTAAACAATGCAGCCATAATTCAGAAAAATAAATAAATATTGCCCATGGCCCACTTCGAGGTACTGATTAGAGTTATAGGACCATTTTAGAAGCTGACCCTGGGTCCATCAGTGCATGACCACAGCACTATGAATCTGCGACCTAAGGGCAGCAGCTCAAACAGCTGGTGTGCTGGGTGTGCACAGTCTCTCAATGCTGTGTGGCTTCTTGAGACACCGAGTTCTGAAAAGGTCATTCAGGGAGGGAAGAAGGGATCATATCACACAATTAAAGGCAAAAAAAAATTCTGTTCCAAACTGTTCAATAAAAAAAAATAACCCAAATTTATTTCAGTGGTTTTGCAAAGTATTTTACAATCTACCTTTCAGTGATCTATACTAATTTTTAAAATATAAAGAAGTAACACACAATTCAATAAAAAGTAAATAAAGCATCATTTTTGTAAAGGAAAAACTATATGCTTTTTAGGTATTTTTTGTTGGTTTGTTTTGGGATTTAGTTGTAATTGTTGTTTGGTTTCAGTCTTGCCAGTAAATGATTTTTGTTCCCCCAGAGCTTCAAAGTCCTAAAAAAGCTTACCTTAATGACTTGAACCTTCTCCATGTTGCGTGTAGCAGCATCTCTGGTGTGTACAAGTACTGTGAAAGAACAACCTGAGACAGAAACACCGCATTTCACTGTTTTCCACATTTCAACATCTTTTTACTGCAGTCGACCTGTTAAATCAACGTTTTAAAGTCACACATTATGATTATTATTCTATTTGCGTTTACTGCTTAGGAAGTTCCCATCATCGTTCCTGTTACCTGGTGGGTTGTTGTTTAAAACAGCATCACACACACTGATCTTCAGGATGAACGCTCTCAGCAGCTGCTCCACGTGTGACAATAAACTGTCTGAGCTGTGTCAATCAATTATTCCAGTTAGTGATCATGAATACTATTAAAATGGATTTCACAGAAGGTGGCTGTTTTTTTTTTGTTTTTTTTTTTTTTGGGTATTGCTGGTCCAAAAAGGGGATGGAAACCTGATTGAGAGCAAAGGAGGTTGGGAGATCTCAAACACAAATCTCTCGACTGGATGATGCTCTTTGTCTATGATGACCACGACCACCTTCTCTGCATCGTTCTAGGACGTAAACATAATAAACCATCAGCACCATCACCAAGTAAAACCAGCCTGTCAGCTCTGGAGTTCTCTTACCTTCTCAATGAGTGGCTTCACACAGTGTAAAGTATCTTGGATGTACTGATTCAGCTCAGGGTGACAGGACATCTGAAAATAAGCGTGCCAAAAACAGAAGATTAGTGTCAGGCATTCAAGCAAATCGATCTTAAAGGTTATGTGCATTTCTTCAGAAATCTCTACCTGCACGGGTACGTTGTATTTCTTCCTCTTCTGAAAGATTCCAGAGGGATAGACTTCACGGACATACAGGATGAGGTGGATCGCAACTTCCAGGAACTCGCACAGAATATCAGCAACCACTGGAAGAGAGGAATAACCTGAATCAGGCCACTCACGCACTGTTTTAGAGAGGATAATGACCAACATGAAACAAACTACCATAAGAAGTTGTGTAATGATGACACATTGATCAAATCAATTAGTAATAAACAAAAGAGTTCTAGAGGAAGACAAAAACTGCCTTTTTGTTTTCCTTCACCAGGGATAAGGAAGCTGATCAGAGTTGATGGGAAGATGAATAGAGCTACATACAGGGCAGTCAAATTCAAATTCAAAAATACTTTATTGATCCCAAAGGGAAATTAAATGTTTATGTAACTCATTTAATTAAGGAGTTATTATAGATGGTGATGGCTGTGGCTGTAGTTTTCTGCTAAAGTAGCACAATTTCATATATTTTGGATATCGTGCAGCCCTAGTTCAAGTCAAACTCTGTTTGTGTTAGAATGACCCAGCCTTAATCCAGCTATGAATCTCTGGCCAGACTTAAATGTTGATGTTAGCAAAAGCTCTCCCTAAAATCTGCCTGAATTGGAGTTATTTTGCAAAGCAGAATGGGCGCAAAACGCTGAAGACATAACCCAAAAAACGTGTAGATGTTATTGCAGCAAAGGGTAGTTCTGCAAACTATGGAATCGAGGGGTCTAAATGCATACATAAGTCACACTTTTCCTAGAGAAAAATCCTAAATCAATTGAAGTTTGTCATTATAATGTAACAAAAAGAAAAAGAAGTTCAAGGGGCATGAATACTTTTGTTAGGCACTGCACAATAAACAATAGGAAAAAATGCAATCAGTGTTTTTGCTCATTCACAGTGTTCTGTACATGATCACTGTTTTCACTACATTCAGAGTGGACAGACTGCAATGTTTTATTTACACAACATCAGCCTCAAATCTTTAGACAATCAAGAGTTGCATGTTAAGATTAAAGTCCGACAAAATGTCGGACTTTAATTCCCATGAATCCTTCACTTGTTCTTGGTGTTTAGAATCATAATAAAACAGTTAAATGTTACTCCAGAACTCGTTTCATCTCCTTAATAAACATTGGATATTAGCTTCAAATAATGCCCAAATGCCATTTATTTAAAAAAGAGAGAGAGAGAGATTCAAAAAGATGCGATGTTTACAAGGTGCTCAGACATCTTAGCATAACATCCATAACATCTTCCAATAAACCGACTCACAGTTTTATTAGTTTGGTTGTCTTACCTTGTCCAAAGTTAAGGTCTTGTCTCGTCAGAGTTGTCATAGTTTATTTTCCAACAAAGAGAAAACGGAAAAAGATGTTTCTTCGGCTAGCTCTGCTTGAGAAGCAGCAAGTTATTCGTTTTAAACAAGATTTAGTTGTTTAACATTCCCCTTTAGTCGATGCTTGGTAGAAATGTCAGCTACTAAAATGATCTTTTATCAGAGAACAATAGCAGCAACGCAAACAAAATTAGATCAGCACATTATGATCTTTTTAACAACCAAACGAGGGGCTAATTTCGCACTGTTGCCGAGGATACTAAAGCCTCATCGCGCAACACAATGACGTAGCTTTATTGTTTTTGCTTGCTCCTGGTAGTCCAGCAATGATGACGTAAGTTTCAGCGTTTTTTCGCGAATGCTGGTGGTTTTGTTTTTCTCTCTTCTCTTTCAGTGTTCTTCCAACTATGTTACATAATTTCCGGATTGTTGTGACATCTGTATAACACATACAAAAACTTCAATAAATTTGTACTTTAAAAAGTCCTGGCAGGCCGTGTAGAATTCAAAAATGAACCATGGAGAAATCTGTTACCTCATTTTAGGAAAATGTTGCTTTCTGTTATTGAGTTGGACAATGAGGAACAGATCTCACTGTTTGGTTTCAGAGAAGTTTGAAATGTTGGACAAATTTGCTTTTTAGCTGTATTAGCTGGATTCTTTTGCATTCTCATTTAAATGCTTGCGCAATCGTGAAATAAATGTATTATAATTTAAAATGTAATTTCTTGTAAAAGGTTTCATACACCTTGAACTTTTTTGTATGTTATGATATTACAACCACAAACTTCAGTGTATTTAATTAGGCTTTTTTAATGATAGCTTAACACCTAGCAGTGCATAATTGTGATGGGGAAGGAAACAAATACAAACAAATAAACATCTGAGAATTGATGTTTGCGTTTTTGTTCTGAACCCTTTACTTTGATAGCCCCTAAATAAAATCCAGGCAACCAGTTGCCTTTCAGAAGTCACTTATCAAATAGATACCACTTAGTTATAATTTCTTTTCAGTACAGCTTGTACAGCTGTTCTGTGACAGCCTCAGAGGCTTGTTGGAGAACATTAGTGAATAAACAGCATCATAAAGAAACCCTGTATCATTTTTCTCCCACTTCACATCTGTTCTTTACTTTGTGTTGTTCTATCAAATAAAATCCCACTGAGCACATTGAAGTGTGTGGTTGTAATGTGACTAAATCTGGAAAAAGATTCAAGGTGCAAGAATGTATTAAGGTACTATATTACAAAATGACAGATTACTCGCTGCATAGGTTCTATAAACATGTTGTAAAAAAAAGGCAATTTTTATAAACATTGCTTTTCATATGTGAAGAATAATGCATGGGAAAGAACATCTATTGCAGTTTTTAAATAGTATTTTTCCAGATCAGTTTTGAGTAACTGCTTCTGTTTTCTTCAACAAAAACGAATTGTTGACAATCAGAGCAGAACCAATATGATTTCATGATTGATTAATGTAGATATTGTTATTCTCCTTTTAACAGCAGTAAATCTGTAAAAAAAAAAAAAAAAAAAAAAAAAAAAAAAAAAAAAAAAAAAAAAAAAAAAAAAAAAAGATTAAAAAAAATCAAACAAGTTTTGTACATATTCTAGGTTTCATTAGCCCATTCTACACAAAATTTAGAATAAGGTTTAACCCCTCACTGTCCTTTATGTGGGTCAAAACTGCATTTGCTCACTAATATGAACAAACAACAAAGTCACATAAACACTGAAAATAAATATAAAGAAAAAAGTTACATCTTGTGTCAAATTTATCTCAGTGTAACCAGTGTAGTTTAGTGTAACAGAATAAGTTTGGTACTAAACATTTTCAGTGTTAGCTTTCCTTTGTCACTGAGACAAATTGCAAACTCACAGTGATGTAATCAAAGAGCACCTTTTATTTTGAAAATCCAGCAGTGTTGATTTTACAACCTGTTCAGAGTTAAAGCCAAAGATCGCCCATAACCCCTAACGCTATGCAAGAATTGAGATGAGCTTTACTTTAAGCAGATCTTTCAGGAAGACATAACAACACACTTTCAGATGGTGAGCACTGTGGTCTCATTTAACAAACCTCTTATTTAGAGATTCTGTCATGCTCCACCTCAGGACATCTGCATGTAGAATTTCTGTTTTTGTACAAGCCTAAACTGTACAACTGAATTTACCCTTTTAGGAATTGCTATGAAAGTAAAATGCTCTTAATCAAGAGTTATTTAACTCTTGTTATAACTTTGAAAGCATTATCTACTGTAAAAAAGTCTTAAAGACTGGAGAAATGTTCACTTTTCACCTTGTTTTTTACTTCTTCATTTATTAACTATCCAACTGCTGGTCATGGTGGAATTTGCACATAAGCTGCTGTAAATGCATTGCTGTGTATAACCTTTGTAAGGGCACAAATAAGCAGCTCTCCCGGCAGATTGTGAAGTCATGCCATTTTTGGAATTCATAGCTGGGAGCATTTCAGGTAGAAAAATGCGTGTTTAGCAGCAGTAAACTGAAATACAGCACGGTGCTTGAAAGCCAGATGTAACAATGTCTCCTTGCTGGCTTTTGCAGGTGCAGTGGGAATTGCAGTGGGACACCCGTTGGACACAGTGAAGGTTACATGGAGCTCTGAAACCTGTAAATATGTCATCATGTGTAAATCATACTTCTGATGAAGCATAATGTTTTATTTGTAGGTACGTCTGCAAGCCAAGTCTGTGTATAAAGGGATATTTGACTGTGTGGCTAAAACATACTTGAACGAAGGAGTAGGTGACACATCTTCCCTTGTTTTATTTTATATTCCTGCTTAAGAAATAAAGCCTGTTGCAGACAGGAGTATGAAGATGATATTAATGTATTGTATCTTCTCTGTACATCAGTTCCATGGATTCTTCAAGGGGATGTCCTTCCCTGTTCTGACCACCGGACTCGCCAACTCCGTCGTCTTTGGCTCTTACAGTAATGCTTTAGATTACCTCTCTCAGTCTGATTGCAGTCTCCCCAGCCACTGCAAACAAGTCTCTTCATTACAAGTCTTTACTGCTGGCTGCTTTTCAGGCATCGTGCAGGTAAGATCTCTATTGGCTCATTGGTTGTTCGCAAACATTTGCCTAGAGAGCCTCATATGCATTTATATAACTTTGATTCTGTTTGGGCTTGGGCCTCAGAATGATGATTGTCCTTTTAAAGACCAAAAAGTCTGAAAACAAGGAAAAGCATAGTAATTGTGACATTAATTTTAAGATACCTTGTGACCAAGGAGAGATTTTAAAGTAAGAAATAAAAAGTCAATGAGGTTTTACAGATTTTGACATTGCGAAAAATTCAGCCAATCTGGGGTGTAAGTCAAAAAGCCTAGTTTATACTACAACGTTATTGAATCAGCCTTCCTAGTTGCTTTATTATAAAGCAACTGGACTTAGTTTCATTAGGGTCAGATTCAGCATTTCTAAGGCGAGGGCCGAACAACCTAGGATGAAAGTTACACCAACTCTCTCCAGTGCTAAACCTTGACCTTTATCAATAGTTCTCAACAGACATCTTCAGTGCCTCTGAGTTTCCAGTATCACATACTAATGTGTTTCTTTTTCTATGATAGTCTGTTGATGAGCAACATAAATCTTTTCTTTTTCACTGGGTAAAGGATGATGCATTGGTCATTGCTGAGGGATGATTTTTTTTTGCCTTCCTTTCGTAGAGAGTAGGTGTGGCACCCACCGGTCTGGAATATCAAAGTTGTTAGTTCTTCTCTTGTGGATTCGAAGTATTCCGATGCTAAGCAGGTAGTCTGTTGCACTGGCCCAAACAATGTGCTTGGAAAAACTCTAAAGGGAGGCATCAAGGAAGCTTCCAGATGAAATAACCCAATGGACTAATTCTCCAAGTTCTTGTCAGATTACCAAATTCCTCACCTTGTCTCATGACTTGTCCAGGTCCTGAAATACTACAGAAGTCAAAGACTATTGCACTACCACCATCATGTTTGTTTATTAGTGTGCTCTTCTCTTTCTTAAATATTGAATTAGTTTTGTACAAGATTTAACATGATGCTCACCGCTTGACTTTTGGTCAGAAGCAATTTTCTCCTTGGAATTGTTCCAAGGAAGCCATTTTTGTCCAGTCTCATTCTTATTGTTGAGGCAAGTGAGGCCTGCAGGGCTTTAAATGCAGTTCTGGGTTATTTTGTTACCTCCTGGATGAATCTTTGATGGGCTATTGGAGTAGTTTTAGTTGACCACCATCTCCTAGGAAGGTTCACCCCATAACATATTCCCTCCAAATCTCTCCATATACGCTTACTGTTGTTCCCTGGAGTCCCAAATCTCAAGAAATGGCTTGCAACCCTTTCCAAACAGATGTCAGAGTCATTGTTTCTCATCTAAAGTTGCTTTTTGAGATATTTTAATTAGATATTCAATTAGTGAAAATTTATTAAAGTTGATTTTTCAGCTACTCTAAATCTTATTTTATTTTTTTTTTAATTTTTTTTTTTTTTTGCCTGCGGATGGCAGCACATGCCCAAAACTCAGCTGTTACTACAGCAATGTGGTTTTGTTGAGTTTGGCTTATTAAAAAAATAAAATCAAGGATATAAAGAGAAGAAGTATTGTAACATACTGTAGTCCTTCTGGTTTTGATTTTAATATTCCACTTAGATAATTTATACTTATACCATGAAAATGTATTGGTGCTTTATAGATTTCTTCCATTTTGCTTTTTTTTGGTCAAACTTTAACCATCATATGATTAAACCAATTTTAAAATGAAACAGAGATAACCTGATTAAATATAAAAAACATTTTTTTTTCCAAAGGAGGATTTCATTAATATCAGGGGAAAGGCATCTAAACCAACCTGGACCTGTTTTAAAAGATAATTGCCCCATAAACCTCAAGGGATAATAGGTGTGGCAGATGAAATTGGATTAATCACATGTAATTTTTGATTTAACAAGGGGAAGTTAAATTTTCACATAGACCCAGATTGGTTTGGAGACCTTTTCAATTTGAGATGTACATTTTGTACTTACTCATCCTGACATACTTTTTTTGTCTGACAGTAAAATTGGTTTGATGATATGAAGCATTTAAGTATGACAAAACAGCAGAAACAAAAGAAATCTGCAAAGAGGCGAACAGTTTCTCATGCGGCTGTATTCAACAAAGTGTCAAAAATATATTCAACAATTTTTTTGCTTCCAGGTGCTGGTTTGTGCTCCAATTGATTTGGTAAAGGTGCGTCTTCAGGGTCAAACAACTGCTGAGCGGTACCGTGGACCCATACACTGTGTGGCAGTCATACTCCAGCAGGAAGGTTTCAGGGGTCTGTACAGAGGAGGGGTGGCTCTGGCTCTGAGGGATGTGCCCTGCTATGGACTCTATTTCCTCCCTTATGAGGTCACTCGTAAGGCCCTGACTGAGACTGGAGAAGAACCGGGTCAGTCCAAGCTCATTGACACAAGAAATCATGATTTCAGAGCATGTCAGAATAAAGGTCAAAATAATGTAATTAATGTTCAATATATTACAAATAAAAAAAAACAACCAGGCAATTGGTTATGTGACTTCTTTGGTGCGTGTATAGGAGGATCATAGAGTATTTTTTTGAGGTAATTTCACAATAAATGAGATAAAAAGAAGAAAAAGCGCCCAAACATAAGTTTTACAGGTGCTGAGACATCCTGCTACATGTCCTACTTGCATGGAATGGCCCAGTCAAGGTCCAGGCCTAAATACAATTGAGAATCTGAGGGTTAGGGTTAGCTTTGCTCAAGAATTCACCTTCTGAGATGCTTTTGATCAAAGCTGACTAAGCTTGAGCTATTTTACAAAAAAGAATGGTAAAATTTCAGTCTTCAGATGTACAAAGCTGGTAGAGACTTGCCCCAAAAAACCCGTAGCTGTAATTGCAGCAAAATACATTTCTACAAAGTAATGACTCAAGGCGGGCTGAATACAAATTCACACTATGCTTTTGTTTAAATAAAATTTTGAAAAACATGTAATTTTTTCCTTCCACCTCACATTTATGCTTTACTGTGTTAGTCTATCTCATAAAATACAATACTTTGAACTTAGTGGTTGTAATGTGACAAAATGTTGAAAATTCCATTTGGTATGAATTTATTTTAAAGCATTGTACAATCAGTGTCAAAGATTTCCATGATTTCCATCAAGCACACTCATGTTTTCTTTGTCTCTCAGGTACCTTTGCCATACTGATGGCAGGGGGCGTGGCAGGTGTGGTGACCTGGGCATGTGCCACGCCCATGGACGTTGTGAAAGCTCGGCTCCAAATGTCTGGAGCTGGTGGTCGTCAGTACAGCGGGGTCCTGCACTGCATAAGAGTGAGCTTGAAGGAGGAAGGAGTCAGAGTCTTCTTCAAGGGCCTCCTACTGAACAGTGTCAGGGCCTTCCCTGTCAACGCCATCACCTTCCTCACCTACGAGAGTCTGCTGAAAATCTTCTGTCCACCAGGGAAATAGAAGTGCTGTTGTCAGTAAATAAACACTAAAGGATGCAAGGAGATTAACGCTACATCTGATATTTTCAAGGTTACAATGCAAATATTGGGAAATAATAGTAAAATGGGTTCACATATCTTCTGTTAACTAATGGGTGTGCTGCATAGCTGAGCTCATCAGTCAGATTCAGAAACCTGAACACAAATCTAGGATAAAACAACCAAAGTTTGTCTCTATATGAGGTAATGCATGATCTGATTCAAGATACACAAAGCTAAGCAGCTCAACCATGCCTCAAATCTACAGCAACACAACGGAGAATCCACGTTTTTTTTTTTTTTTTATTATAGAAGGTTTTCCACATTGCACATGTGCAAATACTCTTATTTTCAACATCAAAACCTATTACCACCTAACACATAGGTTAGATGGTCAGGTATAAAAAAAAAAGCAAGGTGATACTGTCATAGCAAAATTAGCGAAACTGTGAAAATGACACCTTTCATCTCCACATAAGTTCATTCTACAAATGAGAGGCATATCATCACAAATATATCATGTATAATACTTAATAGATGTGACCAGGCTTGATGTGTCCTAAAATGCTCTTAATTTCTTCATGTTTAAAACCATATAAAATGTCTTTTCGATACAGCAACATACATGGTAAGATAAACAATATGACTGAGGCTTTACAATGATTTTTTTTAAACCAAATTTTTTGTCAGCTACAAATCTTGTAAGATTTATTTTGTAGCCACACATCTACCTCAAAGATGCTACTTTTCCACTCTTCTTGCAAGTTTGGATGATCTGTTAGACCACTCCTATTTCCAGAACATCTGAAATGTTTTGAATTATCCAACTTATTTGCTTATGTTAAATCCAGGAGGTGTTTGTTTTTGGCCCTACTGTTTTTCTTAAAAGTTTTTTACAAGCTATGAAAGTGTAAGATTTGAGTTAATGTTTTCTTTGTTTCTTTGTTTTCACAAGTGACCAAAAACTTGATTAAACAAACAGAAACCCTGTTGGTCAGTTTTTAATCCGAACACTTCTGCCATCTAGTGACAGAAATATGGTCTGATTATAGAAATGTCACGAACAGCTCTGGTCCACACTCTGGAAAAGGAAGGAAAAGGGAGTTAAAGTGATGAGGAAATCCTTGTCTTAATTTACACCTGGTTTTGCTTTGTAAAAGTATTCACACCTCTTGAACCTTTTCACATTTTCTCAACATTAAAGCCACTGACTGATGTATTTTGTTTATGGTTTATGTGATGGATTGACACAAAGTAGTGCATAATAGTTAAGTGGAAGGGAAATGATAGATTGCTTACAATAAAAAACTGAAATGTGTGGCCTGCTGGGGCTTTGTGGAACCGCCTTTTCCTACAATTGTTTCCAGTGCAAAGTTGTTCAAGCTTCATCAGACTGGAAAGAGCTTCACTGAACATAAGTTTTCTAGTCTTGCTGCAGGTTCTCAGTTGGATTTAGTTCCTGACTTTGACTGTGGATTTTGAGATGAATGTACTTTAATGTGAAACTTTTCATTGTGATTATGGCTGTACATACGTGGGCATTAATATTGCTGAAAAGTGATTATTTACCCAAAACGTCCAGGAATGCTGCAGATTTAGCTCCATCCAGCTTCACCGTTCCTGCTGAAGGAAATCCTCCCACAGTATGACAGTATGATGGTGCCAACACTATGTTTCATCATGGGGACACTTTGTTCAGAGATAGTTTTTGTCAGTTTTTTCTGGAACAAACTTCCAGAAAACTGCATAACAGCCGACACACCGAGTTCCTTTAAATCAAGGCTAAAAACCCACCTGTTTAAAGCTGCCTTTGATTAGTAGTAAATATAATATTGATCATCATTTTCAAATTATATTTTCTTGATATTTGTTTGATCTTTATGATTTTGATGCATTGATATTTGCTCAATGATTTTGCTGTATACTTGATGTTTTTTACGATGTAAAGCACTTCAAACTGCCTTACTACTAGAATGTGCAATACAAATAAACTTGACACAATTGCACAGATTTCAAATGAAGATTAAGTTACTCAGGTGATAAAAATGAACCTTGGAGCTCAAAAACACCACATCTTACAAGTTAAATATGTTTGAGTGCTCTGATTTCTGCACTGTGCAATCATGGCCCAACCTTTTTATTTGTGCAGTCTATGTAAATAACCTCAAAACTGTCACAGCCAGGAACTGCAAACCAAATAAATGACTTAGAAAACCTGCTGCAGAGAGGATAACTTTTATGCTTAATGTAGTGGACAGCACATCATTAAATAATGACAGATACATTTACATTCTTAGTTTGAAAAACCTCAGACATAAACAGCTTAATTAGTTATTTTCACAAATTTAATTTTGAAGATGACAAAACATGTCTAATAACACACAACTGTTTATTTGCACAAATTTGAAAATGGTCAAACTAATAAAAAATAGCAATGTGAAGTGAAGGCTTATTGGACATAAAATTCTTATGATGGAGTCTGTCAGTTCTTACTGTAAATCTGATCAGAAAAAAAAAAAAAAAAAAAAAAAAAAAAGCTGCATCTTGATTGATAATAGATTTGTCATAAGAGCCTTTGATGAGAACAGAAACTCCAGCCAACATGACTGTGGTCACAATCCATTTGTATTTTGGCTTACAGTAAGTTACAGAAAGAAAACAAACATTTACATGACAGAAGCATTCCTAGAATGCAAATTAAGGCTCTCTAATATTTCACATTTTCTATAAATGTGTCAAGTCAAACAACAAAAATATATTTCAAGCACCAAAGACATTTTTCACACATTATAATTCGAAATGAGTTTTAGGGTGCATTTGATGCAGTACAGACTGCACCGGCTGTGACAGTTTAAATGCTGCAGCTCCAACACATTTAGCAGCTGCTGTACCACAGATGAAGAACCAAGCAGCACTTCCCTGAGCTTCTCCTGTTTACCACTTTAAAAAGACACAAAAAAAAGGACGCTCAAAAATGGCCATAAGGTTAAAACGGGTGGTAAAGAAATATTGTTTATATCTTGTTTAGTTCCACAGGAACGCAGATAGGTTTATCTAACAGATATCCCAATACAACTTCATCTGCATGAGGACTGTCTTTATCTGGAATGTGGGGCATTTAATCCTCACTTAGCCTGTGAGGGTTGAAAGTCCTGGTCCTGCAGGAGTGGTTTGTTGCTCTGCTCGGCAACCATAGCCTGCAAGGTTTCCCTCTGGATCTGTCGGGCTTTGTTGTACAAGAAGACCCCAATGAAGACGACGACGGTGCCGGTGGCACTGAGGAGGGTGATCTGGTTGCTGAAGACGATGACGCTCAGCCAAACTGACAGGGCGTGCTTAACGGTACTGGCAACACTGAGGAAGAGGGACAGTTTTTACTGCTGGTTTTTAAATCTCAAGCACACCTACAGTATTAGTCAGAATAAAAACCCATACACAGCTTCAAGTTTAATTATACTAATCCTGTCACAACCCTGTAAAACCATATCTACATTTCTGCTTCAAATCGTTGATATCTAAACTACTCCATTCTGCACAAGCTCCAAGTCATTGATAGGCTGAAGCGAGCACTTTTACTTTCAAAAAGATACTTTGAACAGGAAAAGTGAATGAGCTTGGTGAACATTATAGGACAAAAAAAAAAAAAAAAAGGGTTTCTCTTACCAACAAAAAAATAATCTGATTAAACAATTAAGCACCCCGGGTTATGAAACAACTGGAATCGTGGCTTCATGAGAAGGAACAATCCAAAGCAGATGGCTGCAGCTACACAGTTCATACCAGGGTGTTAACACATCTCTCCAGCAGTAAGTCAGCAGCCAGGCCATCAAGGTAACTGTAGATGTTGAATGTGACCATTGAGTTTCTTAGAATATCAATGTGTGATTTTATATTTTCTGTCCTGTCAGTACAAC
Source organism: Anableps anableps (assembly GCA_014839685.1). NCBI lineage: Eukaryota > Metazoa > Chordata > Actinopteri > Cyprinodontiformes > Anablepidae > Anableps > Anableps anableps. The sequence goes on from CM026071.1 coordinate 10,385,576, forward strand.
ACATCTGCTGAATTCAGGAGACGGAGATCTGAAATAAATAATCACCTTCTTCAATTTTCCTCCTGTATGTTTAACTTTGATCATCTGCAGCAGCAACGGCTCATTTTCTGTCAAATGGAAGTTAATTTATAGGGCCAAAAAACATCTTGTGAGAAAATTAAAAGACAGACTCAGAGTTTGAGTGGTAAAACAGACTCTTGTATTAAAATAGCCATTCGATAGCTACATTACTGTAGTTCCACTTAACCGTCACAAGCAATACACCAAATAATTCAGTGCAGAAAAGTGAGACTTTCAGCTGCTTCCGTTCACTGCCGCTATAAAAACAGATTATGATGGGATTTTTTGTGACACCTTCAGACAAAATGATGGACATTGAGAAACTCTAGCGCAACCTCTGACATAGTACGCCTGAGTCTGTGGGAGCAGTTTCAAGTTTGCCAACATGCCTCATAACTGCTTAAAAATAAAGAATAGGGTGGAGAGAAAGGAGAAAATGAGGGACATTGTGAATAAAAGAGGAGAGGTCAGGTCACCAGTTTGGCAGTATTTTGGATATAAAAAAAAAAAACAAATCAATAATTATCGATATCGAGTGATGTGAAAAAAATGCTTATATCGTGATATGTTTTTTAGCCATATCGCCCAGCCCTACTTGACACTTAAAATATCTGGGTGGGGTGCTCGGCAGCTTGATCTCCGATCTACTTAACTAAGCCAACATTTCACCCAACTCAAACTCAACGGGGAATAAATAAATAAATAAATGAATAAATAAATAAAAAAAAATTATATATATATATATATATATATATATATATATATATATATATATATATATATATATATATATATATATATATATATATATATATTCACAATACAAATGTTTTCGACATTCGAACTGGAGGCCATTATTTTATGCATAAATAACAAATACTGTTCTAAACATAATAATAATCTTCTTTCTCAGCTGCCATATGGACTGTCATTTTCTTTTTTTTCTTCTCGTTTCTTTTAAACTTCAGCCATTATAGTGAGCTCAAAAAATTAAAAAGAGAAAAATTGTAAAAGGGTTGTTATACCTTTTTAAAGTATAATCAGACAAATTTAATGTATGAATACATAACAGGATCAGCTGATGGGCTCAGTGAAGATCAGCGATAGCAGAGATAAGGTGTTGACAGTCACCACAGATATGAGTGTAACAGTAATGAATCAACGCATTACATCTTTCAACTCTGCTGACTCATGGTAAACAAGCCAAATATGCAGTAAGGAAGTGGTTTCAATAGTTGGAGCTTTCTTCACCCATTTAAACCACATTTATGAATGCCTGGCAGGAGAATAAGCACCAACATCTGCTTACTTCTCTATATTATGCAGCATTTTTGTTATGAGTATGAACAGTAATAATATGCCTGCAACACTATTTTTCTTTGGTATCTGCTGTTGCAATTATTGTCTGAATTTCATTTTCTCCAATATTTTCAACACAGGTTTCAATCTACAAGTTACAAAGAAAAGGAATAATCACAACGATCAGTTTGGCTTTCTGACAGCCTTCACAGATGGAGGTTGGTTTTTCCATTTTTAACATCTTAAACCAGCAGAACCAGTCACCATCTTTTTTTATTCCTCCCATTCCCCTTTGTTAAAATATGTCTGTTTGGGTTATTAGGATTAAACAGCAGCATACATGTTATTCCCAGCACTTTAACAAACTGGACTTTGCTGTGCTGGAGATAACAGTGAACACATTCAGCGCCTGGAAAACTTATTTGATAAAGCTGGTTATAAAATTTGTAAAATGGCTCTAAAAGATAAATTAAACTTTAAGCTGCTACACTTAGTGGATCCAAAATAAAATGGTCCTGAGTGAGAGTTTGTGCACAGGCGCTACCTGAAAGTGACGGGGGATATCCGGCCCATCAGGGCATAGGCCGTGACGCTCTGTAGGTGAAACAGACCGCCGTCAAAAAGCAGCAACAGCATAATGTCCTGATTGAACAAGAAGCTCTGCCCACCCTTTCCAGCTGCAGGGATGTCCTGGAAACATGGAGGAAGCGTAATTATTTATTCGATTTGTACTTTTTTTATTACAGTTTTTTTATTACTAAATACAGCTGGTCAGTCTTATCAGTCGTCAGTGGAGCACTTGATCAGTACCAATGTGTGTAAAACTGCTAAGCAAACACAGCTGGACTGTGCCGAGCACCTTCTAACATAACATCACGTTTCCAGATTTTGTCACAGTATAATCACAAACTTCAAAGTGTGTTATTGAGATTTTATCAGAGTAATTTTGTAGTAAAAGGACAATTACACATGGTTTTAATTTTTGTTTTAACAAACAAAAATTGGAAAAGTGTGGCAAGCATTTCTGCCCCCCCCCTCCAGACAGCCCTCTATTTTTATGTAAATAAACAGGTAAATGAAAGGCTTTTGAAGCACTTCATGTCACGCTGAGGAGGTAATGTAACCACTTGAATATGATGAGGTGAGAATGTAGACCTAAAACAAACTAAGAGCCTGTGGTAAAAGTTGGAAACCAATCTGACTGAGCTTGAGATATTCTACAAGGAATGACGTGCAAAAATATCAGTCTCCATAGGTGACAGAGACATACCTCAAAAGACTTGCACCCATATTTGCAGCATCTGAAGTTTGTTATGTGACAAAATGTGGAAGTTTGAGGGTTAGGAATACTTTTACAAGGCTTTTAATAAAACTGGGTTCCATAAATGTTTAATTGTCCAGATCAAAAATTCCGATGAAAATAAACGAGGCAATGTGTGTTTACTCACCAGGAGGAACACCCAGGCAGGGATCAGCATAATGACTGCTGCTGCACTGGTGTAAAACTGCAGTTCTGGGGGGCTACAATGACAACACCTATTTAGAGCCTTTAAAACACACCAATGTTAAAAATGAGAAGATTTTTAAGTCTTCTACCTAAATCTGTATGTGTCTCCACTCAGCAGTTTCTTGGAGAAAACGTTCTGCAGGCTGGGATCAAGAAATGTGCGGTTAGTTGAAGCGTCAACAGCGTTGAAAAAAAAACGGTTGTGTGGCGTGAGAGCTGAATACAGACCAGTCCATGATGTTGGTGGAGAGCGCGGCGCAGAACCCGAGCATGTTGAAGCTGATCTCTGACGCTGTGCAGAGGGCCAGGCCAGCCATGACAGGAAACAGGGACAGGTTTACCCAGATGCCTGCAGGTTGGAGAACAAACAGGAACAAATAAATGATCACCACTGCTGTCGAGATGAAACCAGCCATCTGATTTCTCCGAACCAATGGCCTGATTTCCTGGAATGCTCTGGCACAGAGAGGCATGTCTACTTTAGTTTGTATCTTCAAACTACTGAGTGTCCCTGTCACCTGCTCTCTGATGAAAGCTGCTATAGAGCCACAAGATTCCACTTTATTTACAATTCGTTCAGCTGTCCATCAAAGGTTTCCCCTGCAGCTCTTGGGCAGTGCAACACAACCTCTCACACCAACATGGTTTTACACATCTGAGGTTTTAAGCATTCATAAGTGGCCTAACAAATGAAATCTGATCTGGTTCTGATTTAAAAAGAAGTGATCCAGGAGCCTAATAATAATAATAATAATAATAATAATAACAACAACCCAGCAGGATTACTACTGTTAGAACATGTTTGCTCACCTGTGTACTCTCCAAGGATCAACCTGGACATGATTACAGTAAAAATGGGTGCTGAGCTCTTCACCGTCTCAGCGAATGACACCGCCACATTCTTCAGACTCACTAATCCCAGAACCACAGTCGTGAACCTAACAAGAGCAGAGACAATAAAGTTGTGTGATGTCTAATTGTCATTTCTAAAGGCTGTATTAGCAGATTAAAGGGGAAGTATTATGTGTTTTCCAGGAACATAGTACCATTTTATAGCACTATTAAGAAACTATGTTACGTTCTGTTGTTACAAAAATGCTGTATATATCAAATATGACTTAAAAGAAATTTGAATTTGTAATTTAATGCCTTGAAATTGGGCCTCTGTCTCTTTAAAACTCCTGCTCTTTCTGAAGCCCCACCTTCAGGAAGTCATCACAACAGCGCTCCTCTATTAACCTTTTCACAACATTTTTAATCAGCGTTTCACTGAGAAGTTGCACGTATAACAAGCAGCAGCAGATGCGCAGTTCCGCCAGGTGTTTGCTAATTGCTGCTGGCTAGTCTGAAGTAGCTGAGTGGAGAAGTCGCAAGGGAGGGATGCTCTGTTAGGCGGAAGCTTAGAAACTACAGCTCCGAGGAGGAGATGCAGCTCGAAAGCAGAGCTCGGGCTCACCAAGCGTTTTGCACAACTGCATGGCTGCCATGGGAGATTAAAGGATTTCTCAAACATGCATGAAAGAATCAAGGCAACACTCCAGGTATGTTTTTGATGAGGGAACAACATCATAACATGATGTAAAGCTCAAAAAGGTCAATTTACTGCCCCTTTAATGATGCTCTCATCTGGTTTTGCAATTCAAAAGCAGTTAGTTGTTATCTGCATATGCACACCTTCATATGTCTTCAATATTTCTGAGAATTCATGTGATTTAAAAACAAAGGCGAGCACCTCATTAATCCAACAAATAGCATGATCATGATGAAGTTGGGTGGATATTCAGATCTCGTCTTGTGCTGATAGAGGCAGCAGGGAATGAACATCTTCAGGCAGCCTATGATGGTGGTGGACATCATCTGAACAGCACCTAGAGGAGCACGAAGATGGAACGGTAAAAGCTAGAGATGCTAATGGAGATATTAATTACAACTTTCACTTCGCACATTTAGGAGCTTTTCCGTATATTCTGACAACTGACAGTTCATAGTACCTTGCAGAGGTCTTTATACATGTAAAACTTTTTCACATTTGGTCACATTACAGCAATAAACTTCAGTGTATTTTGTGGGTTTTTTAGATTTTATGTGACAGACCAACTCAAACCAGCACACAATTGTGATGTTATATTCAACTCCTTTTACTCTAATACCCCTAAATAAACCCAGTGCAATCAACTGCCTCCAGAGGTTACCTCGATCAAACCGCATTCATGTGTTAAAATGTCCCAGTCAAAGTCCAGAACTAAATACAATTAAGAATTCTGATGAGGCTTGAAAATCAATGCTAACTTCTGCTCTTCATCAAGCTCAATCCGATTGAGGAAGAAGATCTTTTGTAAGAAATGGAAAGTGTTTGCTTTAAAACTGTCACAGCTCATAACTGCAGTAGGATTAGCTAAGTTTACTGCTGACCTTTTCTCTGTTCTGAGTGGACAAATGTGAGCTGAGTTTGTCAATATAAAACACAAAGTTGATGGGAAAAATTTCGGGAATGTTGAAACCATAAAAAAAGCAGCATCCCTACCCAGCATGCTGGGCTCCCCCTCCAGCAGCGATAGGATATACTTGTTGAGAAACAGGGTGCAGAAGCTGAAGAAGTACCAGAGACCCAGATAGGACAGAGAGCGCCAGTTCCACACGCCGGACTCTGCCTCGATCACCGTGGTTTCTGTCACCGTTATCTTCAGCACCTGCTCCCCCGGCAGGCTCTCGCTCCGAGCCAGCACCACCCGCTCCTGCCGGGTGTTGAACGGCGACAGGAGGTACCAGAGCGACTGTTTGGCCGGCTGTCTGTTGCCCTGCATCTCACCTGCTGACTGGGTGGGGCGCCCTCAGGGGCCCAACAGTCATGTAATGAGAAAAGATAAGGTGCAGCTGATAAGCAGGTTTGATGGTTAGTCCATCTTCTGACGGGCCCCGGAAATTATTAGTCTCGAGTCTGCCTGTAACACAATTACAATTATTTGTTAATGGAAACTGTAACAACAAAATATTCTGATGCACAAAAAAATAATGCACGCTGTAAATTACAGTATCTTGCAAAAGTGTTCATACCCCCTTAAATCTCCCAATACTTTGCTGTGGTGCAACCACACACTTTAATGTACTTTGCTGGGGTTTTATGTAACAGACCAAAACAAAGTAGTGAACGATTGTCATGCTGAATGAAAAACATGAATGTTTTTAGAAATATTTTCAAAAATCTGAAAAGTGTGGCATGCCCTGTGCATTCTGTTCCACCAGTGAAGGTGGTAGTCACTGCATCAACCTGCAGGAATGCTTTTTTAAATTATAAACAGTACATGGAAGTTGGTCAGAGATTACGGGAAGACGGATGGAGCTAATTACAGGTCAACCCTGGACGAAAACCTGCCAGAGGATATAAAAGACTTGAAACTGGGCCAGAGGTTCAGCTTCCCTCTGGACATTCACCCTAATCATAGAGGCCAGGGCTACAATAGAGTGGTTTAAAATAATGCTTAATCATGTGTCAGAATGGTCCAGTCAAAGTCGAGTTGTAAATCAAATTGAGAATCTGTGCCTAGGCTTGAAAATTTAAGCTCTCCATTTGGGAAGAAAAATGTGCAACATTCAAAACTGCTAGATGTGTCATACTGGTAGACATAAGTCAAAAGATTTGCAGTGAAATATTGGCAAAGAATGTTTTTAAGGGAACTGAATCCAAACGTACACCACACTCTCAGATTTGTTTTTTCTTTAATGCACCACTTTGTGTTCGTCTATCACATTAAATCCTAAAAAAAAAAAAAAAAAAAAAAAAAAAAAAAGCATACACTAAAACTTTTGGTTGTAACGTAAACCTGAGCGAGAATACGAATCAATTCAATCAAATTTGCTCTTCTGATCTTCTGACTAACACTTAAAATGCTCTGTTGGTAGCTGTGTATTTTAAAACATTTAAAGCACAACGTTCACTTCATTTAATTAATATTTTTGTGTCGTTAAGTCTACTAAAGTAAATTATACAACTGTAAATTATACAATTGTACCTTAGTCCCATACTGCTTTATAATGTGCACATTTACTACCTTTATGACACATATAAATCAGAAAGCGACCAAACAATAAAACACTGACTGACATCTGACCCAGTAAACCAAGGCTCTTTCTGCATGAGAGTGAAGCTGATATATTGACAAAGCTTAAGTAAACACCAAAGCGCGGAATTATACCGAGCTCTAACAGTGGGACTTGTCAAAAATAACAATGAAATGTTATTATTACTAAATCAGGACAATTATCCTCTTCGGGAATAAGAAGTTTTAAAGCCAGAAAACAAACTCTTACCTGTGGGTAAATCTGGGTGCTTCAGCTTTCAGAGCCAGCTGCTCTGTGGAGGTTTTCCAAAAGAGGAAGCTGCACATCAATGTTAGCTAGCTGTGTTTGATTTCTGAAACAAAGGGAGTGCCTCCTGAACATAATAGGGTACCATGCTACCCTATATGAAAAAGCGGTAACTAACCCAACCCATGTCTCATCAGAAAACGTGCCGCTCTCTGCAGATAAACAGGTTGTTGGACACCTTAGGTTGAGACGTGGCTGCTAGCAAATAACACGCTGCGTCAAGCCAGCGTTAAACAGCCACACGATGGGAAGTGATAATATTTCAAGTAACCTTTATATTAGGACATCGACTCAATAACTGAAAGCTAATGAATTAAATATATACATTTCAGTGTGCCACCCGAACATATTTTGCTCAGAGTGAAAATCTGTATTGTTACAAAGTCAGTGAACGTAACAAAACAAATTAAGGCGCTTTTATTTTTGAGGTCAAGCCAACTCGCTTCCGGTATAGTTTATGACAACTTGACTCAGCAATGACAGAAAATCAAAAGCCCGAAATTTGTTTGTGGTATTTTTCTCTAATTTGTCATCTAATCTGAATATGAAGTTTTATCTATAATTAATATTTAGTAACTACCTAACAATTTATCATTTAACAATCAGGAGGATTTTGTGTTTTGGCAGAGGTACAAAATATCATATATATATATATATATATATATATATATATATATATATATATATATATATATATATATATATATATATATATATATATATATATATATATATGTATACACACACTTAAGCCACTTCTTGTTCCGAAGTGGCTTAAGAAACAGAGCTAGATTTCATTTCACTTGAAAATCAAGGTCCCAGAGTCTGGAAGAACAGCGGAGGCACAGAGATTCAATATGACGTTTTTACAGTCAGTGATGGTTTTGGTAGCCATGTCATCAGCTGATGCTGGTCCGCTGTGTTTTTCGAAATCCAAAGTCAACACAATCATCTAGGAACGTTTAGAGCACTTTGTGCTTCCTTCCGCTGTCAAGCTTTATGGAGATGCTGATTTCATTTTTCCAGTATTGTCCTGTCTAGCATTATTTAAAAAAGGAAAATACAACATCAGTGATCTGTGGCTCTAAAGACACTTTATTTTTATGAAAGAGTAGAAAAGAGGCGCCATGCTGATTCAAGCTGGCAGAAAGGTAAACCGATGGCCGTAGCAGATGTTAGAAGAAATTTATGGTATTCCATATGAAACTCACTGATCTCATGTCTAGAGTTTAAATCATTACTACTGATGCAACGCTTCATGAAATATTTCTTTATCAGACTAACAAGTCTTTCAACGTTCCTGTGCCCCAGTCACTCATGGTTGAAATGTAAGAGTTTTTTAATGTCAATGCTTTCATGGCCACATTCTGCAACATTCAAATGGTTACTTTCAGTGCAATAGACACCTCTCGCTGGTTTGACTGAATTAACTAGGTCTTGACTCCTGTGGAGCTCCTTTTAAATAACACATTGGAAATATGAATGTGATTGATAAGCATTCAGGTGGACATGTTGCGGAATGTCTGAGCAGATCCAAATTACAGCCAACTGTAGGATAAATTTGTGTTTTATCTCAACAAGCTTTTATTATTTATGTAAAGTGTTGGTTTTAAGGATAGTTTTTCCTGCTTTGTCTTAGCTAATTATTTGTCCTTACTTGTATTATACTGCCATCTTGCTGGAAAAAAGATCCAGTTTCTTTTACACATAAAATCATATATTAAAACATACAACATTAGTTAAGTCAGGCTCAAAAAACCTTCGTCAGAGAATTTGTTTCACTTATTTATTTGCTGTCAAAGAGTTTCTGTTTGAGCTGAATCCATTTTAACATATATCTTGTTCTGATGTTTGTGGTTAGAATGTAGAATGTAATGTAGAGTCAGTACGTCCAGAATCTAAAATGTTCCAGATGAGAGAAAGGTACTGAAAGGCAATTTGTAATGAAATCATACTAATGGAAAATTTTTGCTCTACATACATACATAAACTGTATTGATGACTCCAGAACTGATTAATTGAAGCAGCCCCATGTCATAACACTCCCTCTACAGGCTTGTTTAAAAGACATTAGCCATGATAGATGCTTCATGCCACTGTAGTTAGTCTTCAAACAACACCTCACTGGACTTTATTGCCTTTTTCCTTTTGCACTAATGTCCATAGACCGTAGCCTCACTACTGGTTGTTATGAGGCTAAACCATTTTGCTTCTATTAGTGATTTTATTTAATAGATTTTTGCAAAACAATTAAAGAGCCTCTAATCACAACAGTTCAAACTCATAACTTTCTCTCCAGGGTTATGCCTTTTCTACGATTACAGGATGTTCACTCTGATATAAAAATATCAAAGCAAAAATGTTCAATAATTTTATTCACTGTTGCACTTTTTCAAATCACTCTATACTAATGGCTTCTAGTTAATTTTGACCAAGACCAAGATATTGCCTCATAATAAGTATCTGCACAAGAATCTTGAATTATATATTGATTTTATATTATTAATTATCTGGTAATGTAGACATCGATAGGCGAACATTGAACATAGAACATTGGGCGAACACTTGATGTCACTGAATATTGGGCTATTTTGCTCCATATGAAATGATTCAGATGTTTGTATAAGTATGTTTCCTAACAGTGGAAGTGAATAAAACTGTAAACTATTTGATTTTTATCGATGTAAATGTATCATATTAAATTCAGTTTTAAATATTTTACCTGTTATTGAATTGCACTTTTCTCTCTGTCCTCTAGGGGGCAGCAGCACCCCTGGGCAGTGGAGGAAGAACTTAAAAAAAAAAAAAAAAAAACGTGACGAAGAGTTTTTCCTGTGGATGTTGGAGTTGCAGAGAACCTGAGTGGATCAGGCTTGGTCACAGAGGCTAAAAGAGGTCGCAGGAATGTAAAGTCCGGGTTCGTCCGTAGGGAAATGGACGAAACAAGGTCAGCAGCTTCATTTATTCATTTATTTAACATTTGTGTCATGACGTCGGCTGCTCACTGACTGAATATCAGACACAGAAACTGTTCGGAGATCTGTGGATGTTGTTTTCTTTTCTTATTTTCAGGTTATAAACGCGCACCGCTGCTTAACTAACAACAGCTCGATAAAATACAAACAGTGAGAAACAGTCAGCGGGGAGATTCAGACCGTACTGTGGATGGAAAATCAGCTTAAAACTACATTAAAACATTTATAAATGTATTTTTCTCAGTCCTTGAATGTTGAAATCATGGGGAAGTCCAGGCTGTGTTTAAACGTGTGTGGTTTTAGGAACTGGGAGTATTACACGATAATAGAGAAGGATTTGACTCATGTGTAATACAGACTCCTTAAAGGCTGGAAAATATTGTCTAATTATTGTTCTATGAATAAGTTATAATTATTAAGGTCTTAATTTATCTCTCATTTTCTTATAAATTTCTTTCAAAGAGTCTGTGTTTTAGTAAAGCGGGGAAATATTCAGGCATTCTGGAAGTCTTTCGATATTTTTCTTTGGACTTTGAATATGAAAGTGAAAGCAATCAGTCTGGTTTCCCAAAAAATATTTGCCTTTTCCAGTGTTCATATATATCCATCCATCCATCCATCCATCTGTTCACTTTCTTCTTCCTTTTGCAGATTTTGAATTTAAAACCTAACCTTACAAGAAATAAATGTCTTAAAATCTCTGCGAATTTTTGCATTGCTGCTCTAACAAGGACCAAACATTGAACTTTCTAAAAGTTGAGTCTGAAAAAGCTTTGAACATGAAAAATGAGACTTCCCGGCATAGAAAACACCAAAGACATCAGCGTTTAGGCAACAGGAAATAGTATTTCACCTCCAAATTGCTATTAGCTGAAATTCTGGAATTAACTGCTCTCCCAGGTCTGATGGATTTTTATCTTATTTCCTGAAGAAATAACTTCAAATTCAAAGCTCAAAATGTACTGGAATCTCCGATTACTACTGGAACGTCAACATAGTGATCAGACTATTCAGAGTGCTTCAGTGCTGTGGAGAAAAATGTACAAGAACTAGTAACACACTGTAATTTTAGGTGAGTTAAAAGCTAAGGGCAGTAGATTGCTGGTGCAGCTGAAATGTGATTAAAATCACTGCTGGCAGTGTTCCTGTGGTGGCGTTCTTTGCTGGAAGTGTCGTACTGGCTTCCGCAATAATAAACACCCTCCTGCTCTTTCAGCTGGTCCCTCAAGATTATGTGTTTCTCTGCTCTAGTTAGTGTTTAGCTGCAGAAGGATGGGCTCGCCACAGCCATCCAGAGCTGATCTGAAGTGTCTGCAGTCCATAAGGGTGTAATAGATTTCAATTTAATTAAGCGTGAACGCAGCGAGTTAAATGAATGAGCCGTGGTGTTAAGCTTTTTGACAGATCAGTAGCCTTGTGGTGTGTGGATGTGGAGGAAGGTGATCGGGTTACACGAGGTCACCATTAAGCTCTTCGGACCGTGCGCTGTAAAATTTATGATCAGCTGAGCACAGATTGTATTGTTGGATTATTTATACACACTGCTAAAGGGAACACCTGAACAGGACAATGTAACACCAACATCAGTCACACCTCTGTGAAATCAAGCTGTCCAGTTAGCAAGAAACACTGAATGTGAATCAGCTTCACATTCAAATCTCCTGTCATGGTAAGATTTAAATTTATGTCATGATGAATTCCATTTAATGATGTTTGAAAACCCCTTAAACGTCCTGTATTGTTGGGATTGTTAGTTTTACTATTCTCTCCACTGTCTGCCCAATATAGTTGTATCGATAAATATCGATAAATTTGACAATATGATTAAATGCAGTTACTGTGTGCATTTCAGTGAATCCCGTCACACCTCTTTATGTGACTGGTGTCCTGAAGAAGCAGTTTCAAGAGCAGTATTTGCTCGTGGGGCGATGATTGCTGGGTCATGCAGTCACAGCCACACAGTTACCTAAAAAAGAAGTAATAAATAGCTCCTATCATCACTTTTATCGTTATCACAATAGCGCCACAAAATATCGTGATAAAACTTTAAGTCCATATCGCGCTCCCCTACAGACAGCCATGTGGAGACCACACACACACTTTTATTCTGAGTATGATTCTAAATCCAGACCTCCAGGGGATAATCATTTTTACACTGATCATTTTTATGTAATTTTGTTCTCAGTGCATTCCACAATGTAATGAATAAAGATTTTTTTAACTGAAATATTTAATTCATTGGGATCTAGGATGTGTTTTGTTTTGTTTATTTTTTTTTTAACTGTGTATATATTTGTATAATATTTGGGTGGAGGCTTTCTATGAATTTCCTGCAGAATTATCTTTTTTTTTTTTTTTCCTTGTGATTATTGATCTGTATTTTAAATGTGCAAATAAACTAAAACTAACACAGCACACGGCCCTGAACAACAGCATTCCCACAGTGAAGCATGGTGGTGGCGGCATCATGCTGAAGGCATGCTTTTCTTTGGCAGGGACAGAGAAGCAGTTTTTTTTATACCTGACTCTTCTTTTGTCTTCCTCTTACCCTCTTCTCGTCTGTTTAAGCTCAATCTCCAGAACATGCTGTCATGTTCACAGACATGGATGGAACACAAAATGAGTTAAAAAGCTGAAAGTGTAAAAAAAAAAAAAAAAAAAAAAAAAAAAAAAAAAAAGCTTTAAAAAAAACTCCAGTAAGCCTGGAAACCTATTGCCACAATGAACGGATTACTATGAAGTCTCGCTCCCTGGAACTGATGATCCTTTAAAGACTTGTAAAACATTCACTCTTGAATGGTTACTTTCCCCCTTTCAGATTTCTGCCGTTCTTTCTTTTTTGTCACACTTAAGGAGTTCACATCATCACACAAATTTTAATATCAATGACAACCTTACAAAATACAAAAACCTGTTTTGAAATGATGTCATTTATTAAAGGAAAAAAAGCTATCCAAACTGTCCTGGACCCACGTGACAAAGTAACTGGCACCTAAACCTCGTAACTCCCATTGGCAGCCATCAAGCATTTGTATTAACAGCCACTGAGGTATTTTTACATGACTGTGGATGAATTTTGGCCCACTCTTTTTGCAGAATTGATTTAATTTAGCCACACTGGTGGGTATTTTAGCATGTGCGGCCTATTTAAGGTCATGCCACAGCATCTTAATTGGATTTAAGTATGGACTTTGACTAGGCCTATGTCTGTGGGTGTAACAATGCACAAAAATCGCTGGTATGTTTTCGGTTTGCTGCAATTGTGAGAAAATTAAAAGTGGGCACTATAGAATTGATTGGAGATGGGGTTTTTGTTGTTTTTATTAATAAAAGATTAGTGGGCATGATGGATGGATGGATGGATGGATGGATGGATGGATGGATGGATGGATGGATGGATGGATGGATAGATGGATTATTCAATAGTAAAAACACTTAAAAAGGGTCACTAAAAGCAGAGGTCAGAGGGTCATGTCAGTACCGGTGTATTGTTGCATCTCATATGCTGTGCAGCATTTTGGACTGGTTGAATGCTCCAGGCAGCTGGATTTGGATGTGCAAATTCTTTTTCACAGCACTGTACAGCAATCTAAAATAAAATGACTGCGTGGACGTAATATTTAGTAGGCTGTAATATTTTTAGTGCAATGCATTCACACCTTGGATTAACGGGTTCATCTTCACTGGTCTTCTTATCGTAATATTCATCATTAATATCAAATGATCATGTTTTCCTAATATAGTGAGAATTAATTTGGCTTCTGATCAAGTGAGGAAGAGTTTAGAAGTTTTTTGCTCTATCAAAGTTTTACCCAACAGAAAATCTGACATCTTCATGATGCGTTGACCTTTTCAGTCCGTTGTTGGGCAACCAGCAGCACCAGAGCCCGGATCTTCTGTCTCCGAACCTGAGGCCGAGACACCAGAATCTGATTCCGACACCATGTGGACCGGTGAGCACATCGGCCTTTTATGCCAAGAAAAACAAGCGAATCGGCTCTTTTCCCTCCTCCCAGCCTGTTTCACACTCTGTCCCCTCCATCCTGCAGATAAAGGCGTGGTCGGAGCTGTCCACCCTGGTGAAGACCTACTTCTGCTTCACCATCGTGTCGCTGGTGGCGCTGCTCGGCCTCACCGTGTCCAGCATCTACAAGCAGCACAAGAACACGGATGTTTCCGACGAGGACAACTTTACGGTGTCCCTCATCCAGCTGGTTGGAATATGTGAGCGCTTCACGTTTGTCTGACGTCAAGGAGAGAGGCAGCCGCTGTGATTGCCTTCACGCTGCCACTCTGTGAGCTGAAAGCAGAAGTCCTCCTGCTGTAATCATGTGATGAAAACTGTGGAGGATGTGAACACAGAGGATTACTGATGTCTTCCTGTGCTCGCTCCGATAAAACTCTTTCCCCACCGTTCGGATCAGAATGAGGATTTGGTTCTCCACCGTCCTCATTTTCAGCAAACACTTTTGCTTCCTATGTTTTAGTTTCCTCAAAGTATGAGCCTATTTTGCTGCAGCCTAATTAGTTCCTCATAAATCTGGTAGCGGTGATGCAAAGTGGTTATTTTACACACTTGTGATCAACTGAAGAGATTGGAGCAAAGTGACTTGTTTTAAAAGCTGAAAAAGTTTGATGAACCTAATCTGCATTCAGACTCAAAGAGAAACTGATAAACTTACGTCTCAAAAACTGAAAATCCCAACTTCCTCTTCTTGTTTCACGTTAACGCTCCCGTCATCCTCCTCAACAAGCCTCTGCTGACTCCGTTTCTGATCGCTAATTCCCTCTGAAGTCGTGAACCGATTCATCAAGGATCACAAAGCCGCGAGGTGCAACGTAGGATGCTGGTCAAACCCAAGCCGCATTTGTTTTCTGCTCCAGTTAACTTTCACAGTGAAACTGGAACAAACCCAATAAAAATGAATTGTTTTATGCGCTCAGAATGATGGAGACATGCATCGCTTGTACTTGCAGGTGCAAAGTTTAAAGTCCAGAATGAATAGTAGGTGAAAGGAGGAACTAAAGGGAGTGGCGCTCGAGTAATGAAGTTTCGGCTCTTTGTTTTGCACCGTAATCAACACTAACGATGTTAAGGAAAACGAGCAGCCAAGCTACTAAATCATTTCAACTTGCTCAGTTTAGTTTCTTCCTTCTAGATAAACTTCTGCCAAATATAGGTATAAGTTTGTTCTCTTGGTGTCTTGTAAAAGTATTTACACCCCTCAACTTTTTCCATGTTTCGTCACGTTACAACAAAAAACTTCTGTGCATTTAACTTTAGACTTTATACGAAACACAAAATAGTGCCTTGTAGCTTTCATGGCTAGTATTTGTATTCAACCCTTTTTAATCTAATACCCCAAAATAAACTCTAGTGCAACCAATCACCTTTAGAAGTAACCTAATTAGCAAATACAGTCATAGTCAGTAAATTAGAATATACGTCCTGATGAGTCTTGTTTGTCAGGTTAAATGTACCTTTTGAAAATAACAACCTTTAAGCAGATAATAAACATGGTTTTCATTAAGCCCACATTTTTGTTTTACAAAAAGTTATTTTAATGGTCTGATGGAATATTCTAATTTTAAATGTCTTGTTTTCATTACCTGTAAGTGGAAAATCATCATTATTAACAGAAAACAAGGCTCTCAAACGTCCATCTGTGTGTAATTAATCGATATAATGTGTTTCACTAAGTGATAAAGTTCCTGAGATAAATGAGCTTTTCAACAGTATTCTGGTTTACTGAGTGGGGCTCTCGTCCTGCTGGTCTGGATGTTTGATAGAGAAAGAACGTGACTCTGAATCCACGTGAGCTTCTCCTCGCTTGTTTCCCCGCAGTGTTCTGCATCTACTACATCAGCCGTGGCGTGCTGCAGGAGAACAGACAGGAGCTGGTGGCGTTCGTGCTCAGCGTGCTGGTGGTCATGATCCGATCGGTGGTCAACTTCTCCGTGGTGGGCTCTAAGGGCAAGCAGGAGGTGCTGGTGAGTCCGGGGTGAACCGGGGTTAACCTCCTCCTGATTTCAGCAATAATCCGTGGGATTCCCCCGGTACTGAACCGTACCGAGAAGATCCCTGATTTTGTTCCACTTTGGAAACAAAAAGTACTTTCCCCCCCCTCAATTATTCCTAGACATTTTTATTTTTCAAGGCCTTGGTTAACAAGTTTCTGTACACCATTTGTATTTTTCTAGCTGTTACAGCCTGATATCTAAATCAGTCCTGGTCTGACAGTCTTGTCAGTTTAATTCTGGTGATTAGATTTGTCAACACCAATAACTCATGAGAAATATTCAGTTTAGAGGGTAAATGAACTTAATGCCAAGATTGCCAAGTGTCCAACTGTTTCACGTGCAACATGCTGCAGTGCTGTGAAAAAGCATTGACACGTAAAGCCTTAGGCATCGTTTACCTGGTTATGGTCAGAGGTCACGATGGCCAAAATGGTGAAAGAAAATCCTGAAGGACAACGCGCACCTGTCAGTTTTTGACATTTAGCTTAGATGTACATCAACAAGCCCCCTCCCCCCTCTAAATAACTAAAATAAAACATAATGAGGATTTTGAACTGGCCTAGTCAAAGTCTGTAGCAAATTTCAATTGAAATGCTGCGGCGTAACCTTAAGTAAGTTGTTCGTGTTCAAAAAGCCCCCCAATGGGGCTGAATTCAAAACAGTCTCCAAAGAATGGTGGGCTAAAATTGCTCCACAGCGATGTAAAAGATGCCAGCGGGGGGGCACAAGCAGTTGTTAGGCTCCATATGTTGGTTTGAAAACACAAGCAGACTGTGTTGTGCTTTCTCTGTAATTCATATGATCAGCATTTGGTTCCCAAAACCTGGACTTTCTGAGGGGAAAAACTGCTTGACGTTGCTGGAGATTAACAGCTAAGTTGCTGCTTTCTTACAGGGATCTGGAACATTTTCTGATTTTTTTTTTTTGTTTGTTTTGTTTTAATAAAAACAAGCTGGTAAAACTTCTGCTAGAGTAGAAAGATAAAGCACAAATAAAAGCAACATGCCAGTATAAAATGGCTAACATCAAGAAACATTTTTAGTGTTAATCCTCCCCTCATTTCTTCTCTTCTTCCTTCTTCTTCCTTCCAAAAACGTAGTTTCTTTTAACAGCGTAATGCTCCGGACGGAGTGTTTTTCAGGTTTTGTCTTTGACGGTTTCCCCCCTAATTTTCTGTCTGTTTCTGAAGCACACGCCTCACAGTAACAGCGTATGAGAAAAAGTAAAGGAGAAAATAAGAAGCATCGGGTCTCAGAAACAAGTCTGGATCTGTTTTAGGATTCAACTGATAATCCGATCATCTCTCTGAGGAAAGGCTGCTGATAAGAAAGAACCTAAGCATCTACCGTGAATTCACTTCTTTGATAAGTTCAGACACGGCTCTGGTTCATCCCTTTAGTTTCGAGTCTATTTTTTCTGCCTGAGTAATTTGTAAGTCACGATTTAGTTGTTTTTTTTGTTTTTTTTTTTTACAAAAAAGCATTGGTCTAAACACGGTCAGGTATTTGACTGACACTGAAATCCAAAGAAAAACTTTAAAACACCTTGAGAAAATCTGGAGAATTATTAACTATGACTGCTTTAGAAGTTTAAAAGAACTCCTAAACACAAGGAAGGAAAATATAGTTGTATAAAAAGTAAGGAAATTCATATGAGGTTGAGTATTTCCATGTTGTAACAAAGCTTCTTGGGTATTCCTATACCATGAGAAACTCTGTAAATAATGGTAAATATGACAAGATATTTACATATTTACACTGTACTGATGGATGGAAACACATTCTTGTTTTAACGTGTCGTTAAAGGCTTTGCACCGACAGTAAGGCGCTTTCCGGATATCACCACAGACTGAGTTCCAGTTTGTTCACCTCCTAAAGAGAATGCAGTTTTAGAAAGACACTTTGTGTTTGTACCATTAAGAGCACCGTCGTCAAGCACACATCCTGCTGTAGCCCCTGACTGTAGCCGTCCTGGGTTCTGAGTTACTGAGAGCAGGGCTGCAGTGTGAAAATGTTTCAGTTCGAAACACATGAAACAAACTGTTCTGCAGTCAAGATGAGTTTCAAACGGGCTTTTAACTTGCAGATCATTTAGCAAATGTTGCAAACTCTGCATACAACTTGTCAGAAATAAGCCCAGCCGTAAAAGCATCCGCAGGATTTCTGTTTCACTCAGAAACGTCACCGAGTCTGGCAGAAGAAACATCACGGTGTATTTAGGGGGACTTGAGGCTTTTCATTAGGACCGTCATGTAATGAGGAAGACATGCAGCTCATTTTTCCTCCCTGGTTCAGTCGGTGGCTTTTCACCATGTTTTTACTGATAATGGAGCAAACTGGGAATAAATACTATGAAGTTTTAATATCAGACTAATATGATCTGAGTAAATACAAAATGCAGTTTTCAATTTAATTTCCAAACCAACCTGGCACTATGTGAAAAAGTAATTACCCCCTAAACCTAGTAACTGCTCCCTGCCAGCCATCAAAGATGAGTCTTTCACATCTGTAAGGAGGAATTTTCACCAAATCTTCTTTGCAGAATGTTTTAATTAAGCCACATTGGAGGGTTTTCAAGCATAAACGTTCTGTTTAAGGTCATGCTATAGCTTCCAACCTGATTTAAATCTACACTTTGACTAGACCATTGTAAAACTTTTGTTGTTTTTGACCTAAAGAGGTGGACTTGCTGGTGAGTTGTGGTATCATTGTCCTGCTGCTTATGGAAGCATGGAAGCAAAAATAGAAGAAGTATGTAAGGGGGCAAATACTTTTTCACACTGTATGAGAGCTAAAGCTGTACTGAGGTTTACCTTGAGCACACAGTCTTCTATTTAGAAAGCAATTTTAATCAAAGCATCACCAACATCGTATCCTCAGTTCATCATTTACTAGGCTGTTAGTTTCTGTTCGACCACTTGGTGTCACTGTTGCTCCATGTGGTTGTGAAGAGAAATTTGAGCATTTTAAAAACTTCAGGTTGATCTTTTTCTCTGGACCTGCATCAGATGAAACCGATTCATCGACTTCTATCATCTGTCTTCAAGGTATCTGATGGTAGACGTGGTGATGTGGTGATCTGATTGGTTCAAAAAACACCTTTAGCTTGTGTAGAGGGAGGAACACCAGTGGAAGCTGCAGTGATTCTAGCAGCTGTAACTTACCTGTACACATACCATTTTTTTTTATGCTGATCTGTGCTGCTGTAGAGAGTTAGTGACAAGCAGTCGCCGCCCTTTATGCAGTCCTAGAGAGCTCCAGGAAAAGCTGCGTGCTTGTCATTTCTGGCTGCAGGGCTCTGCCTGTTTGCTGCAGATAGAAAGATTTGTATCTTTAAAGGAATAGTTCAGATTTTTTTTTAAAAGTGGGTCAGGCAGAGCTGCTGTTAGCAGTCAGTCTTAGTTACAGTAGGGAGCTGTCTGAATGACCTCAGTGTGGTGACCCCACTCTGATTAGTGCTTCGCTCCACTCCCCCGTGGAAACGTCTCCCTGACTCTCCAGACTCAAATCGCTCGCTGCACATTTTCCACATTTAAAACATGCATACGTGCAAAGAGAGGAACCTAATGAGCGTTGCAACATCTTGAAGACCAAGGACAGGTCAGGGAGAAAGGTGTGGAGGAATTTCAAGCAGTTTGGTTGTAAAACAATACCCCAAGCTTTGAACATCTTACATATCACTGTTCAGTTCATCCTATGTAAACTGTACAGGCCTGCCAGGGACAGCATTAGTCAGAGAGGCACCCTAGAGGATCATAGTAACTCTGGAGGAGCTGCAGAGATCCACAGCTCAGCTCGGAGAAAGCCCCAACTATTTCTCCTCAGCGGACTGGCAAGAAAACCTGTTAGAGGCCGAGATATGACCAAATTAAAACCACCAAACCCACCGTGAAAACGGGGATTTTCTTCATCAGGGATGGGATGACCGGTCAGAGTCGATGCTAAAATGACGACGATGCTGGAAGAAAGCCTGCTAGAGGCTGAGATGTTGTCAAATTAGAGCGGCCTAGTCAAAGCGAGAACCTGTTACAAGAAATCAAAAATTGACGTTCAGAGATGCTCTGTATCCACTCTGACTGAACTTGAGCTGTTTTGCAGAGAAAAATTTGTTTCAGTCTAAAGGTATGAAAAGCTGGTAGAGCCATACCCACCTGTACCAGAACACGCTACTTTGCTTTGGTCTGTCGTAAAATCCCAAGAAAACGCGCGAAAGTGTTTGACGGAACGTGAGAAGGTGCTGGGTCGTTGCTTCGGACCGAGTGATATTCCAAACAACAGCAATGCACCGGAGCAAAGGAGTTCAAAGCTCTCGTGACCTGCTGCGGTGTCTGTGTTGCAGGCTCGCTTCGCCTGCATCATGTGCCTGGGCATCATCCACATGTTCTGCACCACGTTGCTCATCCGGAGGCCCAACATGATGGCGTTCCGTGTGGGCGGGGCCCTGGAGAGCATGCAGGAGCAGTACTTCCTCCTCAACCTCTGTTTCTCCATGGTGACCTTTGACCTGCAGGCTCAGGTAAGTCTGCATCTCCACAATTTGACTGTTTTTCCTCAGCGTTGCTTGTTTTTTTAGTGCTGCTCACAGACGACGTTAAAGTCGTCAGAGGAGGTGTGTAGATCAAAGCTGGGAAACTGAACCAGTTGTCCCTGAGAGCCTCAGGACACCCAGACAAGGTTTGTGGACGTGTCACATGTGACAAGCTGCATTCTTACAAAGCCAGAGACGCCAAAAGCCCAAACACGGCGACAATAACCAGAAATGTCGTCCTTCTGGTTCCGTGATATGGGTGTTTAAAAAACGAGGACGCGGCACATGTCGCTGCGGGCGTGTCGGGCCCCGCACACATGTACCCCTGCCTCTCCTGCGTCATGTTCCGATCGCTCGCGTTGTTGGATCGTTTCTGCAGTAGCTGTGGCCTGAGATCAGTAACGGTGGGCTGTTTGTGTGATGTTTTCAGTTGTGTCTGTGCATCCTGATCACAACGTCGGACTCCGCCATGTCTGCTACCAACACCATCATCCTGGGAGTCGGGGTGGTCTGGGCCTTCCTCACCGCTGCCGTCGGAGCTGTTGCGGTGAGAGATGAGGATGATGATGAAAACATTCAACTCTGATCAGCTGCAGGATGATAACGACTGAGAAAAAAAAAAAAAATGATTGTCTTTTTAACCTGCAATGCTTTGCTGGAATACTTTCAATCCTTGCTTTCACTTTCACGCTGCCCCTAAACACCCCAGAACATGAACGTCCACACTTCAAACACTTCAGTGCACAACGTGGAGCCAGCAAGCACACAGCCCTGCAAACGTTTTCATTCTCCTTGAACTTTTCCATATCTTGCTTTAAATTTGTTTTGCAGACAGAAATCTGAAAAGTGTGGCATGCACTTGTTTTCATTATATTCATGAAGGAGAGGCCCATTGTAACTCTGGAGGAGCTGCATAGAATCTATGTACAGGGCAGCTGTGATGGGAGAGAGGTGAGCCAAAAGAAGCCACCTCTGCAGCCATGCAGCCAGTCCGCATGAGCGCCTGCAGGGCATGTCGCAGCTGGTCTAAAAGTCCAGCACATCATCGTACGAGCAGAAGGCTGTCCTGCTCAAACTACAGTTCGAGATGTCGCCGCAGATTGCTCTGCAGCCGATCGCTCGAAAATAACGACTCGACTGTTTTTCAGGTTTTGAAGGAAGCCAAGGTCCTAGTTTGGATCTTCATGGTGCAGAACCTTCCTCAAGTGGCCTTCTTCATTTACCTGATGTACTCGGTAGGTGGATTTCTAGAGAATCAGCGTGCTGGCCCCTAAAAGGCCTGTTTCCCTTTCTGATCGTAAATTTCAGGTCTTCCTTTAGCATTTTTATTTTGAAGATTGAAGATTTGTTTTTTAATGATATGAAACAGGCAGAGAGAGAGAAAGGAAAGGAAAGGGGGAAGGAAAAGCCCCCGAGGTCAGGTGTCGAACCCTGGACCTCCCTTTCCGCTCTGCTCCTTCCTTAAACACTTTAAACCTTCAGACGTCTTGCTCATTTGCTCAGGAGTCTCTTTTGTTCCGACACGTTAGAAGCAATTAAAAAAAAGCTGGTTTTACCGGCAGAGCTCTTCGCAAAGGAAGGAACAAGCCGAGAACATCTTGGTGTTTGATGGGAACTGTTTTCTCTGTAAGCAAAACACATTACAGGGAAGGATGGTGCTGTTCAAACTGGACACCATCACAGCTGGAGGCTTTCATTAGGCTGTAAGAAGCCAACATCTGGAATCGAAACATAAAGAGATGATGGTTCTCATGCCAGATTTAAATCAGCGTTGTCTTTAAACTGCAGTATTTGAGTAAGAATCTGAATAAAGCTCCACACAGTCATCATCTCTGTGCTTCCTGAACGAGCCTCTCCGTTTTGTCGCTCCGTGTTCAGACCCGAGGTGCTGCAGGAAAAACCCGTGATTGTTTTCATTCCAGGTGATAGAGAAGTGGTTCCACGACCAGACGTACACCCTGGAGGCAGCCACCGTCACCGGCGCTTTGATTTCGCTGCTGATCAAAGGGGTTTTACTGTGGGGCCTCATCAGACTGGTGCAGAGCTTCGGACAGGGCCTCAGAGAGAGAAGTGAGTTGAAGCCCAAAGCACTTTGCTCTGGGACTGCTTTAAAAAGCTGAGAGTGCTGTTTAATCTTTGATTTTATGCTCTTATGGGTTTGTTTTTTTTTTTTTTTCGTAGTGTTTACATCCAGCTAGAGATTCCACACCAGCTGTCTGTCCCATGGAGGACCTCTCTGCAGCTTCTGCACCGTGACTTGAATGTGAAGCTCCGATTTTTATTCAGCATTAACTCTACCAAAGTGTTGACCAAGCATTTTATTTACACACTTATTAACTCGAATGAGCTGTTTGTTTAAATTTAGCTTCACCACAGTGTCTGTTTACAGGATGAAAAATCAACTTTTGTACTTAAATTAATACCTTGTGTTGAAATCAGTCGGTGTTTTTAATCATGCTAAGCTTTTCTAATCCAAATTGTTTTTAGCCTGATTAATTATTTAAGGTACTACATTTTTTTTAAGGTACAAATAATCAGCACATAAATAAGTTTACTGTAAATGTTCCTGAGTTAGCCAAAGGCTTCATTTTGATTGGAAATAGTTTTGCCTGATTTTATTAGTGACCTAACAATGCAGTATTTATTTTTCTTAAAATAAGCCGAAACACAACTCTGAGAGCAGAACCAGCTTCTTGGGCTTTCTGATTCACGCCACAAGCATTACACTGATCTGGTCTATTTCTTATGGGACCATAAAGAGATTTCTATTTGTAACTACACTGTAAGATACACTGTAATATATAAACTGGATGTTAGTATATTTTTTGTAAAGTGAACAACTTTCCCCACTGGTGATGGACGTTAATGATTTGCAATGTTTTATGTGCTACTTTTGCTCACTCTCAGAGCTAACATCACTCTGCACCTTGATGCACTCAATGTTTTTATATTTTGGATTCTTAATAAAATTCAAAGTCTTACTAGTGTTCTCATTTATTTGTATGTAAAACTTTAGATGTAATTCAAGTTCTATAATGGACCATGCTGAAGGATTCCTTCAAGAATTTGATGTCAAACTTTGAAAAACCAGACTGGGATGGACTGCATCCAAGATTTAGAGTCCATATATTTGATCCCATCTTTAATCCCCTCACCTTTAATTTCTTAGGAATTTTAATAGAAAATAATTGAGATTCAAACAGTTCTTAGAAAAACATGTTTGTAAGATGTAGAATCGTATTTCCAAAGGTTATTCCTACACCTACTGGTCTTACACTGAGGATTTGTCTTGACTGCAACTACATGCATAACTCAGTAAATTTTTTATACATATGTCTGTATATGTGTGTGTGTGTGTGTTTATATATATATATATATATATATATATATATATATATACACTGCTCAAAAAAAAATAAAGGGAACACTCAAACAAAACAATGCAACTCCAAATCAGTCACACCTTTGTGGAATCAATGTCACCAGTTAGGTAGTAACACTTATTGTGAATCAATTTTACCTGCTGCTGTGCAAATGGAACATACAACAGATTGAAGTGAGAGGCAATTAGCAAGACAGCCCCTATAAAAGAGTGATTCTGCAGGTGGTGACCACAGATCACTTCTCTGTTCTCGTCCTTTCTGGTTGACCTTTTAGTCAGTTTTTCCATTTTGTCAGTGCTGTCACACATAGAGGCATCATGAGGTGTTTTTTTTTACAGCCTACTGAAGTTGCTCAAGTAGTGCAGTTAATCCAAGACGGAACATCAATGCGAGCGGTGGCAAGAAGATTTGCTGTGTCTCTCAGCACAGTGTCCAGAGCATGAAATAGGTACCAGAAGATAGGCCAGTACACCAGGACACATGTAAGGGGCCACAGCAGGGCTACAACCCAGCAGCAGGACCGCTATCTCGTCCTTTGTGCAAGGAGGAACAGGAGGTCCACTGCTGGGGCCCTACAAAATGACCTCCAGCAGGCCACTAATGTGCATGTTTCTACTCAAACTGTCAGAAACAGACTCCATGAGGGTGGTATGAGGGCCTGACGTCCACATATAGGGCCTGTGCTTACAGCCCAACACCGTACAGGACGATTGGTGTTTGCTAGGGAACACCAAAATTGACAGATTTGCCCCTGGCACCCTGTGCTTGTCACGGATGAAAGCAGGTTTACACTGAGCACATGTGACAGACGTGACAGAGTCTGGAGACACTGTGGAGAATGTTATGCTGCCTGCAATATCCTCCAACATGACCGGTTTGGTGATGGGTCAGTCATGGTGTGGGGAGGCATTTCTTTGGATGGCAGCTCCATGTGCTAGCCAGAGGTACCCTGACTGCCATAAGGTACCAGGATGAGATCCTCAGACCCATTGTGAGACCATATGCTGGTGCAGTGGGCCCTGGGTTCCTTCTTATGCATGACAGTGCTAGACCTCATGTGGCTGAAGTGTGTCAGCATTTCCTCCATGATGAGGGCACTAATGTTATGGACTGGCCTGCCCGTTCCCCAGACCTGAATCCAATTGAGCACATCTGGGACGTCATGTTTCGGTCAATCCACCAACGCCACGTCGCACCACAGACTGTTCAGGAGCTAAATGATGCTCTAATCCAGGTCTGGGAAGAGATCCCTCAGGAGAACATCCGCCGTCTCATCAGCAGCATGCCCAGGTGTTGTCGGGAGGTTATACAAGCACGTGAAGGCCACACACAATACTGAGCCTCATTTAGACTTGTCTTGAGGAATATTCACTGATGCTGAATCAGCCTGTCATGTTATTTTCCACTTTCATATTGAGTATGAATCCAGATCTCTATGGTGTAATAATTTTGATTTACATTGATAATTTTTGTGTTATTTTCTTCTCAATCAATTCCACTGTGTTAATAAAATTTTCAATGAGAATATTTAATTAATTGAGATCTAGGATGTTATTTTAGTTTTCTTTTTAATTTTGTGAGCAGTGTGTATGTGTGTGTATGTATATATGTAAACTGAAATCATATATTTACATACACCGAATAAAAAGACAGACATTTCTTTTTTCTCACTGAAGGTGAGATCAAAGTTCTCTTATTTTAGGTCAGTTAGACTTACCAAAATTATTTCTATGTGCTAAATGCCGGAAAACTTGGCGAGAACGTTTTTTGGGTATTTTTTTGTAACTTTTTTTTTTCAAATTTAAAAGTTTACATACACTCGGTCAGTATCAGGGTTAGTTGTCTTTTATATTATATTTCTGTTTTGAAAACATTTTGATTGTTCTTATGTTTGGGTGACCATATTTTGATTTCCAAAGAAAGACGACACTTAGCCCAGTCCTGAGGCACTTCAATCATACTCCGTTTACTTAAAGACTTTTGACTTTAGCGTATTTAAAGTGTGCCTTCTCTATGTGGTTTGAAAAATAGTCAAGTATAAAAATGACTAAATAGCTCACTTTTTAAGTCAAGCTGGACAAAAGTGACACAAACATCTGATATTATATTCTGAGAAAACAAGTATTTAAAAAAAAACCCAGCAGTCTCTCAAAGACACTTATATACTCCAATCGTTAATTTTCATCTCCATTCTCCTCAGTCTGTTAGACGAATTCTCACTTTGCTCAACCTTTTTATAATTTTTGTGTCCATGTGACCTTCGGGATACATATGTGCACGGTGCACCCTGTCACCCCTTTGTTGCGATTGTACAGAGCCCTCTCGGGGAGAGACATGGGGGACTTTTTTTCTTTTGCATTCCCTCGCAAAAATATTGCATTGCCTCCCCGATGCCCCAGACTGAATGTGAAAAGTGGAAAATGTCCACTAAAAGAGGATGTTTTTTGTTTTGTTTTTTTTTTTTTTTTAAAAAAAGGATGTTTGGTCACACCATCTTTTGTAATATAACTAAGAAGCTGAAAATTGAGGGGGGGTTTTCGCTGGAGGCCACAGTCAACAAAATGACCAGAACAGAAATAAACACCTGGAGTATAATAATCTCTAACAATATGTAATGACTTTCATGTTTTGAATTCAATTAAATCAATCAACTGAAATAAATGAACTCTTTAGTGATATGTATACAGAAGCAGATAATGACAGACAACAGGAGTAATTTGTAGTAAAAAAACAAAACAAAAACAAAACAAAAACAAAACAAAAACAACCATTCCTGCGTCAACTTTCTGTTTATTAAAGTGTTATGGAAAAAAATAGCTTCTTGGACACATTTATCAAACTTGCCAATACAAAAGTTAGAGTTACAGGCTCTCAGTTACAAAAGTGAAAAACACTTTACGGAGGACAGTTCAGACCAACGCTGGTGACAAACCAGCAAGTATCTTTCCTAATAAAGTCAGACATAATTTTTGTCCTGGAATGCATTTCTAATGGGTTCTCACAGACTGCACTGTTCTTCATCTACAAAACTAACAAGTGACAAACTCGTCGCTGTATAAAAAGTAGCAAATAGATTTAATTTCAGTACTAATACACTGTAAACCTGTGAATAAACATTACTTTACAAAACACAGCTTATTAGCGTTAACATTTATTTACAGGGTTAAGAGGAATGATTGATCTGTTGAGTCGATTTAAAACCAACATCTGGACGGCAGGTCCCGACCGACCTGTAACGTAAGCCACCTTAAAGAGTGCCTGTAGGCTGCACTGTGGTTAATGCAACAAGTTTGTAACAATTCCTCAACATTCACACACAGACCATCACAGAGCCCACAGACATCGGTCTAAAAAAAATATAGGTTTTAAAATGTTTGGGGGATGCTTAAAGGAAAATCTTTAAAACCAGACATTAAGAAGTCGCTTTGAACATCTGAAGAGATGTTTCTCTGTGTTCCGTTCTGCAGACTTGAAGACAAACGTGGCAAATGGTACACGGAAACAAAAATTTGGTAACCTCAAAATATCACGTTATGCTAATGATAGTTTCTAAGTCTAAGGCACAATCTGCACAGTTGGGGCCCCTGGATTCAGCTAAACCAACATTTAACATCTTATTAGTTCTTCTTAGTTAAACTTGAACTGGATTTTTTTTTTTTTTTTTTTTTTTTTTTTATTCCAGTGAAAAGTAGTTTGGTCTCTGCTTGCACAGAGGGAGCTGTTTACCTTTAAAAACGTCTCCCTGAATGTGGAAAAAGTTTTGGCCCAAACCTGATCACATCCAACAACAGCACTATGACTCCTAACCTTTTGTGCATTTGGGTTCCACGCCAACCCAGGAGTTGCAGTGTTGCTTTCCTTTTTAATTACGTGTCCAAAACAACTGCACTTTGACTTTTTTAAAAACAAAAAAACAGTCCTCAAACCACAGCGATGGGCAAACGGAGCGGCCTTCAGAACTCTTCGTCCTCCGAGCCGAGGTAGTTCTGCTTCTTTCTCACGTTCCAGTGTAAACATGTGGCCAGGCTCTCGAACCAGTCGTTCACCGGGTCTCGGAAGCAGATGGAGGGAACGGGGAAGCAGGAAGTGGTGATGGTGATACTGGAATAAGAATGAGGGAGGAAAAAAAAAAAAAAGGTTGGTTTAAATGAGAACAGAACAAGGAAATCTAGAGTATTTTCAGTAAAATGAACAAAGGAGGAGGTGCTGATGTGAAGTACAGAGAGGTGGAATCCCCTATTGAGTAACACTGGGAATTTTTTACTCAGTGATCCTGGCAGCTCTTTACAACAACCAGGAAGGTCATTATATCTGGATAAGTTACATAAACAGAGGGATTGAATGCAACTCAAGCCAATTAAAGAGGCTGATAAGTTTATGTAACAAAGCCTGCGAGTGTTGAGGCAGCTGCTCTGAGAGTTACCTTATCCACCTCACAGTTCGGATTCATTTATGCTCAAGCACCATTTATTATCTCAGCGCGTGTGCTGCTGCTTGGCATGTGGACCGACCTGTCTCCGTGGCAGATCTCCTGTCTCTTCCTGCCATCGAACGACACCCAGGCCGTGTTCCTGGCATCACGGGACAGCTTTATCTGAGAAATGATAAGGAAGGAGGACATGCTTAAACCGCCTCAAAGAAAGATGGGTGCAACTCAGCGTCCTTGAAAAAAAAAAAAAAAAAAAAAAAGTTGCCCAGCTCATAACTCTACATAAGTGCCTTGTAAAAATATTCCTATTCTGCAAATTTTCCAATGACTTAAGCCCCATAAACTCTGACCTGCCTCCCTGTCAAAAATAAGCATCTCCACAGCATGATGCTGCCACCACCATGCATCACTGTGGAGATGGTGTGTTCAGGGGGGCGAGCAGTATTAGTTTAAAAAAAAAAAAAAAAAAAAAAAAAAAAAAAAAAAAAAAAAAAAAAAAAAAAAAAAACACACTTAGTACCAGGCACTGAGCCAAAGCGCAACATTTTACACGTTCCTCCTCATGCTGCTCCCCCTACATGGCTTGTCATAAACTACAATCAGGACTTCTTATGACTTCCTTCTTGCTACTCTTTTTCTTTGTGGAGTGAACGGTAAACAGCTGTCCTGCTGACGGATGCTTCAACCTGCGTCGTGGTTCTCTGCAGCTCCTCCAGAGTTAATATGAACCTCGAGGCTGCTTCTCTGATTAATGCTCTCCCCGCCTGTCAGTTTGAACAACAAATAAAAATGGTTTCCCCTCCAGTTCACAATGATGCACTGCCCTGTAACTGTCCATCACATGAAAATCAAAGCGTGTGGCTATAATGTGATCATATATGAAAAATAAGTTAAGGGGTATGAATCATTTTGCAAGGTACTGTATATTTTATACTAAGTGATTCGGCTTCCTTTTATTAACACTGCACTTCTCTTCTCCATTTCTAGCAAATGTAAAGTCTACCATTTGCTCTCCTTCCCTTTTCTTGGACAATATCTTGTAGAAAATTTCCCACTGTCTAAAAACTCTTAAAAAAAAAACAAAACAAAAAACACACACACAACTTAAATGTAGTTCTTTTTTAACCTCTTACAAAACAATGCATTTTCCCTACAGAAAAACCCCACTTCCTCCTGTTTATTATTTTTTTTTAAAACGAGAATGCAACTATATTTCCAACCAGAGGAGGCGCTGCTGAGTAGGTACCTTGAGCTCCACTCCGGCAGGCACCACGATGGGTCTGAAGGAGAGTGAGTGAGGGCAGATGGGGGTGATCATGATGGCCGGGACGTTGGGGTGGATCATGGAGGCTCCGGCTGCCACAGCATACGCCGTGCTGCCCGTTGGCGTGGAAACGATCAAACCTAAGACCCAGTCAAACAGAGGCACAAGGTGTTTCAAGGAAAACGAAGTAACCAATGCACAGGTGTGGTTCAGTAGGATTCTTCACGTGTTTTAGCCGCAATCAAAGAGACTAAATGGTTTGAAGCTTTGAGCGAAGAGTCTGGAGTCGTTTAATGATCCGTCCACTCACCGTCTCCCTGCACCGTGGTGATCAGGTGTCCATCCAAGAAGAGGTCCACGTTGGAGAGATAGGAGGAGGGTCCTCTGTCCACCACCACCTCATTAAGGACCTGAAACACACAGAGGGGAGTCAGCTCTGGAAAAATTCTCTCCATGTGCACGGCTAACGTGAAGTCACCCTGACTCGGGATCACGTTTGCTGCCAGCATCGACACCGATACCGAGCGTAAGCCTAAAATATGCAGCTGGAGTGTCTTTTCACTGACGTCACACCTTGCTCACAGTATTGACCAACAACAACGACAATCCCTCACAGGCAGGGCTGAAGTGATGATGAAACCACAAGCTGTTTTGGCTTAATTCCACAGCAGGGTGGAGGGAAGTTAGACGGCTATCCATGCAAAAGCGTCGTCTTTTTTTTTTTTTTTTTAATAGCACTGAAATCACATTAAATGCGCAAGTAAGCACCTGATACTGCATGGCTTTGTGGTTGCTTTCCACATCCTTGTTGGTCAGGATGATTTCCTTCTCCTCCACGGTGTCCTTCTTCTCCCAGTTCTCTTTGAGCACTCGCACTTGCAGGCGACTTCGCAGGACGATGGCGGCGTTTCCTACGGCACAGGCATGCATGAGTACATGACGCAAGACGCACGCTCTGCAGACAAAGAATGCACGCTGCCCGCTGCGGGCGGACAGGCAGCTCGGGGGGCATTCACTACCTTCGATGATCTGGGTGACCTGAGACTGATAGGTATCGAACTTGAAAGGCGTCAGAAAGCCCAGAGAGCCCAGGTGGAAGGCCATAACAGGGGGGACGCTCTCCTACAAGGAAATAGAAATGCATTAGGAGATTATGTAGCAACAGGAAATACAGATGCTGTTTCTCTTATTATTATTTTCCGAGGTGGCTACCTGGAAAAGCGAAGACGCATAGAGCAAGGTTCCATCTCCACCGAGACAGATGATGAAGTCCACACGATTGGAGATATCGTCCAGATCTGACCGACATAAACACAGTTAAACATGACGTATTTATGGTGAGAATATGCACAGAAACGCGTCAGTTTGACCTGAATCGGTACCTTCTCTGAAAGTGCAAAATTTCTTAGTGATGGTGGCGAAAACTTCGTCGCCTGAAATGGCTGGATCATCCAGAACCTTCTTCTCCACGTAAACAATCAGGTTCTTTACCTTCAGCGACAGAAAAAGACACATGTGCACATGTAGAGGGGGGGCCGCTGTAGAAGCTGCGTGAGAACAACACGGTCAGAACATCTGCTACCTCGGTCAGGAACGTGCAGAGCTCCTTGAAAGGCTGAAGCAGACTGGCATCTCTGATCTTCTTGATAACAAGGACACTTTTAGGAGGCTTGTTCCACGTCAGTCTCTGGCTGGCGGGATCCTGAATATGCCTGAAGGGACAAGCTAAACTTTAGGAGGCTAAAACACACTCCTCTTTCCTTTACACACACAAAGAATACATCATGCCACAGCCAAGAGACCCGAGAGCTGTTAACCAACAAAAGCTCCATCCTGCTCATCATAACCAGGACTGATTAGCATCTATCCAATTAGACACATCAGATTAAAGTCTAGCTTTGTTGTTCTGCATTGCTTCACCTCTTCTCAACCCTAAAAGGTGAGCCAGGGATATCCAAACGTCCCCAACAAACACAACAACGCACCAGGAAAGCTTTACTAAAGAAAGAAGAAGCCAGTTAAAATGAGAAATCAGATCATTATCGTTCCTGCCTGGAAAAATGATTACATAAAAATGACTGAACTGATTTCATGCTGTCTAAAAATTCTCCAAATCAAAGGAGAATATGGAACCGGCCAAAGGGAATCTGAATCTGTGATCACCAAATCCAGAGTGTGGTTCTGCGGGTTAGCTTCATTAGTTACGGACGGCAGAGAGGACAGCACGCGCTCTTTATTTCTAATATAATCACGTGTCTGTGTGTTTCTTATGCAATGATGACATCTTCGTATGGACCGTGCTCCTAGTGTCTGATCACAGATGCATGCCTGGCATGAAGAATCATGGTGATCAGGAGGTTTTTATTGTGCAGAAGCTGCCCCTCCCCCACTTGTTGCTGGGCATTGCCTTTCAGATGGCTGAAAGAAAGCAACACGTTCCCTCTCTTACAACGAAGACAAGTTTGGCAAGTATTTTTTTTTCAGTGGTGAACAATCAGAAAGCGAAAGAAAAGATTATTAGATAATGGTAGACATTTTTGTTTGATTTTTTTTTTTTTTTGCCTACTGATAAGTGAACCACCATAGACAAACTGGAAATACAAGCAGGTTGATGCCAATATCATTTAGACATGAAACAGTTTTAAACTGGTTGGAAAGAAATGTATGAAACATTAATCTTTATCATCATCATCCATTGGTTCAGTCTTGGGAGACAAAATGAGCAGTTTGGATCAAATGACATCAAAACTGATGAGAGTACTTCTCAGGTCAGAGTTGAATAGGGATCACTGTACGACTCATCGTAACATGGCAACTTCTCTCGTTCCTCTTTTTACCAAAACAAAAACCCCTCTTCAATGTAACACAATCAAACAGAAAACCTCCCAAGCTGCAAAATGCCCGAGATGGGATGTTTCAAACAGAAACTAACCAAATGTAGAGAAATTTCTATGAATGAACACCCCTGGCGAAAACTGATCAGACGTGCTTCCCAAACCAGAGGAAACAAAGCAATCCAGCGGTAACCCTCTGATCTATTCAGGACCAGTTCCTGATCAGATCACCTCAAAGTGTCCACACCCTGACCTTCCTCTTTCAACCAGCCACCCGGCCCCATCCAGACCACAAGCCTGTGATATTACACACACACACACACACACACACACACACACACACACACACACACACACACACACCCTTAACAACTACCTACGTTCATCTAGGAATCTGTTTTCCAATTCTCAGCCTGAACTGATGATTCACAGCTATGATGTCGCCTCAGTTTAATATTTTATTGGCTTGGTTATATTTGACCCCTCTAAAAGATTCCTTTTTGAAAGAAAAGTGAGTTCCTCACCATTTCCAGACTCTGTTCTCACTGTGGCTCCCCTGTGGCTCCTCTGCTACGCACTGGTTAAACTTCATGGCTGGACGTGTCGAACAGAGATGCTGCTTCAGGTGGACTCAGCTGGAAAACGAGGCTCTGTCCTGATGGTTGGTTCTCTCAGAACAGCGCATCCCACCTCTAACAACTACCTCGACTGCTACACATTTTCAAGCTGCTACAGAAAACAACAAACAAGCCCTAAATTCAGTCAGCGGCTGCCTGAGAAGCTGCGGTCAGGCCTCCAGGGGATCAGCTGAAAAACACTAAGAGCTGCAGTCACTGAGGCTATAATTGTCCCAGACAGGACTTAACACTAAAACCTCGCTACGTTCTGCTCCTGAGGTAAAGCGCTCTCCTCTTAAGGCCTTGCGGCTTGTTAGGCCCCGCCCACACAGCTGAGCCGGTCCCCGCCCACTCCACTTTCCTTGTTGGACAGGTGTGACTCACTAAACAACACAACCTCAGCTACTGTTAATACCGGCATATTTACTTCAACGCCAAGGTATTTTCACCTGAATGAAAACATTCAGTGATCTGACCAGTTGCAGAGAAAGGAAACAATGAAACTGGGCTTAGTCAACAGTGCAACTGGGTTTGATGGGAAAATAACAGGATGCATTAAAGCTTCCTGATGTTCTTTTACAGTAAAGTAAAATTATATTTTAATTTAGCAATCAATCAAGAGAACTTATTCAAGTATAACCTGCAGGGAAAGTTCCACACCATGCATGATAAAGAAAAACTTTA
Organism: Anableps anableps; assembly: GCA_014839685.1. NCBI lineage: Eukaryota > Metazoa > Chordata > Actinopteri > Cyprinodontiformes > Anablepidae > Anableps > Anableps anableps. The sequence continues at coordinate 10,419,541 of CM026071.1, forward strand.
TTTACTAATTACATGCTCTCTTCTAAAACTGACATCTCATTGCAAAATTATAGTACTACAGTCAGGAGTTTTATATACAACTACATTTTAACTTAACCTCATGAATAGAAGCTGATATGGCTTCATTTCACTGATGTCACTTTTTACTATTGCAAGAAGGAGTTTTATCATTCTAAACAATGGAGCAGAAAGGCACACCAACTATGCCACAGTATAAACACTTCAGATAGTGATGTATCTTTTTCTAGGCAATCAGTCAGCGATAAGGCAAGTTGCATTTCATCAAATATTTGTTATTAAGTGTGAGCCACAACGACAGATGGATGTCTTATTTGGAACAAATGCATCTCGAATCCACTTACTTTGGAAAAGTGTTGTAACTTTTTCACAGTTTGTTCTGTTGCAAACAAAGACTCCTATATGTTAGACAAACACAAAGCAGGAGAAGAAATATGATCCATTGCTTTTCACTTTTTTATACTAGTAAATGCAAAGTGTTGCATGCATATGTATTCAGCTGCCTTGAATCAACACCTCGTAGAAGCATGATTTGCAGCTGCATGTCTTTTAGGGTGCGTCTCCCAGCTCTGCATGTCTGCAGACTGTATTTCACTGCATGATGCTGCCAACACCATTTTTTCCTACCATGCGGAGGGTGTGTATTCAGTGTGTTTTACATGTAGAACCCACTTTGTTTGCAACATCTTCTCTATGGCTTGTGGCAAACTGGACTTCTAACCGCTTTCTTTTTGCAATTCTTACAGACTTTTGTAGCGCATAACTCGTTGTTGCCCTGTGTTTACATGATCCCACCTTGGCTTTGGAGTTCTGCAGTTCCTAGAGTTAGGCCTCTTTGTGGCTTTTCTCAGTAGGTTTGCAGTCATCTAACCTAACTCTGTTTTCAACTTCTCCACAGCGTCTTCCCTGACCTGTCTGTCAGTGTCAGTGTGCTTAGTTGTCATTTTACTATGACTGACTGTGTATGGAAGTATTTAAGCAGCATGTCTGCTCAAAAAGGGCAGAAATGATCTCATGTGTGGATCCCGAAGGACTGTGACTAAACAGGGTGGAGACTGTGAAGGGTACAACCTGAAGTACGGATAGTGGAATGTTACCTTTTCACTTTTCTACGTAAACCGACACAACTCACCGTTCTGGAAACACGTGTGCAGCTGTGCACAGCCGTAGGTACATATGACTTAGCAGTGCACGCCATGGGCGGTGTTCCACCTATAGTCTAAACAAAGAGATAATATATAGCGTACTCACATGAAAGGATGTGTGGTACGGGCTCAATTCACAGATAAAAACTGAAGTAATTCGTCTGAACATAGTTCGCCATATGGTGGTCCCAAAATGAAAAGTTAAGGTTTATTCATCTGTTTTTCTTGATACCATTGGTGAGCTTTCACATGACATCATGCAGTAATTAGCAAACCTGCTGCCATGACCACGAAAAAAAAAATACTGTACTTGAAATCATTACAGATACTTAGAAAACACAAAACTCAGAAGGAAAAACATGTATTTACACAACAAGGTTAAAAAAGATCAATTAGCCAAAGTGTTTTACATTTTAGGCTTTTTGGTTTATTTTTTTCACTTTTTGTTTCCTGTTTTTCAGATTGTGGTCGTATATCAGCCCTACAATATACAAACACTATTACTCTTCTTTCAGCTCCCTATATTTTAGTTGATGAAATTTATTTTGTTTATTTTTTCCTAGAGTCTCTTCCAGAACCATAATCTTCATTTCATCAAGGGGCGATATGTATTGTAGAATGGAACTGAATTAAGAATACATTTCTTTCATTATTTGAAACAACTTCAGATTAAGTCTCAATGGGCCGATTCGACTGGACTGCATCTTTCGTCAGCATTTTTATGTCGTTGTTGTTTGTAAGTGAAAAAAGCCTTTTCTTTTTGTCAAAGATCTAACCATCCTGCATTAATCACTCAGGAGTCGTGGGGTGTTGTTGACAAAAACTAGGATGAAAACTTTTATCAGCCAACTACTGGATTCAGTTGGACTATTTTGTTGTGATTTAATGCTACATAACTAGATGAAATGAAGCTGAAGGGAGATCTCTCAGACACAGCTGTACTCTGGGTTTCTGTTGAGCAGAGCATCTCATCTGACAAAACTGTTTACGGCAAGTTAAACAGGACATCTATGCTTTGATTTTGGCAACCTATGATGCGAGAGTATATTACAGGAGACAGAATGTCCTAAATTTGTTCTGTGTAAATTCTGCAAGCTGAGAAATGAGGAAAGAAAATCAGATGGAAAGGTGTGGAGGTAATTAATGCAAGATAAGAGTCCACAAAATGAACTCACTCTGTTCAAATTCCTCAACTAAAAGATGGTTCCGTTTGAAGCCAAAGGAAAATATGAGCATGGGTTATAAAAAAGTGGATACAGGTGTGATTTGTACAAGAATCAAAGGTGCCCCACTAACAATGATCCAAATTAACATAAAAACCCAAACCTGTGATCATCCACCTCTGCCTGTAGCACAGCCTCACCCAACATGACGAAGTCTTTCGCACAAATGCTTTACGTTTGTTTTCCATGCTTAATCACCTTTTCCGGTGTGAATTGCCCCAACTGGTCTTCCCCAAAACTGCTTCCACCCAGCCATTGTTTGAGACAAAGATAGCCTGGTTTTACTACTTTTAACCTGTCAAGCAGCTTTAAGGATGCTAATCCTTCAGACACAGCGAGCAGGAAACAAACAGCAAACAGAGGGAGACACTTACGTGATGGAGGGTGTCAGTAGGTCAACACTTAGTCCGGGCTTTGGCTACAAAAAAACGTCAGGAGTCTTTCATAACAATAAGAGGACTTAAAACAATATGCCAGCGATAATTAAAGATCTGTGTAGCTCAGTTTGGGACGATAATGAGTCAGGGTGGTACAAAAACAAACACGCATGTCAAAATTGCATTGGCGTTTGCATGATATAATAAAAACAGGAGATGTTTTTCGGGTTGGTCCATCCCATTGTGTCTGGAATATGAATATGAATATGGCTGGGGGAAAAAAAAAAAAAAAAAAAAAAAAAAAAAAAAAAAAAAAAAAAAAAAAAAAGGTGGATTAAAGAGGAAAGGCCATATCACTACTTTGGGAGTATTTTGGATATTTAAAACAAAAAGCTAATCAATAATTATCAATATTGACTGCTTATATCAGCCCTACAATATACAAACACTATTACTCTTTGATGAAGTCATCCAGGGCTTTGAGGAGTGCCACATTTCTTTCCCCCCCTTCGCTCTCTTCCCAGGAAATGTCTTGTTTGATTACAGAGAAAAAGCCGAGCAGTTCCCTAACACAAAACCCAGCATATGTAGGTTCCAACAGGTCACGTGACCATGATTAAGCTCCTGGTTACGGCTCTGTAACAACCTCCTAAGGTGGATCACTGGTCTGTTATCACAGAGTCAAAGTATAATCGTAAATGGGGGAGCAACTCTCTTCAGTGTGCAAGTTGTCATAGAGACTCAACGGCAGCCATTTTCAGTATCGTTAAGCTGTTTAAATATAAAGTCAAATGAAACGCAGCTGAAAGATTTAAAAGGAAACTGTATTTTCTAGACATCTCAGGGCATGTCTGCCATGAATTCAGGCTGCGAGAGAGCAAGCGAGAGCAAGACTTATTAGAAAACAACAAAGCTGAACACTTTACATTAAAGTTGCTCTGTTTTATTCTCTGTTCAGCTCTGTCAGGGAAGATGGTGGATTCAGTCAATCTTGGCAGCCTTTTGGAAACTCCAGACTTTAGGTAAGAACATACATCCGGCAAGGAATACATCAAAACTGCTGTTTACATTTATGATGCTAATTAGCACAAAAATGTAAAAGATGCTTTAAAACATCAACTCAATTATTATTTCATATTTGTTTTAGCATGCCATTTCACGTTTCTCTCACAAAAGGAGGGCAAGAAAAATTATTTTCTTTATAATTCTTAAAGAGAAATCTGAATTGACGAAAATCAGCGTTGCCAGGTCTGAACTTCACAAAAACCAGAGATCAGAAATCGGGTACAAACTTCTGATCCTATTGTTACGAGTCATGTTGCTCCACAAGCAAAACAATCACTTTTCAGCTGCTAAAATAAATCTTGGAAATCACCATCGGTTCTTCTTGTTTGGTCGCTCCTCAGCTGGACCATCAAACCGCATGATTTGATTTTTGCAGATTGTTAGAGAAACTGCAAGCAGAGCCAAGAACAACAGCCTCATTGCATCACATAACTGAGATTCTTTTTTCTATCTACTTACATACAGAGTTCAGTTCAGTTATGCGACAGTGACACACTTTTGGTTTTGGCTTTGACCTCCTCCAGACAGTCTGTTCAGCCTTATTACATGATCAGATGACCATTGAGTGACGAGACTTTGATTACATTTTGAGGAAGAATGCACATTCATGCTGAAGTGGTTAAAACACTAATGTGGAGGTGAAACTCTTATTAGCACAGCAAATGCTGCATGGACACTTTAGTTAGGATTCATCAGCTTCAGTTGATGAACAGATAACTTGTTTGTTGTTTCAGTGCATCCCAATCAACAAGTATTAATGTTTTTTTTTTGTTTTTTTTTTAAACAGTGACCCCAGTACATGTTCTGCAACATGCACCTGTGGCATACTTAGATATGCTATTATCTGTCTGTTCAACTTTGCGTTCACTTCCATTTCAATCAGTCAACTGATCTATGGGCCGATCTGACGACAGCAGACATGCGGGGTGTGACTCCAAGGAAGTTTACTAGTACAGAGCCTTCAGTATACGCCAGATTAGCTCCTGCCAAACCTAACTAAGCCCAGAGAGGACCAAGCCTGTGATTGTGCATTTAAAGAACAAACCTTAAACTGAACAATGAACAAAGAAGCATTTTTTGTTTAGGTTTTATTTTGCTGCCTACTGCAAAACGTGTGCACAGCCTTATATTAGGAAAGCTATCATGTAGGGTTTTTCACCTTTTTGGTTCATACTTACATCACAAGTTACACAAGAGGATATGGAGACACTTGTGTGAAAAAAATCATGAGGTTAGCAGCTTCTAGAAAACAAATTTGAGCAGAAATGCTCCAGGAGTGAGTGACACATACATTTGATTCACACTAATTGCTCAGAAAAGACTTAGAATGTCCCCTTTGGAAACAGACAATTAATGTAGAGCAGTGTGGGCTGTGTTTTTAGAGACTTTTTGGAGAAAAAGTTTCTTTATTTGAACATTCCGTGCAAATTTCTGCCTTGTGGTGAATTAGCACATAGCGTTCTGGAAGTTTCTGCGATAACTCAAGAGATAAAAATAACTTCTCTGAAAATCAAAAGCTTAAATGCATGAATCCTTTTACTGTGTGGAAAAACTACTTTCTTTTTAAAGATCATTCCTGTGCATATCTTTAAAGCACTTTTAATGTGAACCTGTGTGTGCAGAGCGCAGGTTCACCTGTGTGAGTTGTCTGCAGGTGCTGCAGCTCCTCCCACAGTCCAAAAAGAAGCGAGTTTGTTTGACTGCTGGTTGTAGACATGAATGTGAGTGAGCATTTATTAAGCTTCTCTCTTTTACCCCCATGATATAACATTGTCATGATTTAATTTAGGGAAAAATCTAAGTGGATAAGAAGACTGCATAACTGGGTGATTAATACAGAATCACCTAGGTGTATGTTGAAATATTTCAATAACATAAAAGTGCATGCATAAAAAAAAAAAAAAAAAAAAGAGAGAGAAATGTTAACATTTTCTTCACATAATCAAAATTAAAGTTTATCTTATAAGCTTCATCGGTGACCATTTCACAGTGTTTTCATTACTAACTGTCAGAGATATTTGCAAGTTTCAAGTGACTAAAGTGAAAGCTCTTATCTCATGAATACCATCTAATTGTTAATGCATTATGAATTGAAATCATGCACCGTTTTGTTCTTAAATTACTTCATGAATATTTAATAAATCACTTTGGAACATTTCATTCAACAAGTAAAAGAAATTTATGTCAACTATTGTGGATTATATTGAATATTAATATATCACCTTTACCTCTTTAGAAATATAAATATGTACATTTGAAGAAAAATAGAAGTTGAGTCTTTTTCCAGTCAGTAAATTCTTTGTTTTCGTTCCCTAACGACTAACCCCCCCAATTAACCTTGACTACTAACCTCAATCATTAAACACGTTGATAAACCACCTAATTATTACTATGTCCAGTTGTGAACCGAAGGAAAAATCTGCCTTCAAAATAATAGCTGTATCTTCTTTAGTGTTCAAAGGGTTGTTTACACTCCCAACAAATTATTCATGTTAGACAGGTGGAGGCTTTATGTAACTAGAGGCCATGTTGTTTGCTGCTTGCATCACAGTGCCGATTCCCTATTAAACCAGTGACTAAAAGAGAGAGAGAGAAAAAAAAATTCATCCAACTTACATCACAGCATGTGGGTTCTGGAGCATGCATGCCTTCGGGCCAAATGTGGTGACAGGACTTGGTCCATGAAGCGACTGAGTCCTCCTGGAAGAGAAGAACAAGCATCCAGGTTTAAAAAGTTTCAGTCGTTTTCGAAAAGGGAAAATTATGGATTTAACCAACTTTTGCAAAACACCTTATCTTTTAAACAGGATAATATGAGCTCTTGAAGAAAGACGTCACAAATGGTTCGACGTGAGCAGTGTCCCAAAGATTTCAGGACCACATTACCACAAATATCTTTCCTATTACGATTTCTTGAAATTCCTTGAGCTACACATATTTACAAACATGGCTATTTTTGTTCATCATCAGCTGACATGTCGAGATTCATGCAGTTACTCTGTAACAATAAACCCTTAGGCCATATATGTAGCGAGCAACAGTTGATTTGGTCCCTTTGCTGAGTCAAATGTGCAGTGACGCATTGTATAGTACTTAAAAACAAACACATTTATCTCTCATAGAAGCAGAGAAAACTGAAGTCAATATTTAATGATCACAAACACACTTGTCTATTTTTTTAGGCTGCAGTTTGTAACAAAGCAGCTTTCTTAGAAGGGAGAAATACAACATTTTGTGTTAGGCTTTGTTAAAATAGTCACTTCACATCACTTTACTGAGTCAACAAACCCTCTTAGTTTGACTCCCAGAGTTCAACCATAGGTGTTTACCAGTCCCTTAAGCTACTTTTGTTTGTATTTTATTTAGATCACTGAAATAAATAAATGCATGATTGAAAAATGAAACTTTACATGTCCTGTTACAGGCAGGTATAATGAAATCTGTTCCCCTGAGCTGGTTGCAGTAATTTTAAATGCATTTATCATTTGACCAGAGGCCAGAAACAAGGATCCCACAGGATGATGAAGACAGGAAATTGTTTTTGTTAATAAGCACTTTTAAACACAAGACGACTCTGACGTGTCCGCCAGCTGGTGTTTGTAACTCTTGGCACTGCTGAGGAAAAAAGGGGCTTGAAATATTACATCACATTTAGCACAAAAACAAAGAAAAAGGGGATTTCTGCTATTCAAAAACAATAGAAAGATGCGTTTCACAACAAACGTATGTGAAATAAGAAGGCAATTTTGGTGCCTTTGTGGGAGTTTGTTTCAACATCTTCGAGATGTCCACTCCTTTCCACTGACTTCCTCTTTTGAGTTACCTCATCTCATAAACAGATACTAATCACTGACCACATCAACAGGGAACAAACACATCAAGCCTCACAAGGCTTTCCGTCCACGAAGCCGTTTCAGAGAAGGCTGCAGGATCTGTCCACACACTGTTGCACAAACTCTTGACACTTGAGACATCAGCCCATGTTACAAGGTTGTTTAGGAAACATTTCTAACGCAACCCACTAAAAACAGAAGCTGTTCTGAAACATCACTAACCGGAGCACTGTTGTTGCAGCGTAGCAACATGGAGGACCTCAACACAATTAGTAATCAACTGGACTGACAGGAAACCTGGCTGTGTTACAAGCTCTCCCTCTGCTGGTGATCTTGTGTCATGTTCTCTTGTCCCCCTCCCCCTCCCTTCCCTCACATAAAGCTGGTCAAATCTGATTACAGGGACAGATAGGGAGGGGAACAGGAAGCTTGGCTCAACCTTCTCTCCAGGCCTCCTCTTCCTGCTGCTCGATGGGGATTTTTGGAAGCGTTTCTGTTTGTTTTTTTTAGCATTCTTTTGTTTTATTTCATTGCTTTTGAGGTCTGTTACTATGGCTACAGGGAGCATACTAGATCCTACAGCCCTTTTTGTTGCAACTTGTCTCGTCTCCTTTTGTTGATTTTAGCCGGCTAATCAGTTCTGGTTGTTTAGTACAAGTAGTTCACATTTTCCTGTTTATACATATATCTTGTATAAATCATACACAACTTTGGTTAAAAAAAACAAACAAACAAAAAAATATATATTAGCAGGAATCCTGCTGAGAAAAGTAACAGTTACCAAACCTCAAAATGTGCCAAAAAACTGATACAATGTCTAAAAGTGAAACATTCATAAACTGACAAAAACACATCCGGGTGATGAAGTAAAAGGACAAACAGCAAATCAGCTTTATGTAAATTAAGGTCAATGACATCACAAGAAACACAGGAAACAATCTGATCAGCTGGCCTTAGTAAACATAATGGCAGACGAGCAAATCGTGTCATATTCAGAGAGTTATAAGAGTTATGATGGATGATGCTGTAGATGGTGAAGCTGAAGCAAATCAGTTTACATCACAGTTTGCAGGAGTTTTTTCTGACTGGTTTTCATGGACTAGTGGAACAAGTACAAGTTGTACATGCATAACCTTACATAAATGCCACTACAGTGGCACTACATGCAGTCTGGTAAAATGACTTGTACTACATCTGTGTAAGTCTGCTGCCTTAGCAGGTTTGGAAATGGGTTTTGGTTTGTAGCTCTATTTGTTTTTCTGTGAAGTACATTCTATAATATTTAGCAGGAAATCAACACAGGAATCCTGATTTTGGCTGTTTTTCCAACCATTTCCAGTAGGAAGGGTTCTGGCCTGGACAAATGTTTATTGAAAAGAGAGAGAAAGTGCGTGGTAAAAGGGGTCCATCGTCACGATATGCAGTGGGTACCTGATTTATACTGACCTGTGTTCTGAGTACGTGGCCGAGGAGGTGCTCAGGCTGCGAGCCTTGATGCGTTGAGCAGAGTGGCGGCCTGGGTTTGGTCCACCATCACAGGTGGAGCAGCAGAAGGTGGGGGCCTCCAGTCGCATCTCTGATCCACCGTCCATCTCTGATCGCCAGGCTTCGAGTAAACTGACAAGCCAACACTGATGAGCCTTGCACATGAATGGTTACAAAACAATGATGTCCTGTGCAATCTGACTGCTAAGCATGAGAGGAACCAATTGTTTTGACACTGAACGTTTGTTTCAGAACTCCTCAGTGGGGAAATATAAAACTTGCACAACTCGGACTGAGGAATCATCTAAATAATGCATGATTAGTTACATTAAACTGTCTTTTTGCAGTGTAGCTGTTAAAACTCAGTTTTAAAATAATTTGGCTTTGACAAAAACCTCCAGCGAATACTGAGCAGTTTCAGATGAAAAGTACAACCTGCTCAGCAACTTGTTTATGTAATGTTCAGTGTTTCTCTATGCTGCTGTTAGTTAGCAGGCCAAATTTTCACAATTATGTAAGCTTTAGCACACGCTAAAAGCTTATTATCATATTTAGTAGCGCGGCAAGCTTTCTTAACAAACTACGACTTAAAGAAAGGCTAAAATTTCAGCGTTTGCATCAAAGAGAGATTCAGCGGTGGTTAAGAAAGTGTGAAGGAACCAGAGGGGAGGAATGTTCCATCTGAAGAAGCTAAACTAGTGAGTTAGCGAGCTAAGTTCCCGGTTAGTCATGGAAAACACAGCATGACGCTGTTTCTGACTTCCAACTTTACCTTTCAGGAGAAAACCTTACAGCAGGATGACTCGGTTGAAGCTCAGAAAACTGCCAGAGGATTACAGGCTAAGATAACAGCGTTTCACCATCTTCGTTCACTGGAGAACTGTCAACAGTCAGCTCACCGCTTCCTGATACCGACTGACCAATCAGGCGCTCTCAAACTGGTGACGTCAAATAGCAAGTTCCTCACCTTGTCCAGATAAAATTTTTTTAAATTTTTGAAAGGTATTTAAGAAGAAGAAAAATTAAATAATAATAATAATAATAATAATAATAATAATAATAATAATAAACTAATAATAATAATAATAATAATAATAATAATAATAATAATAATAAGTTTTTAAAAAATTAAAACAACAGGCACAAGAGAGATAACTATAATCATAGAGGTGGGTAGTAACTAGTTACATTTACTTGTATAACCTTTTAGAAAATATGTACTTTTAGGCGTAGTTTTACTGCACCATACTTTTTACTTTTACATGAGTAATGTTATGATGTATCGCTTCTCTTACTTGAATAAAATCTCCAGATACCTCATTTACCGTGAGTAAATTCATTTATTGAGGAACAAATAGAGTTGTTCTTTGTTTGTTTTTAAACAAAAACTGCACGAAACAGAAACTGTTAATGTTTGTTGTCTAATGTTTGTTAAAGCAACACCTCTTATTAAAACATAAGATTTGTTATTCTAATGTTATTTTCTATAAGCTAAGCCTGTTGTGCCATTTGGAGGTCAAGTACGATAAACATTATATACTTTACCCTGTTCTAATATAGATACATTACTGCAAGTAGTGGTTTATAGGTTTTATACTCGTTAAAAAAAGAAACAAAAAGACTTGTAGAAGTGTTTATTCTGCTTGAATGTGTTATTTTATAATTATGTGATTTATTTGTATTTTTTTTTTTATTCATGCGTCTTTTTAAACTGCAGAATTTTCACATAACTTTATGTTTCTATCTGTCTGACCAGATCATTTTAAATATTAAATCGGAGATTATGATCAGTTACTCAGTACTCATGTAGCCTTTTTACAAAACACTGTAAATTCTTGGATGGCTACTTTTTACTCTTACTTCATTAAGAGTAGTGTTAGCCTTGAGTACAATATTTTGCTACTCTACCTATACAAATTTTAGATTAAAAACTATATATATATATATATATATATATATATATATATATATATATATATATATATATATATATATATAGATAGATATATAGATATATATATATCTTAGATTTAGCTTACATTATCTTAAATCTTGCTGAAAGTTAGGTCAGGTTCAGTTTCACTGGCTATGCCTTATTCCAAATTGGGTGACATTCATTTTTAACCCTAAAATTGTACAGTTTCAATATCTCATAATAACTGGGTGAAGTTTTAATCAAATCACATCAAAAAAAAAAGAAGAAAATATTTAAATATGAAGAGTCTGTGCCATGACGCTTAAGCTTTGGTACATCCCATTTTCTCTGATAATCCTTCAGATGTCTACAAGTTGATTGGGGTCCACTTGTTGTAAATTCACTTTGCTGAATTTGGAAAAGCACACACACACACTTAAGGTCTTCCAGTAGAAAATGCCTTTCAGAAACCAAACAATGGAGTCAATAGGAAAGTCTGCGGATCTTTAGAGACCAGATTGTGTCAAAACACAAATCTGGGGAAGGATAGATTGGCAGCATTGGACATCCTGAAAAGCACTTTGGTCTCTATTCTTTGGAAATGGAAGAAGTTTGGAACAAGAACTTTACCTCTGTGATGTACCCACCATGTCCTCCTGTTTTTATCCACGGACAGGCTGTTGAGGTCGTACTTTACAAATACCTTTGTGCAATTATCAACAGCTGCTTGATCTTTGAAGATGTCAGCCAAGATAACAAAGGAGTGGCTTCAAGAGTGTTCTGTTATTGTTCTTCAGTGACCCAGCCAGAGCCTGCACTAAAATTCAACTCAAGATCCCTGGAAAGACCCAAGAATGACTCCCTACCAATGCTGGTCCATCCAACCTGACCCAGTTTGAAACAATCAGCAGAGAAGAATGGCAGAGCTTTTGGCACCAGTTAACAGGCATTACAACCTATGACACATTTCAAGTGCATTTCCTCTTCAGTGCAAGTCAACGTGACCTCTTGAAGTATTTTGATGCATTTCAACTGATCAGTGAATTCTGGTATACAATAGATATGGTCTGACATCTTAGTACAGAGAAACATCCCCATGACATGATACATTAACCACCATGCATTACAGAATACTCTGGCTTCAATTCAATGTTTGGAGATCATCTGATAAGCTGCCTGCATTCCCCAGACTAAAAAAAAAAAATATTTTCATAAGTCCATATGTTTCTCAATTGAGGTCAGTCAGTGTGCTCTTGGGAAAATTGTAACATTTTTACCATATTGCATTTTTGAACAACATTCACAAATTCTGATTGATATGCACCGGGGTTAATTTGAACACAACTGTATTTCTAGATAACTGAATATGAAATGAACCCCGTTTGTCTCGAAAAGGTCCTTGATTTCAGTTTTATAAACTACACTGAAATTCATGCAACAATGTCTACACAATGAAAAACATAATTTTGATTATTTTCTGCCATCATCTGTTTGCATAGCAGCAACAGCCTGATAAAGTCAGGTGATTCTGTTCTGGGGACTACTGTGGAACCACTGCAGATGATGAAGCAATAAAATTCTGGACAACCCAATTCTTCCTAATGAGACGGTTTAACAAAACCGGAGTCTTCAGTCAGAGGCTTCTTCAGATCCGCTGTAATGCAGACTGCTAAAGGAGACCTTTCCTTCCCACAGCCATCAGCATCGACAACTCTTTGAAGAACCTTGGATAATGAGTTACATCATTTAATTTTCCTTTTGGATTAAAGCATTTTTTAAATTGAATTATTGGCATACATCAACTACTACTATGGATACAATTCAAAAAAATTACCTTTTCATTTAAGTTTGCTCATATCTTATCTAAGAACAATGCCAAGATCAAGAAAACTGAATTGAAATAACATACTGATAAATTATAAAAATGTTAAATTTGTACAGTTGCTTGCAAAAAAACTAAACGGAGGATCTTTTTGTCCAGTAGAGGGCAGTATAAATCTAGAAAAGTACTGCTCTCACCACCCAATTTCATGTCAACATTAAAAATAGGCTGGTTGGAGCATCTCTGACCTGCCAGCGTCCCTTGAGTGAGCCACTTATGGTCTTTAGAACACCTTATACCTGGAAACCAAGGAAGAACCTGAGCTAGAGATATGAGGTAAAGAATTACTGACCGTGAGCTGATGTTCAGACAGCATTTAGAGAAGAAACGATCGAACTGCACAGATGAGCCAGGCTGATTCAACAGTGGATAAGAAATAGTTTTATTTGACTTAAACATAATTACAAGGAAACCAAACAGTCTGCAACATTCTAGCTTCAGTGGGAATCGCTCTAAGTGAATCACACTCAACACAGTAGGTCATCTCAAACTGCTTTTTATTACATCTTAAATAACAGTACATTTTAATATAGTTTCTATCTTGCATCCAGCTTTCGGTTGTACACTGACTGACTTTAAAATTAAATACAAAAGGTGAGGGGGGGCAGTGGGGAACGGGTGCAGAGCTCTACAGTTATTTGATGGAGAAAGAGAAAAGGAAAAAGGAATTTAATTAATTTTTAATATTTTTTATTTGTTTTATTTTTTGCCAACTCCAGGCCTAACGCACAATTACAGCACATTTTTTTGTACAGAATGTCGCAGAGAGAAAAGAAAAAAAAAAACAACAAAAAAAAAAAAAACAGATTGGAAAATAAAGTTACTACTGCTAAAGAAAAAGCGTATTGTTTACAAGGAGAAGGGAACAACAGAAAGTTCTGCCATTCAAACGCTGCAAGATTTTTTTCTCATTTTCTATAGAACGTCAAAAAAACAAACAAAACAAAAAAAAAAAAAACAACAAAAAAAAACTGTTATAAAATGTTTCTGTAAATGGAATTTTGTTTTGCTACAGAAGGAATGAAAATGTATTTGTTCCATTTGGACTGTATGTGTTTAGGTGAATGAATACATGTACGCATGTGTGTACAATTTAAGCATTTATGGTACTTCTAAAATTTGTAGAATCCCTCCCAAGAATGGACCGAGTAACCGTTTATGTTGCAGGGCTTGCTTCTCAAGTGCATAGGTTTGACATTTCAGTTGAATCATGTATGCACAGAGTAGCAAAAAAAAAAAAAAAAAAAAAAAAAAAAAAAAAAAAAAAAAAAAAAAAAAAAAAACCAAAGAAAAATAGAAAGAAAAATATAAATACCATTGTATTGATATATTCAACAGGTTATTTTCTTAAAGAAAAACATCAAAAGGACTTAATTCCATATGCACCTTTTAAGCAATTCTACAGCATGCGATTCTAAGAGATAACCCACCCATGGCAGACAACCAAAATCTTTTTTTTTTCTTGTTTTTAACTTAAAAAGTTTCAATATCATTATTTTCAAACATTGATTTATACAACATGTCATTCACAGAGTAGTAACTGCATTTCCAAGCACGGAATGGGCACCTCTGTTAAAAAGAAACGTCCGGATTGCAACCAGGCTAAAGTGGAGGTAGTCCCTACTCAACCGAATCACATCACCGGTCCCGACCACGGGCAACACAAACCAGGGAGAACTAAACTAAAAGTGGGGAAAAAGGGTGGGGGGGGACAAAGGAACAAAAAAAAAAGTGGGGGCAGGGTGGATTATGATCTGATGGGTTAATCTTCATTTAATTATTCTACACTGTTGCCAGACAGAAAGGTGTAAGAATGGTTAAAATGGTTTTTTTTTTTTTTTTTGTTGTTGTTTTTCTTTTTTACATTTTAAAAACAAGCATTCATTATCATAAACAGCATGTGCTTGGTTAGTTAACTTTTTTTCTTTAGACATTATCCTATATATGCAATGTTTAATTTTTGTGCAAACAAAGATCTGTGGACTACACTGGAAAAAAAAAAAAAAAAAAAAAAAAGAAAAAAAAAAAAAGAAAAAAAAAGAAACATTAAAGTATCATGGAGCTAAATATACAGAAGGGTGAGATGTGGCTTGAGGACTCCCTGTTGAAGCTGAATTCTCTCACTTTGTTCTCCAGTGGGATAAAGCTGGACTTACAATGACGCCGTCTGGAGGTTCGTTTGCTTCTCTGCCTATAAACATTCTCTAAAACGTGTAAAGATTAGGAAATAAAACAAAGCTTTGATCCTCGTTTTAAACATTAACTGACAGTTCACTGATCTACCTCTCTTCAAAGTATAATAATGAACAGAGAAACAAAAATAAAACATGGTCAAAAAGCTATGAAGAGTTAGATCACTGTCACGTAATAACCTTCACTCAGACCTGTGCATAATGAGGATGCAGGACACATTTGCTGTGTGGTGGCGCAGTGGAGGGGTTTTCCGTATTTTTCATTAACTACCATACTTGTTGGGAGACATTTTCCCCAGCAGCCCACTCTGAAATCACTAAATTCCTCAAGCTTTTTTTTTGTGTTTTTTCCATAATTTTTTT
The DNA here is from genome assembly GCA_014839685.1 of Anableps anableps. Lineage (NCBI taxonomy): Eukaryota > Metazoa > Chordata > Actinopteri > Cyprinodontiformes > Anablepidae > Anableps > Anableps anableps. The sequence goes on from CM026071.1 coordinate 10,435,039, forward strand.
TAAGCTGAATGAGTGACAGACAATTGTGCTCTTTTAAATGAGAAGGAGAGAGGAGGAGAGAATTTTTGCCCTTGATAGTTTTTGGGGGTGTTTGGAGTCAGTATCATGGTGGGGTTTTTTTTTTTTTTTTTTTTTTTTTTTTCCAAAAAAGATTGGATATGCAATAAAAATGAACATTGTGATGTTGGAATGGTCTTGCACTCAACTTTGGAGTCCGGATGCCATCTGGAGAAAAAAGTAAATGACAAGGAAGGATGGGTTAAACGTTATGCCACACAGATGGACAAATCTAAAATCATCAATTCGATCGGATTTTTGAATTGCACAAACTTTCAATAAAATGATCAATTTTACACAATTTAAATGAAACAATTACAAGATATGAGGGAGAGGTTTGACTTCATTGTTTAACATGTTGCACTTTTACTCCCAACATCCAGATGGCAGCAAATACAGTACCATTCACATAGACACATGGGCATAAATCTCTGATTAACTTTGAGGTTGAGCCTTCAAAATTAAGAAATCAAATATACACACACCTACTAAAATTTGGATAAATGTATCTTAGGAAGTTGCACAGCCATCAAGTTTCTGATATAATTATGGCAGAATATTTCACTCTGCTCTGCACAAATGGTAGAGCTGATTTCAGAATGTTTCCTTATCATGGACCCGGCTTTTAGGCAAAACTCATAAATGTTCAACCGAGTTCAGGTATGAGCCTAACCAGAAGCTTAATAAGCATCTGTTTTATCCATACCCAAATCAGCTTGGATGTGTGTTTGGGATGATTCTCCAGCTGAATAACTCTTTCGTGCTGAAACTTCAACCATCTGACAAAAACTGTTGCTTTAGATAAACTGACAATCGGTCAAAGTTTTTAGAATAAACCCAGAAACTATCGAGGCTTAAGCCTTTACTGATCTGGAAAAAGCTGGAACCTCAGTGTCCCTGTCAAAATGAAGGGAGCTGAACAACATGTATGCTGGGGAAAACCAAAGGAGACAAAAATAGGCTATTTAACTACAATAAAAGAAGGATTTTTTTGGCGTCAAAGTGAGGTTTTAAAACCCTAAGACTTTACCAGCTGTCAAACACAGTGGTGGTAGCATCATGCTGATGGCCTGCTTAGCTCCACTGCACAAAGAGGGTGGGGGGAAAAAAAGGGACCATCTGCAAATTATTCCCAAATCAACAGCTAGATGGTTAAAAATTGGATTCAACTGGGTATCCCACCAGGACAATAAACCCAAACACATCAAAAAGTTGGTTCTGGAATAAATAAATAAAGCAAGTCAAGTTTGAGGTTCGAGGGTGGCCCAGATTTCTGCTTATTGTTATTAAAAGGCTGGGATGAGACGGGCGACCTGTCCAGGATGTACCCTGCCTCTCACCCAATAGAAAATGGATGTTATTAAAAGTGGAGAAGATGGAGTGTAGTAGCAGTTTAGCATTTCTTAAAAAGGTGGTCAAATATACAGCAAGAACAAGGCCAGAGGGTTGTTGGTGGCTACGATCATGGCTACAATCTGGTTTTTAAATTTCAGCAGAAGCTGCCCAACAGTAAAAGAACGGTTCAAATGCATCATTAAAAGCCCAGAGTTAAGATGAAATTCATGCAGATATCGACTGTTGTAAACTACTGACCGGCACTCTGTATATGATTTCATTTAATAAACTCCTCAGTTACAGCAGACCCAAAAACCCTGCAGTCACAGCTCACCTTCGGACTCTAGTTCCAGATCTTGAGGAAGCTGTCCCAGGACCCTGTCGCCACTGCCATGCCATCATCAGTCACACCCAAGCAGCTCACCCGGTTATCATGACCGGCCAGGACACCTTAGGACAGAAAACACAAGACATTAATGTAACGTGTAAAACACTCATTCTAAATCTGGAAAGCATGTCAAAAGTGTAAAAACGATAAAGGTTTGAAATCAGGGAGGAGCACAGGGTTCAGAATGTAGTACCAGAGCATGAAAGTGATGGAAAAAAAAATAATAATTTAATGATAAATACAACATATTTTCCCCATATTCTACAAACTTTTTTTGCACTCCAAAACACCCACTCATACTACTACCAATAATGCTAATCTTACACAAGTAAAATGAGATAAACATTAAACACCAGTGTAATTTTTGATACAAAAAGTTTTTTGGGATAAGAGCTGAAAACCTGAGGACTAAATAAAACCAGATGCACTGCTTGGGCCTGTCTTCCTATTCCGAGTAACACAAGTGATACTTAATGGCATAAACGAGGAAGCAGTAAGAGAAGTTATTGGGTTGTAAAAGTAAACCTTTTCACCAGATTGGTGAAATTGATTTTTTTTTTTTAAATATACACAAATTGGACCAAAGAATGTGATTTTGAGCATCTTGTATCAATTTTGTGCAAGCATAAGTGCAAATGAATTCTTAATAATTAGAGATAGTCAGTTATTTATATTTTTTCACTAAACTATCAGATGGAATCTGGATTTGAAGAAAAAATAAATAAATAAAATAAAATAAAAAATCCTCCTGTGACGGGAGTGTTTTCAGAGCTTTTATCTCCACATTTCAGCGCTCAAGCAGGTTATTCTTGTTCCTCCAACTGAAATCATCTACACACAGACAAATAGAAACACAACAAAAAACATATGCAAGCTCTTAAAATGTTTGTAACTCCTTTAAAACATTTACAATCCAGCAAAAAAGCACCAATTCTACTAGATAACAAAATGGGCTGGGAATAGCTTGGACAATCAAAACCCTCATGTTTTAATTTTTTTATGTTATTATTTATTTATTTATTCAACAACTAAATATCTTTGGGAAAAACAGGCATCTCCTACTAAAAATAACCATTTATTTTACTGTATGCAAGTTAGCAGTCAGAAAGCAGCCACTCCAATATGTTTACCCGAAATTCAGTTGAATCCAGGATATGGTTGCTCAGACTCATTTCCATATGTTGTAATAGGTTTGCCACATTGAAGGACTAACTTTGAATAAAGATTGCTCACAAAAGTACTGTTTTGAAAATGCTGGCTCAAACAAATGTGCGACACTTGCTACAACTCAGGTAACTGAAAGGAACCTAAATGTGAAATAAGGATGGACTTTTAGCCTAAAATATATCAGGGTAAACTATAAGGCCTGGTTAAAAAAAAAAAAAAAAAAAAAGTAGCCCTTTGGGACACATGTGGGATGGTTTACTCATATTCAAGCTACTTCAGCTGTGGAAGGTTTATGTGATAAGGAACAAATCTGAACTCTGACAAGCCCAGCTTTTACTAAAGAACCTGCTAATGCCTCATGATCCATTTTTGATTCATCCCAAAAACCTTTAGTCTGACATCACAAGCAACTGTAGCTACTATATTCCTCAGAGGTAAAACTCTTTCCCTCTGATAAACACACAAATAATGTGAGTTTTTCCCGTAAGTGTGGAGCTGTCACGCAGCAACCAGTGATTATGTTAGGAGTATCTGTTGTATTTCAAAAAGGAGAAAAGCTAACCACCTACAAAAACCTGAACCTTTAAGATGCCCTTAAATAATGAATCTTCCGATTTCCACCTGATCGTCTTAAATTGCAGCGATGAAGCCACGCAGCTCAACCTTGGGGGGGGGTATCTGACACTGGTTGTGTTTTAATAATGGGATAGTCAGTGCCTATAAAAGGCCAGCATAGCAATTTTTCTCTCTGAATAGCACTTCACGGCTTTGTTTGGACATGCTGACAACTGGCTGAACAATGAGCTGTGAGACTTTCCAGATATAACAGTGGAAAGCTAAGGTATTCCCATTATGACAAACCATTGGCATGTTCAGGTTACACAGAGTGGGATGAGTAAAGCTATTTGGTAACATCTTGACAGCTCAGTTTCTCGATTTCGACAGAATTCCTCTGCATTTTTCATTATAAACTTCAATACTCAGACTCAAACTTTTAGGCATTTCTCTTACTGGTTTTACAGCATTTGAGCCGAAGATATTCGCCTCTAACCTCCTTGAATGGAGCAGTATTTGTCTCTAATTCCACAAATAATTGAACAGCACATGGCTAAAATTAGCTTTCAGTCTTTGGAGCTTGGTAATAGGGTTATTTCACTGTCTTTGTGACGTCTGGACGAACTTGGTGCTCACCTTTATTTTAAATCTAACTTTTGATTCTTGGTTATTAAAATTTGGTACCTTAATTTTGTTTTCAAAAATTCCTAAAAACCAAAATAATAACTAAAATTTTAAGTTTCTGTTGTGATCTTTCAGATCAATAAGAAAATTAATACATTCCTTAAGCATCATGAGTCTTTTTGAAAGAATAAAAATGTGAGAAAAATCAAACTTTTTTTTTTTCCATTTTTACTGACTGTAGGATCCCTGTTCAAACTACCAAATCAGACTTTTACAGAGAGATGCAAAAATGATATAGTCAGTGCAGGGATGCTTTCTTCAAATATAAAATAACCCACACAGTTTAAGAAATGCTACATTATTACCCAATGAGAAACTACAGTGTTTCAGACTACCTTTCTAGGTAAAAAATATTTACCCAACCAATACACTGATACATTCTTGATTCATGAACAATTATAAATCAAGAATTCTTCTATTTTGTGCCACTCTCACCTCACCATACACTACGTTAAAGCCAATCTACCACAAATTGCTCCAAAACCCTAATACTGATCCCATACAATTTCCTAGAGGCATATTAAATATTTTTAGATAAGCTTCCTTCTTCAGAAAATCTTACCCAATAGATTACTGATGATGCTGACTGAGGTCGTTCATGATTGAGAGCATGTTACTGTAACCTCACATAAAAGTAAAAACATTCTTACTCAAACACTTGGTTTTACAGTAAAGGTTGCACAAAGAGTTTTTTTTAAATGGGAAAAACAAAGGAAAACTCTAGACAACCTGCTGGTTATATAGTTCTGCATCTCTCAAATTTTATTCATTTATTAATGACTTTAAAAAAAAAACGTTACTTTTCAATACTAAGGAAAATGATCTGATGGCGTCTTGGACAAACCAAAAGAATGTTGATGTTTCACTTGAGCTTTTCCAGGGCTTTAACAAGTTTCACCAAGTTTCATTTTGGACTTTAAGTCCTTTTTAAAACCTTTAAGACATAAAATATATTTAAAAAAAAAATGCAAGACACATTCATATTTCTCATGACCTAATATAGAATCTCTGAGTGCATTTATGATATTTGGAAGTCTAAAATTAATACCAAGTCTTTTTAGGACCTTGCAGAAGCAGTTTTAGTCACGTTATGTCACCATGGATCATTTCAGTTCACCATAGTATCCTATGCGCCATGGCTTACCTGCACGGTCGCCCTTCAAAGTGTCCCAGACGTTGCAGTTGAAGTCATCATAACCAGCCAGGAGTAAGCGGCCACTCTTAGAGAATGCTACGGAGGTGATGCCGCAGATGATGTTGTCATGTGAGTAAACCATCAGCTCCTGGTCAGCACGCAGGTCAAACAGCCGGCAGGTAGCGTCGTCTGAGCCCGTGGCAAAGGCGTTGCCATTAGGGAAGAACTGCAAGAGGAGAGCAAACAAAATATTCACATCTCTGTGTCAACAAAAGAGAGTTTCTCTACAGACAATCTTATACCGACATTCAGAGCCAGAATTGGGGATGCAGTTTATTTTAATCATCCAATATGCAGAATAAATTTAATGTAATTGTTTTTCAAGAAGTTGGAGCTATTTATTCCAGTTTACTGCAATGTACAACAGGACATTTTGCTCCAAATTGTCCCTTCTACTGTAATTCTGTACCCATAAATCAATAACCTGTGTACATAAATCAGTTTTTCCAGGTAGTCAAGTATTTCCTGCCAGTTATGGAGATGGTAGGAAGGCATGTTTTCACAACAGGGAGGTCTTCCAGGAACCAGGGTAGCTTTCTGGGGTCATTATTACCCCCTCTGTTTCCATTGCATTTACTTGAGTAGATAAGAATGAATCCCAGAAAAAAAAGCTCCTTTGTTGTGCAAATTCTTTCCAAATGGTTTTTTTTTTTTTTTTTTTTTTTTTTTTTTTTGCATTTTAATTCAGCACTTTTAGTTTAATAGTCTTCAGCTCAGATCTCTTGTCAACTGTAATAACTTTCAAATTGTTTTCTGTTTACAGATGTCTTTTGTTAAAGAGGAAGTAAATCCTTCACTCAAAATAATAGTTTTTAGTAACACCTCTGAAGCATGTTCTCAGGCACCCTGGTGACCTTTCCAGGGTGAATCTTGCCTCTTGCCCAATGACTGCTGGGCAAAGTCACCAGCCCTGCATGGATAAGCAGGTATAGACAATGGATGGATAGATAGTCCAAAGGCACCTTTTTTGCTCAAACTGGACACATAATTTAATTACACATTTCCTGAAAGGTTTGATTGCCCCTTATGTAGTTGGGCTTGGTTCTGAAGCCTTTTAAGGCCGAGTGACTTATGAAATATGAGTTTACGTGATTAAACAGAGAACCTGCTAGTGGATCTTATTTATTTGTGTCACTTAACTAGATTCCCCAACAGTAAACTATGGGAAGATAATAGAAAATTACTTTAATTGTTGATCACAGAATAAGGTACAGAGAAGCCTCCTGGCAGCTACGGACTGTTGCGTACCAACTGTGCATCAATCAAATCATCACTGCACGCTCTGACAATCAAACTGGCATCAGTAGCTGTTCAGTCCATATTAAAAGGGTGTCAACATACAAGTTACCCAGACAAAATATGCATATAAGGTTTGTGTGTGTTTTTCGTACACAGATGGCATTGATGTCTGACTCGTGGCCAGTGAAGGTCTGTCGGCACATTCCTTCTCTGATGTCCCAGAGCTTGGCTGAGGCATCACAGGCTCCAGACACAAACAGTCTGCTGTCCGACGCCAGTGAGAGGCTCATCACATCACCGGTGTGACCAGCAAACGTAGTTGTCTGCTGACCAGTTTCAATGTCCCACAGAGCACTGCAAAAAAAGCATAAACATTTAAAGTCAAATTCCCTTCAAACTACTATTCAGTACAAAGTAAATCAGCAATGAGCCACCTGATTGGATACAAACATTTTTTTTAGCCAAAATAAACAAAATATTTGGGAAGTGAAAGGAATAATGACTGAACTTGATGAAATGCAAGATTAATGTTTATGTTTAAAGTATTATTGATGAAATGAAATGACATTTATTGTAAATCTCCAAAAAATAAAAACAAACCAAACAATAAAAATACCACAAATATAAACATACAGACTGATACTAAAAGAATATTAAGTGAGTTCCAATTTCCAAATAATGAAACATCATTTAAGGTCTACATTTACAATGATTTTATCCAGAAATCTAATTAGTGCAATACCCCAACTCACCAGGTGGTGTCTCCAGAGCTTGTGACAATCTGGTTGTCATCCAGGAAGCGACAGCAGGACAAGTAACCTGAACAAAAATCAAACCTGCAGATTAACTCATTTATTACGTACTCTCAACTTAGAAGTCAGAAAGACTGCATATTACTTTTCTTTGCACGGTGGAAGGGACCTGATTCCAAATGGTCATCACACCCACAGAGAAAGCTATGTGAGCTGCATGTGGGGGAGATGAATCGACTAATTCTCCACAAACAAACAAAAAGCACTCTGGGGCATCTCCTGGTTCATGACTTGCTTCCATAACTCATCCAATACTAGCTGGCAGAGTGCATTCACCCCTCCCTGTAGTGAAGGAACTGGAACTAAAGTGCTGACACACTTCCTGCGTCATGTGACACTGATCAGATGAATGCTCCTTGCTTAAGCACTCAACACTTTCATTAGTTTGTGATGATACAAGGTTTAACCACCAACTGATTTGAAAACTATCTGACCGGCACCTTGCAGGCCCAGTGATCAAAATGAACCAGAAAAAGAAAAAAAAAAAAAAAACAAACAAAAAAAAAAAAACACGGTTCCAACAGATTCTTTGCTTTTCCAGACTCAAATTTTCTCAACTGTTTGTATAACATTTAAAAACAATTGAGTAAAAAACATTAATCTTTTTGGGTATTATCTGCCTGCTTCACATCATGAAACAATACAACGCTGAAGTTCGCTTCTGATTTGGCAATGTGGTAGAAGGCTACTTCTGTCTTAACATTGATAATACTTAGACTAACCTAATCTGGACTTTGTTCTCCAATAACAGAGGTTCTTTAAGGCATAGTTTGTTACATTTCATTTGCTTTTGTTTGCAAACAATTAAAAAAATCTGTCAAAGCTTTGTTTGGAATTTAAACCAGACCCTGTTGACCCACAGGACCAGTTTAAAATCTTCTAAGAAGACTGTCTAGCCGATTAAAAAAAAAAAAAAAAAAAAAAAAAGCTGTGAGTTTTGATTTTTGAGGTTTCATTTCCTGCTGCTGTTAGCGAACTCCATGAGCTAGACTGAAACTTGGGGTAATGTGGCAAATTACAGATAAAGGGCACCACTGACAAATGGAAAATAAAAATGTAAAATTTCCCTAATTTTTAAAATTTTTTTGATTTTATAGGCTGAGGAAGAAGGAACAAAGCCCAAATGCTCAAATGATTTAATTTGCTCTGTTTAGTTTGTTTCATACTTATCCAGACTTGGAAAATTATCAAATCAAATTCAAGACTTTAATAGACATTAAGTCTGGGTAGAAACTCACCAACATTAAGTTTGACAGCTTTATTGTATGAGAAGGAAGAAATGGATATATACAAAGTCCAATGAACCAAATCTAACAATTTACTGGCTGATATAGCCTGCTTTGCACTAAAGAAAGGGAAACTACAACCTTGGTGTCAAATGTTAAGATTCTGAAAATTCAGAAATCAGTGATTTGTTTTGACAAAATGAAGTCATAAAGCTTTTATCCCGAGGTTCCCTCTGATGGAAATTCACAACTGGAGGAACAAAACCATGCAACTTGCTTGCTATCGATACTCAACATGGATTTTTGTCACTTTGGCAAGCTAATGCACCTAAAATACACATCTGAAAGTTGAATATCTATCAATTAATTAAAATCCAAAAGCTGTATGATAGTAATACATATACAATTTGACACTAAGTATTGGTAGAAATTGAATACTTGAGAATAATCTGCAGCAATATCAATATCAAATTTCTTTTTGACACCATGGCTGCTTTAGTTTTTTAAGGCTTTTAACCCTCTTTGAGTAAACAGAAATATTTGTGTACTTTGTATCTTTTGCACAAATGACATGACAGAGATCACGACTAAAACAGAGTGTGGTATCGAAAATGCTTGTTTTTTTTTTAAAACATACTTTACTGGCAAATCTGAGTGACTTACCAAAAATGTCAATAAACCGATGGCCAAACTAGAATCAAGGTAATGCATAAGTCACATCTACCTGTGTGTCCGGCCAGCTCACGGCTGACGCGCACGTTTCCTTCACGGGTCTTCAGGTTGTAGATGGAGCAGATGTTGTCCAGGCCACCACAGGCAACGTAGTTCCCAGAGGGGGCATAGGCGCACGTCATCACCCAGGAGGAGCGCAGCGGGATGGCGTGGACCTGGAGCAGAGTAGAAAGATTTAATATTAGATAGTTTGCAGTGACAGATGGGAGGGAGAGAGAGAGAGAGACGTGACAAATTCAGTCTGCAAAATTAACCTTTCAAGGGTGCAAAGCCCACCACACAAAACATTTTACTGGCACCTACAAACAACACATCCCACACTTTGTCAATGTAAAAAACATTCATTTGAAATATAGAGGTAATTCCTACTAGTAACATATGCTTTGATGAACAGGCAAAGAATATTTCACCTCAGAATTATTTAACAAACTTAATAACTTAGGAACCTGTTTCAAATCAGCTGTTCACATTTATCATGATTAAAACCCTTTCATTCATTACTCTGGTAACGTTATGATCCAACTTTCGCTCCACTTCTTGCCATTGGTCTGATTGGGTAAGGACTGATTGTGGATCAAGGAACAGTTGACTAATTAATATATATATATATATATATATATATATATATATATATATATATATATATATATATATATATATATAAAGATTTCCTCAAGGTTATTTTCTTTAAACTTTTATAATATGATTACAAATCATGATTTGAAGCTCACGCCATGTAAATGTTTTTACATTTGATTCTTTTTCTAAATTTACAGAACATCTAAAAGAAACTGCTACTTTTTTCTGACAGCAAAGCTCATCTGACTTGTTTTATTTCCTTAAATATCTGTTTTAGGCTGTTCAGGAATGAGCTATAATTAGCTGCTTATAACTGACAATTAGAACGTAAACTTTTTGTGAAATGTCTTGAGATGGTTTATGGTGAATTGGTTCTTCACAAACAAACTAGTCAGAGCTACAACACGAGTTTGAGGTTTTTACCTTGTTCGTGGTGTAGCTGTCCCAAATAATGAGTTTGCCATCCTGGGAGGCGCTGACCAAAAGCCTTAAGAAAGAAAAGCAGAAATTACATAAGATGAATGACTTCAAATAATCAGATTTTAAATCCTTTGCTATGAACCTGCTGACAAATATGACAAGAGCAATGGGGACATGCAAAGTATAGTGTTTCTCTAACATTTAAATAATAATAATATCTTAATCTTTTAATAAGATGAATTATTTGGCCAAAGTTTTTTTTAATACAATTTATTTCTTGATTTGTGGTCCAGTAACTAGATAGGGAGAACAGAAGATATTTTTAACCCTAACTTTTTAATTATGTTACTCCACAGAAAGAACACAGCAAATTTTATGAAATATGTTGACCATTTTCTCTTCAACTCACTCAAAATGTATTTGTTTAGAACGCCACTCAGTAATATTTTTACAATGAGGACTTTTTAAAAACACCTTTAATCTAGAGAGCCCTCTCAGGTCCTCTCTGTGGATGTCATCTGCTATCTGGGTGAATCCAACAAGAGTAACCACAGTGACGGTCCCAAAGCACACTGGTACAGAAGAAGCACTGAACAAAGCAAGGGCTGCAGGGACTATGCCAGTCTTAACTACAGTACTGGCAGTAATGAGTTCAAATGAAGACAAGTCAGCAGAAAGTACAACATGGGAGTGACTTTACTGTGATAAACCTTCTCAGGACATGAACTGAACCTAACATCATATATGTTATGGCAGGAAAAACAAAGGAGCCTCTGGTATACTGTGAGGAATAAGATGTGTTTAGTTTGTATCGGACTGTGTACTTTAAGACTCAGGGCGTCAGCTGAGAGACAATGAATAACGCTTTGGGGCACTCATCCCTCAGGGGAAGAGAACAAGGTGGAGACTTTCAGGGATCACAGCATTTATGGGTTTATTTACTAAATTCTCATTTTAAAAACAACATTCTGGTTTTAGATCAGATCAGATTCAAACAGACTAGCGTTGGCAATGGTGTGTAATGAATGATAAAAAGCGAACAGTAGAAAAGTCAGGCAAACCATGACTTAAATGTACTTACTTTCCATTTAGGTTTCCTTTTATTATTATCACTCAATTCCCTTTCACTGCTTTCATTACAGGATATTTTAGGTAACAGGTTTGTTTCCATATAATGTGGAAAAATGTTGATGAGATTGGAGTAAAGCTTTGAAGATAATTGGGATAACTGGGATTCAGGATTTATTTAAAAGATTTATTTTGCAGCCACGACCTATCAAAAATATTGTTATATGTGGCATGTAGATGTTTTTATGTCCTATGAAAAATATACACAAATTTAGAGAAACATAGTTCATCACAGGACCACAAAACTTAATGTCTCACTTTTAATTTGTATGGTGCTGAACATTTGATCTGGGTGTAGAGGGTTGGGCCTTTTTCACATTGTTAAAAGTCTATCACTGTTTGAATTAGGAAACTAGTGCAGATCCAGAATTCCTGTGGAAACATCTCTGAGTATCTTTGTCTTCTGTGTGGCCTAATCTCATAACTCCACTGCAGCTGAAAGCAGTAGTTTCTCTTCATCGTATGACTACACATATGGTGAGGTGACCAGTTTGCCATAGTATCTGTTGATTCAAGCAACACTGAATCATGTGCTGTTTGCTGAAAAGTGTAAAAGTCTAAGGGAAGGGTTTCAACATGACTGAGCTGCTTTGGTGATCAAACTCAACACTTGCTTCAACAAAGGTTGACTCCATTTTGAGTATTTTCCCTACCCTCATGCCACATCCCAGTGCACACAAACATGGCTCACCAAGACACAAAACAGCACACACTCAAGCTTTCAGCACATGCTCAATCAGCTTTCACAGCAACAAATGTTGCACAGATAAGTGGAGCGCTAATGTAACATTAATTGTTGATCAGAAATGACAAGTAAAACTGAAAACAGCACACTGAAGGACATCACAGTGAAATCATTTCACATTCAGGAGGAAGCAGCTCACAAAAGTAAAGCATTTCACATTCATTTCCTGGAATCAGACCAGGAAGACAGGGTCAGTGAGAAAAAAAAACAACAAAACATGGAACTGAATGAGTTTACCTTGAATCAGTTCCCCAGTGCATGGCATAGATTTTAGCCAAATGCCCCCTCAGTGTCCGTCTGGTGCGCATCTGAATTCGGCCAACAGGGTCAATGTTAGCTGTGATCTAAGCAGGATCAAAATGAAACAGAAAGGTCATCCCTTAAAACGAGCGCTTGATAAAGTGAAGTTATATACCCTGAGCGAACACCACCCAAAACAAAACAAAAGCCAATTACTGCATTTGTTTCCGTTGAGATCATAAGAGATATTTCTTACCTGAGACAGGGTAGCATCTGCACACGCTTTCCTGGCATCCTGAAACAAAATGCCGCAGCCTTAATTATAACCAAGCATAAAAGAAAAATTGTTTGACTTGTATATGACAGGAACAGCGTCACTAAAGGTACATTCTTGTCTGAAAAGCAATGTGAAATGTGAATAAGTTTAATTTAGATGTAAGCTTCTGTAAGCCATTACAGCACAAGTCAAACATCTACAAAGCGATTACAGGCTACACTGGAAGAAAGCTGAACTCAAACTGTGGTCAGTCTGGATTTGTAACATCAGTAAAACCAAACAAGCAGACCCACAGGTGGTAAAAATGGGACTTACCCTGATCTGGTTCTTGAGCTGCTCAGCCTCCTGGCGTAGCTGATCCAGTTCACTCATTTTCCTCTGCTAATGGTGTGCTTCGCTCCGCCGCCTAGACTCTTGCTGATCTAGAGAAAACAAGAAATGACAAGCCTAACATCAATACAACTGTTTCCTTTTAAGCTCTATTAACAAATGGAAGTTACATTTTAGTGCCACTATTTAGTTCATCTGATCTTAGGTCCCATATTGCATATATGTAATTGGTAGAAATATGATTTTTTTTTTTCTGAAGCCATGAGTTTATGGACATGGTTAGGTCAACAAAATGCAGTTTCTCATATATCCATTCTGTGTAGCTCAGACAAAGTAGATGCGAATCACTTTTGAGACAGCTCAAGACTTGTCCTTGCCAGCTTGAAACCGTAACTTAGCAACAAGCACAAGGCAGCTACTTAAGGCTTAAGATAACAAATTTGAGGAGGATGTTGAATTTGTTCGTTCTTCACCCAAACAGAGGTAAAGGACTTGGAACAATGAGTAGCCATTACAAGTCCTTGAATGCTAAAGGGGACCGGGAGAGGAAAAAAAGGAGAAAAAAAAGTAAATAAATGTCCACTTGGATAGAAGGCCAAAACATACCTGTAATAATCTGTGAAAATTAAGGATTTGTGTGTCCAGATATTAAAAAACAAGCAGAGAGGAGACCACCCAGGGTTTCCCTGGACCGCTGTAGCCGCAGGTGAAAGCCGTCAATGCTCTGGCCTGCAGACTCTAAACTGCCCTCCAATGTCACTTCTGTAATCCTGGGACACAGTTGATTCAGCTTCTCCAGCCAAATCCGGTTAAGACAAAACCTGCTGATGATCCTAAAAGCAGTGGCCATCCCGCTGACCCCAATCCTCTGGCTGACCCTCTTAACACCGATACTTTCACTATCCGTTAAAAATAAATATACAAAAGAAAATTTTGAGAAGTTATCATTGGACATTGGTTCAGGTGCCTGAGGCCTTGTTGAAAATGAGTTAAACACGTGAAGCCATAGGTATTGCAGGACATAAAAACAGGAAACGAAATCTTTCCAATGGCACCTTTAGTTTCGTCATTTATAACTCAGTGAAGTTGCTCAAGTTAAAAATAAATAAATAAATAAAAAAATTTATATATACATACACACACATTTTATACACGCACACACACATATACAATGCCCTTATTCCATTGCTTCCGACCACTATATACATAACATGGCGTATAATTTTATTTCAATTAAAGAAAAAAAAAAAAACCCAACCAACTAGGGCTAAATGACATAACAGCTTATCTTATCTGTCCAACTCAAACCATCTACAGCAATATCTGCCAACAACCTTACCTTGCTGCCTCTCTTGGTTTGGATTTATGTCCTTTGTGCTGAAGGCTGATGAGACGTTCTGAATGAACACCTTATCCTACGTGCGCCTGAGACTTTATCTGTCACCTGATTGGACAATGCGTCTAAATGGGTCTCTATCTAAGCAAGGTGCCTTAGCCACCTAATCTTCACGATGAAAACGTCTCATGATAATATCACTGTATTATTCTCATCTTCTCTACAAATAACCTTCAGGATAATGGGTAAAAGAAAAGTGCTGCCGACTTCAACACATTACAACTAGAACTCACCTTGAGCTTATGGTTACATTTAAAGACATGACTTGATTCTACTGGTTGAGAAAGTTTAGAAATACTTCAACGCACACTTCCGCTGTGAAAGCGCTGTCCTTTCAGTATAAACTAAACAAGGACAATTTACCCAAAACAACCACAACTAAAAAAAATGTTTGTCAGAATACTCTTAAAATAAAGGTCAAGTCCGTTTCACTACCACTGTCGTGAAGCATGGCCAATGACTGGCATGCACATCTGTCAGAGACAGCATTAGAGATCCACAACTTGCCATCGATCCACAACTTACTACAACAATATAACAACAAAAAAAATCTCCCAAAATATAAATCAGATTATCTGTGCTGTATAAAAGCAGTTGCATTTATAACTAACATTGTCTAATGGCATGGTGGTGAGACTGGTGACTGGGATTGATCACTTTATAGCTTTACTGCTGGTTGGAAACTCAAAAGTTTCTCAGTCTTTGAACACACCTTAACTAAGCACCATCAGAACGAGAAACTCTTTAGTGCAGAAGTAGCTAATGTGTGAAGAATAGAGTCATTTTTAGTGCCAGTGGGGTGCTGAAAATGAAGTTCGGGCATACAGTGCGTATAAGAGACCATTTAAAAGAAACATCAGTCATTTATTGCAACATGGCAACACATCTTTAGGCTTTGGTGGGTGCTAGTCATTTTTATCCTTTGCCATTTTGTTCTTTTGCAGTTTTGGCCATCAACTTTTTTTGGGTTTGAAAAGGAGCCATCAGTGGGTAGAAAATAAGGGTCCACCAATGGCCAAATGTGAGGAAAACTTAGGATGTGATCAAGCCACAATCCACTGTGGTAGGTTTGCGATTTTAAAAGAACAGCATACAATTTCTACCAATGATCTGTCAGGGGTAGCAATACGCCGGAGCTGCCACTTCTGTCTGATAGGATCTGCTGAGACAGGGCTCAGCTGTGAATCAGTTCGATACCCCTGTGGGAGATACCTGAACACAGCGACGCACTCTGGTGTAACCCTAATCATTAGCACCAGCACTTAGTTTATGCAGCAGGAGAACAACTCTTCCCGTAAGTTTTGTCTCCATATTAACACAGAGGACAGGAGGGACTAGAATTCATTTTAAAAAAAAACCCCAGAAGAAAGAGAATATGGGTGGAGAATTACACTTGTATGGTATATTATTAAATACCCTAAAAAAAACAAAAAAACAAAACAAAACAAACAAACAAAAAAAAAAACTAAGAACATAAGACCATAGAATTACTAATAAGGAAATTAAAAATTATAATTTTCATTTTTTTGAACAAAGACTAATACACACAGGTACGAATTCCACTCTTATTAGCCACTCTGTGGCTGATGGAGGTCAATGTAAATTTCCACTCCAGGAGCCACAAGACACAGGAAGTCTATTTGTACCATCCTTGGGAACGTCTCGTTGAATTTGGAAAGGGGCTATTTGACCCGAAGCAGACTTCACCAGACAACAGGAAGACTGAAAGGAGAACAACAAAGTTGCTATGTTTCACTCTTTTGAGCTGTAAATCTCTGCCAGTAAAAATGCTTTCAGTCCATTAGAGATCTCAGGGTTAAGATAAGGAACTGTATTATCCAGGAAATTCAAAGATGATGATGCTAACAGTGCTAATGGCTAAAAATAAGATGTCAACTCGGTAATAATTGTGTTTTAAAATAGAAACCATTGTTTAAAGTGACTCCACACTCAGTGTGACGTAATCTCTGCTTCTAGTATGAATAATTAATGATTACTCAGAACATGAAAGCTTGGGGGAAAAAAAACACATGGGATGCTAAAAATTATATTTCTTAAAAGATCAACAGCTTTACAAAAAAATAGTGATTGAAAAATGGTCACAAAATCCTGACTGGTGCATTTTCTGACCATGCATATCAAATGTTAAACAAGATTATACAAAAAGCCTTTCAATTTAAATCACTTCATCAGCTTTATATGATCAACATGTTTGCATCAAAAATAAAAAAAAGGTTTTAATGGCAGACATGAATTTACAACCCTGTTAACTTTTTCCCTTTAGCCCTTCAAGGAGTAGAGCTTATGTTAACAGTGGTGCCCTGTGTGTTGCATCAGGTGCTAATGGGTTAAACAAGCTCAGTTGGCTGAGGTCAGGTGATCGATGCAACTTATCGGGCACATTCCAGTGTTTTAACCTTTTCCACTAACAAAAACTATTAAAATTACATGCTTAAGGAGATAGCAATCTGTTCAGTAATAACTGGTTAGATTTTGCTGCTCTTACTCTTTAGACTTTGTGCTCCAAGATAACGCTGCTTCAAAAACACAAAATTCTCAGGAACAGGCCAGTTTCAAAACATTCAAATACCATGTACTTCAAAAGCAAAGCCACAAAATAAGGCAGGAACCCTCGCTGGTGATCGGTTTTAGCATAAGCAGTGTGATTCAGAGGAATCTCTTTTTCCCATTTTGCTAGTGGTGGGAGTGTAAAAACCACTGGCAGTGCAACAGATAGAGCCTCGACTTTGCTGCCTTCTCTTTCTGCCAGCTATTTTTAGTTAGGTGGTGGGGGAGGAGGAGAAAGAGGAGGAGGGGAGCAGACTTCACATTTTCCAGCCACTCCTATCAGCTCCCACATCTCGAGTGCAACAGTGACAAGGAGAGAGGAAGTGTAATTTGATTCCATACAGACACAGAGTTCATTGTTATTTCTTCCTCCCAAACAGCAGTGATAATATATGCACAGCTCATTTTCACACCATCCTGATTTGTACATCCTCAGTTATTTATGTGTATTTAAAAAAGGCTGGTGTGAAAAACAACAACAACAAAAAAAAGCCAGCAGCAATTTGTGGAATCTCTGGGAAGTTGCCCACATTAACTCCTGAATAGGTACAATCCAAGCAAAACAACTCCTCTCACACACAATGAAGACTTTTGGTCCTCAATGTTATTTTTAAAATAACAAAACTGGAACAGAACCTCTCCATTAAAGCTAAACAAAAGCACTAGTGTACCATGTGCACAGGGATATGAATCATAAGATGCTATAAATGGATTTGGCAGTAGTTTTTGGAGTAGACAAGAGTTGTCACTCTGATGACATAAGGAGAGGGGAAGGGAGAGAGATGTTCTGGTGCACAAGAGGATAGAGGTAAGAGAGGCAAGCTGGAGGACACAGCCAGATTAAACTAATGAGAGTGAACAACCAGAGGACAATTGGGAGGGGAGCAGCTAATTAACCCCTTGGTAAAGGGGAGCAAGGCATGTAAGCTTCCCTGTGTTTAAGTCTGATCATAGTGAAGCTATACAGAGTTATAGGTTTCATGGTCTTTCTTTAGAATGTAGTTTTCAGCCTAATGTGGTCAGCATTTCAAGACACACAGACTCTATGCACCAAATACCAACAACAGTAGAAAAACAGTCAGTTGGACAGTGGAGCACGACGTCTATTGCCTAATATTGTTCAACTTGTGCTTATCACTCCAACATGTAGCTGTACTGGAAGTTCCCAAAACACTTATGCCTACATTTACAACATGACGATAATAAATGGCCTTTCTGTTATTACTGGAGAGTCAGTGTAAGGATATAAGCTTTATTCAAATGATTTAACAAGAGCCATTATACATATTTCTGTATCAGTATAAGTGAGCTGACCATCCTGAATTACAGAGTAACAGTTTTGTTTAGTAACAGTAGATCCAAGTCTCATAGTTATACAACAGCACGAATCTTTGACCTTTTATTTTGTTAATTTTACCGACCTCCAGACTACCCCCTTTGAACAAAATGGTGTTTGTGAAGGCGCTGTAAAGATGGTGACCTTAATAATTTACACCCTCCTGCTTGGATACCAGCTGCCCCACCCTGTGCCTTCTTGAAGGGCTGCATCCAGTCCTGTTTGCCTGATTCTTCCTGTCAACTCTCCTCAGTCTCTGTGTAACACCGGGTGACTCAGAATGCCAGTTCGATTGTGGTTAATTTGTTGCTTCTACAAACACTTTAAACTGCAGCACATTATGAAGTGGTTTTTGAAGCCGACTCCAGTTGCCTGAACTGACGATTACCAATCTGCCTCCACACCTTAACACATGAACAAGGCATTTGTGAGCAGGCGCTTCCTTTTCATGGGTGTTCCCTAGCCGTGTACATCTCTCTTCCCTTTGTCAAAACATTCAGCGGATGTGGCGACAGAACACACTTCACAAATACAATCACTTGGTAGTTTCTTTCACTACTATTTCAGTTGCCAATGTCCAGCCGAGGACTTGAATCAGGCTATGCAATCACATGCATTACAGTAACAGGTTACACTCAATATCCTGAGAGGCAAGCTTAAAGCAACAGACCAATCACAGGACGAAATCAAAACAAAACAGACAAAAGTGGTTTCCATAGCAGAAACTTCTACCTGGCTTTAGTTTGTTATAAAAAAAATAAATAAATAATAATAATAATAATAATAATAATAATAATAATCATGTTTAAAATTTCGGCTTTTTGAATGGTACCAGTTTCTTTTATATTTTGAGAATCAGCACAGACAAGCTTATGTCATCGGGAACAATTTGCTTTCGAAGAGTTTACTGTCTCCTCTGCCTTCTTAGGAAAAAAATGATGAACATAGGCTTTAGTGACTGCATAACCAAACCAAATAACGGATGAAAATAAAAATCTTAATGTTTTGATCTGTTTCATCTGATGTAAGCTGCTTTTCTAAGCTGAATATGACCTCTTATAATGGGAAAGCATCCTAATAAATAAATCACAAGTCCTACACCATATCAAATTTTCTAATATAGCCTTAAGTGAAACAAGAGTTCTGTATAATTCTTTCATTTATGATTAAAACACGCTGAATCTGGCCACTTTGCACAAGTACATAACAAGCAACATGATGCTTTAAGTGGATGCGTGTGTCCCCTCCCATTTCTCTCGTGGTCTAGTTGGTGGATGAGAGTCCATCTAAGTGCTGTAGTGAAGTGATGCATGGTAAATGTAGCTGAAACACAACCAGGTCACAAAGGAGGCAGGAACAACAGGGCTGATGAGGCAGTATGAGAAGACAGAAGGGAATGCTTCTGGACATTTTTTAAAAGCCTCATCCAATCTTGATCTGCTATCTTCTACATCACACACGTTCCTTCTCTCAGAGATGTCTGTTTCCCTCTCCTTACCGGATACAAGATAACCACAGCACAATAAAGTTGAAGGTGACTGTCGACTCTCCTTGAAAAGCTTGAACAAACATTTTTTATGCAGCAACTAGACAAAGCAACTGAAACATCTCTCTCTATATATATATGCTTTATTCAATAGATCTGTTCTGAATTAGCATTTGTATACTGTCCTATCACAGAAGGGTTTTTTTCCCCACCGATTTACACCGTTGTTAAAGACATGATTAATAGACCATTGGTTTTAAATATTGCTGAAATTTCACCTCATAAAATCTTGCATGAAGCAATCGTGTATATCCCCAACTATCCAAAATAACTGCTTTAAAAAGAAGAATGGCTGAATTAAACATTAAGGGCTTTAGGGCTCATAACCCATTTTGGTCCACTGAAAGTGGAGCATAATCCTGGGGCTACAAATAAGTATGCATATGCTGGCACAGTGCTGATGATGTTCCATTCAGTCTTGGTACACATTTATGAATACACAGGGACAGTGGTTTTTTTTAAAACTGAAGGAAGCAATAAATTATTCAATTAGTTTTATTTACCTGCACTTCTGTAGAATTTTATGAAAATACCAGGGAAAAAGACTTTCTTAAAGTAAATGAGTCATATGTATGAGAAAACTTTTTATATCTCTTTTAGCTAGAGGTCTAAGCGCACTTTTACTTAAGAGAAAAATGGCAGAGTATTTTACAGTCAGTTTGTGTCAGATTTGGGGAGGCAATATGAAAAAGCAATGATTAAACAGATCTTTAAAAAAAATAATAAAATAAAATAAAAAAAATAAAAAATAAAAAAAATCGGCCAACCAAGAAATTGACAATATCACACTTTATGCTATTTGCCAATGAATTACAGAAACTTTCAAAAACAGAAGCACTGTGTGGCAGACTGAATGAAAAACTTGGTAAAGCACTTTTTAAAACCGAAAGTTAAAAAGGTACTGTGTAGGTGAAGACTATTTATAATGCATGGCCTACATAACATGCTGAAGTACCAATACTTGGCATGGTACTTTAGGCAAAACAAAAACTATTACTCAATGTATAGTCCAAACTCTTACGATCCCCACACAGAAAATAATCTAAAAATGTATTCTAGTATAGAACTTAAACCAAGCAGGTGAGTTTTCCCATTATCTTACAACTCGATTAAACTATAGCTGTTTAATATATGGCCACAGTTTGTATCTACTGTTAACAGAATAACTACCCAACAAGTGCATCTGATTTCAATTGTAAACTTTATTGTTACTCCATATTAGTGCGTCTTATCTTGTACCCTGAACTCTTGTACTTCACACTTCTTGTCTTGCAATCCAAAAGTTGTGATTTGATTCCAGCTTCCTCCTTTCATATGTCACTGTTCCCATTGGCCTACTGATCTGCGTATCTGTAGCGTAAAGCAATGTGAATGGTTGGTATGACTAAGCTCAGTCAATTTACTGCTGGCTCTGTTACTTTTAACTGTTCATATTCTGTTAAGATGTTACCGTAAACCCATCCTTAACTGAAGTTGACAACCTTTCTAATCTAACGTAGCTGGGTATGCCAACTATTAGTCTTAGAGGGGCACCACGATCATGACCATGTACTAGGGGTGTTAACGTTAGCTACACACACACACAATCATGGTTCGGCACGATTTCAGTTCACTTCACTCAAGAGAAACAAATAAAAGTGGCCGCATCTCTTACTCCAGCGTATGAGAACTGGGAAATCCCTCTGGTCAAAGGGATTTGTCAAGAAGGTACCAGTGTGTTGTCACATCTCGTATGTTGTGCAGCATTTGGGACAGGATGAATGCAAAAGGCAGCTGGATTTGGACTTCAGCTGATTTTCCACCAGTACCACTGTTAAATTTACCTCAACTTCGTTTCAGATGAGTAATTCAGTTTAGTGCAGAGCGAGCAACCTTATTGCTGTTAAAAATACATACGCAGACAAAGTTTTGATTCAGTTCACCTTTCTTTCACCACTGTAGTTGCATGAGAAACCTAAATTCTCCCAGAGTTCAGTGATAGCTGGGAACCTGCTCTGTTTTGTGCTGGTGTCACTTCCTGAAGTTGCGTTACATAATGTTGCATTGTGCACATACTTCAGAACATAACTATTATGCATGTGTTCAGGTACAAAACACCACCTTATTTGTTTGGTACCTGTGCATATCGAACAAGCAGGGCTGTACCAGATATTTTTGGTATGAATACGTGTACTATTATGCTATGGGCTTATCAACAACAGAATTGGACAATGGTCCTCACCAATAATAAAAAATAATAATAATAAAAAAAAAACACTTTGGCAAAATTGCACAGGAGCTTAATGACTGTGTTTGTATGGACATGTTTTTTCTTTTCTTTTTACATTTATACAAAGAACTTTAGAAGAAAACGATTGCCACTTATTCAACCCTAGGGCAGTTTTTGTCAAACTAAACAAACTGACTACGTTAAGGCTTATCCCATTAACACAGATTTTTTTTGTTTGCACATCCAATTCTTAATGAGGGAAAGAAAATGGGACAATCAGAAGCACCTTTTCAGACTAGGACTTGCATTGTTAGATTATCAAAAAAAACGTTGTATGGTCCCATTTCCACTTTCTATGCTACACACAAACAATTAAGAAGCTTTAAACATGTTTCCACATTTATCTAGCTTTGTCCTTATACCTATTCCTTTTAACTTTTAGTGAATGACAGGGAAAATATATTACTACTATGTTACATCACATATTGTTTTAGAGAATCTAGCATGTCACTGTTTTAGCTGTGCTCAGGAACATTTACATTTATTCTCAATGTCAACAATAATGCTGGACAATAAATTGTCCCAGAAATTATTGCGATAAATTGTTGTTTTGAGACCATTTTCAAGTAATATATTGATAATGGCATAATAATGCAAGTTTGCTCTCTCAAAGAATAATAACCTTTAATTTTGGAAAAAACTTTTCACATTATCACTTCTTTAAATTTCCATTTTATTTCCAATATTATAATTTCATTAGTTGGGTTTTTTGCATTAATTAATTTTTCTCATTTTTTGTATTTATTTTTTTTTTCATTCATGTTTTTTTCCAATTTTTTTCCATGTTCTTTATTTAGTAATTTAAGATATTTTAAATATCCAAAATAAAAAAACAACCAAAACCATAAATAAATTGGATTATGATGTCTCTAAACAAAACTGCCCTTCAAAAAAAAAAAAAAAAAAGGAATCATCAGAATGGAAATTATCGAACTCATTTTAATTTATCATGCAATTAATTTATTAAATTGCGACAGGCCTACTGGCAGGACATGTGGATTACAACTTTTTTCAGTGGAATTCCAGGGAGTGTGTAGATGCAGATTTTTATTTTTTTTTTTTTTAAACAGGATAAAAATGATCAATTTTAAAAAATACGAATATTGTGGCTGAGTGATGAAGAGTCAATATCTTTCGAGCAGAAGATAACTCTCCTAAGCTTTTTTTTTTTTTTTTTTTTTTTTTTTTTTTTTAAATGTTTAGGTAGAAGGGACCTCAGACAACAGTGAGTTTCTGTCATTTAAAATAACTCCAAATTCAAAAATACAGCAACAGTCCTCACAAATGTTACCTAACAAGCCTTCAAACTCTGGTCACAATTTCATTAAATGGTTAACAGAAAAATCTGTACTTTAAAGACCATACAGCTCCATGGTGTTTTAAAAAGGCTTTCTTTGAGCCACATATACTTCAAAAAAGCTTTCACAAGAAGTTTTACATAGAGTTCAAGTGAACACCTCTGAAATGAATTCCAACTGGTTTATTATTATTATTTTTATTTTTTTTTAAAGATTACAAGCTGGCTGCTAGAGCGCTGTTTTTTGCAGGAGGCATTTCAAATGTAAAGGTCATCATTACACGCCAAAACCTCTTCATTGTAAATAAGCTTAGACAAATAAAAATAAACATGTAAACATGATGAGGTTAAAAGGTTTATACAACAGTTTTGATATTTGCAGACTAATGTCTTTTTAGATATGAGTTATTTTAAGATGACAGAAATTTCCCTTTGTTGTGGCCCTGGCTCTGACTAGTTAATTCACACCAATCAGTTTTACAAAAGCAAATATGACCACAGTCATCTACTGAAGCTATTGAAGCAAAGATTGACTGTTCTCAACCTCCAAGAAGAACCACCTTTTTATATTCATGTTGTAACTATCCTTTCTAATTCCCTTAACATTTAGTTGTCCACATTTTGTAAGCCACTTCTTCCAATGTGGCTGCTTTCTCTGTGCATTGTTTCAGATGGGGAACATATCAATGGGACTGACAGTACAGTAAAATTGATTAGCAAAACATTCCATGATGCTGTAGGCCTTACATTGTGAGCAGCTTCCAACAGGCAAAAACAGCTAAATGAAGCCATCTGATCATTTAACTTTTGACACAATGAAACCAAAAAGATCACAAGAACCCTTTAAACATGAATCTAGTTTATTTTACAGGTATTTTGCTAAATTATGGACAAATCTCTATTGGAAAGTAAAATGGGATACATCTATTAACAATAGGAGGAGTTATGCTTGGATTTGCTGCATAACAACCCTTTTTAAATGAAAGTGAGCTGGATTAAAAAAAAAAAAAAAAAAAAGAAAAGTCAGGCAAGCCTAAGGCTAAATGCATGACTTTATTTAAAAAAGAAAATACACTCTTTTGATTGCATTAATAAACATACCCCTCCCCCTTTTCTCCCCAAGCCTGCAAGATATGAACACGAGTGTGTGAAGAGTCACATGACAGCTGCCCCACTCTTTTGCCCAAATGAGTGTGACCTGCAATGCTTTCAAGAGGGGGAAAAAAAAAAAAAAACTAACTTGCACTGTTATCCTTGTCATCTCGGGATTCAGGTTTGGTCACATTTTCCTTGTGGTAGTCAAATGTAAGGGTTTGAATGTAAATAGGCAGCGAGACTAACTATTCAAACCAGAGTGGGCACTGAAGTGCACATGCAAAGTACTGCAAGGACTAGTGATGAGCCTACAACAGGCTTACAGTATCTGAGTGGCGACAAGGTTGTATTTGGGTCTCTAGGCAGCTCTGGTGCCAGCTACTTTGACTATTCAAAACAGAGGCCTCCGCTTTCTGGCAAGTGGTGACAAGTAACACATAACAGCACCTCCAGTACAACTACACACAAATCAAGATAGAAGGATGTGTTTTGACAGAATTTCTGCCGAAAGTTTGAATCTTTGAAGGAGTTAATTTTCAGAGAAGCAGATTCAGAAACAATAGTAATACGTTACTGCAAAACAGTACATATGTTAAAGGGATATTGTTCTTTCACTTGGAAAGCAAGATTTTTAAAAAAGTGGTCAAGTGAGGATATAAACCATTTCTGACGAGAGGCAGCTTAAACACCACACAGCATTGGTTCACCGTTCCAGACACTCGTCCTACTCAATATAATTTCGGTAATATTTAACTTCAAGATATCTGATTTAATTCTACACATACAGAAACTGTAGAGGGCGGGAGCACAAATGGGGTTGGCCAAATGTCTCTTACACAATACTGAATGATTTGCTGATGCAGTGATACAGCTGGAAAAAGACAAAATAAACAAAACAAAAAACGCAGGACAATGACGCCATGTTTGTCATAGTATTCGACTTTGTGGACCTACAACATTCCTGATCATGCCTGAATAGCTTAAGTTATGTCCTTCATGTAATCATTCCAGTGTTCAGTTCCAATTTAAAAGGGAGGTACAATTCCCAACAAAGAGATTTCATGATGTATGAAGCTACCCACAATCCTTCCTGACAAGGAAGTAAATCGATGGAATGACGTAAATGGATCCAGTTTTTTGTTTTTTTCCAAACTAAGACTACTCTGACAAAAACAATCCTTTCATTTTTCAGAACAAGTGAGGCTGGTCCAAAATCACCCCAATCTATAAATGTATGTTAGGTCTTTGTGGATTAAAATGTTTAATTCTGATTGAAACCAAGTAATGTAAAGCAGAAGCAACAGAAGACCAGCAAAAATTCAAGGCCAGGAGCTCCAGTACCAACATTTGTTATTTTCATTTCTACTTTTATTTTCACAGATGTGATGGATGAAAAATATCAACATGGAACAAAAGTTTTTGGATAAATTTATGAATTATGAGGTAATACATATTTAAGTAGATCTGGGCATTTAACAGCCAACAGGTCACATCCAGCCCTTGTCCTCAACTACAGCACATGAAAATTGGAAAAACAAACATGCGTTACTATTATATCAGTGTGCACAGATAAAAAAAAAAAAAAAAAAAAACAACTTCTTTTGAAGGAGACATTTTTTGTTTCCTACCTAAACACCCTCACACAGTCATCCAGCAGTGCACAACGGTTTTAAGTGGGTTCCCACAGGTAAACAGCAGCAAATTACCTTAAATGCACCAAAGTATACGTTAATAGAACAAGTTAGCGGAGTAACCAGTGCACTGAAAACTTAGAGATTTACAACTTGAATTTAAGTTAATCTACACATACCGCAAAATGCAAGACCTAACTATTTTTGCAATTGTTTTTGTAAAAAATATTTGACTGAATAAGGCCTTCAGCTGTAAGAATAGTGAGTCACATTTATTGTTCAGGTTTATTGTTGCGAGATTTATTTACACTTTATTACAAAAAATCTGCGTGGACAACTTGTACTCCTGCCCTCGATAAGGGATGGCTGCTTATGAAGACCTTTGGAATAAATATCTACCCATGTACAAAACAGTTTATTATAAAACAAACGAAAATAGTGAGTGACCCTATGAATCGATTAGATCTCCTGGCCAGCGGGTTTGCGCCATGCTGAGCAACACCTTGGAGAGCCGTGCGCACTGTCCGGGAAGTTTGAGATTTCATACTGGAGCGTACCACTTCCTACGCTTCGCACACTTTCTGCCAGTGGGATGAAGAAGGGAACTGGATAGTAGCAAGTTTGATGAACTACTTGAGCACCTAGAGGCACCCATTGCACACCAGTTAGTTTGGGGCACAGCGGCAGTAGTGCTGCGCATCCTCGTGACTGCCTGGCTGCTTGGAGCGGCGCGATACATCAGCTCCAAGTCACATAAATACTAGTCTTCTTCTTGAGTTTACTGGTAGCTGGCTAACAGCTATTTATGTGCATTACCATGTGAGTCATATGGGTCAAATGGCGATATTTTTAATCAAATATGATTAAAAATTATTATTCAAAAATGATGAAGTATCTCAGTTTCCACAAGAAAAGATTTGTTTACTTACACTTTAAGTTTTAATACAGTACTCTATATTCAGCACTAGTATTATTGTTCAGTTTTATTTTCAGATATTTTATATATTTATTAATGAATACCATTTCTGTTTATGCGGGTAAGAAAATATCCTAAAATCATCCATAGGGACTAATGAATTATTTGCGTACTAATTATAAAATTGATAAAATTGGTATCAAAGCATTTAATGCAATATCGAATTAAAATCGAATTGTATTGTGACCAAAAGAATCGAAATCGAATCGTGGGGCTCTTAACTATACCCAGCCCTACTCTCAATTGGTCTGGAAGTCTGAATCTGATCGGTCCTGGGACACATTGAAGGAAATGATGAGGCTCTTCCTCAGGCAGTAGATTACCTTGACGGCTTTCGGTTAAAAAAAACCAAACAAACAAAAAACAAAAAACAAAACAATAGACCACTCTGTGACACAACTACATCTTTATTTGCATGTGAAGTGAGAAACAGAAATCCTGTCACTCAGGATTGATTTCAACATCATGTGTTAGTTGTTGTTATGCTAGCCTACTTACAATTGGATCAGCAAGGTCCAGATCTGAATCTGGCCTCTGCCCCAATGCTCATCCAAGTCATTTGTGACAGTACCATCTGTACAAGCAGGAAAGGTCCAATAATGCTAGCAAGTGCAGAGATCCTTTATAATTCTCTGCCGAAGATAACATTTTGAACTGCTAGTGTTTAAAAATATTTCCCAGTATATTGGCTTTATCGTGTCTATTTGAGAGATGACAAAGGCCAGATTTTCTAAAACACACAATCCCATGGTGTTCTTCAAACACAAACTGTGAGAGGTTTTCCCTTTCGACATTTTTTTTTTTTTTTTAACTTAAATTCTGCCTTTTGCTATAATAATTGCATAGCTGTATCCAAATGTACACTTTCTGGCTTAACTTTGGTAATCAAAAAATTAACAGGCTGATATTGATATGCAAAAGATCAGCAAAGGGCGGGGCAATATGGCTGAAAAAGATTTCATGATACAAGCATTTCATATCAGTCGACATCGATAATTATTGACTAGTTTTTTGTTTTAAATATCTGAAATACTGCCAAACCGGTGACATGTCCTCTCTTGTTTTATCCATAATTTCCTCTTAAGCTGTTGTACTCATTTTCTGTTATTTTTTATTTTTAAGCAGGTATGAGGCACTGTTGCAAAACCTGAAACTGCTGTTGCTAGATTACCAAAGAGTGAGTGAATTAGTTGATGCCACCCACCTTGCTTAGCTGGCTGTGAGAGATTGAGAAACTAAAGCCTTGCCTACATCCCCCATAATGCTGTGTGGTTCTAGATTGGTATTCAGTGAAATCCTTGAACGTTCTATCGGACGTATTTTCTATTTATATTGATCATGTGTCAATCATATTGTATGTATTGTTATTGATTTATTGCCCAGCCTAAGATCAGCATAGCATACGCCTGTAACATTTTTTAAAAAATACTTAACACTTCCTGACTGTTAGTTAAGCTTTTGTAGAAGGTATATTCCTAACAAAGAGATCAAATCAAAACAAATTCATTCTTCTGGAAATAAAATGGAAACATAAGGGAAAACATGAACTCACAGAAGGTAGAATGCAAAGACTTTGTAATTAGGGCTGCATGATAAAGAGTGTTCATGTCTTTCTGCTTCAGGTTCATAGCAAACGTGTTGCGTTCCATCCCTCCCTGGTAGTCAGACTTCCTACTTGGAAAGTTGGGGAATTTTTCACATACTGACTTCAACATCCAATATAGCAGCTCCTGAAACATTTATTTTACAAGACACACTTGTATGACTGCATCTAAAATCAGTGCTATATGTAGTTCCTGTAACTCTGAACTGAACAAATTAAAAGTAGTGATTGCATGTGGAAAGTACAGCTTAAAACGATGTTCGTACGAGGTACTATGAACAATGACTACTTGGGCATCGCCATATTGGAATCTCACCTTCTCAGACTATGTTAACCGGAACACTTTTAACTTGGGTGTGAGATTATTCCCAGCTCCGAGTTCTGAGGTAAAGGGATGCAGTAATACACCCCATATAATGATGTATCTATCCAGATACTTAAAATTTTAAATAAAATGAATTTCCTTCATCTCAACAACAAAGTTTTATGAACAGATTTTCTTCTGGCCAACAATTTGACAATGGAAAAAAAGTTATTTTTGTAGTTTCTTAATGACTTGACCACCTTATGAGCTCTTTTCCTAGAGAACCTTTTTATGCAGCATTAGTGTCACGAAATATATTACAGGCATGTTATTTAAATAAATTTGTCAATTTATTTCAGTCCCAGGAGTCCTATTGGTCATTGACAAATTCTGGTTTTACAGTGATAAAAATTCCTAGGTAAGATTAACAGCTATATTTCCTGTCAGCATTCTGTCCATTAACGGAAAAAGGCTATGAAACGAAGTAAACCTGACAGAACCAGAAAGTGATTGCTGCAGAAAGAAATGCGTCCACTTGGCTAATTCGACAAGTTGTGAAGTGCAACCATTAAAATGGTTAAGGGAATTTGCCTTCAACAATCTGGCAGTCTCACAGGCCAATAGAAAATAGTCATAATTCTAAACCACTGTTGATAATTTTAGATTAAATGAACAGATGCCTGATCCTTCAACTCAAACCCTGCATTTTTCTGTTTTCCCATCTTTGAGACCTGACATGAAAACTTTGACCCAGTAAAAATGGACTATGTGACAAAAGCTAAAACGTCATTTACTTCTAAAAACAAGGTGCTGCAGGTCTTTAATTTCAGACAAAGATTATGAGCATCATGTTTCACAAAAAATTTCACTAATGTATGTGGATATGCATAAAGCTCTTCCACACATTTAGAACAGCATCCTTCAAACACCAAAGCTCAGCCTACATCTCCGTCACTGCTAATTGTTAATATTCATATTTTACATGTCACCAAGAAGAGATATATGAAAAAAATGGTCATTGCTCACATTAAGGGGCAAGTTCAGTTGAGTTGTAGATACAAAGGTATATTGGTGTGAATGAAGTGAGACGTGGTGGACGACAAGCTGTCTCCTGTTGGTGCAACAGCAAATGATTCACGAGAACTGCTGCTTTACCTACAAGCTCAAGCTGAAATAGGAACGTACTCAACTAGTACTGTGTGAGTGGTGTGGTTCATACACAGACAACGCACACAGTTTGGGAAAAAAAATTTCCAAGGAAAATCATCATAACCATGTCAGAACATTTTTCACAAATGAGAAAGTTCTTGGAGATGAATAGACATTTCAACAATCAACCAAACAAAAATTTGCTTTGACTTTCCTAGAAAGCTAATGAAGCAGAAGTGACAAATAATGCTTGTTTTATGGAACATAGATGACAAAAACAAAATCATTATGTGCACCATTCTTTGGAAGAAACCCACAGCCAGCAATAAAAACAAATTAGCAATGTTTGCATATACTGGCCTTATTCTAAAGATGACAATTTTTTGACCATGATTTCTTGCAGGGAGTTCAGATCAACTGTACCATTCATGTCATTACATGATATAAATAACAGATTTAAACAAGACAGTGTTGTATTACATACATTTCTGACGTTTGAGTTCCTCTACAAGTCTCGATTACGTTCATCTTCTATAAATCTAAAGCTCTTCAATGCAACAGATAGACTGTCCTTCGTCTTCTTTTTCAGCAAAAATTACAAGCTGCATAAACGTATGAAACAAAATTCAAAGACATGCTTATTGGTAAAATAATTCCAACAACAGACCCTTTAAATTAATGTCGGTTAACCACAACCAATATAGTTTTGTGGCAATAGAAACCATGAAGATCAGCAGCTGAGGTATGGTCTGTTCCACCAGTCACATTCAGGAAATCCATAGTTGCTGGTAATTGTACTTCTAATGAAGTAACTGTTCTAACCAGAAGCTAACCATTTTGGCGTCAGCAGGAAAGCGACAACAATAATGCGTAATATTCATATTCAGAAAATGTAATTTCTGAGCTTGAAGTCTTAACACCGCTAAGGTTGGAGATCCCATGCCAGTTCTGAGTTTAGATTCAATATGGCTCCAATGCACATAAGCCACAGTGAATGCTGTAGCATTAAAAAAAAAGAACTTTATCAGAATCTCTTACAGTTTCAGTATCTCATGTCATTAGCTTATACTTTAGCTAAAACACAATCATTTGTTAATATAGTCTAACAGTATATATGTTTAGAATGAAGAAATATGTTAGACTTGCTATGCTACTAATTAGCTTAGTCAATAAGTACAGCAATTACCAGAAAAACCAAACAAAAACTGTAAAATGCTCTTTTACAGAAAACTTTTTCATCGTTAAGGAGACCTTGGAGGACATAATCTTACTTCAACCACCATGGGATGGAGTGACTATGGAATCCTGTCAGCTGTGAGATGATTTGAAAATTCTTCTCTTGGAATAAACAAGTAAACGCAATTTCAAAGAGGCATGAAAAGTTTCTGAGGTATTGTTTTTTTTAACCAAGTTTTAAACCCAGTTTATTTAGTATAATTCTGAAATAAAACTAACACATGGCAACTGAGAGCCAGCTTTTAAATGAGAATCTAAGTGCAATGCTTCCATTGATTTGAGCTCCATTATTAAAAAGGGGCAAATATCACACGTACAGTCTTTTTCATGCACAGCTATTTCTACATAAAAAGAAAAAAAAAATATGTAAAGTGACCAATTTCTGAATGACAGGATATGGAGACCATCAAGCAAGTTTACCTCTTTCAAATCTAGGAAAGAACATTTTGAAACACTAACACACACATATATAGACATATACACACACACACACATATATATATATATATATATATATATATATATATACACATACATATATATACACACACACACACATATACATATATATACACATACATATATATACATACATACACACACACACACACACATATATATATATATATATATATATATATATATATATATATATATATATATATATATACATACATACATACATACATACATACACACACACACATATATATATAAAATATATAAAAAATGCTCATCTGTAGAGGAGATGAACTTGGTTTTAAACAGGTACAGGTGTTTCAAAACTTACCTTGAATACATTATGCTATTTTTAGTGTCAATACAGTGCAAAAATGGATACACATGCAGGTAAACACCTACATATGTGTGAATTAGTTTATATGTTTAAATCTTTAGGCAGTTGATGGTGCAAAGTCTTTATACTTTTAACAGTAGACACAAATTAAAACGAGTACCATGTGAGCGAGAAGGAGAAAAAAACAAAAAAACAAAAAACAGCACTATTACAGACCAAAGCCACATAATTCTGATGGGTTTAAGTCAGAAACTAAAAATTTAATCTCTTTTACATTCTGCATCTGCAGATTAAAAAATAAAAACATTGACAAGTTGACGATCCTTTCTGTAATGTAAAAAAGGTTGTCTAATCTGGTTATAATCACAGTCATAATCCTATGACACTTGTGGCAAAAGTCAAGTTTTTTTTCTCCTTTTTAAGAATGGTAAACTCAACACAGCAGAGACAGACCAGATGCATGTAGAGTTCCAACTAAGGGTTACATTCAGGTCATACTAACCTATTTGAACTGAACAGACCAAACATTTATAACAGGTGTTATACCTAAATATTTTTTTCAGATCAACATGTAAATAACTACATACAATAAAAATTAGTGTAATGATACAGCTGGCACTGCAATTTGGATTTAAGATAATGCCAGAAGATGGTTATGTTAACATCTGTTAAAATTATTCATATTTAAATTTACATGTGATATAACTAAATTTTGAAATTAGGTAAAGGGTAAATCTGATATTAATGTACATATAGAGCTAAAACAACAAATCTGGTAAAAGGATATTTTTCTCGAAAGCAAAACTTTGCAAGTGTGTTTTGATTCGTTTTCCCTCCCCTTAAATTCACAATATAGTCAAAGAACAATTGATCACATTTCAAGATATGTAGTCACACACATTTCAAATGAAGGAATAAATTATTACTAGACATATATAATACTAATATCTACTGTCGCTACAAATTTTCTTTAAATTATTATTCAGCCAAGATGTGCAAAACCCTTTCTCCCCCATGTTATATATATGTGGTATGCATCATAGAATAATCCAGCGGAGGGGGAAAAAAATCCAACAAAAAAAATTATTAATGAAAAACTCAGTTTGTACGCTTATCTAATACGGAAAAATCAGACGCCTGTAGCACGCCAAGCCTGAATCCATCCGCTGCTCGGCAGCTGCCTCTCTCTGTCTGAGAAAAAGCGGTGATGAAAAAGGCTTTGAACGCCATCTTGTTCATTGCAGCTGCTTGGGCCCTGAATACAGGAACCCATTCATTCGAGGAGGCGGAGGGAGGGGGCAAACAGGCAAAATGAATTCATCTTTGTGAACCAGTAAATGCGACTAGATCTTTGGGGAAACTAACCATTTCCCAAACAACTAGTAATCCACTGTAGGCAAGAGAGATTCTTTGGATGGATCCGGTCACCGGTAAATAATTTGGTAAAAGCGGCAAGCTCATTTTCCCTCGGCGCTCAGCGTGGCTTCCTGTGACAACTCGATGCTAAGCCCACTTTCGAAACACCTAACTCTGAACTTAAAGATTCGGTGCAGTTAGATCGATCTAAAACCCTTATGATACAAGCCTCTGAGAGGTCTGTGACTCCATGCTACAAAGTGGTGCCCATTCTTAGGGCTAGGTCTTAAAACGCTACGGAGCTGCGCGGCCCAACGGGGCATGATTACTGTAGCTGCTAACAACCTGACCTGCAACAGACCCGTGATCAAGATAAACAGATTGTCAAAATCCAATTAGCCAATCTTGTTTTCCCATCATTAAACGAAGAAGTTCAGATTAAGGTCGAATAGTATGTTGGCAAACCTAAAACTGCTCTGAAAACACAAAGTAAAATGACTATAGTCTCTTCCAGGTCAGAACAGCGATGGTTTTGATTTTTAAGTGAGATGTTGTCGCTATGTAGTGACATCTGCATATAAAAAGCCTCGGTAAACTAATAATTTGTTTTCACACAATCAATACACAGATGTTAAACTGAGTGCGAACATAAATCTGTGACATACAGTAGTCATAACCTACGATAGGTTTAGTTTCGATTCAATGAAGTAAATACCGTATGATCCACTGATACGCGGCCAGCTTAATTTGTCCACGGCTGGAAATGCATACACTCCTGATTTAATTTCAACAAGAAATTATTCTTAAAAGAAGGGTAACGCTTTTCTTTTTCGACAAGGATACAATCATCGCGTTCTGTTTGCCGTTTTCGTAACATGTACACGCACCCAGATCAACAATCAAATCATACTAATAGATTTTTTTGAACATTGCCGACGACTTGCAATGGACAGGATACAGAATAGTGGGGGTGGTAGTGATACTGCTGGCGAAGTAGCCATTTTTAGACTTCCTTCGTTGTCAATCCATGATGCTGTGAAAGCCGTAAGCGAGTGAAAGTGAATCCAAACTACTCTAGTGTTTTGTACAGTTATGCAATCTTGTAAATTAGCCATTTTTCCGTATCACCAATGCTGCTTGGAATAATATTTTATGGGAACCTAAAGTGTTCGCTTACAAGGTGGTATTCACTGAGGAATTGTGGGGAAAATGTTAAAAACTGAGAGTAATCATACTATTCTACAATACTGGTGATAACTGAAATAATTACAATGTCTTGACTGTAGCAGGGAAATGAAGAGTATTCTGGTTAGATGCTTTATTTCGGCAAAGTTGATTTAGTACAGCGGAGATAGCTAATAAGAGAGGGGAGATACCCGGACGTTGGAGGGGTGCTAAGCTAACAGAACCGCCACACACATCCTGGCAATTAGTGCCAACTAAACTCCATTAGCCCTCCTATCCACCTGACAGAATGTTTAGTTTGTTTTACGTTTTAAAAAGCTCCAGTTAACTAGCACTGATGTTGAGGCAATGAGTTTAGTTTATCTTTTAGTGACCCCCACCCACAGTCTTGGCACCAATAACTAGCCAGCGACAGGCTAACGGCAGCTAACTAAACGGAGGAGTCACAGAGCCAAGTTTAACCCTTCTCGCTCATCTTCTCTGTTCGATAGGCTAGCCAGCTGCAGACAGTTAATGCATTTCCTGAAGCACAAATACAACTATCAATACATGCCCTTACCCGCTTTCAGTTGAAGGTATCCGTTGTTTGTATCACATTGACTGGAAAACAGTTAAATGTTGTCTCTCCTCTCTCTGCCCAGGCGCTCAGATTTATCAAGTTTAGCCTCCGAGGAGCGGCACTCCCCGAACCCAGTTTTTTAACCCGCTGAAGGGGGAGACACACCGGCACAGAGGCGCAGGGACGAGGCGGTTTTCACCTAGACAGACGAGTCAAAGTCCTGTTTATTCGTTCCAACGTTTCGACGCAAATTCCAACTTAAAGCAAATGTCCCTTCTTGTCTTTCCCAACCGTCGTCGTCCCTTCTGTTTCTTCCTTCACGCCAGGATCTCAGTCGCTTCTTCCTCCGGCCATCAAACAGCAGAGATGGGCGCGGTAACCCTGCATTCAGCTCTGGGAAACCCCACGTTTACGGCAGCGTCACAACGCACGGCGAAGGGTCGGCGACCACTTCTACAGATCAGCAAATACTGCCATCTTCGGTAACAAGAACACACCTAAAAAATTACATTTACCTGCGAAAATCTGATATTCATCCAATAAATATGTCATGTACGCGGATTTAAATTCAGTAATAACTAGGGTTGGGCAACAAATACACACGGAAGCAAGTTTGAACGTTTGTTTTCAATCAAGAAGTTCCACATTTTCAGTTTCTACAAGGTACACCCAACTGTGAAACAACAAAACCATTTCACTGTGCACTAAATTGTCGTTATCGATAGTATAACTCTACATAAAAGCAAGAAGAGAAGGGCTAATTTTACAAATAAATAAATAAATAATTTGCTGCGTGAATTAAAGTGGTTGATGGACAGTGAAAATTATAGGACACGAGAGTGGTAAATTGTTACCTCTCTAAAAATGGCATAAAAAAATGAAACGATAAATAGTTTTATCTTGCGCAATGCAACTAAAAAACAAACAATTCAGCCTGAGAAAAAACAAAATCAACACAAAGGAAAATAAAAATGCAGCAATAACCTGAATCCAACTCAACTTTATTTATACAGCCCTTTAAACAACCAGCCCTGGAGTAAGGTACAGTTGAATAAATTAAAACCTAACAAACAAACAAAAAAAAAAAAACCAAAACAAAACAAAAAAAAAAAAACATTAAAAACGCACAATATATAAGTAAGCAGTCCTTTATAAAAACATTTAAGTAACAGCATTATCATGCTTGCACAAGTATGCACATCCTGAATCTAATGCTTTGCCAAACCATCTTTTTTTATTTAATATCATAATCAGTCTTCTTTGAGAGGAGTTAAAGGGCCAATGTTTGCCCACTCTACCTTGGAAACCCCCTCCAAATCTATCATTCTCCTCTTCAGGTGACCTCAAATTTTCTGTCAGATTCAGTTCTGAACTCCAAAATTTGTACTTTCCTTTTAGCAATTCTGTTATTTTAATGCATGCTCGGACTCATAGCGTTGCTGAAAACTAAAATCCCTCCTTATCTTCAGCTTTCTAGCAGGTATCAGAAGGTTTTGGGTCAAACCTAAAAGTAGTTTAAACCTATCCATGATCTCATCCACCATGTCAGTCTTGTTCCATCTGAAGAAAAGTGACCCTAGATCATGATGCTGCCACCATCATGTTTCAGGGTGGGCATGGTGTTCTTTTGGTGGTGTGCAGTGCTATTTTTGAGCCAAACTTACAAGCTGTGATCTCCATTACATATGGAGAAAACAGGAGACAGTTGTTAGATGTTGAACACAAGTACTAAGATTAAACTGCTGCAGTTCTTTTGTGGTTATTTATCAGGCTTTTGTTAGCTTTCCTGGCCTGATTTGGGTTTACTCAATGATTTCTATCATACTTCTTTTATCAATACATTTTTTAATCAATGACTAAATGTTTGAAGACAACGATACATTTCACGCTAGAATTTTAATGAACTGAGTGCGTGACAGTAAGTTGCTTCTTATGTGCGATATGAAAATTGCGGTACGCTGCACTTGCTACCTCAGAAGTAACAGCGCTGTTTCATTTGAAATTCAAAGCAGATGGGCCAGTTTTCCCCACACACATGGTGTCAGCCAGAAGAGTCTTTCAGAGAGTTTGGAGAAATAAAGTATTGAGTTTTAATTTTTTCTGACAATACATTCCCACAGATTTATTTTTATTTTCAGCAATATTTATTATTCACACTCTCAGAATAAACTGTTGTTTAAATATGCCTGGCTATGACTTGTATTTACCCAATATTACCTGTGTCATTCTTTATATTTTACAGATTAATGTCTCTGTGCTTTTGTTTGAGATAAGTAATCACTGGGGATTGATGTCCTGTGGGTGGGCCATCACTGAAACACAGAGAGGACTAAATCATTATTACCAGTTCCTCCAGGCAGCATGCTCAGAGGAGGAGCTAATGCTCGGTGGGTTAAGGCGTTACTTGGAGACATGGAACACTTTGTGGTCCTCCGAGGCAACAAAGTGTGCTTTGGGTTTGGTCCGATGGGGGACGAGAGAAGCAGCAACAGCCTTAGTTTGTAAGAAGAATGTTCCTGAATGTTATAGATAACTATGCCTTCATGCACTTATACCTTAGTTATGACTATAATGATGATAACTAGACGAAATTAATACTATTACTGAAAATATTATTATTTTGTATATTAGGCACACTTGTATTTTTAATCAGAAAAGTGAGATTTTCTTACATATAAACCATCAAAATTTAATTTCCCCACATCTAAGCATACTTCCAAGCAGAGAAAGTTTGCACTATGAAGGTTAACACATGCACTTCGTTTAAAGGAAATAAAACCCACAAACGCAAATGTAGTCATCCTTGTGGGAGTATGTAAAGGTGTGGCGATGTTTGATGCTGTGTCTATTTGTAGTAATGTATAACACCGCCAGATTTTAAGATGAAAATGATAAAAAAACAAACACTTAAAGAAATGCTGAAGAGACATGGGTGATGTTTTGAGTGTGGGTTTCTACTGGGACTCATCCGTGCAGGTTAATGCCGCTAAGATTTAGTTGTCCCTGGATACACCCCGTGCCTGTTTGCCTACATGTGTTGTGAAGGTTCTTTAGCACAGCTTTAAAACCCCAGGGTTTTAATTCAGTTACAACACATACAGTTTTTGAACTGTGTTACTATGACAACCTTCATCAGCTAAAACAGGCTGCTTGCTTTCATTGGTAACAGTCAATAAACGCTTGGCAAGTTGACATTGTTGCAAAGTTTTTCCTAATCTTGTTGCACATGATTAAGTTCTGGAGAACATCTTTACATGTAAAATCTGTGTTTTGGTTTGGGAAATCATACATTCATAAAGACACTATCAAGAAAAGTTTTATTACATTGTCATAGTTTTTCATCTGTATCGAGACATTTCTGTTTGCATTCACATTTACAGAGATACATACATATCCTAGTTGGCCTGAGTGTGGCGTGTAAGTAGCACTATCTTAGCGTATTAGGAAGAGATCAGGGGAGAAATCAGATTAAAAAAGAGGCAAAACAGCAACACGAATATCGTCTCATATAATCTAATAGATTTCATAAAACGAGTGACATTACACAAGGCTAAGCTCTTAATGACCTTGCTTTTTATAGGCAGGTTAGGATACAATAATCTGATTTATTATAATCTCCTACAATCTCTGATAAATGCTTACTGCATGCATCTCAGACAGAGGTCAACTCCTATTGGTCCATTACAAGGCATTAGTGACATCTGCTGTTCAGATGTGCGGGGCCTAACTAAAACAAGTCAAACACGCTTTGTGGGTCCGTAACAGAGGATTTTATATAAATGTAACATATAATTCTGAGATTCTACATTACAGTTTGTGCTTGGTCAGATGGACATCTCATAATCCTGGAGAAAAATCCAAAGAACATATCTGTGTTGCATTAAATGGCCGACCCCCCCGTATGATTGTATTATACTGAGTTCCAGACAACTGGCTGAAGAGGTTAGCAGTAATACTTCACAACACCTTTAAAAGTGATGGATAAGGAAAATCATTCCTGAAATATTTGTGTTAGTGCATAATAAGCAAGAATAAACCTTTAGTGGTGTAACATTTAGAAATAAAATAAAAACATTTGTTTTAAAAAAATTCCACTTGTAACCTGATCTTCTATCACCGATTAAGATAGTGAAGCCAATTCAAAATCACAGCCTGATTTTATGTGAGGTAATATTGAAAAAAGTGTGGCATGCATTTGTAATCCATCACCTGTACTCTGATACCCCTAAATAAAATCCAGTGCAGACAACTGTCTTTAGAAGTCAGCTAATTAGGAAATACAGTCCAACGGGGTGTATTTAACTTCAGTATAATTACAGCTGTCCTGTAAAGAGCTCAGCTCAGGAGGGTTTGTCAGCAACCACTGGAAAACAAACAGCATCTCGAAGACCAAGGAACACAGCAGACACGTTAGGGAGGAGGTTGTGGAGAAATTGAAATCCATCATCTAAATATGGAATGAGTATGATGCGACTGCAGACCACGACACTGCCATACACCTAAACTGACAGGCTAGGCAAGGAGTGCATTAGCCACAGATGCAGCCAAGAAGCTGGGCCAGAAGATGGATGGAGCTAAATACAGGCCAATCCTTGGAGAAAACCTCTTAGAGGCTGCAAGGCTTGAAACTGGACCGCAGGTTTACCTTCTAGCAGTAAGATGACTCTACAAATACACAAGGAGCTACAATGGAATGGTTCACATCAAAACACATTCATGTGTTAAAAAAGGCAGACTCAAATCCTAATCCTAAAATATGAAATGTAAATAACTACATTTGAAAAGTTGAAAAAAACCCCAAAACAAAATGTAGTTTTAGAATTCAATTTTCCTCCTTCAAATGTAAATCCTATTTCATTTGTGGGCTTGTGTTGTTTAAATTGAGACATTTCACCTTAAAGTGAAGCTAATATTTTCTATAAAGTAATAGCTTAAAACATTATGAAAGAAACAGATTTTTTATATTTATTTTTTAAATTTTTTTTATATTAAACCAATATTATGGATTTCAAACACTATATGATCTTTAACCTTATTAGTCCCTCATGAAGCAATATTTTATTGTTCAGTCCATTGAAGTTTCTGTTCTCTTTTTAGGGAAAAAGATGAAAACCGTTTCAGTAAAAACAGCTGTTGCATTAGGTACAACATTCTCAACAAACGATTGGCTTCCATTGCAAATATATATGAAAAGACAACAAATAAATTGTCACAGAGATTTAAATGGGGTGCCATTCAGGAATGTTGACCCTCCTGAATAAAACAGGTTAGAAAATGACACACCTCCCTACTCAAATAAACTACAAATTATATATATATATATATATATATATATATATATATATATATATATATATATATATATATATATATATATATATATAATTATTTAAAGACTTTTCACACATATTTACAATGAGCTTTAGTAATTGTGGAAGGCACTTTTTTTTGGATTCCGAAATTCAGCACACACCCAACATAATGAGTGTATACCCACTTCCCTTTGAGAAGGTTCATCACCACTCAAAGTAAAAGCTAAAAAAAAAACAGAGTGGATGAATTTTTAAAAGTAGCCTGAAGCAGTTAACCTAACCCAGCTTCTAATGTTTCAGCATAGTCTACATCTTGCCCATGTTTCTGTATAGATTTTTCTCTAAAGTTTCTATTTATTCATGTAATATTAATATTGTTTATAATTACTGTAAAGCTTTGGTTCTACATGCCATTTGAGACTATACATATATACTTGTACAAAATAAATAAACTTTAAGTTAACATGTTGAAACATAATGCTTTAAATATCGTACTGATGGCAATGTTTTTCTTTTTTATTAATTAAACCTGCATTTATTGCTAATACAAAAATGATTAGTGATATTTAAACTGAAACTTTTACCAAACTGGGCCCTGGCTTCCCTGGCTTTTTGGATACACCACCAGGACTCCTATTGTACCATAGTGTGTTTATCAGCACACGTGATTGATTTTGACTGTGTGAGAGCCGTTCGTTTGGTAGTATAAGCTCCCTCTAGTGGTGAATATTAGCTCTACATTCAAATCCTGCAGCTCACTGACAAAAAACATTGAGTTTTGTCCTCACTTCATAATTTACTTTACTGCAGTCTATCTTTTGGTTGGTAAACCATTATTCTGCTGGGAAATTTTTTTGCATATTTCAAGGCATTCACTCACCACTCAGACTCTTTAATCTTGTATACATTAAACTAGATGAACAAGGCTTTATGGCGTTTTTACATGTAAAGCTTTATAACAGAGGTGCAGTTATACAGACTGGCTTTAGCTGTTTTCATGTTGGCAATTTATCAAACTAAAGTAGCTCAATTGACTGTGTACAAAAGTTCTGTTTTCTGCACATACTGCTCAGTTTTTATACGACAGCACTTTTGTGACCACAACAGCAATTCTTTACAGTACTTCTGTTTTTTTTTTTTTTAATCATAAATTGGTAAATTTGTGCATCATCTCTTTCTTGATTCTCCAAATGAGGCACAATTTTTGCTCTCATGAATAAAACCACAAAGAGCAAACAAACAAAAAAAGAAAGAAAGAAACTGGCTGAAAGTTGAGATAATAAAAACAGTGAACAGTTTTTGAACAAGGTTTTTCCAGACTTCCCTCTGATCCACATTCATTTCCTGTATTGGTCAGTCAGCAGTGGGTGAGACCAAAGCCATCAAGGTGACTCTGTAAACGCTGATCTCATCACTCTTTAAAG
The DNA here is from genome assembly GCA_014839685.1 of Anableps anableps. Taxonomy (NCBI): domain Eukaryota; kingdom Metazoa; phylum Chordata; class Actinopteri; order Cyprinodontiformes; family Anablepidae; genus Anableps; species Anableps anableps. The sequence goes on from CM026071.1 coordinate 10,477,186, forward strand.
TGAGGGGGGCACACACCTGGATGACCTCAAAGGGCTGAAACAATAAACAGATACATACTAAATAAATTGAAGACATTTTGATCCAAAATAGAAATGTCCTGTGTAACCTCCATGCAAGCAGAATTCAATTCACACAAAATAATCTCTGTTTATACTTATATTGTTCATACATTGCTGATCATGAAGTTTTATTGTGCTGATAATTATGTGAAGGAAAAAAAATTGAAAAAATTGTGAAAGAAAAACATACAAAGATATCTTTTGTGGCCATCTTAGTGTATGAATACTGTTGTCAGTAATGTCAATTTACCATACGCATAAGCAGTCCTATAAATTACATTGGTGGCCAGAAATTTTAATTATAATTTTAGTTTTGCCATTTGATGCTTGTCTGTGAACACTGGTGTCTGTTCAATAAACCCTTGTAAACCATGTGCATATAGTGCCAGTTGAAACCGCCACCATGGAGTTTTCAGAGAAAACTTCCTGGAAGTGTCTTAACATCTTAATGAGGGCAAATTTTTATATTAACTTTCTTGATTTGTTGTAATAAAGGATTCTTACATGTGGCTCTGTACCTTTTGAAATTTTAAATATTAAATTCAGGCCTGAAAATCAATCAGCTCACCAGCTTATCCAAATCAATCAAAGGTGCATAATCATTGAGTTTTGGTGACAGTTTGTGTACATATGTAATCATTAGGATACTTTTTTGATTGTTGTTTATTAACTTGAAAAAGTTTTTTGAGTATCCTGAAAATAGAACTAAGTTCTGTGTTTTACAGAAGCCATTAACCGCCACTGGGCACCGATCGATAGGCCTTCAGCTTTAAGCAGGACAAATGAGGTAGATTTGCAAAAAACAAAACAAAAAACAAAACAAAAAAAAAAATCCCAAACCTTTTTTTTTCAGTGAGGGAAATAGATTTATATGAAGTGATATATAAAAAAAATACTGACTGCTAAAAATGGTCATAGACCATTGTATCACTCTCCTTTTGAAAATAGTTTGTCTTGTTATCCAAGTTTATCTGTACCTCACCTTGCATCCTTTTTGGGGTGTCCATGTAATGGTGACAGGACATATGTGTCCTGCCTCCACGATGCCTTTAACAGGTTCCAGTTGAAAGCCCTGCTGCTGCAGAGTTGCAAGCTCATCCCAGAAGAACTCGCCACTCTGGAAAACATATAAATACAATTTGGTTGTATTGGTTGTTAAATGTTTAATTTATCATTCCACAGTAATGGCACCAACTGTCTTGTTTGAAGAATGTTTATCTCCTGCAGCTGATGAAACATAACACGAGTAAGTTGTCTCTGGAGAGTTCTGCTAACGTCCAGGTACCTTCTTACTGGTGTGTGGGGAGCAGATGCAGCCCACCTGCAGTTCCCTGACAGCAGGCGTGATGACACCTGCTTTGCAGCTGGCCTGCAGAGTAACCAGTACTGGGATACTGGACATCTCCTCCGCCTCTGTTAGTGGAAGGAGGATTACAGCTTCAGCCCTTCATGTACAAATTAAATGTTATTTTACCTCTCTTTAAACACTGCCAAGCTGATTCTGTGTAATCTAGCTCACATTGTTAATTTCCTGTATCTCGCAAAAGTAATCAAACCCCTCGAACCTTTCCACATTTTGTCATGTTACAACCGCAAACTTCAGTGGAACTGATTGGTATTTTACATGACAGAACAACACAAAGTAGTGCATAATGACCACACATAGAGTTTTGCATGTATGCTAACAAGCTATATTTTGGTTTATTTGACTAGAGCGCCTTTTCAGTCCCCTACATGATTCGTGGTAAACTGAAAACTGGACTTCTAATGGCTTTCTTTCAACAATGGTTGTTTTCTCGACATCCTTTCTTAAATTAAAGTTTTGGAGTGACCAATACTAGTTGTTCTGTCAGCAGATTCTGTTACCTGAGCTGTGGATCTCTGCAGCTCATCCAGGGTTACTAGGGGCTCTCTATTATCTGGCTTGTCCATTTTGGTGGACTGCCATGCATTGGTAGCTTTGCTGTTAAAAGTTTGTGGTTGTAAAGTGCCAAAACATGAAAAAGTTCAAGGTGTATGAATACTTTTCCAAGGCACTCTCAAGATGTCACTGTTGGAAGCTTTCAGCTTCCTATGATTGTCATAGATGACTTCATGGCATTGACCCACTTCATCCTTTTTTTTTTTTTTTTAAATAGACTGTCTGGCAGATAGCAATCACATTTATAACATTTGCCTATAAATTTCCTCTCTAAGGAAATATGACTTGCATCAGATGACATGTAGTGATCCTCAGGAAGAGATACAGACTGAGGGTTTGATACCTGTGAGCTGAGGATGAGGAGGGATGAGGGAAGGCAGAAGAGATTCAATGGGTACTGCTAAGGGATTTCCTCCATAAAGATACATGTTATGTGAAGAAGCTGCACCCTTCAGATCCATCTCACAGATTTTACTCTGTAAAAGAGGACAGGCACACGGTTAAAGTAGTAGCATCATGATGATCGGAGTGTAGTGATGCATGATTTTTGGATTATGACTTTTAAAATAAAACTTGATCAGGGCAGTTGAAAGTTCAGTCACCACTTTAAACCAGGGACAGTCTGAGAACAGATCTAACCTACAAAAAGAAATGTGTGTCTATGTCTGTGAATGTGTGTGTAGTTCTGCTTACCTTACTTATAAGCTCTATGGTGAGTTTGTCTGAGTAGCAGACAGAAGAATGGTCAGGTTGAAAAGTGATGGTCATATCTTGGTTCTCTCCAGGAGCAATGCTGCCCTCTACTGGCAGTACACTGAAGACACTTAGCCCATTGTAGTTCTGTGTCCCTGTACAGAACAGAGTTCTCAGTGGCGCCTATGCCTGCTATGGCAGCATCAGACAATCATATAGATCAAATTTATGAGAAAATAATATCAACACTTTCATTATGTTTAGATCACCACAAAATGGATACTGTGAGATCAGAGAGTCAAACATGGCTTCAACATCTCTCAAGTTTGAATGACCATGATCAATTAAACCTGAATCTTCTTGCAGTTAATTAGAACTTTCTAAATACAGAAACTTCTTTTACTTTTAACTCACAGGAAAGCTTCTCCTCCTTTAATCTGACAGATCATTTTATCTGACTTTGTTTTAATGGACAAAATGATAAAAAAAAAAAAACAAGTTGGGATTAGTCTTAACTTCTGAAAATGTAACACTTAAACTTGTCTGGTTATATGCCCAGTCATTTTTCCACATCTTACCCACAGATGGGTGGATCTGAGTGTCTTTATATCCATCCAGCAGCAAAGCTACTGTGTCAGCTCCATGCTGAGGACTGGTAAATGACTGACTGGCCAGCAGCACTCTGTAATCCACAAACACCATTGAGCTGTTCTGCAGCTGTAGGGCAGAAAACCAGAACTGAAGACTAATACCAGCACCAACTCAAAGGCATTGACAAATTTCATAAGATTTCATGGTCAGCAACCTAAGCTATTCATATCTTAGTCCTAAGGCCATCCAAACCAAAGAAGAAGCTCTGTTCTTTGATTTTTATTTTCTTTTCCTCTTGATATTGCACTTGTGCATAGGTATCATGCCTTTGTTAGATCTTTTGTTCACCCCAACCACAAATCATAATGTCACATCCAGGTCAAAACTTTTACAATGACTGGATATAAATACTCAATGTTCTTTAGTTTTTTTTTCTGTAGCTGCCCTTTAGAGCAGCTTCAGGTTTTTTTTTTTTAATATCTGTTGCCACCTCCTGTGCATTTTTGACTGAATGAGGTTGGGTTTGGTTGTTTCTCTTTGCTTTGTGTAAATTTAGCAATACAAATATTTAATATATAGAAAGTCTTAAAAAGCCTTGGATTATTCAGCAACACTGAAGAATTTGCAGAAGTTGGAGATTCCTTTTATCCTCCTTGTCATTCTCAAATTTTCTAGATTTATGAAGGTAAACACACACCTGCCTTGTCTGAATGGCATGTTTACTAGTCTTTCCTATATTCAGCAGTGGCTGAGACAAATGCACAATATAAAACTGCCTCAGTTACATTTACTTTACAAAATTGTAATCAGTGTAACCGATTTTGGCACCAAACTTCGTAAAAAACAACCCAACAATTTTTCCGATTGTGGAATTATTTTTTCCTTCACTGAATAAAAGTACTCAAATTAAAGGCTGCATTTTTCAACATTTTACAGGGAGATTTTTCCACTACATTAAAAGGAATCTGTTTTTACAAAACATTTTAACCAAATGTATAGCTTGATGTATATATTTGAATGAAATTAAACATGTTAAACGAAACTCTTCCAAACTAAAAAATGACAACTCACCTTCACATGTTTTGAGGCGCTGTCCTTCTCCAACACATAGCCAAAGTCGAGGAGATCTCCAGTGACAGATGAAGTTAGAGAAGTAAGTACACCCTCCCCTCGAAGAATGATTTCCAAAACCATTTTTGGGGTTTGCACCTCGAGTATTTCACAGTACTGTGGAAAATAAAAGGCAGTATGGATAATGTACAACTCCCAATTCATAAAAACATGTTGTTTATTAGATGTATTTGCTAATTTTCAAATCAAATTCCTAAGTTTAATTACATCAAAGAAAACAACAGTGTTTAATGTACTTTTAAATGGTTAACTCACTTTTTTTTCCAAGGCTGGACAGAAAGCCAGAACCAAAGTATGTTTTTCTCCAGGACTTATGCCTCTCATAGCATTGACCAGAGAAAAAGGACCACGTATGTCCAACAATGATGACGTCAGCTTACAAATGGTCAAAGAAAAAACAATTAACTGTTTTGGTTTTTTTTTAAAATCATTTATACTAGCAAATCATCAAGATTTAGGGACATATTTCACTATTACGTTTGAAGAGAGCAAAGCATGATCTGTGTCGGCAGTGTTGATTTAAGCGATGTATCCTTTGGGCTCTGTCGATTCCTGGGAAGAGCCTCTGTGGACTGGACCAGCTCCCCACAGATGCTGATTCATCCTATCAAAACAATTTTGGGGTAGTTTTGGAGCCTAATTAACTCCTTTATTGAATATGTTAAGTAACACCTCAAACATTTCTGTAGGTCCGTTTGCTTTGCTTGAGTGTCAGGGTGCAGGTGTTGACAGCCAAACATTAAGTTTTAAGAACTAGAGCAACGTTAGCCACTTTATCTGTCAGTGGGTGTAATATTATGACTGATATCTATGAGTTTTCATCACATTTTCACCATAGATGTTAACTATTGGAGTTTTATAATGTTAGGAGGGAGTAAATAATAAAGACCAATGTGACAGGAGACAGATAGGATGAAACAGACCATGATGTTTTAAACATGGACGTTTAGCCCAGTCAGTTTTCAGTTCAGTTCCATAAAAATTAATTCACTCTTACTGCCTCTAAGATCAAATTTACCTTGAAAGAATGTGTCCTTTCTCTTTAAATAATCTACAGTTCATACTCTTAAACAGGCTTTCTTAAGAGACACAAGAGCACAAGTGGCTTTAGTGTAAAGAGACTGGCCACAAAGTAAAATGCAAAAGTGAAAAGAGATTGGCCACTCTGTGAAATATATTAATTTTATTTAAAATATATTTGCTTTTCAGCAAAATGCATTTTTCAAAATCTGACTTTAAACAGCATATTTACATTTTCCTGGAGAAAGGATACATCCAAAGGCTCCTTTGAAATGTTCTGAACTGAAAATCTTTTAATCACTTTGTTTCCTACAAATGGAGCCAAAAACACAACACAGTATGTAAGCACAAAAAAGACAGCAGGGGGAGGAGGGGGATGTTAAAATACTTCAGATAAACATGCATCGTCTTAGTATTATCGTCTTCCAGCAGCCATTGCAATTGGATGAGAGGCAGGATACACAGATAAAGAGGGATATCTTTTACAAGATCAAAATATATCTCACCCACAAAGACTTGGCTGAAGTCTAAGAAGTTACTGCCATTGTTGGACGTCACCAGCAGAGGGGGCTGTACAGCAGGACATTCCAGTTTCAGGTGGAGCGTGTTGATGGGACTAATGACATCAACACAGGCATGGATAAGAATGACGAGTTATTTTAAAACTGACACAATTTGTTAAGTCACATCAAGTTTATGTGTATAGCACATTTCAGCAGCAAGGCAGTTCAAAGTGCTTCACATCATAAAAGCATCAATCAGGTATACATGAAAATCATCAAACAAATATCAATGCATCAAAATCATGAGGATCATCAAGCAAATATAATTTGAAAATATTGATCAATGTTCCACTTACTACTAATCAAAGGCAGCTCTAAACAGGTGGGTTTTTAGCCTTGATTTAAAGGAACTCAGTGTTTTGGATGTTTTGCAGTTTTCTGGAAATTTGTTCCAGATTTGTGGAGCATAAAAACTGAAAGCTGCTTCTCCATGTTTGGTTCTGGTTCTAGGGATGCAGAGTAGACTAGAACCAGAAGACGTGAGTGGTCTGGAAGGCTGATACAACGACAACAGGTCTTTAATGTATTGTGGTGCTAAACCGTTCAGTGATTTATAAGCGAACAAGTATTTTAAAGTCTGTTCTCTGAGCTACAGGGAGCCAGTGTAAGGACTTTAGGACTGGGGTGATGTGCTCTATTTTCCTGGTCTTCGTGAGAACATGAGCTGCAGCGTCCTGGATCAGCCACAGCTGTCTGGTTGACTTTATAGAAAGACCTGTGAAGACACTGTTGCAGTAATCAATGCGACTAAAGATAAACGCGTGGATGAGTCTCTAGATCTTATTGAGATGTTAGTCCTTTAATCTTGGAAATATTCTTCAGGTGATAGAAGGCTGACTTTGTAACTGTCTTTATGTGCCTCTGTAGGTTCAGGTCTTGTTGGAATAATTTGTTTTGGCTTATAAGCTGTTAGTAATGTATTAAAGTGACTTTTCAAAGAAACAAGAAAACAGAACATGAATGTTTATTAAAAGTTGATCTACATACGTTATTTATCAAAAATGCATTTTCTATTACTTTCTGAAATCAATCGGTTAATCTGCAGAAATGAAGCTTTTTTTTTGTTTTGTTAAAGTACTCTTTCTCTCACTCATTTACAAACTGTCTGAACAATGAAAGTTATATTACCTCCATTCTGGCTGGACATGTGTCTCTGAAGGATCTCCATCTGACACAAAGCAGGGAATGATGTACTCTCTGTAGCGTCGGTTAAAGGAGCGCAGCAAAGAGGCCCTGGCCTCCCCATACAGCTCAGACCTTTAAAAGAAAACTATTATTATACAAATAAAGACAGTTCTAACCCAAAAGAATTACTTTTAGTGGTACTGGGTCTCTGCTAGATATTTGTTCTTAACCAGGGTCATTAACTTTCCAATGAAAAAAGTCATTTTGATAAAACACTGAACTCTCTTCCCAAAATAATGATTCACTTTTTTCATTGCATTCCTTGATATGTGGTGACTGAGTATTTATTTAATGTTGTTGAAGGACATTAAAAGTAAAACAAAATCTATCAGGAAGCAAACTTACCCTGGCTTTAAGTCAACTGGATCAGGTGACTGGGTAATTTTGTCTGTATTTAGGTGTTCAGACACATCACTGTTCTTTGCATTTCCAGGTGTCCTCTTCCCTTTGTTGGGTTGAACAGGAATATCTTTTTTGATCTTGGATCACACAACAAATACGTAAGGTAAGGAATGTTAAAAGGCTCTGCTGACATGATGCAGAGACAGTTCAGAGGAGGTCACCACTAACTATGTTTTGATATTGTTTAATAAAACCCTCCGTAACAGAAACAGTGAACAGCAGACGGTTCTTTTAGGTTGTATGAAGGCATTGATCTGCATGCATTGCTTACAACCACAGAGAGATCAACAAATAGTGAATAAATGATCACTGGATGGAGATGATAAATGAGAACAACAGCAAAGGCCTTGTGAGAACGAGAGCAGCATCAATGAATAAAGGTGAAACCCAATTAAATTAAATTACTGTTGAACTGTACAATACATGTTTAGGATACACCAGGTGAAAAGAGGGCTGTGGGGGATGGGTATAGTATTAACAGTTCTTCTGAGAACTCCTGCTTATTAAAAGCATTATGATCAATGGAGAAATATAAGGTAGTGTTTTGTTTTTCCTTACATTTCATCTAGTGTTATCAATCTGTTCTGTTACTACATTGTTAATTTCTTTTTGTCATCATCTTCATTTTCTGTTCTCTTTTTGTAGGAGCCTATTTCATTTAAATTAATGCAACAGAGCCTGACACTGGGACAGTCACCAGTTTTATGTTTTAGAGAATAGTTACATTACTCAAGTTATTTTTCAGTTCAAACGGATACAATCTCAGCCTTCTGTTTAGTCTGTAATGAGTTGTAATGAGTTATATCCAAGCTATCATTGAGCAACAAACAACTTTAATGGAAATAACCACATAACAACTGGAGGCAGAACTCTACAAGTGACACAATGGGTCAGAGGTCAGTATCCCCTGGTGGTCAGAGGTAAAAAGCCTGCTGGCTGATAAACATATGAGTTGTAGCCAGTTCTCACCAACAGCTACATTTTGGTCATCTTTAAGACATTTTAAAAACTGCCAGCACCTACGACACCCAGTTTGTTATCAACTTATATCTATTATTTTTATTAATTTATTTCCCCAAGTTACTGCAATCTTCTCTATTTTTTGTCATTATTTGGTCAACAGTAGATTGTCTTGCTCATACCTTAAGGCAAAAAGATTACCATCTATAACTCTGCACACTTCTGCAATTTTCACAATATTTCATAAGACACACACAGATGCATTTCGTTCCATGTTTTTCTGCTTCGTCCTGCCTTTCTTTGAAAAAAAAAAAAAAAAAAAAAAGAAAAAAAAAAAACCAGATAAACATTATCAAGATCTTACATATCTTTGTTCAGCTGGTTGTTTGCATGTTTTTTTCCTAATAGCTCCAGCTAAATGGTATACTCAAATATAGTTACTGTAATAGTATGTTAAAATCATTCTTTACTCATAAAAATTGTTACCTTGAATATGAACAGATTTCAGCAAACTTTGTATCAGATCTTAAAAGCTATCACAGAATAAATAGCAGCATGACCTGAAAAACAGCATGCTGCTGGAGAAGTGTTTATATGTGAAGGTAGAAGAAGGTAACTGAAGAGGGTTGGTGGGTGTGCAGTTGTACCTCCTGTTCAGTGAGTCTGTATATTTCCTGCTCCTTCTCACTGATTAAATTGACGCGATGTCGCTTACGTAGAGCCTCTTCCTTGATCTCGTTCTCTAAAAGTTCAGGTCTGAAAATCACCTGAACTAGGCATTTCTGGAACACATGAGATGGTGGCACAATTAGATTTTAATTGTTTTGGGTAACGGTGAAAAACTTTGGTTTGACTAAGGAGGATAATTCCTCTTCTTGCTATATTACACTACATTGGTACCACTATGTCTTTGCTCATAAGCAGAAACAAAAACTAATGGGAGATAACTGGTACGATTTAAGTTCTGTAAAGCAATTTGTCACATTACAACCACCAAGTTTATTGAATTTTATGTGGAGTAGTGTGTATGGAAGTGGAAGGAAATGATACATTGTTTTTAATTTTTTTAAATAAATAGAAGTCAGCACAATTTGCTGTCTATTTTTAATCAGCTTTATAAGTCAATACTTTTTTACAGCCACCATTAATTGTAATTACAGCCAGTTTTGCACATCTAGAGAATAAATGTTTTCTTATTTTACTTAGCAAAAACAGCTCAGTTAAATTGGCTGGAGAGCTAAATATATTTCACGTCTATTTGCCAGGGTCATACTAAAACATGGATGAGCTTTAAATTAAATCATTTTATGTTGCTCTGGCCGCATGTTCAGAGTCGTTCTGCTGGAAGGTGAACCGCCATCCCAGTCTAAGGTCTTTTTCAGCCTCCATCAGGTTTTCTTCCAGGATTACCCTGAATTTAGCTCCATCCATCTTCCTATCAACTCTAACCAACTTTCCTGTTCCTGTTGAAGAAAAGCAGACCACAGAATGATTCTACCACCTCTATGTTTTATGATGGAGATGGCATGTTCATGGTAATGTGTGCTTTTAGTTTTCCACCACACTTACCATTTTACACATGCAAAAGGATTTCTTCTCTTAACTTATGTAAAATAAAAGTTCATCTAAAATTAAAACAGTCATGAAATAATGCTAACAAACTGGCATTCACTTTCATCAAGTCTCCAGCAGAGGGCATCAACAGACTACAGAAGCATCAAGCTTTGCAGCAGAGATGACTGTCGCATTGTAATGGTGCAAAACTGTTTATAACTGTGCCTGGGCAAGATTAGCCTTTTTGATCCTCTAGAATCATCTTCCATAGGTTGAAAATGATGATGATAAATTTAAAAAAACAAGTTCTTCTGGAAGGTTTGGTTTTCTTGGTCAGTAAAATGAGTGGTGATGTTAGTAGGTTCTACTGAGAAGCCAGTGGGAGTTCCAATTTGGAGCTGTCTTACTGCATTTTTCAGCAGCTGCTTTTTCACATTTTTCTCCCAACATAAACTATCAAACACAACCACGACAAACTGAGCTTTAAAAAAAATAAAGAGACCAGTTTCCCTGAGAGCTAAAAGAATCAAATCATAAGCTGCACTGAATAAGACTTTGTTGCACTTTCTCAAAAGTCAGAGAGAAATTACACACTTTAAAAAGACAATGCTGCAAAAAATTCAGCATTGACTGACCAATGCAAACTTATACACTTGCTTATGGGTCAAAGTTCATTGTATGCATTAGTCCTAAGATCCCAAGATGCACTTAAAACCTCTGCGTTAGATAGGTGTGTTCACACAGGATAACTCCACTAGCCTAAAACACCATTTAAATGTATACATAAACATAAGAGATATCATTATCCACCTCTCCGGGGAGAAGGCGTCCTGCTGAAGGAGTTACGTTGATGTCAGAATCCTTTGGTAAACTGAAGCAGAACAACCTGGAACCATCAACTGGCATGATATCGTTGGTCAGTCGAGTTGTGGCTTCTTTGGCTTGGTTACGGTCAGTGTGCTGGTTAGTCAGGTAAAGTGTGGCAGTGGATTTATCACCTACTGCCGTAGGTCTGAACTGAACCAGAGAGTGGGAAAGCACCAGCGGTGGATGAAAACCCACGCCTCGACAAGAGAGCAGAAAGTCTCTGATGAAACAGAAAAAGATATTTATTATTCTATAAACGAACATGTGGAATACTCACTCAAAATCAGCAAGGGATTAAAAATGAACCTGTTAATTCCAGATTTGCATCTCAGTTGGAAATTATATTCTTTATCTTTTTTAGGACTGAAAATCAGATCAAGCTCCAGGGTCTCTTGAGAAAGCAGAGTGCCAAAGCCATCATTAGGCTGGACCTCAATAAACTGTGGGAACAGAAGCAAGAAATCCTAACAAGAACTCATACTGACTGAGCTGAAAATTGGTACATTTCATTAATTGAATTGCATCTGAATCTAAAATGAGGATGTTTGCTTTCATAGAACAAATTTCTGCAGCTGCAGTGGTGGAGGAGGTGTTAGTGCGATCCAATGCTCCAAAATGGGCATCAGCTAAAGCAATAAGGAATCACAAAAACCATGAATGTAGCGAGCTTAGCATGCTATCTTCGTTGGTCAAAGATTAATCATTCTTCAATTTTATAGTATAAAACATATGTTGGCTGAGAACTAATAGCCTCCATTTATGCCACCTTGATCTAAAAGATGTGCTAATCTGCGAGCAATTGGCAATAATGAATGCTATGAGAACCGTCCAAACAAATGATCAAAGCTAAATGCATGTTTTTCATGAACTGGTTATAGCAATGGTTGTCTTTCCATTCTACCTAATAAATACTAAGTTTTCCTTGAACCCTGTATCTTTACAAATTTTTAAAACAGTGGTACTTCCAGAAATGGAGGTTTTTAGTTCGGTTTTCCATGTCATAAAAAAGAAAAAAATATTCTTCTTTATTGGCACTATATGATTGGTTGATAGATGCAGTTTAACTATGTGTTCTGTTTTTAATTAAAAGTTGAAATTTCCAGGTTTAAAACTGGAAAAAAAATAACAGAAAGAAGTTGAAGTTCGGAGTGGGTACATTAAAGTTTTTTCACCAGCTGCAACCTGAGAATCCAATATGGCCGACTTGTATGTGAAACTTTGTGATGGCAGCAGTAAAAAAAAAAAAAGTATCTGCCCAGACAATTTTTAACATATAAAATATTTCACACACACAGCACCTCAAAATCTCCTTCAGCGAACATGTTGGTATGATGTTAAAAGTACAGTGTGCAGAGAAATATGTTGGTTTTAGCTTGTCTCTTTAACAGTAATTAGCCCCAGCCACAGTGTAAGAAACCAACAGCACTGTAGTTCAGTGTCATCCACATTATATTTGATATATTTGATACATTTCTATTTACATTGCAAATTATTAATATTAAGATTTCTTATGTGTACCAGCAAGAGCAACCTAGAGTCTAAGCACTAGTACTTGTCCACAGTTTGAGAACCGACCACGACACATTAACCAACATACCTCAGGAACAGCCACAAAGCCAAAGTCTTGAGGCAGGAGGGACATGTTGGTGAGGCGAATGCTCCTCCTGACCAAATGGTAGATAGAACAGCAACCAAAGTCCACCTCAGTCTGGTCAAACTGCAGGTCTGAACATGTGACAATTGCCTGTACAGTAAAATGGGCAGGCTGCACCTACAAAAACGCATAAGGTTCTTTTTTTTATTTCAGGTAAACGTGAGGTTTAAAACAAAATGCTTGAATTACCACATTTTCATTTTTATTCCATTTGTATTACTCTGTCCCCACTCAATTTGGTTTTTATGAAGATGTTAAAACTAACAATACTTTAAATATTTGCTTTGCAAGTATATTTTCAGTGCTGTAAAAAGTATGTACTTCCTTACAAAATTCTTTTGTTTTTACTTTTATGACACACTGAAATGTTTCAGATCACACAAATTTTAATTATTTCCAGACATAGGTAACCCTTTCGAACAAAGTACTGCTTCATAATTGAGATTTAACTTAGCAAGGGAAAAAAAATCTATAAAAACTAACCTATCCCTCTGTTAATCCCCTGAACCTTATCACTGGTTATGCCACCCTTTATGGAAACAAACCACATCAAAAAATAACTTAAGTTGCCATCTGTTTTTAACATCACTGTTGAGGAATTCTGGCTCCCTTATCTTTGCAGACCTGTCTTAATTCAGGCACATTAGAGGGTTTTTGAGCATGATCCTCATGTCAAAGGTCATCTCCCAGCATCTCAATCAGATTTAGGTCAAGACTTTGACTCAAAAACAGTTAAGGTCAGCATTTCAAGAAGCACATGGTGAGAATTACAGAACGATATTGATTTTTTTTTTGCCTTATAAGTGGGAGAATAATTATACATATGCTTGGACTATTTTAAGAGGAGGACTAATATAGATTTGATGCTCCTGTAAATAGTTATATCAGCAGTATTCAAAAATAAACTCCACAGCATGTTGTCAAAAATGAATCATTCTGTCACATGGTGCAACAGTAAGCCCCCCAAAAACTGATTGTTTTTTTAATCAATCAACAGAGCTCTAAAGCACTAAACTGTGGTCAAGTTCAGAGCTGATCTTTTATTTTAGTAGAATAATTAAACAAAAAACTTAAGAAAACCTTTTTCTTCTTCTTGATTTGACTCAAGATGGCATCCTCTTGAATCATGTCAGTACTCAGCAGAGGACCATGCCACTGTGGCATTTCTTTCCCAGCTGCTGTGTTGTCTGCTGACCAAACAGTGAGTGTATGAATGTGTGCGACTGTTTCTGATGGTTTAATGCCAGGAACTCAGGGCCTAAGGCTGGGGGCAACAGCTTTGATTCTTCACAGGAACATCCTGGCTGAGTTTTTGGCTCCTCATCGGAGCCACGTACACCTCTCCTCTTTTTGCCCTTGTGGAGAAATGGACCATTGGTTGGTTGGCAAATGAGAGCAAGGTGACAGTTTGGCAAGAAGTGGAACCAGATTTAGATTTGCTGAAAAAAAAAAAAAAGAAAAAAAAAGAAAAAAAGCTGGCAGAAGAACTGCACAAATGTTTCAACGGCTGCTCTGGGTTCTTTTTTTTAAATAAAGGCTGTAGTTCACATATTTCAAAATACTAGATAAAACTTAAGACTATAAAATTTTGATATGAGCTTCAAAATAAGGCTGACTTGCAAATTGGGTCTATCCAACCAAAATGAGACCTGACCTGCTACTGAAAAAGTTTAGCAAGCAGGCAGATTCATAACGAAATTCTACCAATTAGCCCCATCACGCAGGCACCTGCAGTGCAACTGATGCCATTCCAATCAACACCAGAGGGGTGCAGTAAGTAAAAAAATCCCACCGTTCTGCAATCAGAAAGAGAACGGATGTTTGGCTAACCTAAAGCATTATGAATTCTGCTGTACGTTACTGCATTATTACAAGCATATGTAATTTACTCATTTAAGAGTATGCAGCAAAAGCAAACCAATGAACAAATTCAAAAATATAAATATAAAATATAAAGAGATTTAATCCAGTTTCTGGAGATAATCATTGCTAATGTCACTGCTGCTTCAAATTCACCCACTACTGCAGTATGCATTATGGTTTGGGGGTTATAAAAATCAAACTAATTAGGTTTATCATTTGGCAACTCAAATGCAACTCGAAAGCTTTAGAAGTTATGGCAAAATCAGCCAAATGGCTTGTCCACCAGAATATTTGCTATCGTCAGCTGATCAGCCTGATAATTGTACCTCTTGTGATGCCATTGACACAAATACCTACAATATTAATCAGTTATTTTTCCTCAAAGTGTTATTTAGTGTATTTTTTGCTACTTTTGTTGAAATCCATACCGCATGATCCAGCTGTGTTTTTCTATTGTCAGTGTGCATTTGTTAGTGAAAAAGAACCATAACTGGATAGTGTCTTAAACAATTAGCAACACAGTGTACTCCTCTCTCTTTCTGTTAAAGGCTATCACAAACAGCACAACGGAATAAATGAAGCTAAGAAACCTTGCAAAAACTAATTCGAAGCACAAGACTCAAAATTGTGATGTTTAAAGACAAACGTGTGGATGAATTTTAAAAATCAGGTACAAAAAAAATCTTGGTGGCATTCAGCTAAGACTGAAGATGAAGAAAAAGAAAGGAGGAGCTGCAGTCATTAGAGGAACCACCACATCCTTAGCAACAAGAAGGTGATGGCCTCATTAAGCAGGGATTGGGCTGTTTATTGAAAGAGTGGAAAGAAGTCACAAAAGAAGCTTTCCAACTGTTCACCTTTAAAGAAGTTGGTTTACATATTAGAAACAGAATTTGTTTTGGAAACATTTAAAGTAATAGTCATCTGATGTTTTCTTTTAAATTATTAATGTATTTTATTCAGCAGAAGAAGCTACAGAAATAATATTTTAAAGTTTCATTAAGGAAAACTAGAAATAGATAACAGATTCTTTATTTTAAATAGCATTCAAATAAGACATTTTTATAACATGTTTCTATTTAATTATGTTCACACTACTTAATAGGCTTATGTCCAAACTCAAATGGTGAAGAAACAAAAATGTTTAGATTTTTATTTTTCTCTGAGTTCTTCTACGTCCTGATGGATGTGGCTCATGAATATCAAAGTATTTAAAGAGGTATGTGATTCCAGATTAACAGGATGTCTATACAAAATGAGGAAAACATTCAGCCTTCTGTCATAATTAGCAAGAAAATGCATGAATTTGGCTGCTGCATGTCTATTTGAAGCAAATGAAGACATTTTCAGTGAAACAATGTGGGGTAACCTTTATGCTTGGCTTATTAGTGCCTGTGGAGTAACTGGGCCTTGAGGGCATGAGATAATTTTAGCCTGTTACCAGCAAAATAGGTTACAACCTTCAGTGGTGCTGCTTCTGTTTGTCACAAAGTAGGACTCAAGCAGCACACATACATGGGAAGTGCACTTTCCTCAGGATCACAATGAATGGGACATGTAAAATATGAGACCAACCTGTCCTGCTACTTGCACTGTCATTGGAACCTCCAGGACTCCTGTGTCATTGTCAAAAAAATTCTCTGCATCTTTGGACAGGGATTGTCTAAGAAGGCAGAGAAAAAAACTGTGAGAACAGTCGTTTATATAAAGCAACGCTTTTTATAGTCACGAGCAAAGCAGAGCAAGAATCTAATAAATGCTTAGAAACAATAAGCACAACAGTGATTTTACCAAAATATGTTTTTCCTTACAGATGCCAGATCTCAAGAGTCAAAAAGCTACGAGCCGCTCATAGGCTTGTCAGGGTTAGATTCAGATTCAGACCCTGAAGACCCATTAAGCTACTGTAACCCACGACTGTACGATCGGATTGCCAGAGAAAACAGGGGAGAGATGAAGAGTGCGCCTCCACACTACTGTAGGTTGTAGCCATGGTGATGAGAGACGTAAGTATGATTCAAAGAGGACCAGCAGTCATACACAGGCTTATGTAAAACTCTATTCCCTCAATATCAGCAAGACTTGAGAGCTGCCCTCATAATGATAACATATACACATACACACACACAGATTCACATACACATATACATACACACACACACACACACATATATATATATATATATATATATATATATATATATATATATATATATATATATATATATATATATATATATATATATATATAAATGAATGAATGAATGCCTTTATTAGTCCCCCAGGAGTGAAATTACATTTCAGTACAGCCCATCCAAGACAACAAAAAACATACATTAAAACATAAGATATGGGTAGACAGGAGTCTGAGGTTGAATCCGTCACAGAGGTGCCACCCTTTCATTAGATTGCCATTGTCCAGAAGCCATTGTCCTTGACAGTGATAGAGCGTTTATCAACCGGCCTCGTTCAAGTTTTGAGTCAGGTACACAGATGTCATGGGGGAAGAGAGGGGCAGAGGGAGCAGAGCAGCTTGTTCACATAACATCCAGGTGAAATTAAGATAGCCAGCCTTCCAGGGCAAGGGACCCAGATTGAGATAACAGCA
Organism: Anableps anableps; assembly: GCA_014839685.1. Classification (NCBI taxonomy): domain Eukaryota; kingdom Metazoa; phylum Chordata; class Actinopteri; order Cyprinodontiformes; family Anablepidae; genus Anableps; species Anableps anableps. Next base: position 10,494,258 of record CM026071.1, read on the forward strand.
ATTGTTTTGGGTAAGGCAGATTCTGTTAATTTTCTGCCTGAAAATCTCACTGGTACATCACAATGGTAAGTCCAAACAGCCAAATTCGTGGTCAATTCCACCAAATCTAAGCGTATAATTTCTCCAAGATTTCTCCCTTTTCACTTATTAGTCCAGGAACCACAACCAGCCTGCGATCATGTGCAAGGATCACATCAAATTTCCGATTCTGCTGATGTAGCATCTCAGTCTGTGTGTTGATCGGTCTGCAGATTCCATCACACATGCTGGTTAGCTTCACAATGGCCAGGACAGCTGCCAATGTTTTCTGAATTTCTCAATATGCCAGGTAACCGCCAACTCCAAAAAGCAGGATTATTGTTATCAAAAATCCAATTGTGTACACATCTTCAACATCCTCGACTGACAATATCGACAGACACACAATCCTCCACCTCTGCCACAAGTCCATTGAGTATCCAGAGAAAAATATCACGTCGGGACTCTTTTCTTTTACCTGTATAAACTGTTTCCTTTATGCTCGGTCTTGCTTCTTTTGCCCCTTTTTTCAGCTTTCTCCCCTTACGCACTTAATGCTGTCCAAAGTCTTGAAAACTAATAATGTCTGGAGTTTAAATGTTTGAGAGTTAACCACCAGGTCTTACGGTCATACAAAGCAGTGCCTGTATAATTGCCTGGACAGGTTTGTGTCTCACATTTTCCATCCCTCACCAATACTGCAAACCTTCTGTTCAACAACAACAACAACAACACCTCAAAAGCCAAAAAGGTCACTGCCTCTCTTGGCAAAATGAAATCTCTGCAATTACACAGTAATTCTTTTCCCCCTCCTTTCATAACTTGACAAGTGAGCATAGAGGGTATATTTAAAGAAGCACTGTTGTTCTGCCTACTAATAGCGTCGCTGCTGGAGAGTCACTCTTGAATTAGCTTGGCAGGGCCGAGTGGAAAAGCCTGGTGGGGCGTCGCCAGGCCCATATGTTCGGGAGAATTTGTGCTACAGATTTGCCGGTGTCCTGCACAGATTTGTCTTGTGTGCTCCTCCCCTTGATTGCCAGATTATCCATATCAACTCTCAGTTTTTAAGTCTTTTAATGGTATGCTTTAGATTTGTAAAAGACACAAGGGAAATTTTAGAAGCATAAAAAACATATCTCCAAAGTGTTTCACAGAAAATCATCCATGCTTCTCAGTACAGTCCAGCGTACTCTGAAAAGTTAGGACTATTTGTGATGTATAATAAAAATCAAAATGAGCATTTATCAGAATAGTAAATTTTTTCATGTGATTTAATAATACTGGAATTTATTTTATCAATAAAAAAGTGATTATGAAGAGTATTACAAACAGATCAAGAAGTTTTAGGATTTTTGACCTTTATGTGATCAAGAGTTAAAAATGACACAAAATAACAAATTAGTTAATGGCATGAAAACCAAACTAGCTATTTTGGTTCTGTCTTTCTGTCTTCTGTGCCCTTTAAAAGTTTCTGGTAATGATGCGAGCAGTGTGCTAGCGGGAAAAAGGACCGGGGAGAGCAGTTAGCCGTAATCTGTAATAAATCATCCTTGTAATCTCCCTTTTATCAGCCAGAACCACCGGGCTTGGTCCCACTGCCTGCTCTTCAGAGATTACAGCTAAACCGCTCAGACAAGCAATCCAATTCAAAGGATGCCATCATCAGGTTTACACAGCAAAAATAAGGAAACAGTGATGTCCACATGTAGATTGGGTAGCTGTTTTCAAGCCAAAAATCCTGGATCAAATGAGTTGGATCACATGGGTATGAAATAAAGTACACAGGCCAAACTAACAACAACAACAACAAAATAACAGTGCCTTACAAAGAAAAACCTGTTAAACTTGTTCACACAAGGATCTGCTTGTTATAGACCAACTTAAAGTAGTGCATCACTGGGAAGTCAAAGAGTATCCTGAGCTTTGAACATCTCATGGAGCACTGTTCAGTCCATCACTTAAAAAACTGAAAGAGTGTGACACAACTGCAAACCTGCCCAAATCTAAACTGGCAGGCTGGCAAGGAGAGCATTAGTCAGAGAAGCAGCCTAAAGCCCCATGGTAATTTTACAAGAGCTGCAGAGATCCAGAGATCAGGTGGGAGAATATGTCAACAGGACAACTATTTATGATATACTGACAAGAAGAACGCTATTGATTAAAAAAAAAAAAAAAAAAAAAAAAAAAAAAAAAAAAAAAAAAAAAAAAAAACAGAATATGGCCATCCCACACACCATCCCATCATTAAAACTTGGTGATGGCTGAATCATGCTGTGGGGATGCTTTTAGTCAAAAGGGACATGAAGCTGGTTAAAGTTGACAGAAAAAAGGATGAAGCTAAATGCTGCACAATCCTGTAATAAATGAGTTAGAGGATATAAAATAAGTCAGGGGCAGAGTTTCACTTTCCAGCAGACAGGAACGTAAAACATTCAGGCAGAGCTACAATGGAATGGCTTAGATCAAAGCTTATTCATGTTCTAGAATGGCAAAATCAAATCCAAGTGGGAATCTGTGGAGAGACTTGAAAACTGCTTTTCATAGCTACTCTCAGTCCTTGTGCTTGAGCTTTTTTAAATAGGAGGAATGGACAAAAATATCAAAGGTGGTAGAGAGACACATTTTAGAGAGAATATTTTGAAGATCAGGGATTGTTTTCCTTCCACTTTACAATTATTCACCACTCTGTGTTTGTGTATCATTTAAAATCCCGAAAAAGTATTGCACTTTGGAATTTTCTGTTGTAAGGGGACAAAATATGGCAAGGTTCAGGATATATCAATATTTTGGCAGGGCACTGGATACAGTCAGACTTGCCTGTTTTGTCTATTTTGAATGGAGGAACTCAAATTAATGAAGGTTAAGAGTAGGAATGAGTCTGATAAATTTATAATGAAATGATAATAAAATTATAATGAAACATACTGTGATTCAAACTAAGTTCTAGCAGGTAATAGCAGCATATGAGCCAGTACTCTGGATACTATGGAGAAGGAATTATGTAGTGCACAGAACAATACTGTGGATGTGTGAGGGAAAAGTGTGGGCTGGCTGGTGACAAATAAAGGTGGAGGAAGACAGGGAGAGAAGGGATGAGGCAAGAGAAGGCAGCTGAACGATGTGGGTAGCACAATCCTTCACAGGAGGAAGTAAGAGTGTGCTCACTCTCTCCCAGAAGCCCGAGGAGGGCAGAGAAGGCGCAAACACCTGTGTGAAGAATGAAAGCTATGAGTCATTTCAGAATCCAGATTTAACAGTGTATGTGTGTGTCTGCGTAAGCGTGTGAGCGTGGATGTGACAGTGAGTGGAACCAGTGCGGATAATGAGGATTTGGAAATCCAATCGTGCTCCGGCTGGGAGAATTGGCAGTGCCATTTTAAATGACACACTGCCTCTGCATAAAACAAAAGCAAACCGAGCAAAAATTAACAGATCGGAACAGAAGATCCAACCATGACAGAGGGAAAGGAGGGACACAGCTTGCTGATGTCCTGAACACATTATTTATTTTCTCTTCTCAGACTGAAAAATGCCAAATTCTATTTTGGGTGAAAGATAGTCTTTTGGTTAATGAAGGTCCTTTTTATTGTTTGTAACACTGAATTTATCTAGCCTGAATTTGTCGTTTCTCAGTATCGTCCTTACAACTGAATCGCAGACTGGAGCTTTTACGTTTCTAAACGATAAATCCCTGACTATATCCCAACCGATTAAGAGGCTGTGTGCCCTCAACATATGGAAACAGGCACGCTCATATGTTGTTTCAGGTCTTAATGGGTCCATGACCCACGAGATCATTCAGCATAACTTGCTGCCGTTTCCTCAAGCCTTATAAGACTTTACCCTCATCCTTACCATCACTCTCTATCCCTGTGGGTTGATGTACGGTCTGTGATTTATGTAAGCAGCCCCCATAGTTAGCCAGCGAGCCATGTAGCCATGTTTTGCACGGCCGATCACAGTTTGCAAAACAGTATTATGAGCCATGGACATTGTGTAGTTGATCTATTGCAACAATCAAGGTGTTTTTCACAATTTACATTTATTTTCACAGTGAAAGTGAGACTGAATTGGCTGCTGCTGTGTTTTGTCACCTATTCTATCAACAAGTTATATCAAAACAGACAGCAAATACATTAGCATCAGCTTATCAGTACACAAAAACATTGTCAGTCAAGGAAGCTGTGAATTTATTTAAGACTATAGCAGTTTGTGTCAAGTCATATAAATTTCTAGAAGCAAATTATAAAGCTATGCATGATTCGGGTGGAGACTGCAGTAGCTTTCCTAACCCAGTCAATTCATACTGGAGCAGGATAGTGAGGTCGTCCTACAATGCACTGACGACCTGCCCAGGGTGCAGGAAAGCCTTAAGTGACAAGTAACACAAGAAAACAAGGATGGACAAGTAATCTTTGACGAATTTTTTAATGTATTTTATTGGGATTGTATTTGGTAAACTAACACAAGGTTTGAAAGGGAAGGACAATGATAAGTGTTTTTCAAAATGTTTTACATAGAAAAAGTATGATGTGCATTTGTATTCTGTCATCTTTACTCCAGTACCCCTAAAAAAGTAAAAAAAAAAAAGGAAATATACCATAAACAAAACATAAAACAGTAATTCAGTTGTCAGATTTTTCTAAAATGCTACTCAGTGGTTTGCAAAAATCAAGCTTACTCTACGATTATATGTAGCTAAGCTTGCAACCACATCAGTTCATAAAATATTGCTTATGATATTTCTAGTTCTTACAACTTCAGCTATCATAAAAGACCAGTGACGTGGGTCTGGTGTCTTAGGTTATGCAAGCTGAATCAGGGCCAGCAAAAAACCCCCCCGAAAACAGTGGTGGATGGTTGAAAGCTATGCGAAGTTTCATAAGAACAGGGAGAGGCACAATGAATGTGGAGATGTACAGGAGCTAACACACAGAGATAGAAACCTAAAGAGAAAGAAGCATAGTTAGGCACAACGGTTACAGGTCAAGAAAAAAAGAAGGATGTGTGAGAGAGTAGGAGAAGACAACACAGGAGGCAAACGCAGCCAGAGTGAAAAAGTGTGATACAGAGGGAGTAGGTGGAAGCTGTAGTTTTGTTAGTGCTTGTGAAACAGCAGCAACAGCAGCAGCACGAGTAAAGCTGTCATCTAATCCTCGCGTTAAAACCTCCGCTGATTCAATATGACAGATTACTGACATTTTCCCCACTTTCCTCTCAAGTCCCCCTGCTATTTGATGACTAGCGCGTGCCGCTAACATTCTTTTTTGAAGTGGAGTGAAAATGTTCTCGTCGTTTCCAAAAACACATCGACCCAGCTATCAATATACAAAGCTGCTGAACTATGAAAAAAAAAAAAAAAAAAAAAAAAAAAAGGAGAGGGTGGGCAGAGGAGCACCCACGCAGAGGTTTTTACATATTGCATGCCTCTCACATTCGCCCTGGGGGTCCCCTGTCCGCTCTCCTGGCTTTCAAACCGCAGTTCAACTCCTGCCACTCCATCTATATATAGAGCCTGGATCGTTGTTGAAAGAATTACCAGGTCCTTCAAAGTCATTAGACACCATTATCAGAGCCTTCATAGCCCTGCTGTGACGAAGTAGCTCTTGTAACCCCTGTCTGTCGGCTAAATACAAATTTAAGCACTTTGTAAAACTGTAAGACTGCACTGCTTTCTAGCCAAAGAGCACAGCTAGCAGATAATCCCCTGAGGAATCCAACTGTAGGCATGGGTCAAGGTATGATAACTGTAAGTAAAAATACCACAGTTTCATAATATTAACACAAAAAATGAAAACAGTGTATAACATGATCTCTGGTTCTAGTATAGAATAGGGTGGTCAGTCTGACTTGGAAAGTACAATAAATTGAATCCACAGAGTATTTTCCAATAAGAAAGAATTACTCCAAGCGCTGAATGCATAAAGCAACATATTGACTGTCATAGGTAGATTACATGTTTTCTGTAACAGTTACTACTGACCAGAAGTACTGACATACAGTCCAATTTGTCTCTGTTGCATGGGGAAAAGGTGCAGCAGCTTTCTTTTAGCCAGCTGACTCGTCGAATGCAGCAACAGGTAGGGCAGGGGGAGCAATGTGTTATTTAATGCTCCATAAAACCCAATGGAAACTCCAGTACTTTCTCTGGAACCCCTTTAAAAGCAATGTAGGAAAGGTGCAGTGTTAAATTCTAAGGATTTTGAACCTTGATTAATACCGATAACCCTAGGTTAACTGGCCAAAACTAGCAAAATGGATAAACAGCACCAAACATTGCATGCCCATGGACTTTTATTAACTTCTATTTAGTGTTTTTTTTTTTATATGTATTTTAGCCTAACATGTATGACAACATGTTTAAAATAGTAGCTGAGGTGTACTACCAGAATTTAGCCTAAACAACAGCAGCAGTAGTCAAGGCTACACAAGTAACCACTTTTCAACTACAACTTAGACATGAATAGACATTTTCATGACTTGTTTTTAAGTACATGGCTGTTCGTCTTTTACTTTTTACAACCACATTTACAAGTTATTTAGATGAAAGACAGCCTCATCTTTTTAAGGTGTTCATTTGAATTATTATTTTTATTTATCATCATTTAAGCTGTTGTACTTAGAACCCGAGATTACCGTTACAACTCAAGTCTTTTGGCAAAAAAAATAAATAAATAAATAAATAAATCTATAGTTGACAAATTACTATTTCATAAGATTTAAAATACAAAGAATTGCAATTTTACAACACATTTGTTTTGATCCTGCAGAAAGAAAACTTCTAAAATATCAAGGAATCAAAGCCTGAGAGCTGACACCTATAAGTTCCCTCTGAAGTGCAAAACAGCTTGCACTTTAATAGAAGGTCAACAGAATCTCAACAAGCTCGCTTTACAATAAGATTATCCCTGCTTCAGTGGCTCCATTAACATTGCATCCTCTGTGTGTCCTTCCTTACCTTGGCATGAATTTCAGGCGGGCATTAAAGGTTGATTGAGCTTGGATGAAGCCAGTTTTTGGTATAACCTCAATGTGTTTCCTCATCTCTGGGCAGACCTCAAAGGTCACTTTTAAAGCTGTGCTTGCTCTGTCATGCAAAAAGTATACAGTTTAATTAGACTAATACTAACACAAGTTCTTTCATGTGATGGCCAGGTTATCCATGACAATCTATTAGTTTATGAAATCTTAAAAAAACCCACATAAATAGAAAACAAACATCTCTCAGGATAAAGGTATTTTTAAAACTAGATGTTGAAGTTCAGCCTAACCTGGGGTGTCTCTCTGGTGCGAAAATTAAGTGGGCAGTTTAGACATCAAACTGCTTGAAACCTGACACTTCTTGCCTTGACAAGTAAAATTAACAGTGGATATATAATATGATGTAAGTTAAAATTCAAACAAGCAAATGAATATCTCTTGTGATTCCAGTATATTATGAGGATTTATCGAGACAAAAAAGTTCCTTAACCAACATTTACAGGTTGCTCAAATCCCTCAAACAAATTTTATCCTTAACTTTTTGTTGCAACTTGAACTGGGCTATGAAGCCGGCATGAAATTTGGAGGTACCATTTATCAGAGATCATATAAAAACAGTTTATTAAAGGCATAAAAAAAATAGTCAGACCTTGAAGGATTCTATGAAAACAAACAACTGACTTTCACTTGATTGGTACCAATGTAGGTTACCTTGTCAAGAGCAACATCTAAAATAATCTCAAATCATTTAACAAACCTAATTTTCAGGCAACTTTTCAGGCAACTGGCAACAAGTCAGAGTTGCAGCTGAGGCATCTCAGATAAATGTCTCTTCATTTGAAGAATTCGCAAAGACATCCAACTAGAGAGAACCGTTTCGTGAAGGTGAGATTTGTACAGTAGAACATGTGTCTGCTTTCATCTTCAATAACACACAGATGAGAGAGGAACCGCAGAACAGACCAATACAGGCTTCTGTTTTTGATTCCCTTCCCTCAACTGAAATGACCCACTTAAACAGTGAGGTCAGCCAGATGCTTGCCTCCCTGAGGCGAGGGCTAGCAGGGACACTTGTGAGATATTCAGTCTCGGTTTTTGCTCCATCTAAATGACAACCTTCAAATAACTCTTGGTGGAATATTTATGGCAACATAATCAGTTTGGCCAAAGAGTCATTTTAATTAACGGGGTCGTTTAGCTGATCTTGTAGTTTTTACTTGCAGAGTGGGATCATTTTACTTCTGAACCAATGCCTGTTTATTTAAAGGTGTGTTGGGTCTGATGAAACCTTTGGTTATATAAATATCTGAAATACAAATGCTGGTTTCCTAAAATGCATGCTTTTACATTACTTTCGAAAGAGGGAAATAATAATTCATCATAATAAACAGCTATTTTAGACATTAGTCTCTTCAAATTTGCAGAAACAACTTTAAGAAGTACAACACTGATAAATACAAAGTGTAAAAAGCCTAAAAATCCTGTCACATGGTAAAAAAAATATATAAGAATCCAACCTTTAATTGGAATATAATTACTCAGTGAGGAAAATAATCCTATGTTAATATTTATTTGTTTTTTTAACATAATTATCTGTGCCACAATTATTGGCAACCCTTCTGTTAAAACTTGGTACAAGTCCCTTTTGTCAACAAGACAGAACTGAGTCTTCAACTATAACATTTCAAAAGGTCCAGAGCCCCTGCTCCTGTCTTGCGCTCTTATTCCAAAGGTTTTCTAGAAGATTTGGATCTGTGGACTGAAACGGCTATAGAAGAAGATTGATTTTATGTCTGGTGAACCATTTCTCTGTTGCTTTTTGGATCTTTATCCTGCTAAGAAACCAAATGAAAATTCTTCTTTGCCAGGGGCCAGCACATTTTTTTTAAATGCCCTGGTGTTTCAAAGACTGTTCCTAGAGTCTTTGCCAGAGAAATAGCCCCACTGATCCTGTACCGTACTGAACAGTGGACATGAGGTGCTTTGTTTTATGCCAGACTTACCAGGTGTGTTTGCACCTGAAAATAATCTTAGTTTGCTCTGACCAGTTGTTCAGTATAAAAAGTCTCCATAACATCTACTAAACTCCGCACGATATGCTTGACAGAAAATGTCCGTATGTGAGGACAGAAAAGGCTTTTTTGTGGCACAACTGTTTGGCATGTAGATAACATCCAGTGGTTGTTATGGAGACTCTAAGATACTCTGCTGCAGTTCTCCAACAATGAGCTTTAGCGACTTTTTTTTAACCTCCATTACCATCTGCTTGACTGTGTGTGGTGGTAAAATAAGCAGCCTGTCTAGTGGCAACCGGCTAAGAAAATTGGACCCTTGCGTAAGTAAGTAAAATTAATTTATGTAGCACTTCTAATACAGAAGATTCACAGCGCTTTGCAAATTAAATTACATGCACATCTACATATTGTAAACCAGTGCAAACATTTAAAGAAAGTGCAATGCAGTTAGTCAGGGTTTGAGATATTGTCTGTGAAAACAAGGAGGTTTTAAGCTGAAGCTCATACAAACGGTGGAAACCATTCCACCATGATGACGAAACAGACTCAGAGGCTCAGGTGTCTGACCAATCAGGGATCTATATGTAATAATGAGAACTTTACACTGGATCCTGAAACTGAATGGAAGAAAGTGTAATGTCATATTTATCCACTGGAGGAAATAAGGATTTATGTTACTAATTAAAAGTTACCAGAAACTCTGCTCAACTTTATAAACTATAAGTAAAAAATATTATGTTTCAGCTACATTTATTTAAGGTAACAAATAAGTTTGGCACCAGTGATTTTTTTGTTAAAAAACAATTATTACTTAACTTAGGATTTTTGTCCACACTGAACAAATTTACTCAAATGCAATAGAAGATGAATTTATTGTGAGGCTTTTTACATATCTTTACCAAAGTTGCCAATGAATATGATCTGGATCTTCCCTCTTTTATATCACAATCCCCTGTGAACAAGTGTCGATTTAATAAAAACATTGTTCTGGTTAAAAAAAAAATTAACAATTAGTTTTGGAATAAACAAAGAGAGTAGTTATATTTTCACACAGGACCAGGTGGGTTTACATAGCATTTTTAAATTAATCAATCAAATCATAATTTGCTTATATCTATCTTTTTAGGGTGACAAAAAAACAATAACAGAAGAAATCAGGGACCAGATTAGAGCACTGTTTACTCCATGTCACTGGAAGACAGATTCTGAACTTTAGGGAACTACAGTTAATCCTATTATGCTTTAATTTGAGCCCAAAATTTTACATATCACCAAATTAGCAACTCAAGGAACAGAATTTTTATTAGCAATGCTTTGTTTATTGTAACATCAGCAACACATTGATCCTATTCCCAAAAGCTAAATAAAACAGGCTTCAGGATGCACTGAGGTGTAGCTCGCACACCAGAAATGCAGTGAATAGAAAGAAACCAATGACAGAAGAGTTTGTTGAAGAAAAAAACCCAAGATTGTTTGTGTTTTTAAGGCCTTAGTTTAGGCAAGAATGTTTAACCCTCAAACTGGTGCCAGCGGAGGAGGGCTTCAAAGTCTCGGCTGAATGTTTGAAAGAGAAAGAAAGAAAAATTCTGCCAACTGTGCTCAGAATATTCAAATCTCTGGCTCACAAGCAAAAGTCAAAAACTGCATATCTTAAAGCTTCTTAAAATTCGTTCAATTAGTCAGAGAGATATTCAAATCTCTGGTACACAGGCTAGGGAGAAATATTCAGTCGTGCTTTGTGTTGCTCTTTTAACTAATCTGTCACAAGCTAAAGACTACTTGTGGGATGGTTATCTATTTAGGGGGGGAAAAGTGACAATTTTAGATGATGAAAGCAGTGGCTTTCTCATTGTTCATCCAAAAAGCCTGCCAAGCTATTTTGTATTCAGATTATTGTCTTGGAGGCAGAGTGACATATTGCATAGTTTGCTGGTCCAAGCATTAGCATTTCTTTACTTGAAAAGCTGCACTTCATGCTGACACTGTCATCATCATGTTGTCACATGTGCTTGTGTGCCAGTGCACCAGATGGCAGTTGTCACAAATCCCTAACCCTCACACACACACACACACACACACACACACACACACACACACACACACACACACACACACACACACACACACACACTCCCTTCCTCACAATGATGTGACACAATGACTGTAGAGGTGATGGACCACTCTTCTGCAAATGGTACTGCCCCTGGTGCATTTTTAACATTTGCTGTGCATCAAAATGCATCATATCCATAATCAAAAAGGATTTATTTGAGTTCTATGCTGTTGTAAAGTAAATCAAAGAGGACTTCAAAGATGTGCTTCCAACTTACATTATTATTCATTTATGAACATTTATAAGCAGCTTTTTTTTTTTCCATTTAATCCATGCATTTGCATAATGCCATATCATGATCCTTTGACCCTAATAACTGTTAGATTCTTATGTTGTGTTGAAATGTGTTATTTTCTGTCCATTTTAATAAATGCCGACTTGCGTCTACTTAATAACAGCGCCTGTCTTGGCAGAGCTGGATGTGAAGGAGTTTTAGCTTTACTAACAGCAGATCAGCCAGGATGCCACATCAACGGCGCTTGATTAACAAACAAAAAAAAAAAAAAAAAAAAAAAAAAAAAATCATGTATGGCTGTTTTTCAGTATTACAGGATGTAAAACAGAAACTTGATATACACTGTTAATTTCTTCAGTTAACTCAACCTGCATGGCCATGGCCAAGCAGATGCATCAAACCCTTACATCATCAGTTGTAAGGCAAAGTGGTGGGAGCAGTGCTTTAAACCATGTTCACACTGGACTCTGGAGCAGCAACATGTTCTCTTGAGTGACAAATGATCCCTGTCTGTCTGGCAATTCATTGGTTGAGTCTGGCTTTGGCAGCTGACAGGAGAACAACACTTGCTTGACTGCATTGTGTCAGGTGCAAAATTTGGTGGGGCTGTTCTTTAGGGTTGGGCTTCATTGGACCTTTAGTTCCAATGAAAAAAACTCATAACTCTTAACGTCTTAATTTCATGTTTCCAACTTTGTGGGAATAGTTTGGAGATGTGTTCCAACATGACTATCCAACAGTTCACAAAGCACGGTCCACAGAGACATTGATAAGCGAGTTTGGTGTGGAAGAACTTGACTGGTCTAAACAAAGACAGAGTTTGACCTGATATCGTATTAAAGTCTTTGGATTAAGAATGGGATGTTGCTCAAGTTCGTACATGTGTGAAGGGACACTAGCAAATACTTTCGGCAATATAGCTCATGTTCAGGATTTCATATGGCCTAGTTTATCTTATCTTTTATTTATCTAAACATAATCCTATGACTGAAACATAATCCTATTTTATAATTTGCTCCTAAGCACCCCAGTAATAGACTGGCAACTCATCTAGGGTGTACCCCACTTGTCTTGCTGACTCCAGGAGATAGGCACCAGCTCCCAGACAACCTGAACAGGATAAAATTGGTACAGAAAATGGTTGGATGGATGAAAGGTTGTTAAGCTTGCAGCTCTGCAAAAACCTTTTTTTTTTGGTTGAAAAAGTCTGAAAAATGCTGACATTCTCTCTCAGGGCTCAGTGCCTCTTAAACTCTCTCCCACATGCTTGTCTAACAGCTGTGAATTAGACAGTGTTCAAAACAGATCTGTAATAGACTAAGCCTGTTTTGTTACATAAAACTTGATTTATTGCACAGACAGTGCAGATTTTGACAGAAAAAAGTGTGTTCAGTGTAAATGCTGAAAGGGCTGGAAGTGAAAAGCAACAATAAGTTCTCCAAGACAAGAGACTGATGTCCAGAGAGTGATATGTATGTGTTTGGTAAATATGGTGGAGTTACATTTATTTTTACAGAAAACACGACAACTATTTTATTGTATTAATTCTTAGAAATCTCTTTCACTTAAAGGTTACACAATTTGAAACTGTTTAGCTTTAGTTTTAAAATAAGCTTGTTTATTTAATGTATGGTGAATTTTTTTTTTTAAGTATTCTTACCTCTTGAACTTTTTCACATTTTATAACCACAAACTTGAATTTGTTGGTCTGTCACATAATTTCTAGGGAAATCTAGGGATGTGACAGACCAACGCAACATAGTGCATGAGTGTAAAGTGGAAGGAAAAGGACACAGGGTGTTCCAAATTTGTCTATGTATCAGCTTTGCGCATGTTGAGACTGACAATTCTACCCATTCCATTTTGGAAAAGATCTTAAACTTATTCCTGTTGCATGGATTGCAACAGGAATAAGTATATTGATGGGATATACATCAAGTCTTATAACAGATTCTTGGATTTAGGTTTGGACTTTGGTCTGAGCCAGGAATGCTGTCCTGCTGAAAAGTGAGAGCCCGACCCAGTCATGTCTTCGGCAGCCTCTAGAGCAACATTCACACTGTGCAATGGTCTCTGTGATCTTTCTTTGTGAAAGAAAATCTCTGGTTGTGACATTGACTATGTAGTCTTTTGGAGGGTCAGACTCACTGACCACCAATTCAGCTCTCCCACAAGCAAATACAGCCTACAACAAATATTAAGCAGTGTCAGAAACGTTCTGGCATAATCATGCTGCTTAACTGCTGCTGCCACCAGAGTCGGATTATCATCCTCTTTAGAGCAGACATGAGCGCTTCCATGACTGTCTGTTTTTCCTCATCTTCCTGTCCCTCTTTCTAGGATCTGAGTCTAATATTAAGCTTGTTAACACCTGTAATTTGGTGTACATTTATTGTTGGCCTGATATCTCTGTCAGAATCGCAGTACTACTGCAGCAAGAGTTTGTGCAGTTTGACACGAACATCACACAGTGTGAGTAATTTATATAATTTAGAGCTAGAAAAAGTGTGATATGTTCCAGCCCTGTATTAATTTTGAAACTGCAGTGTGTTCTGGAGTTAACAGGTTTTCACTTAGGATTGCACTGCATTTAGCTCCATCCATCTGTACCGCATTCTTCATTTTCAGAAGATGGGATGAACAATGCTCTGTTTAAAGCTTGTTTGGTAGCTTAACCGTGCTTTAAACTTTTAAACAACTCTATTCAACTCTGTTTGTTTACTGATGTTCTTGAACAAACCTCTGATGGTTAAATACAAATATATGGCACACTATTCAGAAAACCTTGTATCATGTTATTTCCACTTCACAGCCAGGCTTTACACCACATAAAATCTCCGTGAAATACAGTAGTATATATAGTTATGATGAAATGTGAAAAGGTTCAAAGGCACTGTTTAGACTGCACTGCTGTCCTTTGTTTACACATTAAAAAATGCATCAGTTGTTTAGAGTTTTCAGGTTTCTCAGTCTTTAGGACCCACCTGCTCTGAATGATGATACTGTCTTGATAAAGGTGATCAAACATGCAGATCTTCAGGTCAATGCTGGGCTGAACTACCCATACAGGGAGGCTGACAGCCACACCTCTGACCTGGATGGGTATCTGTTTGAAACCATCATCAGTCAGACATAAATCTTGATCAATAATCATTAAAACCATCTTAGATATGTATGGTTCTGCTAACATCCAATGGCACGACATCCGTCAACAACGTACTGGTTTTGTGTTTGTGTCAGAAAATCTGATGTAGAAGTCCATTTTTGTCTCTCCTGGAATGGTTGGCGTGAATAAGAGCTCTAGCTTGACACTTTGACAGGGTCCAACCTCTCCCTCTCTTACCTGGAAAAGTACACAACATAGCAGGTACACATAGTATAAGGAAAAAATGAAGTTTTTGAACTCATTTCTACAAAACATTTGTAAACAAGTGTAGGGGTTTTTCATAAATCTTCAAATCCTATTTTTTATGTGAATTTCAGTGAAGGGTATTGTGAACATAACTTAATTTAGGTTTTAAGCTTTAGTCCAGCTTCGTCCAAACAGCAGTGCGTGTGAGCTAGTTTAGTGTACTGACATAGGTTTTAGCTCCCGTGTTCACAGATTAGAGCCCCAGATTGGAGCGTGTCACAGACGTCTGAGCTACAGTTGGAGCTATGAGCCATCTACAGTTTTGTCCCGGTGCCCATTTGTCACATGAGAACTATGTGTCAGAATAGCTGTTGTCAACAAAACACCCAATTAAAACATGCATTATTTGATTTATGTTAACTGATCAACAATCGCCTTTTATTGTAATATCAATGTATAGTCCAACATGACATGTATATTCAAAATATGCATTGTTTTTATCATTTAAATCTTTTATGTCCTTCATTATGTGTTAGCACATGGTGGATTTTAGGTGAAATTATTGTAAGGAAGAGTTGCAATCTTAACTCTGCATGCAAGAAAAAAAGGCTGTGTTCTCCTCCATATACCAGCAGCACATTTAGAACAATAATAAAAACATAAAAAAGCATGAGCCATTGATGCAGCAAGAGACTTGATAGTTTGATGGATAATCTACAATTTAAGATGCAGCCGTCAACCATTCGATGTGCACACATCAGTCAAAATGACAACAAAGCTGACGGGAATGCAGGCGCGTGCAACACACACAGTCACAAAAAGCACAGAGGGAGAGGTGATGCACCATTAGACCCCCACTAGAAAGATGTAATGAACCCTGATTGGCTTCACAGCTTTGTCTGGGCCACAAGGCACAAACAACATCATGGTTAGAACAAAAAAAGAGCCCAGAGTCTTCTACAGTACCAATGTAGTCAAGAAAATCAATCTTTGCCTGCAGAATAGATCGTTTTCTATGAATCAGATCAGCAGTTTGGACAAAAGAACAAAACAAATGCATTTCTATTGAAGAAATCTGCTGAGAAAATCCATTCTTTAGTGTGAGGGGAAATCTTTCTGTATCTCACAAGCTCAAGGTTTTTCCTCTTCCATCACTATTGAGGATACCACAGCCAAAATGTATTCTTTGTTTAAAAAGAATCTTATAAAGAAGAATATAATAAAAGTTCGAAGCTTCTAACTATGAGAAATTATTAACCCAAAGCAGGTTTCCCACAGTGTAAAAACACCATTTACATCAGGTAGTATAACTTATGCATATATGATATATGCAGAGTTAGATGTGGTCTTTATAAAATGTGCTTTAAAGCATTTCCCCAAATTAATATAAACTAAAGTTAGATACATATTACATAGCTACATATTTATTACAAATAAAATATGAGATATTATTCTACACTTACACTTCCAAGTGTTATGTCACAGGAGTCCAAGAAGGTCTGGTTTATGTGTTTGTCCATATCAGAGCAAAGGCAAGTCTCAGTGACAGATTCTGCATCTGCTTCTGTATAAAACAAATACATGACAGAAGCACAGTGCATGGGGATGATGATGGTGATGGTGGTAATGATGGGTAATTGCATTGTGTTTTTGGGGAAGAAACAGATCTTTATACAGAAGCATCCAACCCAGTAAATGCAATAGCACTAAAACACAGGCCTAGTGCTGATCAGTAGCTTTAGCTACTCAACGTGAAGATTTAACAAACTCTAAAAACATACAGTTAGGCCCAAAATTATTCATACCCCAGGCAGACTTATATTTAAAGTAACGTTTGTTTGATTCCTATCCTCTAATTTAGGTTAATTTACCGCTTCTTCTGTTACTGCATAATTCTATAGGTGTTTGTTCATAGTTTCAGAGTCTTTATTATTAGTCTATAATTATTAATCTATAATTAATTGTAATAAAAAAATGCTATTTTTCTGAAGACTGAAATTGATACGAGAGTCTACTAAGCAGATGGCAGCAATACTGAAAGACCTGCAGCAACTGGTACTGGTTTAATTCTACATGTGAAAACAATCTGCTGTGTTTCCAGCTGTCTAAACAAAGAAACAGGGTTGCAAAAAGATTTTTTCTTCCACAGTGAACATTTAGGGTTGGCTGAAATCTACCAAAATCTAGTGGGTGATTGTGTTATGGTCTGAAGGAACTATGTTTGGCCCTCAGTTACAAAAGTTGATATGAAAAGGTACGTTCTTTGCAGAAATAGCCAAAAGCTACCCCACGATTTCCACTGAGAGACATGGTGGTGGGATTTTTTGTCAAGGTGTATGAAATTATCAGTCAGTTTTGACCCTATACGTTCAAGTGTCTACAAGAAGATTCATTTTTCAGGATCCCTATGAGATTACACATACATTCAAATCAACAAAAGAATAACTTTACTAAAAGAAAAAGTTTAGGAATGACCGCATCAGAGTCCAGAAATACATTTAACAGGAAATCTGTGAGGTCACCTGAAGATGGCCGTGGACAAAAGATGTAATCACAATCCCACAAATTTGGCAAATACCACCAAGTGAAGATGTGGCACGCTGGTAGATTCCTACTAAAGAAAACTGAATGCAATTTCCCCAATTAAAGGGGGCAACAACAAAAACTTTAGAAATGATTTTGATATAAATATTTTCAGTCTCAAAAACCCAGTATTTTAACAGCAGTGTGGCTGTATTCTACACATTTGAGAACCAGCACCACAGATAAATGAGAAAACCGTCACCAAAATGGCACTGCTTTCAAGTGTTGCAACTACTGACTTTCTGAAAATGTAATTAATCAGATGTGATTGACCAACAGAGAAAAAAGAGAGAAGCAAGAAATGGAAATGCAGAAACACAACTTCCAAAGCCAGTAGAGCAGAAGCAAAAAAACTGAATTGCTTATCAAAGCATCAGTCGTGAAGAGTGCTGAGCACAGCGATGAAGACTTTCGATGTGAGAGAACATTAAACAGGAGATGCATCCTTGTCGCCAGCAGTGAGAGCAAGGTGAACCCTGCGCTTTCTGTATGTCCTCCTTTTTTTTCTCTTCTCACAAAGACCAAATGTCCCAGCACTGATGAAGAGATAAAGCCAATACTCTCTTCCTATGTTCTGGAAGCCGTTTTATGTAAACTCTAGGAATGAAGATTTACAAAACAGTTTTCAAATACAACTAATCTGCATAGTTATTCCAGATTTAGACACAGCAATACTCTGAGCATACATGCTAATATGCTGGTAATATTTGCCATCTGCTGAATTAAAACGGTGCCCATTTTAGACACCTTTCACTCGTGCCAAACTCTTGGTGGTGCAAAATGAAAAGTCAGATTTTCCTACTCTGCAGTATCAGCAGGTCTGTTAATGTATTTTGTAACAAATACACTGCCTTGCAAAAGTATTCACACCTCTTGAATTGAACTACATTAAATTTTACAACCACAATCTTCAATGTATTTTACAAGGATTTGATTTGATTTTTCAAATAAGTGCTGAATTGTGAAGTTGACAAAAAATAGCTTTCAAATCTGTCTGGAAACCGAGTTTTGGAACTGTTTGGAAAGTGTGGCTTGCAGTTGTATTCAGCCCTGTTTACGCTGATATGTCTTAATAAAATCCAGCACAATCAACTTCCCTTCGAAGTCACAAAATCAGTGAACAGAGAACTGTTCTGTGAGGGCCTCAGAGGTTTTTTAGAATACATTTATGAACAAACAACTCTATTGCAAACTTCAAACACCTTACAGAGCACTGTAGAAGAAGGTGCTGTGGTCAGAGGAGAGTAAAACTGAACTTTTTAGCCAACATTAAAAAAAACGTTAGGTATGGTCCGAAACTAAAACTGCACATCACCAGAAACAGATCACTCTAAAGTGAAACATGGGGGAGGCAGCACCATGTTATGGGGAGACTTTTTTTCAGCAGGGATGAGGAAGCTTGTCAGAGTTAATTCAAAGATGGATGAAGCTAAATACAGGGCAATCCTGGAAGAAAACTGTTAGAGGCTGCAAAAGCCTTGATACTGAGGTGGAGATTTTGCTTTCCAGCAGGACAACCACCGTAAACATACAACGATAACTACACTGGAATGGTTTAGATCAAAGCATATTCAGTTGATAGACTGTCACAGTCAAATTCCAGAACTAAATCCTTTTTAAAATCTGTGGCTCTCTTTATGTGCAAAGCTGATAGAGACATACCCCAACATAGCTGCAGCCCTAATCTCAGCATAAGGTGTTTCTAAAAATTATTGACACATAGGGGGCTAAATACACATGCCTGCTGGATTCTTGAGAGTTCTAGTGGTAAAAACTTTGTACTAGTCTCACCTAATTTGTTTAATATCTGTATGAAATACATCAAATTTAAGGCTGCAAAATGACCAGGTCTGGAAAAGTTAAATGGTAAATGATTTTGCAAGGCTCTCTACAATTAATTAGTAATTTATTTTAGAAAGGGATGCATCTTTCACATTCATAATAAGATCTTCCATAACTGTTGTTTTTGTTAAACACTGCCATTTGTCTTGTATACACTGCAGTATTTTTACCAGGTTCCATTTGCTGTGATTCCTGAGAAAGACTCTGCGGCTTTGGCTGGACCTCCTCTGAATCCAAAGAATCAGAACTCTGGTGATCACTAGAAGTTGTGTTTTCACTGTATGTCTCCTATAAGCAAAACAAAAAACAAACAAACAAACAAAAAAAAAAACACCCCAAAACACAATAATTTCATTCTGAATTTAAAAGTTCTGGTTGTAGTTTATACATAACATAAAAAGGGAGAAAATTTTAACAACTTGTGACACAAAAAAAATCGTTGTATTGCTATAAAAAATGAATCTCTCTTTCAGTCAGAAAGCATGACAAATAGAGCAGCTTCTGAGTTTTATATTGATGGCTGACCGGGTCTGTGTTGGGAGAAACCTGGGGTGGCATCTGGACATGGCTGCTTTCTGGACACAGATGTGAGGAGGTGTCCAAGCTGAAGAAGGTGGTCAGTGCTCCCTTGTTTGTCAAAGTGATAGTCCGTGAAATAGTCTCGCCCACCACGTGTGAACCAAAGTCAACGGACTGGCAGTCTACCTCCGGCTAGAGAAAGAAAAGAAAATATTCACTGATAAACACTGTATATTAGGGGAGTTAATTAGCAAGTACTGACGAGCTGCCACCTCATGTTCACTTAGGTTTTGATGCATTAATAAATAAACTGATTGAAGTAGGTGATCTTAATTACACTGGTGTACCAAGTGAGATAGTCATTAAGTGTTGTTTCTATGAAACAGGATGAAATGAATACAGTGATTAATAGTTGTGTCCTGGTTTTTTATCTTCCTCTTCTGTTCTCTTGGACAGTGCTATGAAGTTTCACCTGTGAATAAACATCTCTCCTGTGTGTATCTGTACCATATGCGGTCTTTTTTCCTGTGCCAGGTTGTCCTCAGTTCCACTGTTCTCATGCTTATAGTCTTTTGGCTTTTTGATGCTTCTTGGTTTTTATGCTCTCAGGATTTAGGCTTGTTTGGACTGAGCTGCTGTGTACCAAACCTGTGAAGTTATCACTCACTTTTTTTTATGCTGTCTGTCTCCAGTCATACAACTGAGTCTATGTAACAGACACACATATCTAAACCCTAGATGCACACTCTACATGTGTGGTAAGGTCAGAAAACACACACACACACACACAAAAAAAACATTTTTTTGAAAAAGGAGAAATGAACCAAATCAGATTAGAAGACTAATAAAATAACAGGTAAAACCATTCTTGTGGTTTTGCCTGACTCCACTCACGCTGCATTTCTTTGTGGCGCATCTGACAGGCACAGAGAAAGGGCCCTGGGTTGATTCAAACTGAAATTCTCCCTCCAAGTCTTTATTAATCTGCAGAGATCAGATAATGTACAACTATGTTGTTAGAAAATTTAAAACTGGGTTCTGACTTCAGATGAAACAAACTAATTGTGAAAAAAAAAAAAAAAAAAACAACTAAAAAACACCAAGAAATGAAGCCATGAACAGATACATGTTGGAATAATAACACTTTAAAGAAAATCACTTCCCTAAATGTTTTGCTCAGCATTTTGGGATAGTATATACTGATGAGAAGATTGCTAAAATCAAACATGCATCACAGGAAGTGAGCTTATCTTCAAAGTATTATTATATTTCAGTTTTAAAATCCTTCTCAAAACACTAGATAAACCAGTTTGACAGGAAATTGCTATCGTTACTCTAAGGTTTATGTGAAGTTTAAACTAAAGAAATATATAAAACATTAAAGTTGAGAGTTTGCATTTTTTATAGTCCAGTATGATTAGCGAAAAAAAAAAAAAAAAAAAATAAAAAAATAAATTAAAAGACATTGATAAAAAGTGACACAAAGACACAAACAAAATGTAGCATTACTCCACACATCTCTACAAGGACACCTTGAACACATAGCAGCCTTGAAATTCTATAAATCTGAAGCTCGACTGGTTTCTTGGGTGACAAATTTACTGAGATGTCAATATAGGGCACAGGTGTTTTTTAGGCTTCAAAGGTCCCTCAAAGTTTTTCCGGGTCTTTTGAACTAATTTTAACTCATTAACTTTCATTTTAACTCATTCTCATGAAAGAAAATGGACAGGCTATTTTAGAAAACTATTTGAACAACTTTTAAAAAACAAAAACTACAAAAAGTTAAGACTGACCTATGAATCATTGTTACATGACACAACTGAAGACACAACTGAACTCAATGAAAAAACCTGTGACATGTTTACACTGTTCAGTTTAAATTGCATCTTCAGGCAACATATTGATTAGCAATATGTTTCAAAGACACAAGCTGTATCTTTTTCTTCTATTCATCTAGGACAAGTGTGGGCCACAGGCCATTTGCAGCACTCGGGATGATCTTGCACAGCACACGACAGTGATTCACGAATCTTACAAATTTAGCCCGCCAGCACAGGCCGCAGATGCAGAAGGATGCTTTTTAAAAGTTTTTGGGGTGGGATTTTCACTGACAAATTAAAATCATCCTAAAATAGAAATTCTTGGTGTGACATAACATATTTGTCCATGTTTTGTGTTTTCACTTTAATTCCATGACAACAGAAATCTAGCAACCTTTATTCAAAAGCAGACTTGAGCACACCCATTCATTAAACCTGGAAAAATATAGCAAACATTTTCAAAGACAGAAGACCTATTTTCCTTTCTTGCTGCTTATAATAATAAATCCAAAAAAGGTCCCACAAAAAAACATAGAAAACAGTTGACCAAAAAATTTTGTCAACAGTATTTGGTCTAATTAGACAAACATCAGACAAATTTATCTTTCATATCTACAATGATTTCCAGTTTCCTTTGCAATAAAAACCAGGCTACTTTGTTCATTTCATTAAAAATTTTCCTGTTTACTTTTTATGGTAAAAGTGTAGAAAATATGCCCTTTCTCTTGAAAGCATGAGTTTAAATTTGTGGCCCATATGCCAAATGGTTTAGAAACACTTCTAAGGTAATGCTAAAAGATAACACTGTTAAAACAAATAGAAAATAGTATTTTAGTACCAGAATACCGGCACAACAAAATAGCAAAAGATAAAAAAGAAATGGCTTGGGTTGCTTAAATGGTCAGGTGCAAGAAACTGAAAGACCTTAGAAAAGAAGAAGAATCATTACTTTGCACCACTTTGAATGATTACAAGCAGGTAATAGAAAACACTCTGTCCAAATATGCAGGTCGTATTGTATTTTTTCAGCCTTTTGGTTTCTGAATGTAGTGCTGAAAGGACTTACCAGAGGTTGGAAGATAATCAGTATGTCAAATGACATCCCAGCAGGTAAAGAACCAGAAGACTTAAAGCTGAAACAAAATCAAAGTCAACAAAGAACAATGATTAGTATTTTTAGACTGACTGATTTTAGACTAAGATTGATATCTAAATATGAACTACAGTAAAAGACAGTACACCCTATATCAGTTCTAGAGTTTAAATGTTTAAAGGATCTCACTTTAACCAAGTTCCAAAAATCCATTCAATCTAATTTTAAGAGTACAAAACCCCAAAGAACTCCACTGTCATTATTTATTAAACAGGGATGCAGTCAAAATAAAAAAGGTCCATGACCCAGAAATGTAAATAGCATAAATTATGTAAAATGACAAAACTTAAAAAAGGGTTAACTTACTAGTCCCCAAGTCTGTAAGAGTTTGTTATATATAGTATATAGTTCATGTTTATTTTCATTGACACAAAAAACAGTTTGAAGGAATGAAACATTGAACCCGAGTCTCAAGTACGACCATAAAAATGGACATTAATTGTGATTATTATAATTATTACCCACTCTGTGAGAAAATTAAAAACAGCCTACACAGAAAATACAGACTCTGTGTGATAACTTAGTTTTAAAGCAAAAAAACAAATAAGGCAGGAGGAAAGGAAATCAACACAAGAACAGGAGCAATGAACAATCTCCTGAGAGTGAAGCAGATACACGAAGATGGAGCGAGGTCAAAAGTTAACTTGATACTAAGTTGGGCTCTTCTACATATAAAAAGAAAAATATTTTTACATGTATAATCAAATTATCAAAAAAAAAAAACAAAAAAAAAAAAAATTTAATGAAAAAAAAGGACTACTTTTAGGATAAGTAAAAAGGCCTTCCTAAGCACAATGTGTATCACATGTTTGTGCCTTAATCTTTTTCCACTGAACTTAATGACCCACTGCCCTTGTGTGGACATGGAGGGATCAGTCAATACAAATATAGCAGCTAACCAGACAATGAAGCTGAACATCTCACAAAATTCAATGAATAAAAAAACATGAATAGAACTAAGAATTGTCAGCAGTTAAAGAATTAGGTGGATGTTCACTTGGTTGTTAGGCTTGGGATACTCCAGTATCCTCAAACAGAGTTAAATCAAAGTGAAAACAGCTGCAGGTCAATGTTTACATATGGGATGTGCAAAGCTGATGAAATATAAAACCTGAAAATCTGTTACTGTAAAGGAATAAAGTGATTCTTGCTCAATCTCATGTCATTATTTACATTTTCTGATGCAGAACCAAAAAAAAAACAAAAACAAACAAAAAAAAACAAACAAACAAAAAAAAAACTTAGTTTTTTCTATAAATAAACTACTTTTTAAAAAATAGGGTCAAATACAGTGCAAAAGTATGGGCTTACAGGAAGATAAGCAAGAAAAAAATGTCATTGTTCAAGAAGCCCACAAGAAGTTCTGTTTGCAGTTTACAAGCCATGTAGGGGACACAGCAAACATGGAAGAAGGTGAACTGATATGCCAAAATTAAATGTTGGTTGTTATGAAAAACTATATATGTGATGGAAACCTAACACAGACACAATTCAACTGATTTTCAGCTACTTTGCAGAAGAATGAGAAAAAAAAAACTGTCTCTGCATGTGCAAAGCTGATAGAGAGAGACCACAAAAGACTTGTAGTAGCAGTATTAGTAGTGAAAGGTGGCTCTAAAAAGCATTGACTCAGGAAGGCTAAATACGAATGCATGCTACATTTTACAGATTTTCATTGGTAAAAAAAAAAATTGAAATCATATATAAATCCCTTAAGTGCTAATTTGAGTAACACAAAACCCCTATAACATCTAAAATTTTGGTTGTAAAGTGAGAGAACGTGAAATCATTCAGTGGGTTTTAATTCTTTTACAAAGGACTGTATGTTTGTTCACATTAACATTCTGTAAAACAAATAACTACAGTTTGACAAACTGTAAAATCAACATACAGAAAGAATACCTTTCTGTACGAACAGAAGAGCATAGTACAGAGAGCAAATTAATCAGTACAGTAGGTTTATTTTGGTCTATCATTTGAAGTTGTTGGTTTAGCTCTCAGGTAGGGAAGTTGGGGAACCCTGGTGGAAGCAGCCACACAGTTTACTGCTGTGAAATGGAAACATATGAAAGAATCCAACCTGGTCACTGGGTTGTAAGTCAAAAATGTCCCATTGTACCTCATAAGCATTTTCCTTTTCATCTGTTGGTAAAAAAAAAAAAAAAATTTCACCAGTGCTTTTGCTATTTTCTAACTTCAAGACAGGTGGCATGAAAAGACATGTGAAGAAAAATAGAGCAGTTCACTTGGGATTAAATGCTGAGTGAGGCAGAGTTTGAAAAAGCCTGCTACAGCCCTATATAAACTGCTGCGAATGAGGCCAATGCGTCCGCTGCAGAGGACTGGAACGATGAGGCTGAAAAAATCAGCTTTTACTGTATCACTGACAATTCTATGTGTTGAATTATACAGTTGTAGCAATACCAACTGGATTCTCCTAGAGCAAATCAATAAGAATGTTCTACTCATGATTTAGAGCTAAAGACCCTCATGTTCATTCACAGCCACTTCTAAAAGCGATCTACCCAGAAGCTTCAAAACTCTGTCTGATGTGTCTAAATATTCCAAATAAAATAGATTTAGACTACTCTAGACTACATTAACTGAAGCTTTTTTTGGGGAAAAAAAAAAAATCTGAACTAAGAGTCCTTTTTAGACTTATTTCTTCAAACCCCAGAATTCCGTGTTGTTATTTAGGGCGAATATTGTTTTCATTTGATCAGAAATGACTATGAAACTACTTGACAGTTTTTGCTGTTGAAATAAACATGAGCCAAGAAGAAAAAGTTTAACTCTAAATCCATCTGCTATGCAATCTAACCAAGTTTACTGAAACAACAAACACAGCTAAGCGTCACCTGGTTTTCTAATGTAAGTAAAATTAATTGTCTTGTCCACCTGCACATTTCAGCAGGACATAAGAATGCTTTCGGTTTGATTCCAGTTTTATAGGACAGATTTGGGCTATTAAGCTCTGGAGCAACAGATGCAAAATTTGTGTAGCTGTCATGGCTGAAGATGCAGAGAGCTTGTGATATGATTGAACCTGACGGGCAGTAAGAGACGCTGCAAATGGTCCTGGCACTTGCATACAAGTCTAAGAGTCATAAGCACTAATAAGGAGCACTGTCATATAATTAGAACACCTCGTTAATTATTCAATTCTTTATTAAGAAATGCTGACATATATACATGTCTCATCTTTGTTTAGTTATCTTAGGAGAAAAACTGATTTAAGTACAAGTAAACAACAAATTAATTTTACATAATGAAAAAATAACGCATTTTCTAACGAAGGAAAAAGTTATGAAACTCTCCCCCCAATTGGTTACCCGTTTTGGCTGAAATAACTTCAGTGAACTGCTTCTAGTAACATCAACCAGTCCTTGACATTGGTCTGAGGAATGTTCGCCCCGCTCCTCACTTTCAGTTGTCAGATGTTTGAGAGGTTTCCGACATTTGCAGCCACTGTCAAGTTCATCCACAGTATCTCAATGTTATCAGGATCTGAGCTTTGATTAGGTCCAGGACTTTTCATTCCCTAGTACTCAGCCAGTCTTTGGTGGATTTATAGGGATGTTTTGGGGGCATTGTCAGGTTGCAGGGTCCAGTTCTGCTTCAGCTTTGGAAACACAAGGTCGCACATTTTCCTCATACACCTTTTGATATATGGTAGAATTCATGGTGGATTCTGTAATGCTGACCTGACCAGGTCCCGACACTGACTGTTAAAGTTTTAAATGACTGGATCTGATTTTACCTAATCGCTAACGTTTGGCCGTGAAGGAAGCTAAGGTATGAAGCTTACCGGAAATTGCGTGTTTTCTATAAACAACCCTGTGGGGAGTAGAGCCATGACATCTTTGCCTGCAATAAAATGTCTTAAACATTCCTTTGGCTCCAACTTTAAATGATTAATATTTGGAAGCGTGGCCAACACTGACTGAATGGCTTCATTTACTTTCTCCGCTGGCATTGCCAAACTACAACCAACCATAGGCAGACTATAATTCAAAACAGCACAAAAAAAAAAAATTAACATCATCGTTCACAACTCCTCCTTCTGTTCACTGATTTGCCTGGAATAAATTCATTCTGAGAAGTCGAGCTAAATGGGACAAATTCCTGATGGAGCACTTATGGGAGATGAGAAATGGCAATGGCAATGGCCAGGCTAGTTTCCCTTCATAATGCCAAGTAATCATGTTCTTTTCATGTGGGCTGGATGTCACACAAAAATGTGTTTTGTGTCTCTCCTTTGCTGATTTTCTTTGTTGGCTCATGCTTGATTTGACAAAGTCAGTGACATGATGCAGTATGCTGAGCGTCCTTTGATAACTTTTACCAATTGGTATTAAAGGATTAACAAAATTTGATTGCATTGTAGTATCATTTGGAATGAACGGGAGTCTATGCAAAAGGATCCGATTCCGACAATGTGATTGTACTGGAATGAAGTGGTTTGATTTGAACTGAATTTGGCATGAATTTGATCCTATATAATTTAACATAAATTGGAACAGCTTGTCTTGTTTTGGGCCTTGAGATGAAATTTGTTGTGAATTAACGTTACATTATTGAAGTGAATTGACCAAAGACTGCTAAAACATTCCCAAAATGAAGGAGTTTAAAACTTTCAATGTTTCTTAGAGTGTATTAAAAGGTTAATTGTGTCTGCTTCATTATGAGCCTAAAACAAAAAAATAATAATAATCTGAGACAAACTAAGGAAAATAGACTTTGACTTGTGTGTAAATTTGCACCTCATTATTTAACAAATGGTGTCTTGGGATAAAGAGGTCTTTTTAACCTGGGTCAATGGTTTAACTTGTGAAGGTATTTATAACAAATAGATATAAAATAAAGTGGTAATGCTTGTATAATTTTCAAGGGTTCTTACCTTGGACAAAATAAAAAAAAAAAAAAAATCCAAGTGTTTGTGTATTTGTTTCAGCACTTCCTCTACAAGCTTATTTGTTATCTCACTTCTGAGCTCAGGAACATAAACATCCCCGAAGGGTGTCTTCTGCTCAGCCCCCCATTTCTAACACATGCTAAGAAGAGTCACTAAAAGGAGCATGTATGCTGTGGCTTTTTACCAAATCTGGCAGAAACCAGGCTTTCCCGTTTTTTGTCTCAGTAGAGAAAAGATAAAGTGGAACCCACTCTGAAATAGGTATTGGAAAGGAGGAAGCCATTTTTAGAAATTCAGGGGGCGTAGAGGAAACCATGGGCTGATGTGAAAAAGCCTGGTGTACTCCTTGTTCATGTTTTTCTCTTTCAAAGTTGTTCTTTTTGGTCATCACGACTGA
Organism: Anableps anableps; assembly: GCA_014839685.1. Lineage (NCBI taxonomy): Eukaryota > Metazoa > Chordata > Actinopteri > Cyprinodontiformes > Anablepidae > Anableps > Anableps anableps. The sequence goes on from CM026071.1 coordinate 10,522,204, forward strand.
TCTCAGTATTGTAGGTTTGAATGTGTGACTAACCAGTGTTTTACACACCAATACCCATGAATAATCCGAGGTAGGTGTAAAACAAGAGAATTACCTTGTCTGCAATTTTAAACGGTTCTGTTTTTACATCTTTTACAATTAACAGTAGTATTTCTGTGCTATTTACCATGTTCCTTGGCATACTTTGTTGTATTGGGTTTGCTTGTATGCTGCTTCCTGAATTAATGTGTAAACATTATATTTCACCAGAGAATATTATTACAGGAGAATCCATCTTGCCAGGCGCCAAGCTATGCCGTTGTGGCCAAGGCAACACTGTTTAAGCCACTAAGCAGAGAGAAAAAAAGCCCCTAAAGAGGAAAGTGTAAAATCTAAAATAGTAAATAATTATACTCGAAATCTGCTGGGTTTTTTTTTTTTTATCACTGACAGAAATAATACCACTGTGCCTTGAGAAAGTATTCACACCCCTTGAATGTTCTTACATTTGCACCCACAAGCTTCAATGTATATTAGTGGAAGAATGTTATTGACAAAATAGCACATCATGCAGAAGACGAAAGAAAATGCTAAGCATTTCAAAAGTGTGTCATGTATTTATGTTCAGTCCCTTTTACTCTGATACCCCAAAATAAAATGCACCGCAACCAACTGCTTTTAGATGTCTCCTAATTAATAAACAAAACAAACAGCATTATATAGATCAAAGAACACACACGACATGTCAGGAATAAAGTTGTGGAGTCATTTAAACTAGGGTTAGATAATGCAATATTCAGTTTGAACGTCATCATTTGAAAATGGAAATATATCACGATATGACCATCCATGTTACTAACAGGTTTGGCAATGAGACCATTAATCAGAGAACTCTTAAGGGACTGCAGAGATACACAACTCAGGCAGAAGAATCTCTTGACAGGACAGCTGCTTGCTTCCTTGTATTTGTGCAATTTGCACCTCACCATGTAGAGGACACAGCAAATATATGAGAAGAACTACTCTGCTAAGAATGAGACTAAAATGAACATTTCTGCCTTTGCACATTCTCTCCCTTACACACCATTTGCATGGTGACGCAAGGTAGTGGCAGCATGATGCAATGGGGAGACTTGACTGTTGTCGGGACAAGGAAAACAGTCAGAGTTGATAGGAAGAAGGATGAAGCTAAGTACAGGGCAATTCTGGAAGAGAAGCACCAAAAGGCTAGAGACAGAGGAGGAGGTTCCCCTTCCAGAAGACAGTGACCCTAAACATACAGCCAAAGCAACGGTGGAGTGGTTTAGGTGAAACCTAAATTCAACTGAGAATTTTGTGAAAAAGTCTTGAAGTTCCCAAATGGCAGCTATTCAAAGATTTGCCAAGAGAAATGGGCAAAAATTTAAGCATATAATTTTGCAAGCTGGTAGAGACACACCCCAAAAGACTTGCAGCTGTGATTACAAAGAAAGGTGATTCTACAAATATTGACTCATGAAGCTGCACAGATGTGCAATCCACACTTTTTAAGATTTTTAAAAACAGTTTTGAAAGCCATACCTCATTTTCCATCCACTTTACAATTATACACTAGCTTGTGTTGCGATCACATAAAATCCTAATAGACTGAAGTTTGTGGTTGTAATTTGACAAAATATGGAAAAGTTCAATGGGTATAAATACTTTTGTATCGTTTTGTGTACACAAAGCATGCATCAGTGTGAGCTACATACTCTGAAAGAGTGGAAGGGACAATAAACAATTTATCAATATAATTTCTTTACTTTTAGTAAAGTCTTCCTGGACAATTCATTGTGACAAACTAAAGTCATGTGTTCATTTCATTCAATATCTGAGATACCTGAGAGTGTGAAGGCATAAAGTGCATATTAATGTACAAATGTGGAAGAAGTTCATGTCTGTCACATGTGAGAAAGGAATGGAGAACTAGAAGGTGATAAATTCAGACAGTGATCCTGTACCAGTGCTCAATAACAGCATCAGTAGTTTTCAGCTGACCCTTCTATAGCCTACAAGGCTCTTCATCCAGTCAGGCAGAATGAGAAGAGTAGAGAAGACTTCACATCAAGCCATGAAAGAGCTAATGGGAAAGTGATCCACAGAGAGTGACCTGGAGAACAATGCATCTCTGCTCGGCTTGTGGGCTGCTGGCAGGATTCACAGAGAGGAGATAGAAGAAACATCGACTGACTCATTTTGCAGGGACTCATAAGAAGAGCTGTGCGCGTGGTGATCCAAACCAACGTCCATATGTGGGAGGACAGGCTTTGCTTTCACGCATATTCCATCATTTTTTAAAATGACAAATGGTGGCTGGATTTCTATCTGCTAACAGAAGAGAAAATGCTAATAAGTGTTCCGAAAAACAGCAATCTAACGTGATAGCCGCTTTTTCACATATTAATTTAGGAGGCCAATATATCACAATTATGCTGTATAATACTGAAGTTGTAATTAACACAAGTTAATTATACATTTTGAAATGTGTGGCCAATGGGACAGCTACTTGTACCTAGATTCGACCATTATCCAAGCTGATAAATCGATGTTGGAACCATTCATATATATTACTGGGTTGGACATTATGTGACACACAAATGACATGCTGCAAACAATCACACTAGGAATCTGATAAAAGGGCAATGCAATGTTTTGCTATTAATTGTCAACACTACAAGAACTAGATAACAAGGACCAAGGGTATCACATTTCATAGGTCGGTAAAAAGTTTTAATTTAAAAAAAATGGTGAGGAAGTGGGAAGTAGGTTAGCTATACTAGCTTGACTTTGACAACCTTAACATGTACATGTCCCGCCCAATTCAGTGTTTCAGTTCAGTTAACAAAAAAATAAGGCGACTCACACACCCACTCTCTGACAGATCCTCAGCAGTGCAGGTGTTTAAATTAGCCAAGCACTTCTCATATTCACGGGGCCGCTTATCAGTAATCATAAAATAAATATCAAGCCTGAAAACATAACACTGTAACTGACTAACAGTTCTGTTTGGGGATTTTATGTTCTGTTCTTTGTGTGGGAAATGTTTGCATGTTTTTTATGGAAACATAAAAAACATGTTTTCATGTTCCTGATACACTTGAACATAATCTCTGCTCTGTCGGCTAGTGGAGCTGTTGTCAGTCAGTTGCTATGACAACGTGCGTGCATGTGTGGAGTAGAACCGACAGGGAGAAAAAAAATACGAATACAAGTGGCTTTGAGTTGTCATTCACCTGTTGTTTGGTGTTATTTTCCCTTTGTTGTGGCGCACCGTAACCACTGTAATTTCTGAAAGTTCAATAAGCAACAAGAACTTGACTAATTGCCTTGTTCATTCGTAGGACGTCACAATATTCATAACAGTCATCAAATAAGATAAAATATTTTATGAAGTATTTAACAAACTATGTAAGATTTAAATAAATGCCAGATATAAAAGAGAAATTCAGTTAGTCCTCACTTGCATTTTAACAGAACTGACAAAAACTGTTTATACATTTATTTCTTGGAAGAATATATACTGTACGTATCAAAACATCGGCAATTTTCTCAGCTTTAATTTAAGCCATATTTTATAGAAATTGGATAAGAAATGAGAACGCTATGAACATTTTTGAGACAGATGCATGCTCATCCTGCATCGGAACAGTATGGTTTTATTGACATGGCTCAATGCATAGTAATGGAAGCTGTGGACACACGTCAATAGCTATAGCAGCTAATATGCGCCGTCCAATCCAGTAATATATATCGATGGCTGAAACCACACATTCACAGAAATATGTGCTACTACTGTTTAAACATCAATGAAGTTGGACCTCTAGTAAGGTATTCTTTCCTGTTCTTCACTTGCAGCGCTGTGGTGCTGATGAAGCATTAACTACATTTATTTTCCAAACTTTTCACTCCTAGATCAAATCTCTGATCATATTTTGCGAAAAATAACTTCACATAAATACTTAAAAATGTCACGAGTCAGCAAAAACATTGAGTAAGTATTTCCCGAGGCCATAAATCAGAGGGCAATATAATCAATTTAATAAAATACTGCAGATGCAGCTGGTAATCTGTCGTAAATGAACATTTAAATCGCATTATCTGGAGAACTCAGTCAATGGTAATCTAATATTTTAGGTGAGGAAAAACCCAGCTTCAAATATTTAGGGAAAAACCTTTTTTGTCTTTTCAACACAGAAAGTTAAACAACAAAAAAAGACCAATTTATTTGTCACAGTCAAATGTCTGGATGGCTAAACTTCGCCAAGCGTAACAGAAACCAAAGGGCACTCACCTCCATCTAAACCCATCTAAACATAATTAAACTCAACCACTTGTCTTTATGAAGTACTTCCTTTCTAAGTGCTGAACAACTGAAATTGTGTTTGCCTTAAGTTGTTTCTGCATAAACAAAGTTTTAGATTCCATTAACTTGCATTAAACCGATTAAAAACAGCAAAAAGCAAGATTTTCAAACAAACTCTTTACTGATGAGCTTACTTGACAGAGATGACATCCTTAAGCTGCAAAGCGACCCCGAGAAACCTGCACTGATTAACAGTGGAGCTGATGTTTGTCAGGACAATTTTCTTCTTATACAACTTCCCAACTTCAAAGTCCTAAAACAGACCGTTAACATTAGTCGACAAAAAATAAGTAAAAAATCCACATTGCATGATTAATTAACCTGTTATACATTTTGTACATTTTTTGGTGTGGCACTTTTACAAAAGTTAGTACCTTAAAGAGAACGACTTCTGGTTTACAGGTGAATGGAGGCCCTTTAGGCTCTTTTACATGAATCTTTTTGGCAGTCACATTTAACTTCCAACTCGCCGTGCCAGGTACATCTTTCTTAACTTCTGCTTTTGCAGGCATCATATCCCTGGTGGTGGGTTGCTGGAGCCACAAAACAGAACCAAAGCTACTGAAAATACATTTCAAACCAGATGTTTACATAAACTGTAGAAAAAGACAATCTCTTTTATCCCTCTGTCTAACATTAAATCAAATGAAATGTTTCCTAATGTTCTTTCAGTAATATCGTTAAAAAAATAATGCTCTCTTTACAACAGAAGCTGAATATAATCGTTATTACCCTAAGCATGACAAAAAAGAAAAGTAAATTATAAATATATTTTAAATAACATGTAAAACTGTGGTTTGGGATCCTGGTATTCGGCAGTTCGGTTTTTCAAACTGCTGTTTTCTTCTGGAAACACTTTGTTACAAACAGAACATTTAATCACCGTCCTCCTTCCCCGCGATTCATCTCGTTAGCTTTGTTGCATCGCTGTCTTCGACTGCTGTACTGGACTGTAGCCCTTGATGAGGGCATCAGTCTGATCTGTATGTTCGCAGGAGAGATCCTTCCACTTGACTTGTCACAAGCTCATATCTCTGAGCTGGAACACCGTGTTCGGTCTGCAGCCTCAAAGGCACCAACGCAATGGGAAGCGAAGCCTGTCGACCCTCATTTCAACTGCTTTAGGATGCTGAATGAGACGGTGAGCCAACTCACCTCTGTGGCAGTGATCTAATTTAGAGACACTCCTACTCTTATTGTTCTTTCTAAACTATTGATGATTCCTGAAAATACATATTATTATAAACGTTCAAATCACTTTAAGGTATTCTGTGAGTATAGTTCTGTCAGATATTTTCTACAACTGTTTTGCAACCTGCAGCCTGCTGTCTAAAAAACACTTTTGTACAGCTGGAATGAATTTAAAAGTTTGAAAGCAGCTCTAGTATGACTCATGGTTGAAGTTTCCAGAATAAGAAAGGCAATGTTTGACTGGGGATTTTCTACTTATAACAAACTTGTATTATTTTTTCTAGCATTAAATGTTACATTACATCCAGTGTTGCATTGGGTATTTGTATCTGGTCCATAAATATTTAATATGTTCCTTTTTCCAACCCAGGAGCTCAGTAACAGTTTAGTAATGTTTCTGTTGTCTAAAGTAATGGTTCCCAAATTTTGTTTCCAAAAAACACCAAGTTGGAAGAAATTTTAAAAAAGTGATAAAATAGAACTTGGACTCATTTTGACGAAAGAAAAAATAAATATTTGTGCTGATGACCTGAAAATTTACGATAAATCCCAAAAAGTTGAAATTTCAAGTGAATAAGTCAAAGGCTTCTCACCAACCCCGAACCTAAAAAAATCCAACATGGTTGCTTCCTGTTGAAAACATAATGACAGCTGTTGTAATATTTGCACTTCTCATTAAAATTTTCACAGATTTAGTATTGTATAACCTCTGCCTGTGAGTGTGTTCCTACAGAGTTAAAATACACAAAAAACACTCACTGTTATTACCCAGTACTGCTTACTGTCGTTAGTGCCAGTACACACATGAATTAGCAAATTTCATGAGTTTCCTTACTTCCAGTTAGAAGATAGTTAATTTGGGTTTGGTGTCCTTCCAAATACTTCAGAAGAAAAATCTACTAACATGGTTCTTGGTTCACTGTGGTTCACCTCTAATTATCCAAGGAGTTCTTAAAAAGATTCTCCACTAGATTCCTTCTTTCAGTCGTTTCTGTTTGTGGCAACAATCAATGTCTCTTTGGTTGGTTCAATTATTAACTCTAAAAAACAGTTAATTAGCTCTGTGTTCATCCTTTATTATTCTTAAATGGGTAACACCATTTTTTTCTGAGTATCACTGAAGGCAACCCAAGTAGCATCAGTGGTACTTCTACTAGAGAGTGAAAAATGGGTCTAAAGAGTTTTTAACAGAGCATCAGGAAGTTAACAATCGAGAAGGGAATCAAATAGAATTGAAGATAACATGAACTCATTTAAAGATGTAATAAATGTTTAGAGGTAGATCTGAACTACGAATGTGGTCCTTTTTATCCAATAAGCTGATGTATTATTGTAAGAGAGTTACATCTGTACTTTTGGTCGATACTTTACATTACTTCCAGCTGAAGTGTGTTTTATATTTAGAATAGAAATAAAACATTAAAATACTGGTTTCAAAAATGTGATAAACTAAAGTTAAGAAATCAATTGCAATATGGGTTGCTTATGATAAAAAGACTATTCTAAAGCAGACAGATATTTTTTTTATAAATTTACATTATTTCTATATATGTTTGGATATTGTGCTTTTTAGTGGAGTGGTACTCTTTAGTTTTCAAATAATAAAGAACATATACTTGAAAGAAAAAAAATCCTTTCATATCCTTAAGTTAAATCCTATATTTAATGACAACCTACCAAACAAAACCGATTAGATTCTTTAATTACTGCTAAATTAAAACAATGACGAAAGAGTCAATCAAAGTATGGGTAATGTTGGTGAGAGTGTGGAAAACCTTGAGGAAATCTTTTCTTTAGCTTCTGGAATTGTCCATTCTGGGTTGAAATTGGAGAAACAATTAACTCTGTGATGTGTTATATATGCTAAAATACAGCTTTTCTAATAATCAGTCTGGGGAAATATTCCCTTCAGAATTTCTTCCAGTGACTGGTATTTGATTAAGATCTTTTGCCAGCTCGTAAACATGGAAACTCTTAATGAAAGAACAACACAAACTGAAATAGTACAGAGAATTTAGCTAAAAGATGCAAATGAGTAAATATCAAGAAAATCCTTTGGAACATCTGAGATTTATTTTAAGATGACCAGATTGAGTATAATCAATATTAAGTGGGTACTAAAGAAAGGTCAAAGCAGAAATTAAATCAATGCATTAGTTTAAGCGTGTCTGCACACATTAATAACCAGGTTTGTTTACATTTTTTATTTTTAAACATTCATCCCCCATTAAATATGAAAACAGCTTTGATCTAATTTATCATGGTTTGATTTTCTTTTTCCTATGGCAAGAAAACCTGACTGGTGTACACATTTTGAGAGTCACTATATGTGCTTGCTGTCATTTTCTTTAAAGGTTAATACTACATGTTGGACTGTTGTGTTGTGTTGTTATTCTGTTGTGTAGTTAGGTTTCTTGCATTTAGAGCCGTCATCTTTAGGTTCTTATTTGTAGTTTCCGTTTTATTTTAGTTAGTTTGGCCCTTTCTGTTCTGCTCTTTTTACTTCCTGTTTTCTTTTTCTACTGTTCCTAAGTTTCCCTATCCCTATCTGTAAGTTTTGAGTCTTTCTCATGAAGAGTTAATGTTCTGTTTGCATACTATTCTACAGTTTATGGTCGGTGTGTTTAGCTTCTGTTCATCCATTCATCCCCTTTCATTCCCTGTCGCTGGTCTTCTCACTCAGCTGCTCTCACTCTGGTTAATGTATCTGAACCTGTCTCTTATTCCACAGTTTACCTCTCCTCAGTATATATTCCCCCTTTCCTTATTCTTATTTGAGTCAATGCTGGTTCAGCTGTTGCCCGTTGTTTCCCCTATGTTCCTGTCTCATGGTTACCAGTCTCTGTTTTTTTGGATTTATTTCAGTTTCAAGCCCTGCAATTCTTGTTTTGGATTTTTTTTTTTTTTTTTTTTTTTTGGCCTCAGAACTTCGTTTTCTAAGTTTTAGTTTTGTTTATTAAACTCTTTTTTTTTGCGTTCACCTCTGCCTCCCTCCTTGCCTGCGCTTGGGTGCTATAATCACCCACTCTAATAATTATGGGCTAAACGTAACAGTGATGGAACTCTTCTCTTTTTTATTTGAACTGGAATTTTTGTCTTTGGAAAATATCCTCTCCCCTGTATGTAGAAAGGACAAGTGTAAATTTCATTGACCTACCTTGTGACCCCATAGCTAGGCTTTGCTTTAATTCTCGATGTTTAGGTTTATCGTATTCTTAGAAATAAAAATAAACTTAAAAAGGAAACCTCACTGTCATGTGAGTAATTAAATAAGCATTGTGATTATTATCATCATCATTTTAGACAGATATACAAAAGTATGAACACAAACCTTTAAACATATAGATAGAAGCTCCTCTTAAATATAACACCGAAGCAGTTAGCTTGTTAGTAGCTATGGCAGCCTTGCAGATCTCATTTTCATTTGTGTGTGTGTCAGTCAATATGTGTGCCATCCTCACAAAATGTGCGATTGGTGACACCTGCTGTAGCAGGAGTTGCCACAAGGGCAGCTGTAAATGTGCTGTTATTTTTATCTCTCTGTTTATGACACTCCGTGTCAATAGAATAATGTCCAAACTGTAGCATACATAGTGCCAAGACTTTACAGGTATGAATTTTAAATCAAACTGGAGTCCTTTAGAGTAATGTTTTTGTAATGTGAACGCCCCTGCAATTTATTGATTAAGTTTGGTCTCCAAGGAGATGCTTGTCCATGCGGACATCTTACATCTAGCTTTACTCTAGCTGAGTTTTAGACAGGCTTGTGCTACCTGACCTGACAGATAGTGTTATTCTGTGTCTTTTCACCTGCCAAAAATAAGCTTCACTGTGAGCATGAGGTTCATGTCATTTTCCATCCTGATCCCACCACCTCAATAAACACCTCTCTACCAAGTACTTGGGAGTATCTGCTGCTCTCTGTAGAATATTTATGTGGCTGCTGAATAGTACATGATTTATGGCTCTTTAAATTTAGCAGCTCACATGAATTTGCTTTTGGCTGGAAAGGGGTGTTGTTTTAGCGAACCTTGTATTCCTGTTCCCACAGCCCGGAGAATTCAGGCTCTGCAAGGCTGTCAGTAAGGTTCCAGTGGGCTGCGTATTTTTGAACAGTTTCCTCCATTTCCTCCGAGGATTCACCGTCAGAGGACGTTGATGAAGACCTGCTGATGGTACTGAACTCTCTCACAAGCTGGGAAAGGAAAACACATATATTCACACACACAAACACTGTGTCATGCCAAAGCTGCTAAAAACCCATTGAACTTTGTCACACTTTGTCATGTTACAACAAATTTATTATATGACATGGCCATTTTACGTTACACCAACACAAATTGGTGCAAAGTGAGGTGTTCTTGAGGTGTTTTGATCTAAAATATTCAGTTGTTGCTCTGGCTACATGTTTGGAATCATTGTCCTGCTGGAAGGTAAACCTTTGCACCAGTGTCTAGTCTTTTGTGACGTCTAAAGCTGAACATGCACTGCATGATATTTTCAGTAGTTTTATTCTGCTCCAGCTCAAACTGTATGACTACATCCTAGGGACCAATAATTCGAACCTCATGAATCATGTTTTCACACTCTATGACCTGATGTTGAATGCGACCTGAATGCTCACACCGCGCATACGTACGCGACATGTCAGACTTTTGAATTCAGAACTGCAAAGAAGAAAAACCTACAAGTGAGGAGACGCTCACCTGAGAATGAGAGAATACTCAACAAAAACAAACGCGCTTCCTTGGCAATTCTTGCCATTCTGTGTGGCAAAAAGTGCAAAAAAGTTTTTGTTCACTTGCGCTTCCATGTTGGGATATGCGCAGTGTGAGAAGTTCAAGTAAATTTGGCTCATGCCACTGCTTCAACAGAATGGTACTCTCACAAGGGGCAACCAGAATTTCAAACAGGTTTCATTATCGTGTGAGTGTACCATTGCAGATTGGAAGCTAGTTGTGAGGTGTTAATCGCTTATCGTTACCACCTGTATACTTCACGATGCACGACACACGATTAAACCGAAACTCGGCCCTATCCGAAAAATTGTCACACGGATACAAAATTGGCTCAAAATGGGCCAGAGCATCTTCTTCCACATATTTCCTCTACATGGCTTGTGGCAAACTGCAAACAGGACTTCTTATCACTTTCTTTCATCAATGGCTTTCTTCTTGCCACTTGGAGGACGAACTGACCATTTTTTCCTCACTTTCTTCTTCTACTACTCTCCAATTTGCATTATTTGCTGTTATTTCAACTGTTAACTTTTTGTTTTCTCTCAGTTATTTTCTCCATTCTCTATTTCTCTATTTTCGCTACATGCATGCTCAGTATGAGGGATGGCTGTCAAGTCAACAACACAATGCCATGCGGTCGCTACATGCTTGTCCAGGAGGAGTGAATGCTGCAAGTCAGTGACTCGATGCAATCTGCTGGGTTTCCTTAGAAACTTTTCCAACTACTTTCAATAATTGAGCTTACTGTACTGTTTGATAACTATGATCAATTGGAATGTATGTATGATTGAATTGAAAATATTATTATCTTTTTTTTTTGTAAAGTGCCTCAGGATGACATTTGTTGTGGATTGGCGCTATATAAATAAACTAAACTGAAATGAATTTTCCATGAAGGCCAGATTTGTGGCCCGCGCAATTATTGTCCTGTCGACAGATTCTCCCACTCTAGCAGTGGATCTCTGCAGCTCTGTCAGAGTTAATATGGGCCTTTTGGCAGCTTCTCTTATTGAAGCTCTCTTTCAAGTTTAAATGCAAAGACATGCCTTGGGAGGTTTGCAGCTGACATAGTCTTAGTATTGTAAACATTACTCCTTCAGATGTTCAGTACTTGGAATGTTGTTTGATAACCTAACTCTAATATTAATTTCTCAGTCACCTCTCTGTTATGTTCATAATGCTGTTTATTCACTACTGTTCTCTAACAAACATCAACCTTCACAGAAAAGCTGTATCTGTACTGAGACTAAACTGAGTATGTTTAAGAACTAGAAATTCAGGGGAAATTAAGTTTGTTTAAGGGTATCTGAGTAAAGGGGGGCTTAATACAAATGCACACCACACTTTTCAGATTTATTGTTAAAAAAATGTTCAAAAACAGTGTATAATTTTCTTTTACTGTTCACTATTTTCTGTTGTCTATCACAGTAAAAAGTATTGAAATTTGGTAGTTTTAAAATGCTAAAATATGAAAAACGTCACTGTGTATGAATACTTATACACAGGGGCACAAGTAGCATCATAAGATGTTGAGATCTTCTCACCAGTGTTGCTGTCTCCTCAGGGACTGACTGAGGGTTAAGATCCAGATAAGACAGCAGCATCTCTCTTCTTCTCCTCAAAGATGAGAAGTTGTCATTGGTTGAGGGTTTGGGCGGCTGTGCCTGGTTCCTTTTTTTGCTCTTTAACAGCTGTTCCTCCTCAAGAATTTTTGCAACAATCTCCAGTCTCTTTGACTTCTGGCTCTCTTCAAATTCCCTTAGAGGTGTAAATCAACAACATTACATTATACTGAAATGGGGTCATGTATTCCTCAGCACACAGAGAGAAAACACCCACACGTTGCTGCATGGAGTGGGAGTAGAGGACATACATGTAGCTTAGGAAAGAAAAGGAGAGAAGAGGACATACTGTTGCTTTCGTTTTATCTCCTCTAACTTTTTCTTCTGGCACATATGCTTGACACTGTTGATGCCTTGGGCCACCAGGGCAGCTTTTAGTAGTTTTTCTTGTTGTTCTTTCTTCTGGGCTTCTTTTTTGGCTTTATTTTGCTGAACACATAAACTCTCCTAAAGTAACAAAGCTAAATTAGGAAAGCTATATTTGATCAGAAGCAGACTTATCTTTAATTCTTTCTAATTCTTCTACAACAGAATTAGGAGAGAATAGAAATCTGCAGATCCAGGTTCTTTCCATTATGTATTGCATGTATAATGCGTACTATATGCATGCCTAATGAAAAATGAAAACATTTGATTGAAATTGAAAAAAATGCATTCAATTTTGTTGTTGCTTTTAATAACTCTAAATTGGGAACGTAGAAATAGACTCACACCATATAAAGCATATGCAGGCTTTGTAAAAAAAATATCTGAAACAAAAAACCTCACTGAAAGCAAGAATTACATTAAGTGCTGTTCTGCTGCTTACTTGGTTGGCTGCTATGCTAGATTTTAGAGACTCAACAGCCTGTGTCCTCCTTTCGATAAACTCCCTGTGCTGTTGCTCCTTCTCAGCCGCTCGCTGATGCAACCTAGAAATAAAATGTACACAAACAGTGGTATAGAGGTGTAGAGAAAACAAGAGTGCTTTTGCTGCTTGGTAGAGTAGCAAACTCCACACAAGCATTAAGTCTCAAATCTAAAATGCGATTTGACAAAGCAATTCTTTATTTTATTTCTTGTGACTGTGTTTTGGTGATGAAGGTTCTTGCACAGGAAAAGATGTGAATTTTAACACTTTCAATTAACACTAATTTTTAACACACTCTCCCTATAATGAGTGGACTGGAACTGTCAAAAATGTTGCTTAGGATTCTTAAACAACGGATGCAGACAAAGCAGGGAAGAGCTAAAAAAAAAAAAAGGCAAGCAAAGCTTATTCATAGAGTAGTAACAGAGCATCTGCATGTGTTTTTGTGGTAGTTTTTAACTTGAACAGTGGTAGTTTTTGTATCAATTGTACCTTGGGCAAGCCCCTTCCATTTGTTCCTTACACAAAAGTGTCAATATACCATGATTAGGTCCAGGGTTTGACCCGTCTATAATTTGCAGTTTTTAGACTTCTCTCAGTAAGATCGTCTGATGCTAAAAACAAACATTGAAAAAGCTCTTTTTTGAGGTTTTTGCAAATAGAATATGGTTTTCATAAATCTGAATCTGTGTTTTAAATAATTCTGTTCAATGTGGAATAAGCCAGTTCAGAGTTGACTGGTCTAAGTGTTTTAGATTTAAAACTAGAGATTATTAAATGTGGTCAAGACTCTTCAAAAACAATGAAATTGCTCTTTAATCAAGTACTGAATTGGAACATGAAAATTAAATGCCAGTAAAGTCAGTACTCAACCACCATGCACAGCCATATTTTCCGACAGTAATTATACTGTGCACAATATAAAAAGCGCTCACTCCTCACTGACTGTGTATGCAAATAAGCATTAGAAAACTTACACAGGGCACAAGTGATAGATCAGTTTTATTTTCTGAAGTGCCCATGCCACATCATGGGCCATGTTGCCCATAGTATAAACCACACTAGATTTTGATCCCCCTCTTTCACAGCTACATGAATCAAAGTACTTTCATGTGTCCTGTCTATTTTCTGTTTATTATACCAACACTGCGTCAGTGAATGATCAATAGGACAGACCGACTCTCCAAACGGTCTCCAGAGACGATGAATATCTTGTTGTGGCATGACTCTGTTGACTGTTTATTGGTGATTACCTTTTAATGGTCTGCTTCAAGTACTTGGCAGCTTTCTTTTGGCTTGCTCGAACCTCTTCAGTCTTCCTTTGACATTTGGTCTTCTCTTCCTCCAGCTTGGCTGCCTGTTTACTATCAGAACACAAACAAAACTAAAATTAGCCTTTTAAATGTGTTTTTCTTACTCCTGTGTAATTGGTAAAAAGGGTTTAATAAATTAAAAAAATGACATCAGGAAACGATAACGTATTTCGTTTGTTAAATACAGCCAGATACGTTTCAGGGTGAATGAATGATGTGAGCTGTTGTTGCCCCTACTCCATGAGACGCTTCATCTTGTGCTGCTGGTTCTGGCTGACTTTCCTCTCCTGCTGCAATCTTGTTACTACCTTCTGTGCTTTAAGGACCTGGAAAAGCTGCTCTTCCTCCTGCACCTCCTGGCGGAGTAAGGAGACCCTGCCAAGTTCCACCTCCACCTCATTCAGCTCCAGTCTTAGGAGAGGAGAAATTTGGAAGTAAACAGAACAAAATGTCCCAATAGCTGTATCTTATTATTGTTTTAATCTAGTTCTTAATTTCTGGCTCTAAGAAACACATGGGACTGCAGACAGGAATGTACAAGGGTTTACCAAACATTTAAACACGGCTAAATAGTTTAGCAACACTTGGTAATAAAAGCTGACCTCATTTTATCTGTAAGTCAACAATAATATGAGAAACTGTTGACAGTAAAGACCTTCATTTGGTTGTCAAGTTATTTCTCTTATTGGTGAGCACTTTGGTTTGTTTGTTCAGATATATCTGGGCAGAAGAGTACCCAGGTTATTTATTTATTGTTTAGGCTGTCTCATTCTTTTTCTGAGACAGAAGAGCTCTTTTCTGCTTATTTCCTCAAAGCTGAGGCGGTGATCAAATCGGAGCAAATGAGGAGACTGCCCTTTTCACGCAGTCCGAATGCCTGTCAAACCAAGTTGGAACAAACAAACCATCTTTGTGTTGAACCCACTCTTGTTGCCTCAGTTCAGAATGGATTTGCCTCCCCAGCTCTTCTTCATTCTGCAGCTTCTGACACAACAGCTTATACTGGCCTTGAAGTCGAAACACTGCCACAGTACTAAATAGGACAAGGAATGAATGAGTGGAAGGAAATAATAGCTTAGGTAAGCAGTATATCTTTATAAAGTACAGAACAGATTATATATATATATATATATATATATATATATATATATATATATATATATATATATATATATATATATATATATATATATATATATATATATAAAATTTCATATTC